>CM073773.1:19589918-20189918 GCA_037158775.1 Hetaerina titia
GTGGTTTACTTGGGTCTATAAATATTTAGTCATAAGTTTACTGGTGAAACATACAGGTACGATATAATATTCTTAAATTAGTCTACAGCAAATTACGTGCTTAATAAATTAATATTGGGACTGTCAAGGTTACAAATGTGATCTTTGAAACTGTACCATTAAGCACCTCAATTTATGGTGTAAAAAATTTGTTTATTAATACTTAAAATGCATATTGATTTTTTAATAAATTATTAATTAAATTTAAAGTCACTTGAAATTTACTTTTTTAGCACTTACTCCAACTCTTATTGTTGCCAACCCCAACCTTTATTGTTCACAATCGGATTACAAATCTGATATAAACTTTACCAAATAAATTTATTCCGGAATGCAAACAAGTTTCAGTGTTTTTTATGTTGATTGGCTAATTTTTTGAGGGTTTTAAAAGAACTAAAAAATTAGTTAGGCACTTTTGGGACACATCCTCACTGTTTTCTAGAGGCGAATATTATCATAGCAACACATTTAGTTTGCAGTGTTATCTATTAGCAATAAAAATATCCAAGGAAAACAAACAATGAAACGATTCGATATGCTCCCGAACGTATTCAAACTATGTATTTTCCTTCATGAAAAGACTACATTTGCTCAAGGGCGACAGTAGAAAGATATCTCTCCCGAGCGTTTGAAACACCAGAGTAGTAAACGTGAAGGTTGGTTTGATTGGTGGGTGATGATGCTAGCTCACCCAGTTTAGTGTGAAATTCACACATCAGGGTAGGGGGGCAGATTCTTCCTATGTGCCCCCTGTGGTGTTTCAGGAAGGTATTGTACCCGAAAAATCACTGAGCTTGGGTGAAACTGAGGGGAGAGGTTCCCAGAGGCGTCAATTGGAATCGAACCCGGGCCCTCCGGTCGGTCGAGAGATTGATAAATATGTAATTTTAATGAAGTTAAAAGAGATGGTAAATATGCAAAGGTAAATAATCAGTTATTGTTATAAATATGGGGTTTGAAGATATTTTGTATAATATTCTTTATGGAGTAGGAATAGAGCACTTTGAGGTGCCAAGGTCCATCAAAATACGTACTACCCTAAGACGGTAGACCAATGCTAAAAAACTGTATTTACGAGTAATTCACTGATGATGAATGAGAGACTTGGTCGCTAGCAGGATATTTAATGAATACATTATCTAAACAATGCGGTTCGAATAATTGCTCTTTGGTATTCTTACTGTGTCCAGAATTATTCGATAATATCTAAATACGCCTATAAACATTTCTTTTATGAACAAGTTTCAACCATGCAAAACTTACTGATATAAACTAAGTGGTAGCACAAGCGTTCCTGTCAGTCATCTAAAAAGTCGTGTTATTTCTCATTGAAACTTGATCATTTGCAAGTAATTTTCCAATGGTAAGAAGATTTAAAAATATTTTGATTAATCCACGTAGCTAAAAGTATGCACTACTAATTTAAAAAAAAAACTTGAACTATGACAGCATAAAGCTTTCACCATGTACCCCGTAATGTTCGACACTGATGCGTGGGGCACTGAATGATTTCAGATTAGGTGTGAAAGGTTCAAAATGTTCATGTTAATAAGAGGTTAGGACCCGATTGAGAAATTAAGTGACTGAAATAATGCACTCAAAGAACCAGGACTAAATCGCAAATGTCACATTTCGACGATAAAGCTGGTTATGCTCCCTGGAAGAATGATATCGCACGTGTTCGGCTTGCAGGGATTCTGAGTTGGGAGATCGCCTCAAAATGGACATTATGGAAAGGTATGTCGGTAGATCGGGAAATCGCTCGAGGGGAGCATCGCGGTCTGAAATTTTGAGCAATTAGGGATGGCGCAAGGGCTCGCAGCTTTTGCTTCTTGCCTCCGGCCGCGAAATTCCGCGCATCGCGGCGCGATGAGTAACTAGTGCCCCGACCGTTCAGCTCTCCGGCACAATTACCAGACACATTTCGTTCACCGCGAGCTTCACTCCACGGACGAAGGAAAAGTGGTTCTAACCTTTTCATTTCAATTTTTTTGTCTTTTTTTTCTCCCGGCAAAGCACGCTCTCCCTTGGTTTTCTTCCGTACATAACCAACTTTCAACTTACAGCGGGCGTGAATCACAGTAATATAATCGAGGTTATTCCTAGTCGGTCTCTATATGTACGTTTATTTGTGCAACTATGTTGCTTCTCTTTGTGTGTCAGCAGTAAGTCCCTCTAGCTTAGCCTCTAGGGACATTTTTGGATTCTCAGCGTTGCCGACAGTTACTACTTGATGGATTCCGAAGATGGTCTTATACATCTGCACAATTACCCGCAAGAGCGTTTGGCGAGATGACTTAGGGAACCGGTCTAATGGGCCAAGGCTCGCATTGATTTCCATTGTCGGTTTATTTTTTTCTAACTGGAAACATTTTTTGTGGAAGAAAAAATTTCGGAAAAATTAAGGTTTAGTAGAAACCGATAGAAATTTAATAAGTAGCCTCGCGATGAGTGAGTTAAGAATCAGCTTTGTTTGGAAATTCTTATTACTCTTAGTCTGGTGTGCATTCACTCCCTGCCACAAACCCTAGCGGTGGCTTGCGGGGTACTAAAATAATTATGAAAAATAACTTCGTAATCGCTCACCATTTCAGAAAGCCGGTGGTGTTACCATTTTACTCGATACGGTAATATACTAGAATCAGAAATAGTTCTCACGTCTATGGTCATTTCTCTCCATCCAATGAGAGAAATATAGCGGTTGTGCGAATATTAATCTCCTTCTTTTACTATTAATACTTCTATGACTAATGGCACTGCGAAGTTTACGTGCCACCGTGTGCTCTGGTATGCTAGCACGCACTGTAATTCGTGCTTACAGTCACAGAGTGACATTTTAACGGAAGAAACGATGTGCGAAAAAAATACTCCCTAAATACTTGTAAATGAAGTCGGGCACGCGAAAACCCCTCGATTCCCCGACGTCACGCAAGTTACACCGTGAAAACAAAAACTATCCGGTGTCAATAAATGGGCAGCGGGCACTTAAAAAAAACTCAAGATCTGGGTGAACGAGATTGCAACAAAGGCGAAATATTTGGAGGGAGAGAGAAAACTATTTATTGCCACCTGAATTTTCACCCTTTTTAACAGAAAAAAGTATAAATGTACATAAGCGGAGAGCGTGGTTCTTTTTTTTCTGAATTTCCAATTTTTTGCGAGTGAAAGTCGTTCCGCAAACGCAGGCTTAAGGAGAGATGATGGGGAGACGAGATGTTGACCGTTTGGGGTGAAGGTGGTTTATTCGTTTCGGTCTAGTCTTTCGCTTCTCTCTTCCTTTTCTTACGTTTTATATTTTTTTCCAGAGGAGGAGTGGGGATGAGGGCGGTAAGTAGGAAGGAATAGGTGGAAGGGGTGAGGGAGGAGAAAGTGAAATTGGCAGTGAGGTCTTGCGGGGAGGGGTGGGCTCGGTGGGGAGGAGTGGTGGGGGGAGGGGAGGAAGGAGTTGGGGAATGAATGTTTGGGCGGCAGTTTTTGAATGATAGGGTTACGGCGGAGTGGTGCGAGGGGGATTTGGGTGGGCGTCCGATTCGCTAACTCCACTCACACTCAAGTGCGCATGGAAGCAGGGAGGGGGAAGAGAGAAGAGGGCGGGAGTAGTGTGCAGGAGGGAGGGGAAGAGGTCGGTGTTCTGCTTACGTGGTCCGTTAAAGAGTAGGTCGCAGTGACTCATCTTGTCGGTCGGTCGCCTGTTGGGATATCGCTGGGACGGTGAAGGGAAGCGAAGGACGTGTTGGTGGAAGGAGGGCGCGTCGTAGTGCTTGGGTTAGAGCTAAGGTCTGTTGGTTCGATTGACGGTTGGAGGGAGTTTCGTATGGGAGGAGAGGGCTGTTATCCATTGGCGAGGGGTGCAGTGTCCGTGTCTCGCTGTGGAACGGGACAGACAGATGTGGTCTTCCTCTCTCTCCCTCCCCTCCCTCTCTGAGCCATCAAGGGAAACAGTAAAAAAAACCCACTTGTCCAGATGGAGGAGGTCGAGTGAAGGTAGTTAATCTATCGCTGGTCGCGATGACACGTCCGTGAAGAAGATGGCCTGGTGGAAACCCTCCTAAAAACGCCGCTCTGCCTTGGAAGTTCAAGTTGCCCTTCGTTATCAAAGGTTGGCCAAGGTAAACACAGATAGCTTCGACAAATGACTCATCAAATGCGCAACGGTAATTGATCTTGGTAATATACATAGACGTCGTAAAATGTAAACAGGGTAAAAAGTGTATGTATATTTATTTGACCCACTTAAACGGTGTCCCTTCGAGGCTCCGTGGAATTATTTTATTATGAAGAGTAGGATGTCGGTTTAGGTATGTTTTTAATGGTACCATTTCCTATGCTCTGATACTTTTTAAATCACATGCAACACGGCACTATAAATAAATATTCTTAAACATGCGTTGATTATCCTTCATTGACATTCCATGAACTACCCTTCACATCCACGTACTTCTATGTCCCTTCATGCCGTACAGATATGCCGGTTCATCTTTTACGTGGAGTGTCAAAAATAAAAAGTTGTTAGACATTGGACGAAAAAAGAAACATTACGTGAGCAAGAAGCTGAAACTGACCAAATCACCTATGCGTCATTTGATTAATCGAAAATATCAGTTACAAAAATCGTATGTGAAAAATGAAATCCTGTTTTGAAAATTGGAAGTTTGTGTCACCTGATAGGAATCTATATGGTGCCCTGCAAGTCATCGCTAGGATGTGTGGCAGGGCGTGATTCAACACCAGGCATGCAACATCAAACATTAATTTTTTAGTCATTGATAGTTATATTATTTATGTAAATAATTCAAATAATGTAGGCAATGATAATTAATGATACATGCAGTACGCTGTCTGTGAAGTACTCCTGTGAGCAATGGAGACCGGCTGCTGCTAACAAGAAAAACGATAAAATGAAGGTTAGATGAAATAATGACAACGAGGCTAGTCGGTTGAAAATGGCGGAGAATGCTGTCGTAAGTCATCAGTTGTATCTGTTAATTTATTTTGGAATCTCGTCTTACGGCTAGTGAAATTACTCATTCAGACTTGTGAAATTACACATTTCAATGTAAATTATTTCCGGCGCGAATTGGTGGAACTGCTTCTTGATCATAGTTCTTTTCTCTATGTTTCCATAGGTTCCTTAGGTGTGGCGGTTAACTAGAAAGACAAAGGCGATTAATCGTCCCGCTCGGCTCAAATATGAACCCAGGACCCTCCCATCATCAGCATACCATTCTTCCTGATGGGCCAACTCACATATTACTCTCCCTTACTTCCACGTAATCTCTTGAATACTTACACAGCCACTCGCATGAAAGAGACAGGAGAAAACACAAATTTTTCCTACCTAGAAACGTGGGAAAAAACATGGCGTTCGTGAAATGGGTAAACGCGTGTCAATCTTTGGTTAGAGAAAGCCCTCCAAATGCTATTGCCTTCAAATACTTTCAGGATTCATCTAGATGGCATTTCGCTAGAAAATGTTAAAACTATCTCATCCACACAGCTTTCAGCAGTGTTGAGGTAATCGATGCTACATTTTTATTTTCTTCGAAATGAGTTTGAATTTGGTTCAAGATAAATTATCGAAGGAATTTGTTTTGTAAGCAATCTTGTAAATAATTCCAATATTAGTTCATGCATTCACTTGAATGCATGTATGTTAGCTCACGTTAGAATTTACTCCTGCAATAACACACATACATGCCTATATTCATCATGCAATAATTGTTTCGTTCGATTGACTGAATAGATTTTAGTCTTTCGTTACTTTATTTTTTTCGGGTCTTTGGGAAATAACAAAGCTCCTTGACCCTTTCTGACATTTCTTAAGTGTCACACACACGTACGAGTACACTTTCACTCATAAGTGACCTGTAATTAAATACGGATATGAAAGAGTAAAGCCTTAAGTTCGGTTAAAGAGAGGCAGTGATAATTACGTCACTGTCCCAAGTAAACTCACGTGCTCTCCTCTTTTCTAACATTCTCAGTCGTACTTGTTCTTTTCGTGACTCAAGGGTCCATCCATCCATCCAACTCAAATGTTCGTGACTTAAATCCATCCAACCAACTCTTCATTCTTACTCGTGATGCATGTTATGCACTCTTAATCTTTGTTTCTCGTAGGAATTTTAATAAACCTCTTCTCTGAAAGTCTTCCAAATAATTAATCAAAATTTCTTCCCATGGATTCCAAATACTCGTACCTCCAGCTTATTCGAAATGAGGCCCAACTAAAGTCAATTATACCCCTCTTTTATTTTTTACTTATATTTTCCTGCCTAGTGAAATCCCCTTTCTTTTGGTTTCTCAGAAAATAGTTGTTTCTATAGAAAACGTGTCTTCTGTCCTCATACATTGAGAATAGTTGTGACTCTCGGAGAGACGGAAATTCCTCTATAAGAAGGGAAGAAGCAGAAGTCATCGGCGCACAGCCTTGTGATGGTGTCCTAACCCCACGATGACTGCCTCACTGAAAGCGTGTGTGATGACTGAGGTCCGTGTACGTCAGCATTTTTGGTGAATAATTTTTTTAGATAACTATGATAAGATAGGGCCACTGCACAATTGCAGTTCCTAGGCTAGGGAGCTAGGTTCCACTCCGACTAATTGTGTTATGCGCTGCATAACAATTGAAATATTTTTCATTTTTATTGCTGACTAACATTTAACAAAAACCTAATATTGATTTTGCATGTCTCGTGCCAAATTGTTCTCTGCTATTAAGGTGTGTAGCAGTGTGGTGATTCAGCACCAGACGTAATACAGGCGTACAACATCAACAGTTAAGTTTTTCTTAGTTTTAATTCATAAAATGTGTGTAAATTATTCAAATAATGTAGATAAATATAATACTTAGTGCACTATGCTATATTGTGTCCAAAATTGGTGAAATATCTGCTCATATTGTCTTATCCCTTGGCACAAATTTCGCAGTTTTCTCCCATTTTCCTAGAGATCCAGATGGTGACTTTAATTTAATAAAATACTCTTCTTATCGCTGAACTTAAATGGAAAAAATCATTAGCTGAAAATTATCTACAAATATCTATTTCTTGGCGAGGTCGTTCAAACCGGTTCGAGTGTTTTCAATTAAAACCCAATGTGATTATCCCTGTTCTAGAGAAATCATTAAGGTTTAATTGGCTAACATTGAGTACCAAATATCCTTTTCCATTTACTGATAATTTCGGCGTTTTAGTTATTTGATTATTTACATTAAAAGTCGGTGAGGGTTACACGAGGTCCTGCGTAGTTCTCTTTGAACCTCGGGTGCATTTTGTGAGTTAATTGGTTTCCCTTTAAGAACGTTAAAATATATTTTTGAATGAATATTTGGAAACTCTTGTCGTAAAATACGGGAGTTCATATGAGGGACCTTCGTACTGATATTAGTGATTTCATTGTTTGCCTTTCTTCATGTTTTTGTGCACAAATTTTTGAATTTTATTTATTGCCTCAAAAATTTGTAATCTAAAATTATTGTTGGTAAATATTCAGTGGTTGTAAAAGTATCAGGGTTTCTGGTGTTCGTTTTTTGTCATATTTCCTGGAATATTTACGGCTTTGACTTTCAATTTATTGCCTGTGAATATTTATGATTAAGAAGTAAATATTTCTTATTTTTTTATTATTTTATGAGTTTTATTGTCTTTTTATAATTTTGGTGTACGATGTGATGAATGAATCAAAGTGAAAGTTTTAGTACAGGTAAAGTTTTATCCTTGTGTAGATTGTGACTGGATGATTGAATTCCTACATAATTGGACACATATTCATGCGTGGGTATCGTCCTAACACCCACTGCCACACGCCTTTCCGGCGGCATGCGGTGTATTGTACGGACGTAGATATATTGTTTTGCTGAGCCCATAGTGATTCCGTCCTGAACATTTGCCCTAGGTTATTTTTTATTCGCGGGTAATGCATTACGGATGATAATTTTTCCGCGCGTACTATTTGTTCAGTGGCATAGGAATTTGCCCATTATGAGTTGTTGAAAACCTTCATTATTTAACGAGCAATGTATATTCCGAGTTCTACGCATGTCCTTCGTTTATTTACTTTCTCTCATCGATACGTCAGTCTTTTGATGGTCAAATGTTTTACTTCATCCAAAAATAGACTTGTGAAATGAGACTTTTATGGAGAGGTGAATCATTTCCGAAAGGTCAGTAGGGCCAGGTCCACCGCGCTGACCGCGCTCGGTTTGGGAACCAGTGGACTAGACTGCCGAGTGCGAGGAGATTTTTCCATTGGCGAGATGGAGGAAGGGTTAGAGGAGAGGGTTGTGGCGAGTGTGCAGAGTCCATTGCGACGGTCCAGTCTTCGTCTGTTTTTGGGGTGATAGGGGGCAAAAATCGATGAGGCAGCTTGACGCGTGCACGACAGGGAGATTGATGTATGTGGCCTGATTACGAAACATTATTCTCATGCATTCGTTTCTTTCGAGGATACTGGAACGGTCCGTGAAACATGGTGGAGGAAAAATATCACGCATAAATGGTTCGTTTTTATGTGTCCCCCTTGTTCGAGACTTATATATCGTTCGCGACCTCGCGCATGGTGATAATAATGACGAAGAGAAAAATGGCGAATCCTTGTCCCAACTATAGGGCATAATGAAAGGATTTTGGCGCGTGGAAGTACGTACTTATCTCTGGTCACAATAATAAGTCATTAATCTTCTTCCGGTGATTGTGGGGAGCTTGGCGTCTCGCGCCGAGATTTTTCGGGAGGAAGGCAATTTGAACTTAACGGATTTTTTTCCGTTGACTGTCAGACTAGGGAAGGGGGTGGAGAGAAAAATGACTTCGCCTCAAGTCCCCTCTCGACTTTGAGGTGATCGAAGTAATTAGGCCCTCCTTCCCGCAAAATTGGGGCAGCCGAAAAAAAATCACTTCCTGTTCTTTCGATTTGATTTCGTTGCCTCCCGTTACTTCAGAGACGCCATACGTCGATGGACGCCCTAGATTGTCGTATACAGTGGCGGGCAAGCCGTGTCAAGGAGAATCTTGCTATGATCTACATCTGCACAGTACCCCGCAAGCTGTCGCAAGGACGTGTGGCAGGTGATGTTAGGTTACCAACCATGTATGCACGTAACACTGATGGAATGCAACCACATGAAAAAAATCAAACAAGCCAATGCACATCCACACAGATCAATATATTAATGCAAAAATCATATTAATGTATCCAAATGCTACAAAAAGATGACAAGAATAAGCATAAAAAGATTGAAATTGAAAAATAAACAACTTAGCTTTACCACACAGAAAATTATTATTTACGACCTAGGTGGAAAAGCCAAGTTGTTTATTTTTCAATGTCAATATGAAGATTTTCCTCCAAGTCACGCCAGAAACTGTTCTATCTTACATTAAAAGATGGCAGGTACAAATGCAATACAGACACTTATTACCGGTTAGTATTCTAATTCTAACGTAAGGTCCACATTTGAAGCACAGGGTTTTCTTTTTACTTCCTGATGATGTGCTGAATATTTTCCGTTTTATTAAAATATATTATTACGGATTTAAATGAATTTTTGTTAATGAAAGGCAAAAAACTTTGTTGCCACCCACTTTTAGACAAAGTGTTCTAACCCATCCTGGTACGCTTGTCATACGTTTCTGACATTTCAGGCTCCACTAGAAGTATGCCATGGTAGTGTTATTAAATATATCTACATAATTACATTATCGTAATGAATGTAAAGATAAAAAATAAAAAGAAACGTTTCAGGCGTGACATGGTTGAAAATTGCTAATTTTAATTAAAGAATTTGAAGATAATTGCACCGGTGAATTCATAGAGGAAAAGTACAAATTACGGAAAACACCAGCATCAATTGTCTCCATTCTTTCATTTTAAAGACATTCAGCTTCAATGGCATTAGAGTTGTATTTCTATGGTTTTACACAGCTTTTTGATGACGATCTAATCCAGAAGACTCCGGAAAAATCCTTCTCCATTGAGTGTCACATGGCCTGGCGGAAACTCAGGCTTCCATGTATGCATGCCCACGCTTTCATCTGAAAAGGTACTTATTCCGATGCGTAGCAGGGGATAGAAGTCACCGAACTATGAATAACCTTCTTAAAAATACTGTTCTACAGGGCCAAATTCGGCGCTCCGATTGACTCAGCCCTAATTCCTGGGAAAAATATCCTCCCCAAAGCGGTTCCCCCCAGAACGCATCCGTTTCCATTTTCGCGTAGTCATTGTAAAATATCGCAAGACCTTATTTGGCAATTTCAAATTTTAAACAACCTGACTTCTTCGATTTACACAAAATCCCGAAAGTCGCGGTCCTCGAAGGGGCTTAGCAATGGTCGTTTGTACATAATTCTGTACTTCCGCATGCATACACGTATAAATATATAATTATTAATATTTTTTGTGAAAATACGATTTTGTGTTTATTAGGGTTATGTGTAATGTACATATATGTAAATATATGTACAAACATATATGCGTATATATAATGACGACGGTCGTGCCGTCGAAGCGTCAAAACTATAGATGTGAGTGTCCTTTCTTAGTGTTTTAATATGCATAGTAAAACACGAAAACCCCCCATATGGTTAACAAACATTCACTCACGCGGAAATAGATATAAGGAAAAGGGATAGGAAAATATAAAGGACGAAAACAGGAGAGGTGGAGAAAGCGGAGTCGAGCAAATTACAGGCGCAAAAATATTTCCTTGACCGGGACTTGAACACCGGATCTTTCGACTTGCCGAGGCGAATGCGTAATAAATTTTGTCATCCTTTTCAGGGATATAAAATGGATGCTCTTTCACCTTCTATCGTCCCTGAACACCCCCCCCCCCTTTTCCCTCAATCCTTATCCTCACCTGGTGCTTACATTCCCTGCCACAGACCTTTTTGGTGCATCTTGGGGTATTTGTGTAGATGTATGTGTACGAATGATTTTGTATGTGAGTCGGAATTTGCTCAAATGCAAGTAATAGTTGATTAATATGCATATCTATGCAACTATACGTGCTGTGTGTGCATGCATTGACTTCTATGGTATTGTGCCGATTTAGATTCCACATGTGACCCGAAGCTTTTGGATGAGCGGTCGGAAACATAAGTGAAAAGCCGGAAATATAAATCTTGAGTGCCAGCTATCCATATACGTGAAATAGAACGCTGTGATATCGCACTTATCTCACATTTATCTACTTATCTTGTCCCTAACCTCTTGTATCTTTTTCGAAATGTGGCCTTTCTTTAAATAACCACGCAATCCGCTTTCGTTTTTTGAAACTAACGGATTTCGGAGAGCAAGTTGGGCTGAAATAACTTCGACAGGCACGAATTATGTTCGTATTCGACGCCCATTTTCTTGGCATTTTCCGTCCTAAATCTTTTACACACTTCGTTACGCTTTCTCTTCCATCACAATGGCTTCTCCCGAGCTGCTTTCCTTTGGAAGGCCCTGTTCACTCGATCTTGTATTTCTTTGTTTGATACCAAATATTGGAAACTTGGTTCGTGGCCATGCGAGAAATTTTCTTAGCCCCTCTCCATTACAGAGATTCTCTAGAAAGCCTTAAAATAATTACAATCACTCTCTGTTATACAAGCTAACTTCACGAAAGAATCGAACAAAGAAACTAAGTATATATCGCGTATAGTGCATGAGCTATTTTATTTCAAAGTGATACTGTTCACAGAATGCCGAAAAACCATCATTCAAGATATCTGTGGCAATATTTATTTATAATAAGCAAGACTTAGAAAATAAATAGAAAAAAATATCGACTCCTTAGAAAATAGTAATTGGTCGGTCATTTTTAATTCCCGCAGCAACAGAAATGTAACAAGAAAAGGAAGGCAGTTACGTTTGCAGGATAAATTTAATATGTCGTTTTTTTCCGAACAATGACGGAAAGAAACACCCTCGCCCCCATATCAAATACATCTGCATCTACCAAAAACATATAAAAGCGACTAAAATACACGAACACGTGCGCATACGAATGTACAAGATGTCTACGCAGCGTTAATCAGGTTCCCGCTTGTAATAGTGTTCACTTCGATTTTGTTACTAATATGATTCCTGATCGTTTGAGGAAAGAACGAATATTTTGTCTATCTTTACTAGAGTCATCTACATCTACTTAATACCCCGCAAGGGCGTGTGGCGGAGGGTTTTAGAGCACCACCCGTAATTAAGAAAAAAACGCATGCAAAAGCCACAAATTTATACAGTCCACAAACAAAACATGGGAACATTCATGTAAGAACCCTTACACCCCACACACATGCAAACACAAAAACTACCAACTAACATACACATGCACCTACAATATACCTAATATCTTTACAATGTTTAATTTTATTCCGACTTGTAAATTAATGTTTTTAATATTTCATAAGTGACTTTGGTTTCTTACGATTTTGGTTTCTGATTGTTCTGGGAAAGAATGAGTATTTGCATCTATCTGTATTGGAGTTTATCTGCCTTATCTTATATTTGTGGTCTAAACTGCCAATATAGGCTGCTATAATATATTTATATGAAGGATGGCAGGGGGTAGTAGGATGTATTGTGTAGTATAATATGGGTTCATAATAATTCCCTATATGTCATAATTAAACTCGTGTGTTCTGCACCTTGCTAAAAGTCTAACTCTCGCTTTTCTTGGAGATAAATAGGATAGTTGGGTAGTTTTAGATATGATCAAATCCCCGCGAATTTTACGATTCACAATTGGAATATGATTTTTTTTAACTTCCAACTTTTATTACACGATACGCGACCACAACTCCCCGTGAGCTGCGTATGCGTAGTGTACTTGCACTCCGTGCAGCAATCCATTCCGGTGAACGGTTAGAGTATCATGTGTATGTGTACCTGTATTTGATCTCCCTCCAAGTCGAAAAATTTCAGACAGGGCTGAGAACACAGGAAAACAACTTTGATGCCGCCGATGCGTCGACAGTCGGGAATGGGGCTCACGAAATGTATCCACAATTACTGTATTCGCACACGTGGGTCTCACCCATCTATGCAAAGGAACCTCTCTAATTTAGTCCCTTGGAATCTTCCGCTAATTTCGGTTCATCATCTTGCCTTCCCACGGTGCTCCGGTCGGTTCATTACGTGAATCACATTTGGCCGATGATCGGGAATGACTAATCGTCGACACCCCGGGTTGCGTATGTTCCCGTTGACTCAATCTCATGGCGTTCTGATGCGACCGGATTCGGACCCTGTCCGACTCCCCGTCGGCCGTCTCCCCCCCAAATCTCCACTCTGACCCCCTGTGGAACCAAAAAATCCCTAGCCCCCTTCCACTCCCACCCTCCCTTCCGACGCCTGGTGAGTCTTGCGTATAGACATCACCCGCGTCGACCCTCCCCGAACAACACACACAAAACTGCCCACTGACTTGTATCCGATGACTAATATCCCCTTGTCCCGCTGAATATACTTTTTCCGATCGAACGAGGTCAGTTGTCCGTGGAGATCATGGAATATCTTTCTCTTGCGCCTAGAATAATATGGACACATTCGAATCTTCGTATAGGACAGATTTTATTTCCGTTCCTTCAAGGAGTGGACGCGATCTCTGTCTCTCTATATGCTACCCCGCAAGCCGTCGCAAGAACGTGTGGCAGGGGGTGTTAGATCATCAGCCATACTACAACCTAATCCAATGCTTCGACAAACATATAGCATTCCGTGATCCACTTTAAGGTTAAGTGGAAGGGAGTCATCGGACATCATCCATACATCAGTTACACATATTACAACCATTATCCTATTCGTAACCACTCCACTGACTGAACAAATAAGGAATGCCGCTATAGTGTGCGGACTAACATGCAACGTAGTCATCAACTATCAGGTAGCATTTCACTTAGACAGGACGAAAAAGTCACAAATAAGTTAGATCTACAATTATAAAAGCGTAGGTGGCATGCGTAGAGAAGTAGCAAATATTGAAATGAATTGAAATTTTGTGTAAGATCCATTTTTGCATCCATACAACTCTACGTAGCCTACTGGATAAGAGAAAACAAAATACGACTTTATCCACCATGCTTACAAAATCAGGAATAAAAAAGATGACGTTAACCGTCGAAACCATGGTCGAGTGAAGATATTAGAAATTGTGGAAATATGCAAAGTACGGAGCTTTCTTCAAAATAAATAGAATCGAGTTCCATTAAGCCACGCCGGAAACCATGAACTTTATTAGGAATAGACTCAAATAATTAAATGTCTTCTGGTGTTGCATCAATTCCTGCCATATACTCTAATGGTGGCTTGCTTTACCGCCAGATAACATACTTCTCTCTCAGGACTTAAACTATATATTTAAGCGGTGTAAAATATGATAGTTAACATTAAATATCTGCAAATATAGGCACTGAAGTTTTGAAATAATGATAAACAAGACAAATTATAAAATAGATGGGATCGGTCTGATCATTTCAGAAGTGTTTAAATACGTACTTGGGTTTTAGGCGGGTTATCCTGAAAGAAGCTAGGTTTCTTCAGACGTGCTGTAGGAAAATATAACATAAAAGTTTGAAAGAGACGTTACTTCCTTTTAGTCTAGTACATCTACATTAATATCCCCCGATCCACCAAAAAGGTGGTGGCAGGGGATGTAAACACCAGTTGGGAAGGGTTAAGTGATAAGGGAGGATATGAGAGAGGAAGAGAAAAATATTCAGTAAAAAAGCTCAAATAACCTTAATAGCTAGGCTACATTTAGAATGCGAGGATTTTATTTGGGATAAATGAGAGAAAACCTTGATCAAAGAGTTAGGTAACGTTCGGAAAAAATGCAGTAAATTTGTTGAAATATTTTACGATAAGTGAGTAAACGTTACGGGTATGCCAGAGAATTTAGGCTGGGCGGCTCTTGATTCTCGGAGATGGCAGGCAAAACTTCTTCCTTTTAAAAATACATGTTTTATAAAGGTATAGGGCACCAGTGTTTTCTTGTGACCGAGAGGGAATTATTGTTGTACCAAATTATACTGATAGATTTGACGATTGGGATTAAATAAGGAAGCTAGGCGTAGTTGCAGACAGATTCCAGTACTCGTTCTTTCCTCGCGAGTAAGACAATCACTGCTAAATCGAACCCAAGTGACCGAGTATGATGCCTTAAAGGCTGCAATTTTATAATTAAAATTCTAACCTTGTGATGTCGTGTGAAACCGAGCATACTCGTATACCGTTCATGTCCCTTTATTTTTCGTCGGTTCACGCATTAGTTGGGTTTCGTGATTTCGCCACTCATTTCCTTCCTCAAAATCTTCTCTTCTGTCGAATATCCCCTCATAGTATTTCCGATTCTGCCCTTACTTATTCAAGATCATGTCATTTTAGGTCCACGCAACGTGTTAAGTGACATTGGAAAATTGTCAAACGGCATAATTTGCCGCTGCCACAGACCCTTGCGGCGACTTTTGGGGTATCGTGTAGATGTAGGTAATATTTATTTTCTCATAATGGAGTAATTCTATCAGATATTATCCTACATATTTCCATTATTCGTTTGTGTTTTTATGTAATAGCATGGTGGCCTTATGACTCACCTTATGTGTCCTTAAGAAATATAAGAGGAATACAAATTCTAAGCCTCCAACTCGAAAGATAAGATAGGTCGCCTATCCCTCTCCCTTTCATATCCCTCCAAGGATACAACTTTCACCTTTTGAGTGACAACGCATAATGAGCGACATTTCGCACGCTGCGAATGACATGGCCACGTATTGTAATGTGTGCCTTTTCGCCGCTGTTTTTCCTCTCCCCTGTACCGTAATTCACTGTCGACTTGGTGTAATAAGGCTGTATTGAAAACTTAACATCTTTCGTGCAATAAGTGAAACATTTCGTTGTATGACTCATGGCTCTCGTGCAAATTAATCCAAAGTACCATACATGCAGTTTTTAAGTTAACCATCGCGTCCCCCATCATTTCTTCGAATCAAAATATCCATATGCTACATTTTTACTCATAACGAACCGTTTCTTATTAATGGTATTTTATGATACGTATTCCGCTTGCGTACGGTGTTCAGAACTCTAAATTTATCTTTGAAAAAGACGTGCGGCATTATTTATCCGTACTTTGGCTGACTAAACCATTTTAAATAATGGATAATTATGCTACCGTTCCTAAAAGAAATGTGTGACTGTGCTCAGGTTTACTCATTATGACATCTCTGCGATCTTCAAGAGCTGAGGTAGTGGTTGTTCGAAGTGCAACTTTTAATTTAGTAAATGTTGGGTGTACTTTGCATGCTCGTAAAAGGCATTATCGGATCCGAATTTCAGGTTTCTTATCACAGTGTTTGAGTATTTTAACCACAAACTAGATGTTGTGATCACGAAATCATACCAGAGAAGAATGTCTGTTTGGATATCCTAAGATTGGGATCTGTTTTCCTTACTCATCCGGGCGTTTTAATTTGCAGAAGGATTTTTTCATAAAGATTGAGGGAATTGCCTTTCACAAGAACAAAACTTGATGATCAGCCGATTTAAAAAAAAACACTTTTTCACAGTTCACGTTTCTGATTAGCGCACCAACAGCGCCTTCGGAATTGAGTCGTTTATTTTCGCAATTAAGGAATCGGATTAAGATTTTGGTCGCGCAGAAATCCAAATTTTGGCATTTCCAGAGCAACTACCGGATTAGGTCGCTGGTGATGTTAAGACTTACTTAATGCCTATATCAATCATCGCCATGCCTAACACAGACGTCTCATATTCTCAGCAAAACGAGATGTTACGTCATCCCCGCATGACACATTGCTTTGGAAACGCGTTCGCTGTTGAGGACCACTAGATCTCCGTGTTTACATTAAACCCTTCCACCATAATGGGCGCCCTTCTTAGGCGCTCAAAGATCGTGCGCACCAAGGGCGGCGGTTTGAGTCACTTTCTCGGGCGCGCGGAGGAGGGGTTGAGAATATTTTGACATGGAATGGGGGCGGGGATTAGAGTAGAGGAGTGAAAGAGATGACGTTGCCGTGACGGCGAGGCTTGAGGAATGGTGGTAATGGGAGAAATGCAAATCTACATCTACACAACACCCTGAAAGCCGCCGCAAGGGTGTGACGAGGGTGTTACGTCACCAGTCACGCTTGAAAAATATTAGTTTTTCGTTTAAATATACTTCGGCACATGTACAGCTCCCTTGCGCAAATATGCCGATAAATATGAATATATAAATATATATATATATATACATACGTGTGTGTGTGTATATATTCCGGATAGCCAGTGTTAGGCAGAGGGGTAAGGTAGGGTTGCCCATTGTCACCGGTGCTGTTAAACTTATATATGGAGGAAATGATTAAAGAGGCATGGGGAGAACTGGAGGTAGGAATGAAAGTCGGAGGGGAATTCGTAAAATCGGTTAGGTTTGCTGATGACCAAGCATTAGTTGCTCAGTCAGCCAAGGGGTTGCAAGCATTGCTGAGTGAATTGGAGGTTCAGTGCGATAAATATGGGATGAGAATCAATATTAATAAAACAAAGGTTATGCGATTTTCCAGAAAGAAAAAGGGTAAGCTAAACATTAAAATAGGAGGGGGAAAATAGAGCAGGTAGAACAGTTTACGTACCTCGGAAGTGTTTTGGACCAATACGGTCAAAGTAGTAGGGACGTAAGGAGAAGAATTGCGCTAGGCAAGAAGGATTTCTCAAGGAGAAGGGAGTTGATGACGGGGACGCTGAATAGGGAGGTTAAGACAAGACTCGTAAAAACTCTGATATGGAGCGTAGCTATCTACGGCGCGGAAACGTGGTCACTGAAGCAGGAGGATAGACGTAGATTGGAGGCTTTTGAAATGTGGGTGTGGAGAAGAATGGAGAGGGTGAAATGGACCGAAAGGAAAACAAATGAGGAAGTACTAGAGATGGTGGGTGAGGAGAGGGGTTTGTTGAAAGAAATCCTATGGAGGCAGGAAAAATGGATGAAAGGCGTATTGAGCGGTGGTGAAATGTTGAAGAAGGTAATAGAGGGGAGAATGTTGGGCAAGCGAGGAAAGGGCAGGAATAGGATATGGATGTTGGACGGGATGAAGGGAGGAAAGAAGTACACGGAGATGAAGAGGGACCTGATGTAGATTAGGTTGCAGGATTGGGTTTTGTTTGGAGTTACAAAATGTTTATTTGATAGTTGTGTCCATCCAAAAACGTACCTTTACCGGTAGAATGCCTAATAAAATTTTCTCCCACCAAAGGAAACAGGTCCCTAACGCCATGCATATAAATATATATATATATATTTATATTTATATTTATATGCATGGCGTTAGGGAGCTGTTTCCTTTGGTGGGAGAAGGTTTTTGAAGTTGAGTGGATTTTTCCAATGCAAATTCGATTGTAATAGTTGGAACATGTGTGTCACCTGACATTGTCTTTATGGCCATGTAATTTTCAATAATAATAAATGTAAATATATATAGATATATTCACATATATAATACATTATGTATATATTTATATATATTTTTATAAGCTGGTATACAAAACACCTGAGCACATACACACGTTCATTCCAATATACATCGTGATTTAATTCATGTGTTTGGTTAAAAAATTAAATCTTTGGCTCTAAGCGCTTTGGTTCACTTTTCTTATGCACATGGGCGTGTATGTTTTGGATTGCTTTTGTATATTAGCCAATATATATTCAAATGCATGTGCTATAAACTAATAATTTTTCATATATGCCTGGTTGACCACCACCCCCAACGCACGGGCTTGTGGCGGCTCGCGGAGCATTGTTTAGATAGATGTAAACAACCCTTGGGTCGAAAGCCTAATGCTTTACCGACGGAGCTATCCGGTTCCGAAATATCACTGCAGACCGAAATCCCACAAGGAAGATGTTTATTTTCAAAGATAGTGGTAAGGACCGTGACAAGTGAGCTAACCTAAGAGTAAGTTGTATCAGTAAAAAGTTTCGTTTGAAAGGTCTTAGGCATGCATTAACGCCCATTAGTTTCCTGATTTTTGTTATTTACATGCAAATCCATCTTTTTCAGCTAAATTAATTGTTAAGCCTATCTATACAGGAGATGGTTCTAATTAAGACTCACAAAATATTATTCGTAGTAGCAGTTTGCCTGATCTGATTCCCGTTTGATTTAGCATGTTTCTGTGCTTCTGTGTGGCTACTAAGCATACAAAAAACTTGTAATGATACTGGAAAAAGTGTACTGATCGCAGAAACTATAAATGAGGCAGCCTTCATGAGATGAGTGTGAAGGATAAAAAATCAAATTAAATTATTACATACTATTTTTATGATATTTGCAATGATATGATGTTTGTAAGCATGGAAAATGTTATACAAGCACGTAGTAGTTTCATCGGATGCGTGTTTTTCAATGATGCCTTTGACTTACCACAGTTATCAACATGAAGGTTTGATAGTTGATGGTGGAGTTCACCTAGGACCAAGCCCAACGGTATGTGAAATTCACACACCAGAGTAGGGGGGCCAGTTTCTTGTTCCGTGCCCGCCTCTGGTTTCCTAGGAAGCTGCGACACCCGAAAAATCTTGTGTGAAGCTGAGAGTGCCCGGGAATCGAACCCGGACTCTCCGACTAGTGGTCGAACGCCCTATCCACTGGATTACCATGTCCCCTAGGACAATAATGTAAAGAAAACATGTGATTTTTGTAATTATAACTAATCGCAACTTACAAATTACAAATGCGAGAAATTGTCAATGTGCAGAAAGTGAAATTATTCAAAAATAACATCGTGAAATCGAAATTATATTTATCGTATTTAAGCTGTTTTTTACCTATTTTGCTGTTCTATTTTTGTTTGCGAGGAAGTATTCATGCAATAATTTTCACATTTTAATATATGGTGTTACTGATGTCATCGCCACTTTGTTGTGACTCAATTCCAAGTTACTGGTGAATCAGTTCACCAGAAGGGATAACGGTGTACCAAATGAGTACATTTCGGATGATTCAAGTTTCCGCTGACCATTGAAACTTGCAATGTGCAGTTAATTAATAAATCTGAAGTCAATCGTGTGTCTGTCTGCGATCTGGATAGAAGAGTCGTCATTCCAAAATCCCGACCCTGTGAAGACGGTAGAGGTGCTGCCGTCCCAACTTTTGTTTTCTCACCCGATCGACGGAGTTCCTTCGAAGTGGCTTGTGGCAGCGCGCGTAGGTGTGAATGCCACTACCCTGCTAATGAACCCCTACAGAGAGAGAAAGAGAGTGAAAGGGGTGGAGGGAGAAAGCGAGAGTTGGTTAGGGGGATGGATGAAATGAGTGGGGAGGTGGGAGCAGGCGGCAGAGGTGAGGTGAGGGGGACGAGTATGGAAGAAACGGTGTCGTGAGTCGGAGAATTCGGAGACGCGGGTGACGGGAGTGGTGTTTGCCGAAAACTTAGTGCCTCATTTCGTACCTTCGAGAACCCCCGCTAACCGAAAGCTGAGGAATGGCCCATTTTAGAACCCACGGTGTGGAAGACGAAACCCTTAACGATCGTGCATTGAGCCCTGAATTGGCTAAGCGGCAAATTTAATCGCTCTTTAGGTCGATGGTGAGTGGAAACTGCTGTTCCCTGAATTTTCGTCCGCCTAAATGTGCGGAAAACAATATTCCTAGTAGATTCCACGGTAAATTTACCGCAAAGCAGGGGAACAGCCAAGAGGAGGGCAAAATAGCCTGAAAGCCGCAGCAAGGAAGTGTGGTGGGGTGTTAGGGCATTAACTGTTCCTGCATAAATGCACATACTAAAACGCAGAACCCCACGACAGAAGATTGATACCAATACCAGAAAGCTGACTGAAACATTTATTGTCGGTACAGGCTTTGAGAACAAATTTATTATTGAGTTGAATCCAGCGCGAAGATTTTATGAAGATTTTTGGAGTTGTTTCCTATTACTGCAGTCACCGATACGCATTTCAAATATTTGTATTTGTAAAAAGACGTGTTCATAAAAATCGGTCGAGTGAATGAAACAAAAACTGTTATCCTAAGTAGCATTGTTCTAAGATCGAGACGTTGGCGACAGTTGCATACGATCGTAGCAAACCTATGTAGAGTCGTAAGAAATCATTATTATGTGATCTTGATTAGCTTGCCATAGCATATGTTAGGTTGCATTTTGGACTTTTAACCCTTAACCTATCTCACGACTCTGATATTTTTTCAAAGGTTCAGTAAGTCAAGAACCTCGCTTTCTCCGACTTTCTATTCAAATTTTCTGAAGAAGATCCAGAAAATTCTTTCCTTTAGATAACTTGATCGATACTTCATGAAGTACGAGGTCAATATTTTTTGCGAGAGGAAAGTACTCCATAAATCCGATCGCATACACGTGCATGTAGTTACGTGACTGCGGTTTCATTTGAATTGATGTACATCTACACTCTACCCCGCAAGCCGGCGTGTGGGTGGGGCTGTTTTAGGGTACCAACCATACATGCTGAAATATTAATTCATGCAAACACTTGAATACATATTAGCTCATGTACTACACCCCTCAAACCTTTATACATCATACAATAATTGCTGCACTCGACCAATAATCAAATTCCAGTATTCGGGTTAATTTTTTTCGGACTCTTGGGTTGTGTTTTGTCATGCTTGTGTACCGAACGAGGGAAGGAAAAGTAATTGAAAATACCTGTGAGGGTTTCTATCTCTGTTATTTTAACCCGATGGTGTAATCTGCCTTTACAATTTGGTACCATAATAATTCTCCCAGTCAATCAATTTCAATCTGAAGAGACCCGTACAGAGATTAAAAAAAACAAAAATCGCAATTTGATGAAATGATTCTATTTCAAGCACCCTAAAGATTTGTCCTAACAAAGTCCCATTAGCAATAAAGTGATGCATACTTCCATCGCTCTATTGTTGCGCTTTTGCTTCGTCAACGCTTGAAAGTGTTTTTCTAAAAAATACCCGCAGGTATTTCTCTCATACAATAGTCTTTCAAACTTAGGGGAGAGTGGGCGAAGGATGATAAGAATCCAAATTGTGGAAGTATTTGAAAGTCACAGAAAATAATACCCTCCTCCCGCTTGTGTGTGTGTGTTCGTGCATACTTTCTTAACAAACGCGTGACTGTCACCGCGGTGTATAATCCCGGCTGGCACACGGGCATTGCGGTGGATGCGGCAGAAGGAAAGCATTGGGAGTTTTTCCGGTCGTGTACGCGAGACGGCAGCTCAGCCCTGCGGAAATTAATCCAATCCCTTTGTCGCCGCAGTCACTTCACTGCCCCTTAGGACAAAAAAACGACTTTTTCAAACACGTGGGAATATGAAAATAACTCATCGATTCGGATACACGGGCATAGGCGTGGGTATATTAAAAAAAAATTTAAATCCACACTCCGGGCGTGAGCCTTGATTCCCGTTATAGGGAAATTTGATGAGTCATAAGAAACATTTCTGGAATAAGGCGCGGGGGTGGCTGCGACGAGTGGAGTGCGGGGATACGCACTCGGCCCATGGCGTCCGTGGGGTGGGGGTTTTTAGAAGGCACTGGGGGGTTGGAAGTGGGGTTACGGCGGGGGGGAGAAAGGTTTCTCGGGGGCGTTGGCGTGGGCGTCGCTGGGAGAGGAAATAAACCGAGAAAGTGCCCAGAGTCCATCGCGGGGACAGAATGGGAGGTGTTTCGGGCTGGGGGTAGGGGCGTTGGGGGAGGAGAGGTCGGAAGAACGTAATGCATTCAGGCGCGATGAACCGCACGTGTTGCGGCTAGTGGGCCGAATCGTAATTATTATAAACAGCGGCCGTGCTGTTTTCATTCTGTGGACGTATGATCGAATGGAAAGCTTCGGCCTCGCTAGGCTGTCGAATTTTTCAAATGTGAGTCATGTGTTGGCCAAGGATTTTATTTCGCAACGGAAGTGGCATCACATTAGTGAACTTTTGTGAATTCGTACATTCAGATCGAATTACGTTTCATTTTTTTCCCTCTGGCACATTTTGGGATGGATTGAATCGAGTTGAAATAATGGCATTCTTTAATTTCGGAGGCGATTCGACGCCTTTTGCTCTGTCTGTTGAATTCACTGCTCAGCCGTGATAACATTTTACAAAACTTTTAATTTTCCAAATTTTTCATTGAAGTCAAACGCGTAATTCATTAACCATCTACCCGATTCCTCGCAAGTTGCCGCAAGGTCGTGTTTCGGCTCACCAGATTTAGGTAGACGCAGAAATATACGCTCATTATATTAGGTAATCTACCGGTTAAGGTAGGTTTTTGGATGGACACAACTATTAAATAAACATTTTGTAACTCCCCACCTAGCAAACTAATCTATATCAGGTCCCTCTTCATCTCGGTGTACTTCTTTCCTCCCTTCATCCCGTCCAACATCCCTATCCTGTTCCTACCCTTACCACGCTTGCCCAACATTCTCCCCTCTATTACCCTCTGCAACATTCCACTACCGCTCAATACGCCTTTCATCCATTTTTCCTGCCTCCAGAGGATTTCTCTCAACAAACCCCTCTCCTCCCCCACCATTTCTAGTACTTCCTCATTTGTTTTCCTTTCGGTCCATTTCACCTTCTCCATTCTTCTCCATACCCACATTTCAAAAGCCTCCAATCTACGTCTATCCTCCTGCTTCAGCGACCACGTTTCCGCGCCGTACATAGCTACGCTCCATATCAGAGTTTTTACGAGTCTTGTCTTAACATCCCTACTCAACGTCCCCGTCATCAACTCCCTCCTCTTTGAGAAAGCCTCCTTGCCTAGCGCAATTCTTCTCCTTACGTCCCTACCACTTTGACCGTGTTGGTCCAAAACACTTCCGAGATATGTAAACTGCTCTACCTGCTCTATTCTTTCCCCGCCTATTTTAATATTTAGCTTAGCCTTTTTCTTTCTAGAAAATCGCATAACCTTTGTTTTATTAATATTGATTCTCATCCCATATTTATCGCACTGAACCTCCAATTCACTCAACAATGCTTGCAACCCCTTGGCTGACTGAGCAACTAATGCTTGGTCATCAGCAAACCTAACCGATTTTACGAATTCCCCTCCGACTTTCATTCCGACTTCATACGCTCATGCATACACTATAATAATGTTAGCTCATATACAACTCTCGTGCACATAAATGCCCATATACATCATGGAGTAATTTTTTATTTAGGATTAACGGGATAGGATACAAACTATGGTATTGATTTTTCCCGGTAGTCGAATCTACCATTATAATTTAGCGCTGTAATAATTGCCTTTCTGTCCTCAGAACAAGCATCCTGTTCTTTCCTAAAACATGGATTTTACAAATACATGTTCTCACTAAAAGTTTCCAAAGAGTTTAAAGTTTTTAACAAAAAATGCAAAGAATGAGAGAAGGCGAGTTGCAATATCAAAATATTTGTTAAGTTTTCACGTTCAAGGAAATCACGATGCGTCACGTAGTAGATGATATGTTAAGCTCAATGTTTGATAAGGACAGGATATAGTTACGTGTGTTCGAATAAATCATTTCTCCTTCGACCGTTCGATATGGTATGCAAATGAAGCTTGATTGTATAAAATGAGTACGACCATATGCTTAATATGCCACTTAAAAACGTGTGGACCATTACCCGTTACGATGTGTACCTTGTACTATGCCTCGTGCAAACACTTTATACATTTCCTTTTAAAGTATTAACAATTGAATCGCTTCTGATGACGATCATCCATTGCGTTCGATAAGTGGCCTCTAGTCTTTATTGAGCTAGAGTATGTTTGACCTGAAAGCCTTGGCCATTTAACACTGTAATTGAAGCAATGTAAGGACCACAAAAGGACTATGTCCATATCAGAGGAGGTATTCGAACCCACTGCCTTCGCTTACGCGGGCAAAAGATCGATCTCCCAAGGACTAAATTGGTCGATTGGATGATGTCCGACAGTTGTGCATTTTTAAAGATTGATGAAGTCATCTAAATATGATTAGCATAAATGATAAATAAAAACCTTGCATATGAGATTCGTTTCTGATTTTCGGCGTCCATGTATACCTTAATCTCAAGAAATGCAAAGCGTCCCGAAGCATTAAAGGAAGTGATATTTCAACTTAACAATACTAGTTCGAATGAACAATCTTTCAAAGGTGACGCCCACTGCGCGCAAAAATGTTATAGGTTTTAAAGATATCTGGATGATAATCATTTAAACTCACTTATTTACACGCTTGTATCGGGTTATAAGACGCAACGTTGTCTCATTTCGTCCTTTGTGTATCAGGTTATAATGATTCTTTTGAATCAAGAATTTTTCTCTGATTATCAGAAAAATCACTGTCCGAAAACAAGTGGAATTCTAAAGAGTGCTTAACTACCTTCCACCTCATGACATCAGATCCGTTCATTGTTATTCCTAATTTATCGCCACAGGTCTTCTGATAAAGGTGGCTAGGTACGCAATCTGGAGAGGTATTTCCGAAGCCTGGTACACATCATTGGTTTTCTTAGGATTTCGAAAGGATGTCGACGTAAGCATTCCTGTACGGATATTGCTATGTCAACCGATTTCCCACCGGGACCTCAAAGAGAGAGTGCAATTTCTCTTTTTTCGTCACTATGTCAAACGGTAGATCATCCATCTGTCATGTCTCCTATCTACTTCCCTTGTGATTTGTGAGCAAAAGAACGCCAGTTATCATATTCAACAGCCTTCCTCGTAAATGATCAGCATGATATTACTTTCTCCCTAAATGGAACAGAGCATATTAAATAAGTTAAGATTTCTATGTGCGTCTTGAGGCCTTCTGAAGAAGTTCCCATCATTCTATCGATGATTCTCCATGTGTGCACGTTTGCGATTGGGAATCAGTGGGAACTATAGCTCAAAAAATACTTACCTGAGATATGCGAAATTTTCTATTAACATGCTGAAATGTGCTAGTTTGAATCAGGACAAAAATTAAAAATGGGGAATATTTTTTTACGGTCACGGATTTGCTCCTGAATTATATTCGTTTTATGCATCTACTAGGTTTTCCTGATGTATTCCTGCAAAATCTTTTTCACCAAAACTCTTCTTTAAAACTTAAGTTTTTGATAAATTTGACTTCATGCAAATAACTGAAGCCTCTTATTTCCAAGTATAGCTATATTTATGAATACAAATTCTGCGAGGAATAAAATTCTCTTCAAGCTTTTGTTTTTAATACATTTGTGGCTTATGACGGTAATTATCCATTCCCTATATATATACCTAATGTATAACTCAAGAAAGAATACATGAAATCATGCTATCCAAATAAAAATGGCTGAATTTTTAAAACAAAAAATAATTTCACGAAAAATGTTTAACAAATAATGTATGCAATAATTTCCATGCTTTAAACTCAACAGCAGTGTTTTACATTCGTTTTTTACCTATAAAACGGAGGTTTATTGCTTTTCCGGTAAACGGCGCGTGCGCTTAGTAAGTGGGAGAAGATCGTTCGAGGCTGTGAGCCAAAGGAAATACTTAAGAATTATGAGAAGAAATGCATGCTTGGTCAGTCGAATGTTTTCCATTGCGTGATAGAAGGAGACTTTCCAGAGAAATGATTAAAATTAGCCAAGGCAAAGAGATGAAATAATTGACTTTGTGATCTTCTTCTTAGTATTACTACTATGTAAGCTGCATTTGGAAATTACAGTCGTCTATTCATTTTGTTGGTCTTTGTGGTATTGACTATCACGTAGCTATGGCTTCTTCTTAGCCGTTTAGTATCGATTTTTCCGTACTGTTAGTGAAAATAGGTATACCACAAATGTCGCATGCGTTTGAATATTGATCAATTATTATTATAAAGGATTCTTCGGTTATGACCTGATATTATTCGTAGACTTTTATATAAAACCAGTACCTCCGGCGATTCGACTATTTTAATTAATTTTAATTAATCCCTGAGAATAGGTTATTAAAGCTTCTATTCTTTAGTTCTAATTATTACTGTACTGCTCTCTTTATTTCTCCCAATTTAGAGAGCAGCTGGAGGAACATTCATGAAATCGTTAGACAACTCTGTGCATATATAGTATAGTGGGTTATTATACATTGGACAAGATTTTCACGAAGAATACTAACCGTTTTATGTACAACTCAATCGTATATAGTATTCAACCCTGAAAAATAAATCGAGGAAACGTTTGAGAACTTACAATTAAGTAAGAATAATAACATTTTTAACTTCGGTGGAATAATCCATTCCCTTGGTGGACATATTAACGAATAGTATTTACAGATATTGATTTTTTTTAGGCTTTGATAACCTGTTTCTATACTTGGCACCCGCAGGGTTCACTTGTCAAGACTCTTTTAATGTTTCGAAGGTAATATTTTTTAAATACTTAAATGGAGGTCGCCTCCCGTCACGGCCAGAATAACTTCTGTCAAAAGCTCTCACCTAGGATCTCCTCCGAAAAGATACTTTTCTTTGAACTCCACGCACTCCTTCCGTCCCCCCTCCCCCCACTCGGATCCTTTCCATCTCCATATACTTGCGATGAGAGACGACTCCAAGTCCCACTGGGTAACGTAAATACCCGCCCACTCATCCACGTGACATGACTCTCTCAGCTGCCCTCATTTTCTCAAAAAAACACATACTCATCCCACTCGATAGTTATTCATCACACGCTGACCCGTACCGGTTGCTCCCCTTTATAACCGCCACCCTTGCCTTCCGAATCCCCTCCCCTAAGCACTCCATCCCCCATCTCTCTCTCTGCCACCCTTTCGCCCCTCCGGAACATTGCTTTGACATTGTCGCCCGCGCCGTCTACTGAGACGCAGATCGCAGATCGGGGCCAAAAGTGTGAATCACGGTTTTTTTTCGGGGCGGATTTTGGTGTGGGGGGAGGGTGAAGGGTGTGGGAAGGGAGAAGAGGGGGGCGCAAGGGTGTCGCTTCGGCCCCATACCCCTTGCCTCTTTCCGCTCGCTCCTTCTGACTACCCCGTCCCTCTCCTCCGTGTTGGTCCATCGAATTCATTTCTTCCCTCATCCCCGAATCAGCTTCGTCCGCGAGCGGGCGACCCGTTCTTTTTTTAGCGGATCACCGGGAAGACGGGAAATGAGGGAAGGGTGAGTCGTTCCCTCTTGCGCAACAATGGGAGACTTATGCGGTGTTGGTTGGTGGCGGAGGGGGGAGGGGCAGGGCTTGTGTGCGTGTATATGGGGGAGGGGGGGAGAGATCTGACCGTATCAATTCACCGAGCGAATCATGAGCACGTGAAGGAGGGAGGGTGACAAGGACTAACCGACCGCCATTCTGTCTGCGGTGGGTCATTGCTCGGCACACAAGGTTGGATGCGTGCGAGCGACCCAACGTGCTGTTCGATTTTTATATCATGGCTTCGCGAGTCATATAAATCCATGCTTTTGACCTTTTAATTTTTCTAGGAATCAGGAATTTTTGCTATCCGCCTCCCCTCCTTACCATCCCCCGGCGGTCGATAGATGATGAGTCACCAATAGATCTGAACAACAGTGCTGAATGGTACACGAACTCTCTTTAGGAGTATTATCATGCAATATAAAAGTTCAAGATACATCTGATGACTTGTGGTTTAGAAACTTTTAATAACAACTACTTTTGCATATCTTGGTGAATAGCGCTGTGAGCACTCCTGTGTGAGACAGCCATCGTCCCCCAGAACTGTATCGTAATTCTTCGGATTTGTATAAAAGGATAAATAATGGTATTTGAATTATCTGAAGCTTGCATCGCAATTTTGTTTTTAAAACAGCCGAGAAATGTGGATTGTGCGAAGGGTTGATCTACATTTACATAATAACCGCCGTAAGGGTGTTTGGCGGGGGGTGTTAGGTCACCACCCGTACAAGAGAACAAAATCACATGAAATATCAGGCTACTTAGTTTTCTCTGAATGTGCAATTGAATATTTTTCAGTGTACTACATAATGAATGACTCTCCAAGAAGGTAAATTTATGTTAGCATCCATTTCACACCTGTAGCAAAATTGTGTAAAATATAATATTTGGTGTAAACTGAAGTTTTCAATGGTACTGTAGTAATTAATCGAATACGCAAATTGCGCTGTTTATTCAAACACTTCGGTGATGCATTAGCAAGGTATTATATAGTTATTTATTGAAAAATGATTTGAATTAACTCCTTATTTCAAAATATAATTTGTTAAATAGTCATGTTTCCTTTTCAGCGATGGGAGCATGTACGGCTCAGCGTATGATTTATATAATAATGACCGATGTGACGATTCCATTTCCTAAAGCCATAGTCCCGTCTCCACATCCCCCACTTCTAATCCAGATGCAAAAATAGAAGCATATTTCTTCATAATTATCCAGGTCTCCAGCTAATGCAAGCCACAGTGGATCAGCGTACATATATCGCGCTCTAATTAATTGATTGGGGGCAAGAAGAAACAAGGGAGACCGGCTCGTTGGAAGTTTTAGTAAGGACGTATTGATTGAGGTTGATGAGAGTTTGTCGTAATTTCATCGCTCCAGTAATCTAATTCTACTCATACTTGCATGCCACGGAAACCACTCATATACGCGTATGACATGAGGCTCAAGCGTCAATGCAAAGTGATGGGGCACGGGAAGCTAGTTTGATTGTTTGGATTAGGACTGAATGACATGAAAATTGTTTCTTACAGACATTTCGTACGTTTACCGTGTATTAAAAAAAATTATCCCCAATGTTAAAACTCCTTTCCACCAATGATCCCCAACCCGGATCCCTTAAGCGTATTCATTAACTTTTTTTCATTTTTTCACTCCATTATTTTTTAAACAATAGGACTGACCAATCTTTCTCAATTTCACGGCTTAATATTTCTCCCGCTGGCCTCGGTGTGCAAGACGCGAACTTAGATAGGGTCTGCCGAGAGCGGGATAACAGTGTCAATTAAACAACCTCTCCCGAGCACTGATAGGAATATTTACTAGCTGTGAATTAGGCTCCAAGTGTAATTCGTTTTTATCCGATATTTATTGTTTGTATCCGTGATATTTCGGAGTAATATTCTTTTTTTACTGCATTTTTCTCTTCTCTCATCGAAGAAGAATTTTTAATTCCGTGTACACCTTTTCCAGCTTGGGAGAGAAATGAATATTCAGGTAGAATACTCATGCTACTTGGAGCCTTCATAGCTATACTGATGAACGTATTCTGGATCTTATGCTCTCTGGTGGATGCGGCAGATAAAATTAGGAATGAAGGATATAGTGAGTGGACCCATGCCAGTAGTGAAATATTATATACGGAGAAAATATTTTGCCTAAAGAGTATCAAAGCTTCTTTCATTTAAGCTCTTCGTCCGTTATCTCTTTTGGTATTCCGGCATTCCTTACCAGAATATTTCTCATAAAGCCAATATAGGATAGGAGACGAGATAATAAAAGACACGTCACACAAGTCTAATGCCGACACATAGATAGGTACAATAATGCACGTACAGGGTTCGTCCGGAAAATAAGTGTACTGAGCTTAGGAAAAAAAATATATTACACTTTTACATATCTTAAGCTAATATTCCTCAAAATAGGACCCTTGTGAGTCGATACACTTGTTCCAGCGGCGTTCCCATTCCTGGAACTCTCCCGCGAAGGCATCATCGGGAACCTCTCGAAGACACGTCGTCACGGCCTCTTTGACGGCGTCCAAAGTCCCGTATCGCGTTCCTTTCAAACTCCTCTTTATCTTCGGGAACAGAAAGAAGTCCGGTGGTGCCAAGTCCGGGCTGTAGGGCGGGTGCGGCAGCGTTGCCACGCCGTGCTTGGCCAAGAAGTCCGACACGACAAGCGCGGTGTGAGACGGCGCATTGTCGTGATGCAGCCGCCAGATGTTTTTGATCGCTGGCCGGACGCGGGCGACTCGTTTTCGAAGCCTGTCGAGCACTTGGACGTAAAATGCAGCATTTACAGTTTGTCGTTCAGGTACAAATTCGTAGTGGACGACTCCCCCTTTGTCAAAAAAGACTTATTTGTCAAGACACTTATTTTCCGGACGAACCATGTATATCGGTAGATTTTTAACGGTTTATAACAATTAATTTGTACTTCTTATCGCGTGAACTTATAATTTTGACTACATATTGTTTATTATTTAGTATTTTTAGTACACTGCAAACCACCGCTAGGGTGTGTGGCAGGGGGTGAATACACACTAGACTAATTTTTACCCGAATACTTTTTATTCCTTTTTCCATTTCTACGTCCTTTCTACATGTCGGACTAAAAGCCCAAACTATTTCCTTCTTCCACCCCGCTTTCCTAGCATTTACCCAATTTTTGCGACCTTTAAGATAAGAGCTACTTTTCGACGTTTTCTTCACCCACTTTTTCTTTTGTCTCATTCTTATTTCCGCTTGAAGTTCCCACTTTTATCCCATTATATTAAAAAATTCCTCATAGGTCTTCCTCGCTTTTTCAACGCACTTTCTCAATTCTACTCCATGCTTTTAAGATATAGGCATGGAGAATGTTGTAATAATTCTAACCCCGCATTAATCTGATAGGCGAGACCATCATGAGAAGTTAAAGAGAACCAGACTGACGAAACAATCCTTATAAGGAATCCTTTTCCATACGAAGAATTCGCGATCAATAGATACTCCACCTCATGAAAACTTTATTCGGCCCATAGATCGAGCCGAGAGATCTACAGAAAACATAGACGGAAAGAGCACTAAATATAGCCTTGTAAGCTGTCATTCGTTTTCACATTCAACGTTCGCCTCAAATCGCAATTGGTAGAATCTTAAAGGTGTTTGCCCTCGAGGCGGAATTATACAGAGGCGGAAAAGTGTTTAATCCAACGGGCTCCCGCCGTTGGGGGCAAATTGAAAACATTAGCCCTTTCTCCCTGTGAATTACCCTTTTATTTAGCGCATTAGTGATGCCCATTAATCAAATGCGCGGTTCTAATCGGAGTGGGAAGAGGAATCTGTCGGGAGAATAGCGTTTTTATCGCACGGAGTGCGGAGCGTTGAATCAGACACCCAAGTAGCACTTTCCCTTCTTCTTTGGGCTCGGGGACAATCAATAGTAAACAGTACTTATGCGCTCGAAAATGCGATGACGTCGTTTGAAGATAGGAGCAGAAAAAACCCGCACCAGATGGCATTGCGTGGCGTACGTAAGGAGTGGAGGAGAGTGGAGGGAGTGGAGGGAGAAGGAGCAGTCTCTCGGTAAAAATGTGCCCCAAATTCACCAGAATCTGTTGTAAAAAGCATTTTTTAAATAATTTACATTTTCCTAGCCTGATAGAGCAGGGCTGTTTAATTGTATTTCTAATATGGCTCCACTCGTTGAGTATATTATTCCCAATAGTACGGGCAACCTTTCCTATTGTATAGTTTATTAGGGCCGACAAACTGAGGATTCAGCAGAATTCATAATATGTTAGTATTACTCAGAGGTTTACTCGTATAAAGATATATTTCAAAGTTTTTTCATTAATTAATTCGTGTCCAGTCCAAAATTAATACGTGATTTAGACTTAAAATTTTAAATATAGAGCTTTATAAATAAAGTTAAGGCTCCATCTTGCGTTTCTAAAAGAAAAAATCCCGAGCAGTCGATGCTGTCCGGGTCCCATGAGTTTCTTACAGCTTTCGAGCACAGAAAAACTTTTAAGGATGGAAGAATTTTCCTATGATTTTCAAGCATTCCATAGAGAATCCGAATAATGCGTTCACGCTTATACTTTACGTAAGACGCGCGTCGATGACTAGAGCGAAATGTTTTTATTTTCAATCTTTTAAAATCGTCGCTGACGCCGCTCTCACCGTTATTCCCCTCGGGGGAGGAAATAAAAGACTCACTTTGCTCACTCTAACGCATACGCCCACGCACGACCAACCAGCCCGAGTCGATTGCTCAGAGGCACTGAGTGAGAAGATCTAGCCAGTAGTCGAGAGAGAGAGCTTCGCCGTTGTGCAAATTGACCCGTGTGCGGTCTGCCGTTAGAAGGTCGCCGGGAGTAATTACTCCAGATGAGTCACTAAGATATTATATCGAAGCGCGTGTATGTATATGTATGTGGGCTGGTGAAAGTTATTATTGCCAAACGATCGGTGTTGACGAGGTCCACATACGGTGAAAGACAAAGACTCCCAGCGTGTTTTTTTACTTTATCTTAGTCATCAGTTTCACACGGTCGACCTCGTAGTATTTTCCTGTTTAATCGATAATTGTTGTTTATTTACAATCGTCAGTTAAAAGAGCAGTAAACATATCGGGACACGGCAGGAAAATATAGAATATTTTTCAATTTCCTATGGCAATCCATTCCTCAGGCGCATCTACGGTGTCTCAGTAGGAATTTGCCTTAGTCAACACCTGATTCCCCTGTGGTCCGAAGCGAAGCGTACAGTGGGAAAGGAAGTTGAAGCGGTTGGTGGGAAAACGTCGATTTGAAATTTTTACAAGATATCGTCGTAGTTGATAAGTTCTATGTGCCACGCATTTACGTCACTGTTCTCAAGTTTTATTTTATTTATTCAACGTATCTACAATACAAGAATTATAGATATTTAGTACCTTGCAAGCAACCGCTAGGGTGTGTGGCAGGGGGTGAATACACACCAGAATATTTCAATCCTTGGAACATCAGGGAAATTTAGTACTTTTCCATACAGAAAACCTTTAAATTCAGTAAATTTTATTGAAATTCATAGGGAAATTGGTTTGGAAATTCAAATCGAGTAGGCTAATGTCCGAAAGCAAATTAGTAAAACGTGCGATACTCCTAGCGTATTTACTGTTATTATAGGTAGTCTTAAAATGCATCCATCATTTTTAGATTTTGACGGTCCATGAATACCATGGCACAACATCGTGGACTTTTGAAGACCTTCCATACAACGTGTGCCCTTTCTGCGTTACGTCATTTTAATATTATTTGATTGTTCAGTTCCTAGCGTCGTCTTTTACAGTCTTCAACGTCCTATTGCCTCTCAATGTCTTCTAAATACACTTAATCATATCTTCCTTAGTTCCTTCTATCAAATTCCTCTCTTCCCTTACCATATGCGGTACTTTTTCGTATTGGACATGGTTTTTCACCTTCTATTTTTATCTATTCTCTCCATCATTCTATATATCCGTGTTCCACAAACCTACAATCTACGATCTTCTTCTTTCCTCAGAAACCAGACGTCATAATACTACGCTCTAATTCAAAATCTTTGCTTATCTTTTCCTTAAATTTTCACCCTGGCAGTTCTCTCGGAACATTGGAGCAGATGCATGCAATGCTCTTAATTATCAGATAATCATCTGCTAATTAAAAACATTGGAGCGCCGAATTAACTATTTAATGATTAACTGCGAATTTTTTTAATAGGAAAATTTTAATTTTTCCAAGGAAAACTTACTGAAGATTGATGAATATGAAAATTCATAAACCTAAAACTATAGCAAACGTGTCATATCTTTAAAAGAATTATTTTACCTGTGACATGCGTCTTCTGTTGAGTTACAGGTCCCTGAGGGATAACTTCAGCTATATTAGTTGACTTTTTTCATTGAATTGTTTAGTTTCATTAATAATGACCACATAAATACGAATAAAAAGTATTTTTTTGTTGTCATCGTAATTGTTTTCTGTAATTTAGTTACCTATTGTTTTAAGGAATGTTGACGTAGGCTGAGGAATTTTCCTACTCAAAGGACTCTAGTAAGCGCATTTTCTTTCAGTCACTTCATATTTTTATCAGTATATTCCTTAAGTAGTAATTCCTATTTTAGTCGAAATTTTTATTTTAAAATATAGTTACTTCTTTTCCTTGAAATGTTGTTTTAGTTTCACCGATATGGCATGGTTTTTCCTCCTCTTTGACTAATACGAGATCAATCAATTGCTTCAGAGGGTCTATAAGTTTCGTACATTATCTTATAATTGTGCACTGCCGAAATCGCCGTACTTGATATAAAATCCATTCACCTAGTGACTGGAATCAAACTTTCAAAACAGTGGTAGCCGAAAAAAATGAACTCACACTTGCGTATGTTACCAATGCTAACAATTAATCTATTGTAACCTGACTTGTGTAATGCATTGAGCGATTGCGTGTATTTTCCTTTGTCTTGCATGACATTCATAAGGAATGCTCCGGGAATTCCGCTCAATTCCTAAGCATGTGATGATGACAACGTTTTGATAAAATGTGTCGTACGGTTTTTAATGAGTCAGCTTTTGAATGAGTGGCTGAAACCTTAGAGACACCCAGAAACGTATGATATTTTCCACAACACAATGACTCACCAATATCGAATTAACAGCTACTGAAGATAAACTCAAAAGTGCTAATTCCCATCAACTGGTTAAATGTTTCTTTTGTGAAGGAAATGAAGCTACATGTGTTCCTTTGTCTCTCTCAAAGCTAGTTACTCCCGCATTTACTCTCTCCGTGAGAAACTCATTTCTCAAATTAAACCGCGACTTTCAAAGCTATTAGCATGTGGCAGCGTACAACAAGTGCAGTGTATTTTCGCGCTAAAGAAAACTCTCTGTTTCACTCACCCATCTGACAGCGAGGAAAAATAAAAACGAAAAAATATATTTGTCCGCAAATGTAACGAGTTCCCACGGGAAGGAGAGATAGCGAAAATGTAAACATCCAGTTACGCGCTCTATAATGTTATCATCAGCATTCCGTCATTTGTTTTCCTAGCCAAACCGAACTACGTATTTAAACTCCATCTCCATCGCTAATTCAGGGTGAAATGATGACTAACTGAGTCGTTATTTTTAGTGTTTCCGTGACTTAAACTTTATCATTTGGATTAATCCCTCTGCAGTATTTACATTATCTCCCCAGCAATAAAATATTTTGATAAAACCGTTCGGCAACAGTTGATTTCACCCTATTTTGAAAGTTAATGCCATCAGTGATGGCAAATTATACTCTTCTTTCTAACTGGTAGAAATTGTAGGGGCTAGGTCAAACTCTAAATACTTCATTTGTCGGAGAAAATGGGGCGTGCCCACATTAAAATTATTTCCATAAAAATGAAGACAAAAAAATTCGTTTTGATCGGTTATTGAAATGCTACAAATTCAGTGTAACAATCATTCGCCTCGACCGGGATCTCCCGCAGTTTGTTGAAATTCAATTACTTAAAGTTTTTCCAGAATGTTGGCTTTACTTCGACGTACCATTACGAAATAGTTTATTGTTTATTTATTTCTATGTATTAGGGACCACGTCTCTCGTAAGGGAAGGTGTCTCTCAATACCTTTTCTGTCTGAGTGGTTCTTGCCTTTTTTTGATATAAGACATTTGTGAAGTCATTAATTAGTTACAGCAAACCGTTATGGTATTCGTTATCACATATGAAAATATCGACTTTGGGATCAGGTGAAGGGTATCCCCGTGTTTTCCTCTTTCTGGTTAACCTGAATATGCAGAAATGAACTGGACACGAAAATGCACATGCTGCCCGTGGAAAAAAATCGTCCACGTGAAGTTCGGGTGGGGGTTTGGTTTAGCAGCAAGCCGCCCACTGGTTTGACCGCGTGCGGATATGTATTACACCGGCGCCTAGTATATTGAAAAGGAAATGAGCACGGGGTGAGAGTCTGTTGGTGTCGCACCGCAGATTAAGAAAGGGAAGCCTTGGTTTCGGAGAGGTGGAGGGAAGGGGAATGAGTTTGAGCGGAGATGGGAAGCGAGGATAAGGTGAGTCAACGCCCTACTTGATTCACTTTGCTGGCAAGAGTTCGCACATTGCCCGCAAGTTGCGCTCGTCGGTGGAGAGAAGGGTGGGAATGAGCAGGAGGGAAGGTGGAGGGGATGAAGGCAAAATGGTGTTGAGGTGTCTCCGGTAGTGGTGGGAAATATAAAAATATATGTACATCGAAATGGCTTGTACTTTATTCACTGATCTGAAGACCAAAATTCTCCGAAACATTTGCATCATTCTCAATGATATGACAATGTAAAATACGCAATGCGTTATTTTTAAACCCTGTTTTTTTTAATTCAGTAAACTCCTAACTAAAACCAACATTCATGCTGAAGAAATTGATTTGTGTAGAAGAAAATTACGGTAACCAACCCAGAGTAAAGTTTGATCCTTGAAGTTAGAGTTCACCTCGTACTTTTATGGCGTGTGAATTACACGCAGGGGAGCCAGTTCCTTTACCTGCAGTTTCCCAGGAAGATATGGTCGCAGGAAAATCACACTGATTGTGTAATGCCTAGGGTTTCTCAGCGAATTTGAACTCGAGTCCAGGGGTCAGTAGCAGAACGCTCTGTACACTATTACCACTGTGACTCTGTTTTAGCGATCGCAGATAGTTTTTTTATAATAATATAGTGGTAGTATTCGGATAAAATTTTAGAAGTTTTTGTTCTTTTCCTTCCTTCACTATGGTAGTACGAAAAATATTGTTCTCTTAGTCGCGTTCAATTGGTAATAAATTTTATTTAAATAACAAAATTGAAATTTATGAGCAAGGAAAGTCGATTTCAAAAATGCACTTTCTTCATTATACGTAACTACTTTCAGCAGCTCATCCAATGCAAACTTATTAGTTTTCATAGTTAATATTACTTAGTGTGTTCTACTAATCTTAAAACTGATCGCCGTTGTGTAGGGGGTAAATTCGTCCAGAGATATTTCTATTTTTCGTTCAAATCCCGTCTGAGAAACTATTACTATTAGTTTTTGGCCTGAAAAGTGGTAATTGCCGTCCTTTCCTATTCCACGACAATTTCATGTCGCCTAATCTTCATATCACAGGTCTCTCTTTGTTCTGCTGGTACTAATACAAATAATTAATCCTTTAAAAGGTTTTCGGGTCCAATGGTGTTCGTGATATTTTGTTTATGATGATATCCGCGTTTGCATCGACTTGCACATTAATTATTTTTTTACCTCTTCAAAAGATATGCACATTTCCCAGTGGAAATGTACCAATTGTTCTTGAGAAGAGTAAAATTAAAACATTGAAATTCAAGGAAAAAAAAATCAACTGCTGTAATCATTAATCAATCTTCAATTTTTTATTTTAAAATGCCCCTTGCTATGTTAGGAATGATTTCTTTTTGACAATTATGAAATATTGACGCGCAATTTTTAGGTCAAAGTTTAATCATCGTATAAATATTCGGCGACCACTTTGGGAATCGGACTTTAATCACACCTTCTCATCCCATTGGTAACTTTTTAAATTCGTCTCTAGACCTCCGGCCTTCCTATCGTGACCTCTCCATTTTGTGAATTGCTTTTTTTCTCCCTTCATGATATCTTACGATGTGTAATCCTAATTGTTCTCTCGTCGTTGACCATTTTTAGCCTCCCAAAGCGTGCTCGAAGCGGAGGAGGTGAAGGAAGAGACGGGGAGGGGGCTATGAGTCGGGCGAGGGAGAGAGTCGAGATGGCAGGAGGGAATTATCCTACTCCCCTTCCCTTTCCCCCCCGCATCCCTGGGATAGTTGTGACACGGAGCCGTCCCACGGATTCGCCGCGGTGTGGAGTTCGCACGATCTCGAGCACACGCGCTCCGCGTGCCTCGAAGCCAGTCAACCCGACCGCCACCCTTCCGCCGTCGTCCCCGCCGACGCGCATATGCCCTACCCCACTCTCCCGAGGAGTCACCGAGGAGGAGTTTAGGTGCGTCGGACGCCCACGCGCGAAAAGCTAAGGACCGCGGTGTGTTGGGTCGATGCGACCTGGCATCCAATGTAACACGAGAGTTTTGCTTTTTTAAGAGTCGGTGGGATCACGAGCGATCGTTTCAGGCTTTTAATTTGTGAAAAAAGTGTCTTGATAAATGCAATTAATGAACTAACTTTGTAGTTACCGTATGAGTTTTTATTGTTCACGACCATGGTTTCTTAGCAAGGTTAAATCTCCTGGTGAACACGTTGGCCTGCTATAAAATCACGGTCGTGAACTAATAAAATTCATGTGGAAACTGCAAAGTTACTTAATTTACTCTTACCATAGAGGGTTTTCACAATGTTTTTCCTGAGAAGGTGCCGAATTAAAACAATTATCAATTTCCCTCTGCTTTCTATTATGCACAGTGCGTTCCGATGTGGATAGACTTCATTTCATTCATACACGTTCCTGAACGTGATTTGCATTCGTAACGAAACCTCCTGCGCGTAGTCAAACCCTGTTCCCAACTCTGTTTAATAAATGAGCGAGAGTGATATTTTGGATTTCGAATGTCAAATCAAGATACAAGGAACAGGTGAAACACTTGGTTTAGAGAAAACACGCTCGAATTGTTGATCGGTGGTGAGAGAGATGAGGGGGCGTGACGGAGGCTTGGGGTTCGTAGTCTCTTGACTCACGAGTAAAGGAAAGGCATCCTTTTAGAGAGGTTCCTGACGCTCAAGCTTACTAGTGACACCAAGGGAATTATTTCTATATCCCGTAATTACAGCGCACCTTTCAAAATTATGTCACAATGCGAATCGTGCTCCCTAACGTTGAATTAATCGTTGCACAATAATGAATGGTGCCGTACCATCCCCCGTCACACACCCTTGTGGCGGTTTTAGGGAAATACTCTAAATATCGGATGATATATTTTTCAAATTCATGGTTGAATTACAGTTCAATGCTTTGGTTTTTCAAATAATAGTGATTCAATCACCATGCTACAACTTTAGCAGCGATTGTTGGCATATATTTTCCTGAATTTAGCAATGTATTCATTCATATGAATGAGCTTTTTCTACTTCTACATGATACTCTGTATAACAACATAGTTTGCACCTGCAAGACATACGGCGGGTGTTGCATCCACTCCAGGCATGCACAGGTCGCGAAGAGTTCTTTTCACCGTCCAAATATGAATTACTGGTAGTTACGAAAAACGTATTAGGAAATGAAAAATTACGTATGCCAAATTTTCGGAGAAGAGACTATCACCATTATTGGTAGAGATATTATGCAAGCAAGGATACAAGGGTGCCAAACCGAAAAAAAATGTCCCATCAATAAGCCAATAAGGACTACCGAATGAGTCCGAATGTTACATCACCACAAACATAAGGTGAATCCATTTACCCGTAAGAAACTCATACGTAAAAATTCGCTTTATCTTCCAGCAAATTTATACAGTAATTTCATCTAATACCCCGCATATAAATGAAAAATCATTTTCCCTAAAGAATTTCGACACCTCGTTTCGAGAAAGCAGGAATTTTCACAAAATAATGAGGCATCTCCATTAAAAGATAATTACGTATGCTATCAATCCGGGTCATTCTTTGGAATGACCATAAGTTTAACACTTCAAACAGTCCATCTCGAATGATACATCAATTTATGATAACTATCCAACGTAAGAAAAAATATTTGTAAAACTATCCAATGAAATTATATTGTCATAAATAGTAAGTGGTCTACTGGCATCCCTACAAATATATTATGTTCCTGCGTTGTCCATTACTGTGGAATCGAATTGTAAATTTAACTGTGGGGTAAAAGCTCCAGATATATTCCTAGTCCCTAGTGGTTAAATTCGTCCCGCACTCAAAGAGAATCATCCCTGGGGGCCCGAAGGGGCAAGTTGAATGTTGACACCCTTGCTTTTAAGAGGAGGATTTGCGAAACACAGTTCGCAAATGCGCTCAGCCTCCGGAGAGAACGGGAGGAGGGGAGGGGACGGAGGGCCGGGATGCTGGCCGCGGACCCATTATCGGTGATTCACTTTCTCTAATTCCGGAGGAATATCGACCCCGTGGGAGCGAACGAAAAATATTTCCGCCCCACACCTCTCTCTCTCATCCTCTCACTCGGTAGAAGTCGAAAGCTTGCGTGTTATATGTAAGTATACTTATCCTTACGAATCCGTGTATTTTTTTCCCTCTTCAAGGGTTAACGAATCCCTTTGATCTTTCGCCTGAAAGGTCATAGCGTACTGACCAGACGTTTGAGGAGATTTAGGTTGGGACGGAAGCGGTGGAGGATGGAGGAGAATTGAGAAGAGAGGGTTGGGGTGGTAAGGAGGTGCGGAGGAATGGGTGGGCGGGTGAATCATTTCTCCAACAGGGGGAGGGGGGTCGGAGAGGGCGATGCACTGCCTAGCACCGCGAGGACGCGTCGTTGCGGAAGGGTGTCTGGGAGGGGGTGGGGTTCGACGTGTGAACGGGTCGGTGGTGGGTTCGGGGGAATGGACAAGGTTCGTCCTCGCGGCCTGGGCCCCAGAGCTTGTGGGAAAACGGCAGAGGCGGGCCAGGGTGGGAGAGAGGGGAGGTTATTTCGTGCGCAGATGCGATTGCGTCTATTTTCCGCGCGCGCGAAAGAGTTCTTGCTGGGGCCAAGTTAACTTGTGCGTTTTCCCGAGTCCTTTGATGTACGCCCGGCGCGAGTGGTAGTGGCTCTCCCGTCGATTTTATTTTGTACCTCCTGTCTCTTTTCTTTGCGTGTATTTTTTTATTTTAAAATTTTATTCACCGTCACACAATCTGCGACAAACATTCTAGTCGCTTCAGTCTCTCGAAATAAGATATAACGAAGAGGAATCAATCATCATTAACGAGCTTTTTGTCAGGAGTTGGTGCATGACTTGTTAAAAATAGCGGTGCTTCCATGAGCCTGAAAGATGACTCGTCGTCGATAAAGTGGCATTGAAATAACTGGGAATCGACGAGACGCACTTCCGACTTTAAGCTAATTGATCCTCCTTATGATAGTTTCACTGCTGAGACTATCGTTTACGGTCGCCGAGGATATTCTACGATTTGGCAGATGGTCTCCTGAGAGTTAGTTAGTTATTTTTATATTGTTTTAATGCAAGTAAATCATCAAACGTCGATTTTTCATAAGCTCGAAAAGATTAATTTGATCGCAATTCCATTTCGAACAATCTTATAATTTTTGAAAATTTCCTGGATAGGTAGCTATTTTCCATATTTCAATTAAAAAGCAAATCTCTCAAGTTTTCATTGCCTTTTTCCTGACTCCTGGAAAAATTAGCAATTCGGTCTCGGTTTTTTCAATACAACATACAAATTTAGGAAATATTAGTTAATACAGAAGGGAAATAAGATTGTGCCATTCCGGAGCTCTAAATTGAGTAAGGAAGGAATGGCATTATATTCACAACTCTTATTCATATTTTCTTGAACGTGGTTATTTTGTTTATAAGGAAACGTTTGTGAAAATTTTCGCCCTGAAAGTGAACTCCGCAGTTCTAGGCTAAATGATAACATACAAACATTTGCAAGATATTCTTTACTGAGTAGCGATAATAATGGCGTAGAGAGTTGAATGTAGTTGAGGCTTCCATGCAATTCCGTTTACTGGTGCTCCGAGAACCGTTTTCGTTAAATAGTAATGGTGGAAACTGTGGGTTATAATAACCAATCTCCTTCCCAGCTTCAGGATACTAGTGTCCAAAAATATTTCAAATATATAAAGAATATTTTGCTGATTGAATCGTGATAATATATTCAAATATAGCGTTCTCTTGTTTGATATCGTTTGATATCGTTTGTAACTTTTTCATGCAGTATTGTGAGACAAATTAAGTTTTAGCGAGGTAAAGTTCTTTCATTTTATGTAATTTTGTATATTCTGTAAGTAATTAGTGAATATACATGTACTATGTGGGTACGTTGTTCATTCGGGTGTGATTCAAATGATACTCGGCTTCCAATGTTATGGTTTTCTTGTTTTACCAAACCCTTTGGCTCCGCCTGGTTCGGATGGAATTTTTTCAGCGCTTTACAAACTGACATCTAGAATGGATGCGAAACTTGACTTTAACGACCTTATTCTGTAGTCACTTTAATGCCTTCAGGCATGCATGGAATATTTTACCGATGAGACCAGGATATATTTACTCGTGATTTTTATTAAAGTGTTTTGACGAATACAAATGGATGTGAAACAGTTGTATCAACTAATGTTGTCGCAAAATTTAGTTTTCTTGTGACATTGTCAAACATGGCCATATCCGTCTGTCTCTGGCACATCCAACTGCTCTTTTCGCAATTAAAAAGCGTAAGACAGTCGTTCGTTTTTTAATTCATTTTCAACAAAGTAGATTTCGCAAATAGAGATTGATGGCCTTCCGCTCCGCCCAGTGAAAGTTGCGATTAAGGTCGCTCATGTTTGGAGCGGGATTCCAATGAAGGACTTGGGAAAAGGGAAACGCCTCTTTCCTCCTCCACTAGAGTTCGCTTATTTCCATGATTCACCTTAGTGTTTCCGTATTTTACTTCTCCGGTACATAGTTGGGTGTTGAAGCGGAAAATGCGATCCCGGAATCTGATTCATCATCTTCAGCGTAGTTATTCATCATAAATGTCCTTGGGTGAACTCGTTTACCTCAGAAAATGCTTTAATTAGTATCTCTGTGCACCTTATTAGTGTCTTCCAAACGTTTCTTTCATCGCCTTCTTCTCTTCGAAGGTCTTCATTATTTACTCGGCCATGTCCACTGTTGCTATGCGTAAACACTCGTAACGTTTCTATAAGTTACGCAGGTGAAGGACTCTCCGGTGACGTTCAGGTGATGAAATGTTTTGTACCTGAACGCTACAAATTTGAAAACTTCTTTCGCAATAAATTTTAACATGACCAAGGTCTTAAATTTTAAAACAAAAAAACTCCCAAGTCCTTCGAGGTCTATTACATATATCCGTGACCTGGACTCAGAAAACTAAATATTTGGCGTTGACCAATGCAAATATCTTCCTCTTCCAAAAGGTTCCCATAATGCCCCTTTTCAATGAAACTTGGAAGTTTCTCCTTCACGGCGGATCTGTCCTGGAGAAGTTTACAAATATTTAACCAGCCGATTTCATCTGCCTATTTCCCTGTATCGACCCAGCACTCTAGACACAATGACTTACGTTTTTCATTGCCCAGTAATGATTCTTGAGCAAGAATAGAGTTCTTAAAGACTTATTTATTATTTTCGGTATGAAATAATGTCAAAAAAGTTGCAAAGGCAATTGCAAATTTCATTTCTTCTCAATACCGAATTATCATTGTTAACCGTCGTGAAGGACCAGAAATTGAAAATATATCGAAAAGATCTAATTAAATAATGAATAATCACTTAATTATCAACAAATTGAAAAATGTCATGCTATATTAAATCTTAATACTAAAATCACTCTCAATTATTTTAATCTCAGTCAAACTGGAACTGGTGGACTCTCGCCTTGCTACTAGCCAAAATTTAGCTTCCGCGATACTGGATAGATTTCTTACTGCATCCTAAGGTGCAATCATTTGTTACATTGTAGCATATGCAATTGCATGCGTGTAAAATGAAAGGAGGTAGATATGTATTTGCATGCGTGTACAATGATAGGATTTTTACATGAATGTATGCACCACTGTGGGCATGTGTTTGCATGCATGTGTTGGCTATGAATGCGGTTATTTTCCCTTACTTGGATGGTGACCTAACACCACCCGCCACACGCCCTTGCGGCGGTTTGCGGAGTATTATGTAGATGTAGATGAACTAACTACAGTTGCCTAGTTGTTCTTCGATGGCAAGGAGATTTTGTTGTACCGTTGGTGTCTTAGCAGAATGGATGAGCGACTTCAGTGTAGGTCACCGCTCGTCCAGTTTATCTCATCAGCAGGTCTTCACGCCTTACAAAGTTTTCCCCGTGAAATTTTAGCGCCGGAAGCGAAATTAGTTTCGATTGAAATGCGACGGAATATTTAAATGGTTAAAACCTCCCAGAAAGTTCAGACTAAAGCTTTTGGATGTAATTTATATAAACGTCCCAAGGGAATGAGGGAGAGCATGAGCGAGCGACCTTGAGGGGACGAATCATCTCTCTGACTTGGGTTTTTCTGAATAAAGGATGTTTCTTTTTAACTCCTTCAAGTTTGTTCACCACGAGGATTCTCATGCAATCGAGGAAAAGAAGGATATGTTGCGACTCTTTCATCGAGTCATTCCATATTCTCCGTTACTCTTGCCTGACACCTTTTGGGAGAACTGACCAAGTCTTTCTTCATCGTTATGGACTTCGGGACGAATACGTTTTTTTTTTTCATTTCCAGGCGGCATTTTTTCACACGGGAATGTGTATGTGGTGGATTCCTCATTGCGCAGCTGGAGACTTATGACTCACCATTCGTCAAAGAGGGATTTCTCCCTTGGGTGACGGCTCACGGTTTTATCGCCTTCGGCCATCGTCGTAAAGCTTGTTTTATTTCTTAAGAGATCTACCGCGTTGCCTTAGGGGATACGCTAATTCGAGACAACTAATTATAGTTGCTCCGTAAATGTTGGCCTTTGGTTTGCTCCGCTCATATCCTACTTAGACAGATGGCCAGCACGCATTCGTGAAATTGACGCGTCCATCTGGACGCCTGAGACATATTCCATTGAGTATAGGTTAGATTATGTTAGTATGAGAATTTTCCCGAAGAGGCTGTCCTAATTGAGATACCCCTGGTTGCCTTATAAGGGCCGTCATTCTCCAGCGGTTTTTTACATAATCACCTTGTGACCACTCCACTGAAGAAAAGACAAAGATGTTGGGCGCTGTCATTTTTTTATCTCTGGTGTTGCTTATTTTCTTTCGTGTGCTTGCTTGTGCTGGTGTGTCCATTGTCGATATAATTGGTGGTGAACTTAATGATTTGTAGCGGTGACATCATCATGCATGGCTGGTGACCCAACAGTCCCGCACGCCCTTGCGGCGACTTGCAGGATATTATGTAGGTAAAGATGATACTAAGTTTTACGTTGTGAATGCTTCGTTTTGCATGTTCTGCTCTTCTGATAAATTCTTGAGCTAAAACATCTTAAGAGTGGATTACCGATGACCACCTGTGACTACATAAACTCACGGGATTGCTCTCACAGTTACTCGTACATGGGTTCCAACTTCGTAAGACTTGTTAATTTGTTTACCAAAATTCACGTTTTTGAAGCTTGCGAAGCCATAGAATTATTTCAACAGAAGAGATTGCCATTTTTTTACACATCCGACGTTTGACCATAGACAATTTTGCTGTGTCACCGATCTCATCTGCATCTAACAATACTCCACGACCCGTCACGAGGACGTGTGGCGGGGGGTATTAGGTCACCCGTCATAATCCCAGTGATGTAACCTCAACACAAATATTAGTTTGATCCTAAACTCGAATTAATATATATATATATATATGTATATATATATATATATATATATATATATATATATATATATATTTATTTATTTATTTATATTTATATAAAAATATATATTTATATAGAATATATATATATACATATATATATATATATATATATATATATATATAAACAGTAATTAACCCGAAGGTCTTTGGTAGGTGATAGCAGAGTTCACCCAGTACTAAACCCGAGGGCGTGTGAACTTCACACAATTCACACATCTGGGTAGGTGGGCCAGTTCCTTTCCCTGTGCCGATTATGGTTTTCCAGGAAGATCTGGTACCCGAAAAATCACATAGCTTGGGTGGAGCTGAAGTTACCCAGAGAGGCTGGCCCGGGAAACGAACCCCGGCCCTCTGGTCAGTAGTCCAACACATATTTATATGAATATTCGATTCCGCTTTACTCGCGTGTTCGCCGGCATGGCAATGACTCATTTCTGGAACTAATCGTTGACTCACCTTACGCACGACACATTCATTACGCTAATTCAAGGGAAACGGCTTGAAAGCACAGAACTGACCTCCGGGGTGCTAAGAAAGTAATTCTATGCCTGTGGAGCAGTACCTTAACCCGCTGTTCTTGGCGTTGATTAGTATCGATTATAATCGATACTAATCAACTAATAGGATCTATCGAATAATTATTCGATAGATCCTTCACTCTTGATGTGAATCATGAACGCTTTTTTATCACGATAATCATAAAGTTGTATTCTAGGGCCATTTCTAAACCACATTCATCAATGGCTGTAGATAAGCCAATCAACTTTAATAATGAAGAAACATTCAGTAATTCGTTCTTTATTTGGCTCTTCGCTAATTTAAAAAATAAGCTTCTAATTTAGAACGTCTTCTAGTAATATCTGTCAACAGACTTTACTATCAAATATTGTACTCATAAAAATTATTACTTTTCAAGTATATTATTCTAAAATAAGTGGCATCTCATGTACTCCTAATTATAACACTCTTCTGAATAGAAGCAACAAATAACATAATAATATCACGGAGTGACATAATTCTTTTGGCACTCCCGGAACGTCGCTTATTATCAACGAATAGAATGGGTTTTCAATCAATCATTCATTTACATCTACATAATACTCCGCAAGTCACCGCAAGGGCGTGTGGCGGGGGGTGTTCGGTGACCAACCGTAAAAAGGAACAAAACCTTCCATATAACTCTAAGGACTTCCTTAACAAATGCCATCGGGAGTCCATGCTCTTAACTATGCCGGGTGAGCGACGAAAGTTGATTTGTCTTTCATTCCTCTCGACGTTTCTTTGTGTCTTATTCATTAGATCGTTATTTTGACGTGCACAGCATCCTCCTCCGCAAGATCCGTCACTCCCATTCACGATGGAGATCTCCCTTATCCCATAGCCGAGATACATTTCACGCGCCGATAACGCAAATTGACTTCTCGTCTCATCTCCGAAAATCTGAAGCTGGAAATAATGTATTCCCAATTCCACTAGCTAAAATTACGTCAGGCGAGAAAATTCTGGGAATTTAGTCCCCCGATTCCTTGTGTGGATGGGGCGGGGCGGAGGTAGAGCGGGGTGTGAAGGAAGGTTTATATTTTCAACTGACTAACAAAACTGGTCCGTGAGTGATCGGGGGAATGACTCGTTAGGCTTGGTAACCGCTGCGGAATCTGCGAACAGGACCTTACCAACGCTCGAGATGGAATGCACGAGTAAGGAATGTGCTGGTCGGATTCGACCTCTAGAAGTGTGCGTCGAGGGACGGACGCGTGAGTGTTCCCAAGTGCCCAAGGACGGACGCCGTGACGAGAGGGTGGACAGAATACACACTCACCCTTGTCCAACCTCGGGTCAACGGAGACAAATCATGCATTTTTTCTTCGACTCAATGAGATAGCAATAAAACTTTTCCGTTTTGGGCGCGCATGGATGCCTGTTTCTTCTTCTGCCTTACTTCATCTACATCACACCCCGCAAGCCACCGTAAGAGCGTGTGGCGGAGGGTGTTAGGAGGTCACCATTCCCTAAACAGAACTCAACCACATGTAAAACCAACAAAAGCAAGCCAATTCACACCCATGCAATATTCATGCGAAACCCAATTTAACTTACCCACATGCGAATACATATCTACATCTACTCAATACCCCGCAAAGGTGTGTGGTGGGGGGTGTTAGGATCTGTAAAAGGAAAAAAAAGGAAAAACCGCATTCAAAACCAATAATAACATGCAAACCCTTACCCACAGTGGTGCATACATTCATGCAAAAATCCTACCATTTTACGCGCATGCAAATAATTATCTACCTCCTTTCAATCTGTACTCATGCGATTATATATATTATCATCTAAAAATAGTTGCACCTTAGCTTGCGGTAAGAAATTTGAATTTTTTTATTGATTTTAATACATAACTAGCCACTAACATTAAAAAGCGCTTGCACCTACGGATGAACTAGATGTCTACGTAGCGTTAATTATGTTCCCACTTATAACGACATTGACTTCGATTTTGCCACTATTATGATTCCTGATTGTCAGGGTAAAGAAAGAATATTTGTATCTCTCTGTACAGGAGTCTACCTTCCTTATCTCATCTTCGTGGTCTCACCTGCCCAAATAATTTTGGACCATAAAATTCCCTATGTGTCATAGTTAAACTCGTGTGATATGAACCATGCTAAAAGTCTCAGTCCCGCATCTCAAGAGGCTCCCGGACTAATTCTTCTAAAAATCCTGTCACACTCGTCTACTTATAGTAACAATTTTTTTATGAATCTTGGAGATCTTCTCTGGGCTTACTAATTCATTTATCGACACTTTCTCCCAAGGATCTAAATCCGGCGTATTCAAAATCTCTATCTACCAGTACTTATATCCCCCAAGCCGATGCAAGCACCCTTTAAAATCAATCTTACGGATGGGACCCGGTTGCTACGACACCGCTGCCTTCTGTTTCAGTCTCACTAAATTTAGCGAGATGGCAACCGAGAACCCTGATGGGAACCACGGCAGTGCTTCCGTTTCTATATGGTGAAGGTGCTGCTGAAGCGTTTAAAAACGTGTTTTGGAGCTGTAATAAAATTCGGAGTTGATGGGAAAAAAGCGTATTCATCAAATTATCACCAATCTACCTTGTTAAATCTCGCCACTGTCCTGCATTTCCTTGAAAGCTGTCTTTAGACCAGAAGTAAAAAATACGGTCCCACTCGCGAACAATTTTTTTACCGCAATCGTCAAGTTTTTATTTCGGTAAATTAGAAATCGACTTTTGATGCGGAGGAAAAACTGGAGAAGAAATTTCATCCAACTTTCTTTTCCTCGATGATATTCCCACCAATTTATGCAATTATTGCGATTTTTTTGGGACCGAAGAAGGTTGCCGTAAAAGTTGAGTTTGGGGTGTGCTTTTGGGACGTATTTATGGCAGCTTACGTACTGCTATTTAATGTTGAATAATTTTTTCAGCAACTACTTACTCCTACATTTAAATAATACCCTAAAAAGTGTGTGGCAGAGGGTAAATGCCTCAATACATGCGAACGTGCTGGCCATAATGAACGTGACACTCAAAACAAGCGAAGCATCCAGATTTCAAACGTAATTCGACCACCGTGAATATTTTGACAAACGTTAAGGAACATTCTCATGAAGTGAGGTTTCTATTTCTAATTCAGCCCTAAAAACTCAAGTCCACATTTTCCTTCGTTCGTGTCATCCGTACTGAAATATTTAGTGGCCCAGAGTAATTATTTTTTTGCATCATCGTGCAAGACCCTTCTGGAATCCATGTACTCCTTTTAACCGATAAAATATAATGGCTAGTGTATTTATGACCGAATGTTTCAAGTTGTTTATTTTTAATTGATAAATATTCATTGCTACACAATACATTCTTGGAAGTCCTTAATCGAAGAGGACTATACTTGCATCATTTTTTTACTTTGAAATAGCATGTCCTTTAACACGTGTTTCTAAGTGAATCCGTCGAAGACCACGAAGAATTTAAAAAAAAAGTCCCTATTCAATTTTTTCAAGGAGAGCCAACTGGTGGCTCCCTCGCAAAATGCAGATTGCATTTGTTTTGACCATTCGCGGAATATCATTGTTGCACTCCCGAAAATCACTCATTCGGGTTTCACCCAGGGGTCCAAAAGCCTTTTCACTCAAAGTGATGACATTCATGATTTTCTTTCCCGTGGTATTTTTTTCGTAAGCTATAGCCAGCGAAAACAATTGAATCCTAAGGATGAGTAGGCTGCGTCATGTGCGTATAAGGTGCATTCTCTTGATTTATTCAAGTCATGAGCCACACGAGCGCTCTTGGCGTCCGCTCGTCGAAGAGCGCTGGCTATTCTTCCGAGGGAAGTGATCATGTAGATGACAAATGAACGCAGTACGGATGACTTCATTTTCGTGCGTCTGCCGTAGTGAGTGAGTCGGTGCGAAGGTGGGCAGGGATCTTTACTCAAAAACTTAGTCATTGCTCTGCATGTAGTCCCCCCCTCTCGACTGTGATTCATATTGAACGTCAACATTCTTGGATGTAATCTTGCTCTCCGGATAGTTATCACTTCAAATGCTTGTGTTATTAAGTCGTAAAGCATTCGCGATGCCCTTGAGAGTGCGCTGTTTGTGATAGTCTGGGAAGGCGAAAGTGGACAAGAATCTCCTCCGTGGGAGAGGCTACTCTCATCTTCGATATGACTCCCAGACACATTCCATTGACAGGTATAGGGATGGTTTGTTGGAAATATTTTTGGGATTTCTTGAGAATTTAAGACCTCCTTAAAATACTAATTTATTTAATTGAATAGAGTATAAAGTGTGTTTAATGTATGAATCCCTTCGTCATCATTAAGTATTTCATCAATCCTAAGATTGACCCAATCCATTCACTCTCCTCTCCCGTCTAACTTTTTTAAAACTTAGTGTGTCGTCATTTTCACGTGACCAATCATTACTTGTTTCATGTCTCATTCTCTCAATTTCTCCACGTCCAATTCTCCTCCCACAACTTTATTTAACTGTGTTTTTATTTTTGTTCTACATATTTAATTTTCTATTCATGGTGTTTTCATACATTTCTTTCTTTTTTCGCATTTCCTCGGTTGTTTTTCGGTCCATTCGAACTTCATCAATCTCCTGTAGTTACACAGTTCCATGCATTTAATCTCATTTTCTCTGTTCTTGCCATCGTCTGTGGCATCCGTGGAAAACCAGAATCTGTATTCGTGTCTTAAAGTATTATTTTAAATTTAGCACCTATATATTTTGACATCGGTTGACTATTCTATAAGAAATAGAAGAACTTCTTCCCTTGTAATATTCCGCTGTCTTCTTTTTTCTTCTCTCTTCTATGAGCTAAGTTTTGTGGGATCAGCTAATGCTCATTGTCATGAATTAAATAGATCACTGGGTAAATTTACACGCCTCAGAACTGCGGTCTATGGGAAGAGTTTGAACCTCTACATCTATACAACACTCCAGGCAGGCCGCCGTAAGGATTAATGGCGGGGATGTTTGGACAAAAGCTATGAAGGCACAAATATTAGTTCACACATGAATTTCTATGTGCAATTGTTCACACGCGCACATGCATGTCCATATGCATCATGCAATGATTGGTGTGTTCGGGTAGTCCGTTAAATTTTGTTCTTTAGGTAAAAAAATAAGTTATGTACGGCGCGGAAACGTGGTCATTGAAGCAGGATGATAGAAGTAGATTGGAGGCTTTTGAAATGCGGTTGAGGAGAAGGATGGAGAAGGTGAAATTGAGCTAAAGGAAAACAAATGATGAAGTACTAGGTATGGTGGGCGAGGAGAGGGGTTTGTTGGGAGCATTCTGAATGAGGCAGGAAAAATAGATTAAGGGCGTATTGATCGGCAGTGGGATGTTGAAGACTGTAATAGAGGGGAGAATGTTAGTCAAACGAGGAACGGGCAGGAACAGGGTAGAGATGTTGGACGGGCTGAAGGGAGGAAGAAGTGCACAGAGATGAAGAAGTACTTGATGGAGAGTAGTTTTCTGGAGTTTGTTTTGATAGGAGTCACGAAATATTTATTTGGTAGTTGTGTCCATCCATAAACCTGCCTAAACTGGTAGAATACCTTATAATTATAATAATTGGTAAAAATATTCAGGTGCTTGGGTTCCATCTTGTTACGATGGGGTGTATCGTGCGAGGGAAGAATAGAGTATTTGAAGATGTTGTTGACGGCGTGTATCTCCCTTGTTTTTTTCCAGGTGGTCGAATCTAATAATATAATTTGAAGTCATAATAATTCCCTCGTTATCGCCAGAAAACTCAGGTGTCCTGTACCTTTTTAAAAGTCTTCCCTGCTCTCTTCGTGAATCAAAGAGCTCCATAGATCCTCCCTTACTTACGTAAGGTCCCGTCGGATAATCTTCGTTGAAATTTTCAGTGTAAATCTAAACGTCATGCGACATTAAAACCGTGGGGCGAAATGTCTCCTGGTCTATCTCCGAAAAAAAGTTTCTTTGCGCCGCTCTAACTCTCGTGGAAATTAAACTCGCGGAACTGCTTGAGGGAGCACGATTGCCACCCACGAGCCCACCCTCTGAGATCAAGGGCCGCGACAAGTTTACGTCCTTTCGGTACATGACATGCGTGTCGGAGTAAAAAGAAAAAGGACTCAAGGGTTCCGGAGGAACGAGACGGAGGGAGACAGCTGTCTGGAGTGTCACCTTTTTCATAATTGCATCTTAAATTTAAGCACTCATAAAAGGAGTACCTCCGAGGCGCCACGATTACGGTTCCAGTATCCCTGTTACTATAAGACTGTGAGCAGAATAAAAGCAACGCGGCATAATACCTATTCATAAATCGATAACTCGCAAATATAACTTTAAGTCATAACATTTGTTTTTAGTGGATGTGAGGTGCTCCTAGAGATGAATCATAGAGACTCATTTCGGGTGAGCGATGGAAATTGCACATTGAAGTGGCGTGGTAGTTTACTGCTTATACTAAAGGAGGAAAATGTTTGGAGTGTACATCTACGTACACAATTTACTAGGTAAGTCGCCTAAAGGGGCAGGGGGTGGTAAGGCACACGCCATACCTGAACATACATACATACAACGCATTGGTAAGGGTATCGGAGTATCATTAGGAGAATGTATTACTGTCAGGTGGTTTAATGAGAGAAATTTTGGAGAAATGAATGTACGCATTGGAGTCTCATTTCAGTTGATCCTGTGTATTCAAGATTTTAGTGCTGGAACGGTATTACTGCTATGTCGTATCATGCAAGCCACCACATGCAGACCTTAGGACACCAGTATGTAATAGCAAAATTATTCATATCTACTCAATTATTTTTTAAACCCGCAATACTCCATCTTTCTGACTTTATTTAGGTAAGCAATAGGTAAAGTTGTTACCCACAAATCCTTACATATGGTAAACTAGAAAACTAGTAGCGTACCTTATATATCACCCATTTCTCGTGCCCGTTCCTCAAAAATAATGGTTAATTTGCGAGTCCCATGATAACAATTGTGAAGGTAGAATAGGGCGTTGTCATCCTCACAGTTTGCGTAATGTTGATTTGATCTGTGTTTCGGACAAGTTATTCTCAAAAGAAATCCCTGGATGACGTACGTTTTACGAGTTGTAAGTCGATTTTTAGATTTGAGAAATTGTCCACAAGTGGTATACTAAATGTCCGCAAAGTCAAAGAGATTTCTCATTCGCAAAACTTCCAACAAGTCAAACCTGACACAAGCGGAGGGAATGGAAGGAGGATGGCCGACCTCCTCTTTGCCCTTATCTGGCCTCGTGTTATTTTAGTGTGGAGCGATCATCTGAAAAACTTTCTTTTCAGAAATATACATCTCCCCTCGGCCCCTTCGAGTCCATCCTTGTCACTTTTCCATCGCCTCTCCTCCCCCCGCACACACCCCGCGAACTTCCCCCCACCCACCCACCCTCGCATATCAGCCAAAGTCACCGTCCTGCTGGCCGGGAGGAGTATGAGACACGCACGCCGAGGGAGAGAGTCGTGAGGGGGGGGGTTGGTGGGTGGGGGAGACAGTTTCGGAAATAGCCGGTGAGCGAGCGAGGTGTTTGTGGGGGTGGGATCTTTTGGGGGGGGGAGAGGGTGGAGGCGGGGGTGGCGTAGTCAGAATGGAATCCCATCACTAGGGGGGACCTTATCATTTCCTTCCGGAGTTCGAACGTGGACTCACCCGTTATGTGGACCCGCCGTTTGGGCCTCAGTCAACCGTGGCTCATCGACTTCTTTTCTCATACTCATCGTGCAGGTCCGGGGTCTATGTCGTCATTGTGACGTTTTTTTTTGTTTTCGCTCAGCACTGACTCACGTGTATACGAATAGCGAATTATTATGCTAATTAGCGTGATGGTAATATTCTGAAAAGTTTTCCTCAATTAAGGGATGAATATTTTCTTGGGATCGAAAAGCAAAAACAAAAATTAGATAATTTTTCAGTGCTTACCAAGATCTTAACGAAAATCCTAAATTTGAAAATGAAGGAAGTTTCTTGAGAAAACCTAACTTTGCCGTTGAATCGCATTCATTAAAACAGAATATCTTGAATCGATTCCGTTGGGCTAATCTGAATCTATATGGTACCCTGCAAGCCACACCTAGAGTGTGTGGCAGGGGGTGATTCCACTACAGGCATGCAGCATTGATACGAGTAACAAGTTTTGCTTGAATGTTAGTTGCCAATACTTAGGTTAAATAATTCAAGTAATGAAGATAACGTTTCCAACAACTACACACACTACGATACCGAAGTATGAAATTCTCCCGCACGAATTCGATATGAGCTGCTAGTAAGAAGAACTATAAAAGAATTGCGGCATCTCCCGCAGTTTCTTGAAATTTATTAAAGAATTGTCAGATAAAATAATTAGAACGTACTGAATTCTTAAAATATTTGTTTTCCCACAACAGTAGCTGTCAGTTATTCTAAAATCTTATAGTACGCAGTAAAAGTGATATGCTAAATCTTTTGCTTCTACTGTTGATCTCTCTCTAATCGCTTTCTCAATACATCCTACTACAGTGCGGCGATAATAATGATTCATGTTTAACATCAACGGGAAGGATACATACTTCCATTTATTCAACAGACATAATCTGCAAATCAACCTACGATCTGTTAGAGACTCACACCGTAGACACTATTAATTTAGATATGAACCTAAGTATTGAAGCATCATTTTTCAAGTATACTTTCAACAACAAAATGGACCGTTCGGAAACATTTTTATATTTTGTAATAAAACATGGTTAACTTTCAGCTTCGGATTATCGTAGCAAATATCCAAAAAACGCCAATTTGTACGAGTCATCCGTCGTGAGATATTACTTATCGCAGCGCTGCGAACCACTCTTTAAGTTTTACAATTGAGTTTCGACCTTCCCTCACTTGAAATTCGCGGCATTTTGAACGACGTAATGTGATCGAGGAGCCAATTTCGATATACCAGACCACAAGCGAAAGCTTTACATTTTGAAAAGAAATTATATTTAAGGCTATGATTCTCTTTATTATTTAAAATATTTTTTATGCAATTCATCAGAAGAGAAAAATCAGTTTTGTTCGGATAGGTCGTGCCAATAAATCGTTGGGGTTTTCCAGTGACTGAAGGCAAGCACATATATTTATTCTCACAACTGAGTGGTAATATATACTTGGTGGGTTTTAAAGAGGAAGTTGGCCATTAATTTACCACACAAAGTAGCCATGAGTAAAAAAAATATTCCTCTCCTCGTGAAAGTGAAATGAAACCTTCAAGGAGTCAAAGTAGTTGTCTATTCATACGGAAATTTGGAACCTGAATTTCATTACGGAGAGTAAAGGGTCCAAAATTTGCAGGTGGCATCTAAATCTACATATTCACGCAACCTTGCAAGCTATCAAAAATACGTCTTGCATGGGGTGCATCCACATGAAGCGTGCACAGTAAGCTAATAGATGTGGTCACGTTTCGTGCATGAAAGGCGTCTTGTCTAACGTCTGTTATATTTATTATTACTTAAAAGTCGACCGTTTGAATGTATATATGATGTATTAGCCATATGCTATGAGGGATCTTAATAATTTCTTCTGTTTCACTAGCCAAAACGAGTGATGTGTATGTATCTTACTGATCATAGCATTTCTTCGCAAACATAGCGACTGTTCTTTGCAACTCTCTTCGTCTCTTTAGTCAGCTCCTTCTCAGCTGGATCCCAAATACTTGGCGCTTATTCCAAAAGCGGCATCACCAATGCAAAGTAACACCTCTCCCTCGCGTTCTCATTATAACTCCTCCTCGAATGAGTCCAAGTTTCTTCAAGGCGGCCTCGCAAATCTTCCAAACGTTCTCGTTCCATGATAAGGTTTTTTTGTCAGGGTGACGCACATGTACCTCACTTTGTTCCGAATAAATTGTGAATGGAGCACCACTCTGTGGTCAGAAGATTAGCAAATCGCAATATTAAGTCCATGCGATATGCAAACGAGATACTCGTTTATAGTTTGACGCTGGTCCTTGAGGCTTTGGAATTTGGTGGAAGCGTCACAACGGCTATTTTGTGACGGACTGAGGGGAAATATCAACAGCTCTAGTTTCCCTTATGTGCCGCCTCCGACAGACGGTCGCCAGTGAACGCAAGAACAACGATGTTCCCGACTCCCCGAACTCTCCAAACCGTCTGCATTAACACAGTAGTAATTCGTAAAATGTCCCAAGGGTGTGTGGCGGGGGATGTTGGAACACCAGGCTTTTATACATAAATATTATTTCATACATACACTTGAATACACGTTAGCTCATACACACGTACAACTCCCGTGCACTTACAGAATCAATGTTTGTTTAACTAATTCGATAAACGCTAGTATTTATGTTTTTTTTAATGTTTTTCCAGCTCTTAGTTTCTAGTTTGCTGTATGCGTTTCGTACGAGGGAAGAGCGAGCTCTTGAATCTGTTTGTAATTGTGTCCATCTCTCTTATTTTATCTCGGTGGTCGAATCTATAAATATAATTTGGTGCCGTAATTATTTCCCCGGCGTCCCAAGGAAACTCACGAGCCCTGTACCTTGCTAAACGCTTACGCCTTACCTGCTCCCTTCGAGATCAAGAGGTTCCCAGCAAAAATCCCTCGGCCTAATCGCGATGCTAAGGAATCATCGTCCCTCGTCCTTTATCTTCCATGGAATCTCGATTACTCGACTAGAGTTTTTCTCGAGGGAAGGAGGGGCGAGAGGCGTCGATGGATCGAACCCGACACGCACGCATGCTACGCGTTAGGCGTGCGTCAACAGGAATGCGTCATCCCAGCTCTCGCGTGATTGCGTCACAGGGCCCGCGTCCTTCGGGAGGTGGGCCGGCTGGCGAAGAGGGGAGGAGGATAGAGGGTGGAGGGAAGGGAGCGCGGATTTTTTTGGGTCGAACTCGGGTCAACTGGGTCAAGAGTGAGGTCGTGAAGGTCGCCGCGGAAGGAAGAAGCCAATATAGCATATTGGAGCTACGAGAGATGGGCGCACAGACATGGTGGTCTATCAATGGGAGCGTAGTTTATCTCCAATGGCGGTCGTAAGTCATAAGATTTATCTGCTCGGTTATTCCGGTGTCATTTTAACGTCGCGACCAAGATTGCGCATTCTTTTGGATACATATTTAACCAATCCATTTCAGAAGGTGTTGTTCCCCTAGACTGGAAAATGACCAACATCACACTTATTTTTAAAAGCGGAAATAAATAAGACCCCGGTAATTATAAACCAATATCGTTAATCTCCCTCTCCTGTAAACTCTTGGAACACATTATTGTTAGTAACGTCATGGCATTCCTCGATACGTAAAACCTTTTATCCAACAGGCAACACGGATTCAGAAAGGAGAGATCATGTGAAACAAAGTTGGGACTTATTATACACGTCGTTCTACAATCGGGGGAAAGAAACAAACGAGTGTATGCGATATTCTTGAATTTCAAAAAGGTCTTCAATAAAGTCCCAAACGCTAAATTAGTTCACAAGTTGCAATGGTATGGAATAAATGACAAAGTAATAAACTGGTTTCGGGATTTCCTTAATGACCGCATAAAAAGATTAGTGATAGATGGCTCAAGCTCTAATTACGTACAAGTAACATCCGGCGTCCTACAGGGAAGCGTCATAGGACCACTGCTCTTATATATATATATATATATATATATATATATATATATATATATATATATTAATGAAATCACAAGTAAAATAAAAAGCAACATAAGACTCTCTGTCGACGACACTGTAATCTACAAGGAAATGGCGAATGACGCAGATCGTGAATCATTACAGACTTAAACAACATTCAAAAATGGTTTGAAGAATGTGGGCTGGAATTAAATACGATAAAATGTACCGTCATGCATTAATTAAAAAATAGAAACCACAACCAAACTTTACCAGCTTATATACTCGGAGGTCTTCGAATGAGTGTCCTGGATGAAGTAAAATACATGGGGGTCACCATTGCATCGGATCTTCTTGGGAAAATCACTGTCTCACGATTTGTGGAGGGGCGCTAAAAAAGCTGGCATTCGTAAAACGTATAGTCGGAAGTTTTAGTGACGAAAAGTGAAGGAAACGTGCTATTTATCTTTAGTAAGGCCTCACATTGAGTATGCGGCGAGCGTTTGGGATCCTTTTCCAAAACCATTAATTACAGAATTGAATAGGGTATGGAGAAAAGCCGCTAAAGGTTCATGAAAACTCGTACCAATGGACACATAGCGTCGCACATTTAACACAGAATCTGGGGTAAGAACCTTTAGATATGCGAAGAATCAGGGGTAGATCAAACTTATTACAAAGATATAAAGCGTTTGGTTTTACATCTGACATTGGAGATATAATTAGGCTCCCTAATTACATTAAAAGGGCTTACAGTTGATACAAAATTAGAGTTAGATTTTCGAACTGATAGATTCAAGTATTCGTTTTCCCGCGCACTATTCGGCACAGCAGCAAAAGGGGGAACACCTAAGAAAATAGTAGGCGCACATTGTAGAAAATAGGGGTTTATAAGATTGAATTCCCACAAAACACTATATAAATTCAAATTTGGCGTCTTATCGTCCCCCGCCGTATGCCCTTTAGCCAGGTGGGGTGTAGGTAAATGTACTCGTATATAAAGCCTATTGTATTTGTGAATTGTCCGTCCAGAATGCGTAGAGTACTAGCCGGTATTAGGTGTCTGAATTGCATGTTTGCCTGCCCTAAAGTGCTTACCCACGGACGGTCAGCGTTGCAGTGCCTGCATGGGCCGAAATAATGTTGTAGGAACAACGTCGTTGCCACCAACTCGGCCTTTGAATCATTACAAGATATTCAAATCCGAAGGAATCTGTTTGCTATTTTCGATCCACGCGTGGGCTGGCTTATGCATTTGAAAGCAAAATCGATGACCCTCTTATTTTGCAGATCGGGTGACACTAAGAGAATGCTAGTGTCTTTCTTTCAAAGTCACTTCGTCCCAAACTTTCTTACTTTGCTGGAAATTGAGCCACCGAATACCTTTACGTGATGAACAGAAATTGAATGCATTGGCCCCCCGAATGACCAACTTTAAAATTCATTCAAATCCAACACAAAACGCCGCCTAATTGAAAATGCTCTCGTTTATTTTGAAACAAACTGTAATATCACATCTGTAATTCCTTTGACGCAGATGTTTTTTTCTGTGTAATTTACCAGCCTTTCAAAACCAGTCAGTCGGTCGACACTAATATGAGTTGTTTATTTTTATTTATTTTTTTTAAAGTCCCCAATTTCGGAGTGTCCCTGCCCTGCGATATGGCCTATTGTCTGCCCTGCTTCTTAAACGAAAAGAGGCACGTAAGACAACGAAGCCAGGCGTATCCGAGGCGTAAGATGAGGAGGATATGAGGAAGGACATAATGGCGTAATGGCCTTTAATTGGTTTTCGGACGTAACCATGGGAACTCGCGTGGAAATTACCGTCTACGCCCTTCAGGCGGTTGGTGAGTCACGTCCTAGTCAACTGCCGACTTCGTAGATTAAAAAAATATTTGTGGGTGTGTATGTGAGGATGATGACCTCCTAACCGTTGAGGTGGATGAGAAGAGCGACTGCCCAGCCATGCTCGCAGTCCTACTTACCCAATCCCATCAAGAAACAATCGAGTGGCGACTTAATCGTCTTCCCAACTGAAAGAAGAAGAAGAAGCGCGCACCATTCAATTTCTCGCCGCTGCGTGCCCCGTGATCCTCGTCGAAGTAAGCTGCTTGGGCCGGGGATTAACTGATGTAATTGACTGGAATTCTCGGGATGACGATGGAAGACCGCGTTTTGAAGCTTCCGCTGGCCTCAAACGCTCTTCCAACCTCGTTTTCCTCCATATCGGATTGCCTTTTTCTTCGTCATGCGGGCACTGTTTTCATTCGGGTGCGACACGCCCGCGATGTCTCTTTTTGCAAGATCACTCACTGTTCGGTCCTCGCGAACGATATGTCTACGTATCTAAATGATACCCCGCAATCCACCGCAGCGGTGTGTGGCGAGGGGTGTTAGGTCATCACCCGGAAAAGAGAATAAAAACACATGCAATACCAAGCAACTTAATTCAATTTTTTGGTGATGTATGACTCGGATCGGGTGCACCGTTAAAATTTTACCACGTTTCAAAATTTTGACAAAAGGCACGAGGGTAAAAAATAATAAGTTGTCAGAGGACTAAACGATTTAAGTGACAAGTATATCGTTTCTGTAACATGATTAGAGTAATTTATTTCAACACGCACCGAAGTATGACTCGGATCGGGTGCAACGTTTTAATTTTATGACATTTTTTTAAACCTGTGAAAAAGGCGCGTGGCTAAAAAAATAAGACATTTTCAGGAGAAAAAACGGTTTAAGTGATACATATGTCATTTTTGCACTTTGATTGAGGTGACCTAATTGAACTTTTTGGCGAAGTATGACTCGGATCGGGTGCACCGTATAAATTTTACGACAATGTTTAAAAAGATAATGTTTCTCCGTCCATCTGTCGTCTCACTCTGTGGGGAAGGGGACGCCCCATGTGATATATACGTGCGCCCACAATACTTGTTGACATTCATTGTATTAATTGTAAACTTATAAGGGTAGCACGTTGTTTGATATTTTGACGAATATTTTACCCTTTTCCTTTCCTCTCCCGTAACCACCCTTACAACTTACCCTTCCTACCTGCTGGTACCTGCCCTACCCTGCCACACACCTTTTAGGTGGATCGCGGGTTTTTTAAAGGAAGGGATAATGTTTTCCAAGGAAGGTTGGTCGACAGCATCTGTAATTTCGACTACCCATCTAGAAAGATACATAAATACCTCGCGATCTACCAAAAAAGGTGTGCGGATGGGGTTGCAAGTACCAGTTGGGTTGGGTAAATGGTTGTTGTAAAAGTTGAGAGGATAGGAAATGGTTATTTTATATGGAGAGGAAGATAAGATGGAAAAAAAATATTCAACAAAACCTCAAATTTCGTACAAATTTATACATGCTTGAGGAAGACTTAATTTTTTAACCCCATAAAATAATTCTTTGCTATAAGAAAAATAAGGGAATAAAAATTAACCATAAACATTAAAAGGCAGACCTCCACCAAACCATGACAGGTAATGCAAAACTGAAAAGTATAAAGGCAAAACTTTTAATAATTCATGGGTATGCAACTCATGGTCCCCGCTACTAAAGTCACAGGTAGAATATTTGGCAGCCCGCTGTTGGCAACGGACGGCGCGAGGGATAAAGATGGAAAAAAATTACCTGTAAAGATGCTCTCAATCTTTATATCAGTATGCGCCTCCTAAATTTACTGGTAGAGTGTTCATTTACTTAAATTTCCTTTAGACGAATTCTCTATTCATTAACGTCCGAATGATCAAAGGATCATTGAGTATCTACGATTTATTGCACCACTACTTCTACCCTGACTTTGAAGACTTGGAAGGGAGTTTCAAGTCAAAGGTCCGCATGTGCAAAAAATATTCGTAACACCTGTGTTCAATATTAGATTTCTCTTGGGTTGTTTGTTTTAGCTACGGCTTACTCCCAAGAAATGTTATCAGTGGTAACTCTGTTGCTCTTAAACAGTTAATATTCAGTCTTACTAATGAAATTACTCGAAATCTGATTCACCACCACAGATTCTTTTTGTCTTCGAAGGAGAGAAATAATTATTATTATTGTTATTCATTCAATCGGATAAAACCTTATATTAAGTTATTTTAATTGGATTAAAATGTTAACCGGAAACTCTTTTGTCATTCTTCAGGTTAATTTAGGGTAAAAATATACCGGAAATGTCTTGCTAGAAACTCTGATATTGGGATATAATTTTATAAATACAAACTCTGCTGTGATTTTCCCTCACAAATTGCTAGAACGTATGAGCCGAATAAATCTTGTGCTCACTGCTACTGGAAGTACACCTTATAACCAACATTGAATGTTTAGTTTTCTTCTCTAACTTTTAGTTTTCAGTCTTTACTTGTTTTCTTTGAAGATAAATATTGAGGAGTTATTTTAGATTAAATAAACTGTTCAGTCGATCAATCGAATTTTCTAAGCGCATGTTCGACTCTACTATTCTCGGTCTATTATTAATATATAAACATGACTTACTCCAATCTTGGAAAAGGTGCTAACTTGTTTAATGATATAATCTGTTCAGCGGAAAATAATAATTGATGTAATGATGGATGTAATCATTCAGGCTTGTATCAATCTTTAAGGAAATACCCTATCCAGTTACGCTAGGATCTTTTTAGAGAGGCTCTCGAGTAATCAGTCATTCCCCATTGGCAAGACTTGGGCTGTTTCCCAACGAGCAGTAAGATGCAGTTGACAAACATTTAAGTTCCCGGAAGTAGCTAATATGATCGACATGTTTTTCATTCATCATAGGAGTTGCGGAACATCCAACTGCACGAAGTGGGACCATGGGGAACTCCTTAAGTGGTATTAGAGCGCGAATGGCCATATCCTTTTGTGGGTTATTAATACATCCTCAAAACCCCGCGGGAGGTCAGCCAATCTGTTGTTGCGTCAACGGCGACAGGAAGTTTCAGCGGAAGATCGAACTTATTGCTTATGGCTTGATAGATTCGATTCAGTCATTCGCTGAGTTCGGCAGTCAATTTCCTTCTTCTCGCTCTGGTCTCGCCAACCAATGCAATGCGACGCTTGGATTATTCCTTCCCTATTAGCTTTAAAGTATACCAATTCATATCTATACACAACGCTTTAAGTCGTGAGTGTAACTTTCGTGATTCCAGCGTGTCCCAAAACAGACTGTCCAATAATAATGTGACGCTCTCATTTCATTCAAAATGATTCTTCACGAAACGGGGAGCTGTTGTTGTATCCTGTTTATTTCCGAAGTTATATCCTTCTTCGATGGGTCCCAAACGCTCGTCACGTATTCAAGAAGGGGTCCAACCAAAGGCGTATTAACACCTCTCCTTAATTTTTCATTCGAATATATCCTAGTCTCTTCAACGCTATGCGGATATCTATAGACATTCCTTTAACCGTTTCTGGTCCGATGATGGTGCTACTAAGTGTTTTACTCCATCCTCAATTTTTTATGCCCCTCCCGAGTCTGTTGGTGCAAGGACTTCTTGCTCCATATTTTTTTCAGTTATAATTTGATGAAACTTTAACTTGACCTCAACAATTGGCATTGTCCACTAATTAACTGACTATGGGTCTCAAAATCCCACCATAATATTTTAAATGGTTGGCAACTATTCCTCCAAAGTGGCGTTAAAATTTTTTTATAGTTTTTTTTATCCAAGGCCCCTAAGCTCTCTCAAGTTCCCCATTCTTGTTCACGAATACTTACTGGGCGTAAACTTTTCTATTTCGCCGCTAACCTCTCCATCAAAGGGTTGAAACATCTTCCTCGGCCCGGTGGGTGACTTAATTACTCTCAGCTAAGCAATGAGACAAATATTTTCGTGCGAAAAAGAGAATAAGCATTCGTTGTAGGCAGTATAGTCACCAGATTGGTTGAATCATAAGTTAGTCTCTCGTAAGCATAACCGTCAGATGCCATGATTTAATTATTTTTAGGAATTAATATGCTTCTATGAGGCATTACTGTCGAATGACTGAAAGTTTGACAGTTAATGATCATTAGCACTCATCCGATAAAATTTCCTTAACTAAGTAATTTGGCGAGTAAACATTAAATATTGAATTTCTGAGATGAATAAAAAGTTCTCTCATGTTGACGGAGGCAGAAGGTCGTCGCCGAAGGAGTTATAGCCGGTCATCCTCCATCACGTGGCCTTGCAAGCGACTTGTGAAGTACATGTATTACGTAGAGGTGGAGATGAATAAAGATATACTTTACTTGTGTAAATATTTGAACGTTTTTGGGTTCTCTGTGGACAATTTAATGGAAAGTTAACCACCCTTGTGTACTTTTCTTCACAAGTACCTTGTTTTTACATGACTCAAATTTATTGTCGGCTGTGATCCATCACCAACACGTGTTTCATCTGCATCAACTTAATGCCACGCAAGCCGTAGTAATGGTGTGTGGCGGGGGGTGTTAGAGCACCACCCGTAATAAAGACAAAAAGCCACATGCAAAAGCAACGAATTTATGGTCAACAAACAAAACATGGTATACATGCATGCAAAACCCCTTACACCCCACACACATGCAGACATACAAACTACCTACCAACATACAAATCTTACTTTTTGCACACGTCTACTCTTAATGAAATATAAGTTTTTTTTAAATTTATAGCATTCCTGATTAATTGTACACTTCAAGGCATAGGACAAAGATAAGACAACGTCAGATTTCATCGTATGCCGGAAAGAAAAAGAAATGTATAAAAATACTTGGTATTTAAAATTAAAACACCGAAACGATTTGAGAATTAAAATTATTCATATTTTTTCAATGCCTCTTGTCGGACGAAATTAATTAAAAATTTCATTAAATTCGTTATTGAGCTTAAATAATGGACGCGAATTAGTTTCAAAATCTTTTAATCGCCCTAAACCAATCTGGTTAAAAGGTTAAGTTACTAAACTGCAAAATTCGTCATGGTCAGTGACGAATGTGTTTAGTGGTGGAGATACCGAATTAACGACAAAACATAAGTCAAGAGCAGGAAATAATGATCATTTTACTTTAAGAGCAGCACTTACGACTAACTTTGAATATATCCTCGGTCTTACATCACCAACAAAACCCCTACTTGTGTGCTCATGAGCAATTCTTTTAGTGTGGTGTCTACGCGTGGAAAGGTCTCCTACTGAGTTGGATGCCCAATAAATTTGTTTAGGAAGACACCTTGGCGGTGCCATTTTATCACGCCCAGCGGCTGTGGTGGAATCCCCCGGCGTTAAGAGAAGATAAATCTCCGTAGACATTTTCCATGGCTTCATGTGACATAGCACGTGCGTACAAATGTCTGTACCATCAAATGATTACCCCGCCGAGATTAGAAAAACGCACTTTAGGAATTTAACGTCTCTTTCTCTGTGTCCACACTATGTGAGCACCACTGTTCATGGTAAACCCCTGTCAAATTTAATATTATACCATGTACTTTGCTTCCTGAATTGATCCTTCCTCTTATACTTAGGTCTTTTTCAATTACGTATGCAATAGACAACGTTTTAATGTTCTGCCAAAGATTGATATCATTGTAATAACAGGTCACTCATTTCACGGTCCGTAAACTCAATAGCAAAACTTTTCATTTTTCGATAACGACGCTTTTCAAAGGAGAGCATTTAAAGATTTTCGCGAGTATTTATTTGTTTGAGATGTTGTAGATGTTTGAAGCCCACTCCGCCTGCAATTCACGGCCCACCAGAATGCCAAAGGTGAGAATCATACCTTTGGATTTGATATTGCTCTTTCATGTATTATATTTTCCGTGAATGAGTGCGGTTTGCAGGGCGACGAGTTTACCTTAGATTCTGAGGCCTTTACTTTATGTGAGTTACTCGTAAGTTAATTACTATTTTTATATGTTTTAAATGTTCAAAAGCAGACATTGTCTTTCATTATACTCGTACCTATGGAATTGATTTCACATCTGCATGCCGTCCATCTTGTGTTGTGTGGCTTGAATGCCATTTGCGAATTATGTGTATTTCCATGCCTAACGATCGCTGGGATAATTTCTGTGGGCAACTGACACCAAACTTATTCCATTCTTGCCAAACGAAACTTTCTGGTCATCAAAAAGTTGTCTTCGCTTTCTAAATGCTTGGTGTAGGTATTCACAACAAAGCCGGCGATTTAACACGAATAAATGGAGTCTACCTCTCCCCGCATTCGCTCCTTTGTCTCGTTGGTTGCCGCAATGACGTTTCGCAAGGGCAGTCGTAACTCGTTTTTTCGCGGGTGACCGTATGGAAAAAAATTTTTTTGCCTCTCTGAATGATTCATCGATGGAGGTCGTTGCCCATGTTTGGTGGCGAGGGATGCAAGTAGTATATCTGACCGGTGGTAATCTACGGAGAAAAATTTCTACATTATATCGGAATCATGCCCTTGGGAGAAATTCAAACTAGGAGGCACAGAAGTAGACCGCGCTCGAACTGACGTAATCCATTCTGTCTCTCATTCCTCACTGCTAATGTCTCGAAAGCTATAATGAACTCGAAAGTGTCTTTTTCGCATGTTCATTGTGAGTTTTTTATTAATCGCGGCGTCTGGCGCACCGGAACGGTCTAGTGATTTCCGAAATGAGTTATTAATATAGCAGAAGAGTGCCAAATTCATGAGAACGTGCGCAAGTATATAAATACATATGCAGAGTGTGCATACATGTATATACAATACATTGAAAACATATATACGCACATTGCATTCAATTTTTATTAATCTTTCTTTGGATTAAAAAATATATTTTTAATCTATATATATACACGTATGCATGTGCGTGCATATGTGTGCATGTGCGTTTAACATTGGAGAATGCCATAAAGGTGTTATCTCTACATTACCTTCCCTTGTGCCGGTTATGGTTTCCCTGGAAGATCTGGTATCCGAAAAATCACAAAGCAAGGGTGAAGCTTAGGTCCCCAGAGAGGCTTGTCCGGGAATCGAACCCGAGCCCTCCGGTCAGTAGTCCAACGCTCTACCCCTGGACTACCGCGACCCATATATATGTTTATATATTTTTATATTTTTTTTATTTATATTCATTATATGTATGTATCATAAGGAAACGGTGTTTATTTATCAGTTTGATGTTTTTATTTTTTTTGTCCGTGTTCATTTTATGAAATTCCTTCCAGTGGGAATTTTACATGATTCCCTACATCTACATGGCACAATGATAGGCACCGCCGAGATTTGTGACACGGGTTGATTTATAACTCCAGGCAGACGACATCAAAAATTAAGTTGCCCTACCGAGTTGAGCGACGCCACTAAATCGCAGGTATATGGCGCCGCAGCTCGTGCGTAATATTTTATAGCTCATTATCTTCTCTTGCTCTACGTCGCCACCATCTCGCATTTATGCCTGGAATCGATTCCCCCCCCCCTACCCTCCCCCGACTGCGTCACGTCCTCCAGCGATGCGCGGCGGAATGGGCACTCTTCTTGACGTAACGAGGCTTTTGAGCGGGAAGGTGGCAATAAGGAAGCGATGACATCGCCGCTCTCATCACATTCGTCTGATCTTACCCGAATTCTCCTTTTGTTCCATGGCAATGATTTTTCTAACGTTTTGTCGTGTGAGGTTTCGCTCATTGCTATCATTTTATTAAGGGTCGAATAAGAGAGGCGACCGTAAGCCTATATGTGATTTGTGCCGTCATGGGTAAACGGTTGAATTTGAGTATTTGGGAGAATAAACATAAATTCTCCACGGTCCACCAAAAAGGTGTGTGGCAGAGGGTTCAAACAATAGGTGGAGTGGGTTAGGGATAAGGGAGGATAGGGGAGAGGAAGGAAAAAGGGATATAAATATTGACTAAAAATCCTCGAAAAAACATGCAAATTTATTTAAGAAATTTCAGGGATTTGGAAAAGGTTGAAAAAATTCGTCTGATTTGTTGAAAATGTTTACTAATGAAATGTCTTGAAAATGTGGCGATTATGCTGGGGAAATGGTTGAGGAACCCTACGATACACGAAGCAGGAGGTTAGGTTTTAGAAAGGTACAGGACACCTGAGTTTTCTTGCGTCACCATGGGAATTATTCGATCAACAAATTATATTGGTATATTCCACTACTGGGATAAAAAATAAAGAGGAAGGGACACCGTCACCGACTGATTCAAGTACTCATTCAAACACCGAAAGATACTTACTTGCTTAAAAAGAGATTTAGTCAGATTTATTGTAGGATTTGTAAATGATAACGATATTCTTGATAATATAAGATAATATATATATTTTTTGTACATGAGCTGTTTTTTTAAATTCATATATACACTAATAGTTTTGTATGTATGGCTGGAACCCTATCAATCCCAGCCGTATAACCTTTCGAAAACTGGCGGGTTATTGAGTAGTCTTTAATGTTAGCTTACATTCTGCGATTCTTAACGAAACTGACAGCAATACTCTGTATTATTTTCAATTCCGAAATTAGGTCCTTCATAGTAATTTTTAATTGACACTTGAAAAGGGTCAACATTTTTGCGTCTCATCCTATGGATATATATTTCGTTTTTAGATCGTTCTGTGTAATGAGGAATTGTTCTGTGATTTATGAACGCTCAGATTGTATGATAATTGCATTGGAAATTTCAAGGGAAATAAAAGGCTTTCAATAAGTATTTTACTGATCAGAGGATATATCCAAATATTTCCTTTGTCATATTTGTCCTTCCAAGCAACGGATTCTCGCAATATAATTTAATACCGAGGCATTGAGAGATTCAGAAACTTCTATGAATCATCAGGTCCACGTCCTATTCCTTCACGCTTACAAAAAAATATTAGCATCGGAATTTGAATTAAACTGTGAAAAGTGATAAATTAAACGGAAAGAAAGGAACCCCTCCCAGCACACCTTAGTGGTGGGTGGCAGGGTAGCATGTAGAAGAAATGTAAATGTCTTCGAAATTAGAATCTGACTCGAGGACGAGATGAGATAGGGATACAGTAGGACGAACGTGAAAGTGCCATTTTCAGACGGTGTAATAGGTCAGCTAACGAGTTAAATGTTCGCAAGATTTACGAGAGAGGGGGAGATATTTAGGAAGGGGAAGGGAGGGAGGTTGACGCAGCTACATGTGTGGCTCCCTCTCTCCCAGTTTTCTTGCGATGGCACTGAGTCATGGAACCAACCATGACCGGTCCTACCCGGCGGGAGTTCGAGGCGTGGCACTGGGTGACAGACTGGCTTCCGATGATGACTGACCTCGCCTCTAGAACACTCATCCGGAACCCCTATTAACAACAACAACGGCGATTCACCGTAGAGTGCCCGCCTGATAATCGGACGTCGATGGTAGTACGACGAGGAGTGTGTTTTAGCTGTTAGACCGACTCATTAGGAGGGGAGTACAAAGATTCTTCGCGTTATTTCCGTTACGGTGTGCCAAAGCACTTTCCGACGTGTGGTGTGACGGTTTTAAGGAACTCCAGCAACTGTGGACCCGGGATTCCGATTTGGTAGAGAGTACTATGTTGATATCCAAATAGATCTACCTTTATTTAATTTTTCCCTTGTGGTTGTGACTGTATATTGACGAATATGATAGTTTGTTATTCTAATGGGTAAACATTTCGACAGAAATACTCTGATTTAATATGGAATTACTTCGCGGGTTCCATATCTATCATCAGGAGTCATTATAGTAAAAATTCGAAGTTTATGTTGTTACGAGCGAGTACAAGATTAAACGCAGGGTAGGCATCTGGATAATTCATAAGTGCAGGTGCATATTAATTTATTGTATGTGTTTTTCCATATGTGTAAGCTAAAATAAGTTTTGCACGATTGTATACGTCTGTGTGGGTGTTAATAAGCATGTCTCTGCATGTAGTTACATATTAATTTACGGGTGGTATCGTAGCACCCGCCTCCACACACCTTTTGCGGAGGCTTGCGGGGCATTGTGTGGATGTATCTACTGGGTAATCCGCAAGCCACCGCTTCGCGGGCATGTTGCAGGGTGTGATTCTACATCAGATGTACAACAACATCAGGAATTAAATATCATTTACTTTAAGAGATGTTAAATTATTCAAATGATTGAAATAGTTTTGCAATAGGGCACGTGCACTATAGTATCTAAGTTTAAAACACTTCTCATTTCATCCGATACGATTTGCTAATAAAGGAAATGATAACAAATGATTTTGATAAAATGGAATTATAATAACGATAAATGACCACAAACAATAATAATTAACATGAGAATGAAGTAATTGAAAAAAATAATTATTAATGAAACTTACTGGAAAATTATTATAAAAAAGTATTTACTTTTTAAAAGTATACTTACCCAATTCTCGTTTCAGACGGATAGATAAAATATAGCAATTAATGACAAGGATAGTGTAGTCAGTGGGTGAATGACGTTAAAAACAGAATTGGGGTTTCCAATAAAAGCAAGTAAAATAGTAGTAGCTTATCACGTGACTAAATGACCTATTTAATTAATCCCTTATCCCAGAATACTTTAATGGGATCAAGCATATTCTGAGAAGGTGCTAAGGTGAATTAATTCAATCAGTTTGATGCCTAACTAATTAAATACATATAATATATACACTACACATTCAACCGTGGGAGTGATACGTAAAAACTAAAATTTTCCGAGTGCGAAAATACGCTTTTGAAGGTGGGTAGAAATAATCTCTTTAGGCTTCGATTGCGACACCGGGAATATAAGTTTCTGGAGGAATCTCATGGAAATAAAAGGTGTATCCCAGGAAGAAGTGGCGACTTCATTGCCGCTTCCTATAAAAGAAATGACGAGCCCTAGTGGTAGGCCGGGCCTGTTAATTTTTATGAATCCCCATTTCCTAGCGGTTACTTCGTGAGTAATCGATCGTGAGAAAGCCAGTTGAGTCCCAAAGGATGGGAAAGTGATTTCTTCCAGGACGGCATGAGCGTGCGGGACGGCGAGCCTCCCTCCACCAGCGCCTTCCACCCCCACCCCCCCGTCCTTTTTCAGCTCGGAGGAAGGTCGTCGCCGCGTCGAGAAGGTATTCGGGCGTCCTTGTCTCTTTCCTCCCGTCACTTCCTCCCGAATTCCCGCGTACGCACTTTCCCCCGAGCCACATCACCACCTCTCGCGTCGTTGCATGTGTGCACGCGCGGAATTCACTCCGACCGTTGTGACGGAAATAGCCGGTCGGAACACACGGGCTTGTTTTCATTAGGGATACGAGAGTACGTACGCAGACTCGCGGTTTCTTATCAAGCTACGAGAAGGCGTGCGGGTGGGGATAAACTGTGGGGAAGCAGAAAGGAACATACATCTAAAAAAAGGTCATTATTATTAGCAGCAAAATGCTGGATTAGGGTAGGTTTCATCTACGTCTACATCTACATAATAGTACATAATAAGTAAGGTGCCGCAAAGGTATATAAAGGGGGGTGTTTGAGTACTATCCATGCATGCAGAATTCTTAGTTTATACAATAATTTGAATGTAAAATAACACTTGTTCACGCGCATGACTGTATAATAATGCATTAATTGTTGATTGGCTAATTTATTACATACTATATTACTATTCAAGTAAATTTAACGTTTTCGAGCTTCAGAATTCGATTTTGTTACTTGTATAATTGAACATCGTGTGGAAGGTTTTCAATGGACCGAGGCACTACACGCTACTGTATGTACTAATTACACCTGATTAGCATGACCAGCTGTCTTCAGTAAAATAAAATTTCGCTACACTGTGGTTTGATAAGACTCACGTTAAGTGAAACAAGCGCCAACACTCGCTGAGCAGGTTTTCTGCCTGCCTAATTACGAGTACTAAACTTAAGTCTGATTGGAAACCAAAAGCTTGAGAAGGTCATTTCAGCCATGAAAATGAAAAATAGCTCGGTTTCACTCTGGCATGGGTGGTGGGAGAGGAGTAATGTGTAGCTTCTAATAAAGCATACATTCCTAATAGAAGCATTTTACTTTTAAAGTGTGGGAGAGATGAGAGGGAGGTAGACTAAAGGGTGGCAATTCATACCCTTGGGCGTTAGAAGTGGTTAAATAGAGGCAACTTCCCAGTTGGGCATACTTGACAAGTTTATCTGATGGAATAAAAAATGAAAGATAAAGTCGTCCAGTTATTATTTAGCATTATGGAGTCAAAAGCTCTTGGTACTACTATAAACAGCCCCACAATTGTAGCTGCGGGGGTGTTTTGGCCGCTGCTTCTGCATTTCTGACATACCTGATCGTGTGCCCATTGGTTTTATAATAGACTCAAGTGTTTACTACAGCGTAGTGAAAATGTCCTTACCACTCAGTCCACATGACAATTATTTGCTTGTCGCATTTCTGCATCTGCATCTACAAAGTCTTCTGCAAAATTTCTGCATCTGCCCCGCAAGTCGCCGCAAAGACGTGTGGCAGGGGGTCTGATGTCACCAGCCATTCATACATTAGTTTTTACACTCACTTGAATACCTTAAGTAATTAAGAAAAAGAATCGTATGCAAAAGCCAAAAAAGTATACAATCCACAAACAAAAATGGTATGCATTCATGCAAAAGCCCTTACAACCCACACACATGCAAACACTCGAACTACATGCACCACAAACATCTATAAATATACCTAATGTCTTTACAACGTTTAATTTTGTTCCGACTTGTAAATAAAATGTTTATGAAATGACTTCGGTTTTTTGCTATTATGATTTCTGATTTTTCTGGGAAAGAATGAGTTTTTGTATTTATCTCTGCTGGAATCTACCTCCCTTATTTTATCTTTGTGGTCTGATCTACCTAAGTAGTGTGGGGCCATTGTAATTCCTTCAATGTCATCGTTAAACTCGTTGATTCTGAAGTCTCGCTTGTTCTCTTCGCATTTCAAGTGGCTCCCAGCCTAAATCCCCTAAGAGACCTGTCACACTTGTGTTCCTATTATAACAATTTTTAACGAATCTGGAGGATTTTCTCCGGACTTTATCTAATTCTTTTTGCCAAATTTTCTCCCAAGAAACCCAAATACTCACGGCACATTACAAATGACGTCTAACTAGAGCAAAATAACACCTCTCTTTAACTTTCTCATTACATTTCCCCACCACCAGTTTAATGAATCCCAGTTTCTTTAAAGCGGATCCGTATATTGTCCTGATATGTGCTCCCCATGAAAGGCGAGGTGTTAGAACTACCCTTAAATATTTAATTTTTTTGGCCGTAGTTAGCATTAAACCCTCTATTTCATAGTTTATGTCCTGTTCGCCACTTTCTTTGTTCCAAAATTTCTAAAATGCGCATTTGTCTATATTAAGCATCAATACCCATTTCTTGCTCCAATCTGATATTGTGTCGAATTCTCTGGAGAGTAGCTTACGATCTAGTTGGCTCCTTATTTCCCTGTATAATCTTAGATACTGTAGTGCATGTAAAGCAGTTGTTAGAATTTACTTACATTCTCTTACATTTTTAATTTCTTCCTAAGTCACTGATGTTCAAATTTGATGGTGAACGTCTTTGGAATCACATCCTGCCATACACCCCTGATGTGACTTGTACGCTACATACAGATGAAGTAGCATTTAATTAATTCCCCCCGCCTAACTTCCATTCTATTTTATTTTCTACTTTCAAGTAGGAAAGTTTTTGATATCGTTTTCAAAATTCTAACTTGCTCTTAGATGCGTTTGATCAATTTATTTAGTGACGACACATTCTTTGAGGTAGTGCTGTTATAAACGATAGATTTTTTTGCCTTCTGGAGTTACCTTTAAGGTTCACACTTTGCATTCTTTTGTACTAAATCTTTTGCATCGATTAGGTAACGGAATTTCTCCTCCATGTGTCTGTCTCCTCTAAGTGCGCCATGGACTGCCGTATATAGTTTGAGGGAGCAGCGGACGGTTATTCTTACAAGAGAAGAATAAAGGATGACTATCCTCATTCCCTTATAAAAGACAACTGACTAACCTTTGTGATCACCCGAGGATTCTTACATCTCCGCGGTGACTAACCCGCAAACGCGCGTAGTTCTCCCTCGATTCACGCGCCATAAACGTTCCTTTTTCTCTCCTCTCTCTCCCTTCCCTCCGAGCATTGGTTCTGATTCCGCTTCCTACATCCATACCGAGGTACACTCCCGAGCGCGGCCTAGATCCGACTCGTGCCACGATGTTTCAACCTTGCGACGCAGGTACACCGTCTATTCTCTAAATAATGAAAGCAACTCATGGGTCCACCCGTGCGTTCAGGAGTTCGCATCACGTCTGTATTAGTCACGAAGGGGCGGACGGCGTTCGCCAGAATGTTCGCCAGCTTTATGGGCACGTGGGGCAATGCCGCGCCTCTCGTGGTACGTCTCATCTTGCTGCACGCGTTCTTGTTTGGCGATGGGGAGCAGGGAGGGAGAGGGGCGCGTTCTGGGGGAATCATGTGATCTCTCTACCCTCTCCCTCTCCTTGTCGCTTCTCGTTCCCGCAGACTCGTCCGCGAAGCATAGAGCACCTTGCCTCCCCACCTGTCCGCCGTTCGTTTGCATTTGAGAAGGAGAGGGGAGGCCGACAAAGAGCGAGGTTTTTTTAACGAGTGGATATTTCTGTTGTGGAATCAGCTCTCCCTCTCCCCTTCACCACCACCCCCGAACCTACTCCAACACTTCCTGCCTAAAAATTCATTTTGTTCCCATTTCTCAAGGTGACGTCGCAGGTGAGCCCTTTTAATTTCCTATTTTTTTTGTCAAACACACATTTTGATCTCGTACAATGGTCAGAAGTAGAGGTTTGGCGATTAATCTCTGATTTGTAGACGTTTACATGTGTGAAAGAGTGAAGCAGGCCGGCCTGTCAAATTAGTGTTACGGCGGCATACCAACACAGTTCCTTGGAAAAAGCTGCGGAAGTGCATTACTAAATGAGAAACTTTTGTTTCCAAAAAATGAATGATGTTGGAGGGAGACCCAATTGAAAATGCCAAACAGGGATCTCATTACGCATAGTCAAGACATCGCCTAAAAATCATCCCGCAATGAAGGATGTAGTTTCTGAATTGAATAATTAATTCACTGAAGAAAACTACAAAACATTGAATGGATTACCGGAACAAAAATTCCCTTTCGTTGAAAATTGTCATGAAGGAAGATAAATCAATACACGTCTTCACTTATTGGATAAATATACTGAATCGTATTAATTTAGTTCAGGTACAGAGGGAATAATCTGGCCCTCCATTACATTATTAGGCGTGAGTAGAACGAGAGATTCACGTGAATTCAGAATCTCCGACTGAACAGACGGATATAAGAAATCCTTTTACCCATGCACAATTCGGCGGTAAGTATTATGAAGAGCAGGGTGAAGAAAGGGTCTTAGTGTGAGAGTTGAGGAAAGCGGTTGGATTGTGTGGAGGGCGAGTGGGGAGGGTGACTTCGCGGACACCACGTGGGGAAAGGGCGCTCGGGCCATAGGAATGCCGGACTCTTCTCGCCGAGAGCCAAGCTCCCTGTACCCTCTCTTCCCCACCCACCCCTCCTCTCCCCCCTCACGCCGATCGCCCCTGTCATTACTCATTTTTCGCCAGCTCATCAATCGCAATTAGTTCCCCCCTCCTTTCCCTCCCTGGTGGCGCTCTCAGCCGTCGGGGAAGTGGACTATAGCGGAAAGTGACGGGGAGGGAAGGCGCGCATGCATGTCAAGGATGAAAACTCGAGAGATGCAAAGGGGAGGATTATTTGAAAAAAAATAAAAAGGAGTTCGAAGGAGGGAAGGTTTTAAAATGAAAATTGATGTGCTCCTTAAATGGTTATGCGCTTATTAATTCGATCCGAAGGCCTCGTTATCCCTCTCATTCGTACGGCTATATTTTTAAGCCCCGTTTTTAAGTTCATCGGCGGGTCTAAATATGGCGTGTTTATGGGACCGTATGCATTTTTTCCGCTCGCTCGGAATGATCTCTTGCCGCCGTTTGTTTTTACCTTCGCAGTCGTCGTCGTCGCTCTATAGGAATTCACACGGATCGCTTTTTCACCTGTTGAATTACATAGAGGAACCTGTTGTGAGGAGAGACAGAGGAGTAGGAGGAGAGTTTTTATTTCCACACACGGCCCAAAAAACTATATCATTTCATTTCCCTTATAAATTAATGTGTCTGTTTAAACCCATCCATACAATCCTAAATGAAAAAAATCCTGAATATATTTCATATCCATTTTAAGGCCAGTTTTTTTTCATTTTTAATTCAAAATGTAATTTCGCACATGCTAGGTCTATCCATGCTATTAACATTATCTTCGTTAGTTTTTTAGTTCGTTAGTTTTCGGGACTATTTTGCCAAATTCAGCGTACTCATGGTTGTTGGTAACTTCGTTTGTACACAACTTTATAATGGCAATATGTCTGGTCCATAATTTGTTAAATTCGGCTTACTCCTCTTTAGGAACTGCATAGTTTCAGGTTTAACTTTGTGGAAAATTTCCATATTGGAGAGAAATGATAATTAAAAATGTCCACTATACTATATATGCAATGCAATATACTATTGATTAACTACACTATTATAGTGGAAATCACAATTGTCAATTATCATTTCTCTCCAATTACTCCTCGCTGTTGATGATTTTGTTTGTAAGCAACCTTATCATGATATTAAGTTAGTAAATATTTTTTGTGATTACATTTAAAAGGGGTTTTGGTGTAAAATACTGTAACTACAATCTTGATGCGTATGAATTAACTTTTAGTTTTGAGAAATGGAACCCTGGTGAAAGTTTATTTTTGGAAATGCTAAAATTTGATGGGCGGAATGATTAGAACTATTACCGAGAGGAGTGCATCCGTATTGTCCCAATCAATTGTCCCCAAGAGACAGATGGCCTGCAGAACCGCAGTGCTTATTTGGTGAGGACCCAAAAAAATGAAAGGAGCAATCACATATTTTTTTGGTCCCAAGAGCTCCGCGTGAATGTAATACATGCCTTCGTAATCGCGCGCGATTGTGAATTCTCGAGAGAGCCCACGGTCGTAGTGTGAGAACGCATTGCTCGTTGTGTTGCGTTCGTGCTATTATCATTTAGAAAGCTGGTGTCTTCTTCCGGCGCGAAAAGTTTCGTCGAGGGAATGGGGGTACGGGCTCGCCAACAACCAGGACGATGACCGGCACCCGGGGAAGTATTTTCCCATCAACCTGTTGCAATCTGCCTCGTTCGCCTTTATCTTTCACCCACATTTCTGATCCATTGATGCCTTCCCCTGAGAAATTTTCTCTACAGAATCGTATTTTTTAGCCATGGGAATTGACCCGAGGATCGTGGTCCTACTTCTGCCTACTTGTTACACGCGTGCGAAATGTACGTGCGTATTATGTGCGATACCCCGGAAGGAAATTTAACGGCATTTCCTTTTGATGAACGTCTTCCACCACAATATACTAGTCGGCCCGCTTACTGTACTTATTCCTTTTTGATTTAAATGCGAGTATCCAATGCCATGACTCTTAATGTTAAAAATTAATGTCACTAAACACGCATTATATTTGTTTTCACTCAAAGCGTAAGGTATCTTTGTCGTAAGCGTCAGGCCTTTGGCGTAAAGCATCGAAACCATTGGAAATCTTCGTGTTTTTCGTCATTAAGGAAGAGTTCCTTCTCATCAAACTCGAACGAGTGATACTTACGTGTATACTTCGAGCAAAGTTCGAAACACCCAAGTTTAAAGGTGATACCAGGGTCATTATTATAACCCCACAGTCTGGTTAGGCTAAAAAGTTAAGATAATGGAAAACGACTATAGTACAGAGAGTCATAAATATTCATTCCTCGGTCGACAAGGAATCGTAATAATAACAAAATTGAAGTCAATGTCATTGCAAACAGGAACCAGGTCAAACACTGCTTAGACATCCTGTGCATTCGTAGGTTCATGTGCATGTTTATGTTAGTTGATTGTATTTGTATTTGAATGTGGGTGAGTCAAAATAGATTTTCCAAGAATATACACTTAGTATGTGGGTGTAAATTAGTAGGTCTTGTTTTGCATTGCATGTAGTTGCTCTCCATTTTTACGGGTGGTTTACTAGCACCTCCCGCGACACGTTCCTAGGGCGACTTGCGGGTTGTTGTGCAGATGTAGATGATATCGTGGCGTATATGGTGTAATATTATTTGATAAGGTCTCATTATTACATATATGTTATGCATAATATATATTTAAATCACGTAATACTAAGCCCAAAGGTGTGTGAAATTCACACGTCAGGGTGGGGGGAGCGAGTTCCGTACCGAGGCCGTACCCAAACGGGCGTGTCGTGGGGGCGGAGACCACTGTATGTTGCATGTCCATGTGGTAGTGGAATTTACGGCTTCTTATTCTAGGTTACACGTTATTGGATAAATTTTTACTGCATTCTAAAGTGCATTCGTTTGTTAGTTGATAGTATATGTATTTAAATGCGTATAAGTTGAAAGGGTTTTTATATGAATGCATACTCTACGGTGAGATATAGGTTTGCATGTATGTGTTCATTTTGCACGTGTTCCTGTTTTCTTTTGCGGCTGGTGACCTAACGCCCCACGCCGCATGTCCTTGCGGTGGCTTGCGGAGTATTATTTAGGTATGGATTTATAGAACAGAACCCTCCTGCATGAACATACATATATATATATATATATATATATATATACATGTATGTATGTATTCATGTATATATTTTTCCTTGTTTCCCCAGTGGAAGTTGGTTTTGCCACCGAAAATTTGGAATGCGTGTGAATGTCCTTTTTTATATGTTGTTTCTATATTTTTGTTGATGACGCCATATCGCTCCTTCGTCTGAATTATTTATATAATATACATATATATTTTTACACACACACACACAAACACACACACACACACACACACACACATATATATATATATATATGTCTCTTTAAAGGAGATGAAAGCAAATAAGGCTGTGGGGATGGACAATATTCCTGTAGAAATGTTGAAATGGTTAGGGAAAGGTGGGAAGAAGGCCATATATGGACTGATTCGTAGTATCTATGAGGAAGGAATCTGGCCGGAAGATTTTTTGAGATCGGTGTTAGTTCCTATTCCAAAAAAGGCAAAGGCTTCGTCATGTGAGGATTACAGAACAATAAGTTTGATATCCCACGCAGCTAAAGTTATTCTCAGGATCATCAACAAAAGGATAGAGAGTAAGGCAAATGATTACTTAGGAGATGATCAGTTTGGGTTTAGGAAAGGAAGAGGTACGCGTGATGCCATTGCAGTAATGAGATCACTAGTCGAGAGGAATATAGAATACAATCAGGACGTTTTTGCCTGTTTTGTAGATTTCGAAAAAGCGTTTGATAGAGTGAATTGGGAAAAATTAATGCGTGTATTGCAGAAAATAGGAATGGATTGGAGGGACAGGAGACTGATCCGCAACCTTTACATGTCTCAGACTGCTCGGGTGCGAGTGGGGAACGGAGAGTCCGGATGGGCAGTGTTAGGAAGAGGTGTAAGGCAGGATTGCCCATTGTCACCGGTGCTGTTCAACGTATATGTAGAGGAAATGATAAAGAGGCATGGGAAGAACTGGAGGTAGGAATGAAAGTCGGAGGGGAATTCGTAAAATCAGTTAGGTTTGCTGATGACCAAGCATTAGTTGCTCAGTCAGCCAAGGGGTTGCAAGCATTGTTGAGTGAATTGGAGGTTCAGTGCGATAAATATGGGATGAGAATCAATATTAATAAAACAAAGGTTATGCGATTTTCCAGAAAGAAAAAGGCTAAGTTAAATATTAAAATAGGCGGGGAAAGAATAGAGCAGGTAGAGCAGTTTACATATCTCGGAAGTGTTTTGGACCAATACGGTCAAAGTGGTAGGGACGTAAGGAGAAGAATTGCGCTAGGCAAGGAGGCTTTCTCAAGGAGGAGGGAGTTGATGACGGGGACGTTGAGTAGGGATGTTAAGACAAGACTCGTAAAAACTCTGATATGGAGCGTAGCTATGTACGGCGCGGAGACGTGGTCGCTGAAGCAGGAGGATAGACGTAGATTGGAGGCTTTTGAAATGTGGGTGTGGAGAAGAATGGAGAAGGTGAAATGGATCGAAAGGAAAACAAATGAGGAAGTACTAGAAATGGTGGGGGAGGAGAGGGGTTTGTTGAGAGAAATCCTATGGAGGCAGGAAAAATGGATGAAAGGCGTATTGAGCGGTAGTGGAATGTTGAAGAGGGTAATAGAGGGGAGAATGTTGGGCAAGCGAGGTAAGGGTAGGAACAGGATAGGGATGTTGGATGGGATGAAGGGAGGAAAGAAGTACACCGAGATGAAGAGGGACCTGATGTAGATTAGTTTGCTAGGTGGGAAGTCACAAAATGTTTATTTGATAGTTGTGTCCATCCAAAAACCTACCTTAACCGGTAGATTACCTTAAAAAAAATATATATGTCTCTCTTTGAAATGGACGCTCTACGACGACGCAAAAAACACATAAGCACACAGATATAAAATATTCAAAACACAGAATTCTTCGTGTCTGTGTTTTGAATATTTTGTATCTGTGTGCGTGTGTTTATATATATAATTCAATCATTATTTGCTTTATGTAGAATGCACTCAATACAAACCATTGGAAGCCAGTAACATCATAAACTTTGCATCTTACGCAACTTGAACTCGTTAAAAAACGTAAGATTGGTGAATCATCCCAGCCCTGATTAATGTGAGGAATCATACTTCATAAATAATAGACTGTAAGCAGCCGGTGTCTGGCGTTGAATGCATGTAGAGGGAGTGGTTATTCTTTGCGAGTGGGCGTTGCCAATTAAACAATCTTTGTCATGGGTGTTTGCGCTCGCATTTTAATAATGGGATATTTTTATTCTTATGAGCGAGATTGAGAAATGGGTAATATGCCTGTTTCAGAAATCAAATTCGTGGAACAGTTTAGCTAGCTAATATTTTAACAGTTTGAAGATTGAACAAAATGATAAAAATATGTTAATATTTTGATAATATACTAAAATTGAAATGATTTGTTTCGTAAATGCTTTTATGTGTATGAACATAGCGACAACCTCAAAAGACATAGCACATAAATATTCCCAAACTTTCTTTTTCCATAAATTGCCCGTATGGCATTATGCATCGTTCATGAATTAGGCGATGACCATTGAAAGTTTCCTGATTGCGAAATCAGACATATCTTCGTTTACATCAAACTTTGTGAACGCTCGTCAGCCAAAATGGGGTATGTAAGGAATTTCTCCGAACGCGGACCTACATGAGTCCTCACAGTGGGAGCTAATCCCTTCTCTAGCTCAGCTTTACAGAGTGACTCAGTTCAAGGTGCCCCGTCATAGGTTCGCACCCACCTCCTTGGTGGTTAGAACATTTGGGAATGTCGGTTCGGAGGTTTCTTTTGCCGTCTCATGATTTGTCGCCGATTTGGTAATTTCCGTACTCCCAATTTGTCATAAGTTTAAAATACGTGGGTGGTGTCGCCCCACATTCCTTCGACCTGGGGGTATAATTAAAAGTCTGTTGTCGATCTATATGGCACCTTGCAAAACGCACCACTAGGGCGCGTGGCAGGGGAAGTACTTGAATCATTGAGACGAGGGTGTATTTGAATCTGTTGTTGACTGTCTATTTCTCTTATTGAAGAAGCATATTTATTGACCAAAAGAATATTGGCTACATTTCCGTGATTCGCAGGTACTAAATAGGCGAATGAGTTCATGATCAGGAGATATTTTATGTCTACATCTACAAAATACCATAAGAATAGATTATTGCCCTTCTTGTTACTAACAGCTGGTCTCTTACCGGCGGAGAAGTATATCACCGATTGATACTGTAGTTCATGTAACTGTAGTCATCATATTCTACACTATTTGAATTATGTTGAATATCCATGTATATTGTAACTTAACATCAATAAAAACTTGATTGTTGATGCTGCATGCCTGGTTTTGAGTCCATCCGTTGCCATGCATCCTAGCGGTGGCTTTCTGGGTACCATATAAAAGTAGAAGTATCCCTTATACCGCCGCATGGACGTGCGGCAGGGGTTGGTAGGGAACAGCAATACATTCACAAAACATTAGATTTTGAGAAAATACTCGCACACGGACGCTCATACATGAGTACTTATATCATACAATAATGGTTGTGATTTACTAATAATTAAATTTCGATTTTTTTTCATAATCCCATAAAATACGTAGTAAGACCTCGCGATTGACCAATTTAGTCCTTCCCTGGAAAATTATGGTGCTATTATTGCTGTGGCGACGTTTATTATATTACGGATCGTTTAATTATAAAATGTAACAGTCATACAATGGAGAATTATATTGCATCGATTTTCGTCCCGATATTTTTGGGAATGAGTCCCATTTGTTATACACCATCACACGGGTTTATCTCCATACCCGATGGCGTTCGTTGTGGGGAGTAGTTGCAGAAAAACAAAACTTCTTTCGGAAGCTCATCCCTCAGATAGCTCATTTGTTAAGGTTTAAAAAAATAATGGCTAAGGATAGCGGGGAATCTATCTAAACCTACATCTACATAAATACCCTGCGAACCACCAAAAAAGGTGTGTGGCAGGGGGTGTAACACCAGGAGGGAAGGATAAGGGATGACGGGGTTGGGGTTTCTTCAAATAGGTAGGGGAAGGAAGGAACCTGTAAGAAAAAAAATATACATATATATCCACGCGCAGTGCCTAACCTGTACGGTAATACTTATTGAAATGAACTGACTCCTGGGGGATTTCGGCTACAAGCATTCTGGTCTCTTATCGTTGTAGGAAAAAAACCTACGAAATACCCTGCGATCCTCCAAAGCGGCAAGTGGCAGCTTGTCTAAAGGAACAGGTCAACGTGAAATGAATGCACTAGGGGAGAAAGTGGTACATATATTAATCCGGGATAACTTTAACTCATCTGGAAGTAGGATAGATGGGGTAGAATGATCGGGACTCATTTCTTGTTATTAATCTTTTTATTGTGAGCAAATTTATAGAATTGAGTTCCGAAGAAATAGTATTTATATGTCTCCAATTGTAATGTTTAATGGTGGAGACCAAAATACAACTGGCTGAAGTCCAATAAACTCAATTATTTCATTTTTTTCCAACGTTTGAAAATAATTAAAAGCAGTTGGTTAAAATGCCAAGAAGTACTTTCGCCCCTGCCGACATTTTTCTACAGAGAAACCTGGTCGTAAACAAGTGTAACCACTCTTTCAGAGAGTAAAAATCATTCGCCTTGACCGGGATTCGAACCCGGATCCCTCGATATCCGGCCGAGTGCTTTAACCAATTAAGCTACCGAGACGTCCTCTTACACTCTGAAATCCCGGTCAAGGCGAATGATTTTTACTCTCTGAAATGGTTGCATTATAATGCACACATAGCGGGTGACTCCGTTAAAGTTACTATTGCAGTTTCTTGAAAGTGTAACCACACCTGGAAATCGCCAATGGAATAACTTATTTAAATGAAAGCTCGTATTTTAGTATTTTTAGTACCCTGCAATCAACCTCTAGGGTGTGTGGCAGGGTGTGAATACACTCCAGACTAATTTAGATCCCGAGATAAATGTACACTTGTGTTCATTTCCTTTTTTAGTGGAAATGGACACAGAGTCAATCTTACTCAGTATTTACCAAGTGGCGGCTGTCTGTCGAACTTATAAAGTGATTTAGTTTTAATAGGGAAAACGGTTTTTCTGGCAGGAGATCGCCAATTAGATGGCAATATCATTCGGTTTAAATAAGCGCAATTCATCGAAAAATGGCCGCGGACGTTAATCCCTTCCCCTAAATTGACGCGGCCACAAAAGCGCCTCATGCGGAATCCCCGACAAAGTTTGCGCCCCCAATATGTCACCGTTTCCGTTCCAAAGCAACGGAATTAAATAATTGTCCGAAGCGCGCGCATGTTGTGCGCCCCATGATTCCTCATTCAAACTACTGCGCGTCTCCGGATGAGAGGGAGAAAAAAAGCATGAGACGCAATCGCGCATGCGCGCACGACTCTGGAACTTTTTTTCTAAAATTTTTATTCATCCGTCTCCGCCGCCGATTTTCCCTCACCATTCACAACTCGACGCATGCGCAGTACGAGCTTCCCGAGAGACGCACGCTCGCTCACTCGAAAAACTCGCTCTCGAGGAGGGATAGCGTGTCCGAGCGGTGAGTCATCCATTTGGCTGTGAAGCAAAACCCAACGTCCTCACCCCCATCCCCTACTACTACCACCCCTCCATCGCCCGTCACTTCCCCTCGGCCCCCTCCAAGAACTCTTCCTCTTCTGTTGGATGGAGGCCGTAGGTCTTCAGTATAGCCAGCGTTGTCGAGGAGGACGGAAGGTGACTGGCGAGATCGAAACTTCTTATCGTCGCGGAACCGGACGAGCGTGAGCTGTACACGCACGCAGTTGTGTCGTAGCTCAGACGCGAGTGCTCTGTTTAGTTTCCGGGAGTTCTTGATTCCTGAACGCATGGACCTGGATACCATGCCGGACTCCTGAGACGTATAAATTAAACAGCGGAAGGAAAGAAAAAATATATTCAGAAGAACATTTCGTCCGGATATTTCTGTGACATTATCTGCTGCCCTGTTCGGCCAGTCTTCCGTGTTGGAGAGATTTTGTTTTGATTGTTTCTGCAAGTCGACCGACGTGCAACGGCGGGACGGACCAAACTGTTGTCATCCTCTTTAAGGAGTCGCGTGCTCAATCCGTCGAAACGTCCCCGCGTTGAATTCTTGTGGTGGAAGTGGAGGAGTTAAAATTGTTTGTTGCTGCCATGGATATTTTCGTCGCCGATCGTCGGCAGTCTGGGTAATTCACGTTGGTTCGATCTTCGTTCCTCCGTCCAGCGAACGTGCAAACCGCTGACCCCGAGCAAACCAAAGAATCCCTTCTTTTTTTGGTTCTCTTCTTCGGAGGACCGGCACTCGTTATTTTTCCAAGTGTGCTCTCTCCGTTCGTGTGTTTGTGCGCTTTTGGTGTGTTGGCCCTTGCGGACCAGCGAAAACTCTTCGTCTCTCTACCTCTTGGAATATTAGAAAGTGTCGGGAAAGTTCGCGTCGCTGGCAAGGCGTCCGTTCCTCAAGACTTGCCCTCACCCCTCTCGCGGTCTTCCATTCGCCTGTGAGTTAAGCAGCGAAACAAAAAGTTCCGATTGAAGAGGAGGAAGGGTCCCTTGTTACCAAGCTGTCTCCGTCGGTAGCATGCGTGGGGCCGGTAGCCCAGTCCTCTTGTCCTGATAAGCGCCGTATGCTCGTGGAAGGAGAGGCGGGCGTCCCGGCGACGGAGGCTGAAGGCTCCGTTGGTAAGGCAACCTCTCTCCGGAGGAAGAGGATGAGGAGGGAAGGTGCACCATTTCTTTTCCTGAGGATCGCCCCTCAACTCCCGCTATGGGGTTCCGGCGACGGCGGAGGAGGCGGCGGTGGTGGTAGCGAAAACGGGAGAGGAGGTAAGGACTGATTCATCATCACCCCTCGGGCTGATTCAGGAAATATTTCCCTCGCACGCCTCCGTGCCATTCGACCTCGCGTTTCTTACGTGGCGAGTACTAAGGTTTCTGCCGTTGTTGGTAAGGAGGATGGCAATTGTTTACCCTCCGAGAGACCTCGCGCAGCCGAGTAAGTTGCCTTGCACAATGCTAACCCTTGCAGTAAAACGTCATGTCCTCGATGTTCGCCAATTTTCGTCACAGAATTTCGTATAGTATACATGTAACTGACTAAACAGTTTCCCTAGAGTTAGCTATTATTTTTATTTTGAAATTGAAAATAAACAACTTGGCTTTTCCACATAGAAAAGTTTTTATTCATTGCCTAGGTTTCGTTGTGGTACAACATCTTCACGCCTGAAAAAGGACATGAAGATGGACCTGAAGATGTTATACCATAACGAAACTTAGTGAACAAAAATTTTTTTTGTGAAAAAGCCAAGTTGTTTATTTTGCAATTTCAAAATGAAGATTTTCCACCAAGTCACTCCAGGAACTGTTTTATTTTATATTCTATTGTTTCAGGCTTCACTTCTTGGAAGTATTTAATGTCCATATTAAAAGGAAGACGGATTTTATTTTTAGTACAACGCGACCTGATGATGCCGCAAGTCGGTGAAACTCGTCGTACCATGTAATAAAATCTGTGGAAAAGTACAAGTCTTCCTTTTAGTATGGATGTTTTATTTTATTTTTTCAATTTACCTTCCGTCTTCAGCGCTATCGACCGAGCGCTCTGTTGATTTGGGGGAACGTAAATAGCGTCACATCTAGGGTTCCGACATGGATTGGCCATGAATGAAAGTTCATCTCCCCCATTCCCTCCCCACTCTCGCTATGAATTAATCCCCTTCTCGTTTTCTTTCTGGTGACACGAGAAATCGTGTGTGACATTTTGCGCAAATTGTTGTCACAACAATACGATTAGTGGGTGGGTGGGGGGATGGGAATTCGATTCCGCTCAACCCTCCCCAGATAACGGCGCGCCACTCGATTAAAATCTACCGGGGAGAAAGGGTGGGAGAGAAATTTAGGGGTAGGGATAGCATCACATCCGAACTTCCGGTGCGTGGGAGTCGGGAGAAACAAGTAAGGCGGGGGGAAGAGAGAGAGAGGAGGGTGCATGGAGGAGGTTGACAGGGGGGGTTAAAGGAGAAGGGACGCCCCTTTTGAGTGGGCGGCCTGGCGAATTCAATAAAATGAGGGAGGTTGAGACGCCCACGTCGCTCCATGCGGTAGATCCGTTTCCCGGGAAACCGTATTTTTCCGAATCCCCCTTCACTCTCCTATCCCGCCGGCCCTGAGCGTATTGTGTGCTCCACCCACGCTCACGGGGGCGTAATTATCACACACACACCCACCCCTGCCTCCTCGACCCCTCTCCTCTCTCCCCCAAACCCTCCTCCATAACAACATTTCATCCTCCGATTGCGGGCACCCACGCGCCATAAATACTATATAGCTTTAGATACAGTTCTCTCCTCATCCTTACATTGCTCGCGGATGTCAATCCTTTTTGGGTCCTTTTGGGTGAAATTAATGTGTGCTCATGGAATGAAAACAGGTAGGCCCCTCACCGCAGAATTCCGTTTCTCCAGAAGTTATCTACGGTTGTCAGTTGATCTCGGTCCGTACCGTCAGATTCTCAGGGCTCTGGAGACGGCTTATTTTCTCCCGGGTCCCCATTCTTCATCTCCCGTCATGAGTAAAGGCAAGAGGGGTATCTTCCCCTGGAGGGGTCTTAGCGTTTCCCTCTCTCTCTCTCCCACTCGATTGTGGTGTTTGGGAATTCCGTCTTCGAAGCCTCCCAGTTCATATATATTTATGTGTATAACCTGCATTCTTTGGATGTTTTTTCGGAAATATTTCGCAATGATGTTTCCATTGTAAGGTCAAGAGTGTGTACTGTTCTCGGCCTTTTGGTGGATTTTAGGAAATACATTGAACTTGTTTTTCTCCCCTCCGGCTTGTTGAGTACGGGAATGTGTCTTTCTGTGCCCTGATTCTGTGGTCAAAGAAAGTAGCAGTAAATGACACGCTCATTTTCATTTGGGGATTTATTTTTCGTTTCATTGAATTTTTTGTTCATATCTTCTCTTTCCATTGGTGGTTTTTATTTTCTTTCCACCAGTGGCTATTTTTTATTATTGCCGTTATGGCCAATGAGTAGCATCAAAAATTATTGTGGGATGCATGGTATTTTCCGAAAGTCTTTACTCAGACTTGAAATGAAATTGTAAGATCACCCATGGGGTTTCACATAAGGTTTTAGCACATTTTTATTATTTCCCGCGCGCTTGGGAAGGTCCATCGCTTCGTATTTCTAACCTAGTTCCCGCACCATTGTTTAGACAGTTCTTTTTCTCCTTCCTAACACATCGTTCCCGTGCTCGTTGCTAAATCACGCGCTCTGGTTTACGTCGTCGACATACTATAGTTTGCTAAATTCGCTACTTAATGGATGAGAATTCACCCCGTTTCCAAACGCCGCGTGCTCGTTATTGCACGTTCCCTCTTTTTTTAGGCCACACGCGGAAGAGGAGTTTGTGGGAGGGGGTGGTTGGCGAGAGAGTTATTCATTACAGAGGGTTATCAATCCCCATGAGTGTGTGACCCACCTACATACCTTATAATAATACGATTGCGCCAAACGTGTACGGGAGAAATTTAATTTGTTAATGAACCGTCGCACGACACATTTGCACAGTTTATATTCGATTCTTTTGGTTGATATTTTTTCATCAATTAGATTTTTCTTCGAGTAAAAAAACTTCGTAAAAGTACCATGTATGTCTCTTGTATGAATATACATGGGTGGTCTGAAAAGTTTCCGACTCAGAGAATTTTAAAAAATTTCAGAAAAAATGTCTTCTATCTTTGTTACGTCGGAAACTTTTCATACCACCCTTGTAGTACATCATTTGTACAAAGTTACGCCTGCAACTACGAAGTTGATGTGCTGATAATAATCGCGTTTCAAAATTTTATTGAGTAGTAGTCCCATTGAAAACCTTTTTGTTTAGCCCGAGCAGGACGAACTAAGGTTCCTACTATAAAAATAATGAAATATCATCCGTTGAAATGTGACAAAGCGTCCGTCCAGCCGAATCGAGCATGAAAGAGGCGGAATTTATTTCGCCCGCGGCCCTCAGAGCGCTGCTCGACTAAAGCCTCGGGAGCATTTTTATTTTCGTGATCGATTGTCCTCCGAGCGGGCGTCGGCCAGTTTACTCGATATTTTCGCCTTCCTACCTTCAATTGTGTTCTTTATTATTTGCTCTCTGGTCTTCTTTATGTGACGAGATCCCACCCCGCTCTCCGGCGCGCAATGTCTGGGTAATGTGACCAAGATTGCGGCGATAAGCAGTTAAAGGGTGTGAGGGTGAATATTTTCCCCTCCTCTTTCCTCATGGGATTGAATAATAAATTAGGGGTCGACGCTGTATTTTTTTTCAATTTCCAATTTCGTATCTCCATCCCTTCTTATCAGATCACGGGCGGAGGTGCGTGATCTACACGGCGAGGCGTCGACCGTCTCTCGGAGGCAACTCGTCTCATGAGCCTTCATGCATGTGTATATTTAAGCGCTCGGGCGATGACGTATACCAAACGGGGTGTATTTCCGCTGCGGAAACTGATTGACTAACAAAATGAGCGCTTTGGAAAGGGCGTTCGGGATGGATAGCGCACATGGGTCGTCTCGAAAACTAGCTCGGCTCCCCCGTCGATGCACTGCTGAAAGAAACATAAGCTCATGAATCATTGATAAGTCTTTTTCTGAGACGGGCGAGGATGTGTGCGCGTGTGTTGGTGACCTTTCGTCGCCAGTGTTGACGGAGTGATGACATTATGTTTGCCTTAGCTGCTGGTTGGGCGATCGGGTCGAGTAATGAGAGATTTCGGGGTGTGTTGCTATGCGAGCGCATGGAATGAATATGGAAGTGGATTAGGGTTGGATTTTCTGGGACGATTTAGTTGCGGAGGATCGATGAATTAAAATTCCTGATCCTGGAAATTTATAAGTAATATTCCAGGATAAAGATGCCACAAAAGATCGGATCTACGTTTTCTTCTTTCAGCTTTGGGATATTTATCTAACGTGTCGTCGCGGTCGGAGTGTGTTAAAATGTTTCAACTGCCGTGCTGTTTCGTCGTTCGGCTTTGTCCCGCGATTTTCCGCGATGAGTTGGCGCTCCGTTGGGAAAGGAAATGCCTTTTTTAGTCATCGCTGTCCCGGAATGTTTAACAGGAGTCCTGGGCTGTTTGGGATTGCAGGTTAGATAATGCGTCACTTTCGTCACTGTCCTGTTGATCGTATTTGCCACGCCTTCCTGTCGCCCTCCTCCTCTCGGTCTATCGGGTGTCTTGAGGCTTTCCCTGGGAACGCCACGCGTGCTAAGGGCGCGGCGCCCCGGGTGCGGTTTCCCCCCGAACAACGCACCCGTTCATTCATTCGGTCTCTCATCAATGGTATGTGCGTACATTACCACTGACGCGTCTCGGGTTTTTCCACGCACGCAGCATCCGTCCGGCTATGGAGAGAGAAAAAAAAACATTAGCGTCTCTCTTCCCATCTCTTTTCCTCTCCGGCACGAGGAAAATGCGGCTTTCAAATATTGTTTTTACTCCGTAAAAGTGCGCCCCCCTTCCCCCCAATTCATTGAGAGAGTGGAGGGGATGAAGACTGATCTAATTCCGAAGTCGGAACGATATATTCTTGGTTTTTTCTGAGTAGCCGAATTTGTTTGCGTTCGAAATTCGCGGGCAGCATTTGAATTTGTTTATGTTTCCTTTGCTGTTTTTTTGTCATTTGATCTAAACGAATAGAAACCTTAATATCTGGAATGGGTAACCTACATGAGGAAGGATAACAATGTTATCTTATCCTAATTGGCAGATGATTTTACGTCCAAGCGCCTCGGGAGTTTTTATGAGATTGTTCTGACCTCGTAATTTTTCTTTTATGTATTCAGTTTTCTGAAAGTCTTTTTAATTCTGCATTTCAAAGAAGAGCCATGCACGGCATTACGCCTCTTCTATCATGGGGTAGGTAAATATCGTAAGACAAACATTGGAAACGTTACTACTCTGCATCAAAAAAGGATCGAAGCTATAGTAAAAAAAATCCACGTGATTATTCGACTGGGCCTACCGTAATTGTGGGTATCTTCGGCGTCGGAATGTGCTCGATTTAATTTAGGTTGGTCGTACATTGTTACTCATATTTTAAATACTCACTTCCCGTAGTGTAGGTCGTGCCGCCATTGTGGATATATGATGAATCTTCTCAGGCTTTGGCTGTAAGGAATTTTTGTGAAGTGATTTTTCCACCTCACGACATTTTGGTGTCACGTGTGTCGAGGAAGCGATTTCAGCGTGCGCCTAATTTAATGTTTGCGTTTAATTTGGACTTGAGTGACGTAGGCGTTTGCGTTACTCCTTGGCGAGCGTATACTCTTTGTCTCTTTTTAGTGCGCGAGTGCAAGTTGTCAGTACGGTTTTCTTTGAACGGCGCCAGTCGGGATTTCTCTTCCTACCGCGTGCGTCACTCGCCAGGCGGCCTTCGGGCTCTCCGGAGGTTCCCCGCGTCATCATCAGCCACCATTCCGTCCGAGCTGCTGGACTCCCGGTCATATTAATCGTGCCGTAAATCTGTCTTTTATTGCCCCTGCCTTGCGCACTTTTGCCCTCGTCTCTTTCATTTGTCACGATGATCCCAGGCAGTTGTTGCCGCACTATCATCTTCTGCGCCCGTTCTGTGCATCTTCCAAAGAGACGTCCGGGCACGTGTAGGTCCTTCCCGAGGTTCTTAGTCTGTTTGTTTGCGTTGCGCATATGACCGTAATTCTATTTCACTCGAGACATCAAGGAAGGAATAAAGCCTTGTCATTGGAGGAATTGGTTGCTCTTTGGATCGGCCGTGATTCACTGCCTCGATTGCGTCTTCTCTTCGCAATTTCAAGTTTCGTCCGTCCGCGTGGAGGTCAACTCTGTCGAAGCCATTGGGGTTTTATTAGGACTTTCATTTGTGTAAAACGCTCCTGAATACATTAGTAATTTTGTCGGCACATATAGTGTATCCTCTGCCGTCCCCGTCCGGAAAAATCTGGGCGTTGTCTGGTCCCTTTGGGGATGTCGCCGCACCTTTTGTTTGCATGCTTGATTAGTCATTCGTGATGTCATGTTGTCAGCTTTTTGATGGAAGAGAATAAATTTCTCTTCTCCACCTTGCCAGTCTCGTACGTTCCTCCTGGTCTTAATTGGTCATGCGGCAAGGCGAATGACGGTTGCTGGTGATGAACCGGGGACTCCTCGTCGGTCTCCCCACATTTCTCGTCTCAAGCTAAACCCTGGAAGTCACCTCAAGAAAGATGCAAGTCAGGCAGGTGTGGACTGCAACAGGAGGAATGATTTAGGAGTTGAAGCACGGGGATATCAATGAATAATGCTCTACTTGATTAAAATTCCAAATCAATTCGTACGTATATTCTGGACTTTAATTTTTTCACTAGCTGTCAAACTCTTGCTACCGGTCATTGTTGTGAGGTATTAGGTCTGTTGATTTTGGAATCCATTTCCAGATGTTTTCTCTTTTTATCCATTCGGGAAAACATGACGCTTTCGGATGGTTTTCTCCATATGCGATGTGATCTCGCTCGCCCAATTTTCTTGGTAAATGAATTCTAGCGTCAAATCCTTTAGTCCACCGACGACTCCCAACCTAAGACTGAAAGAATTGAAGGTTCGTTTTTTATTTCGTTTGTCATGTAAAGTGATCCGATTCTCCGCATTCACCCAATAACTTTAAAGCGTGCAGAGATGTATTGTGGGAACATCGGCAAAGGTGTTCCTCGTGGGATATGGAATCCTCATGTAGTTAGATTGATTGCCGAATCAAATTGTGTATAGCGGGATGAGCTAGATTTGTAAAAACGTTATGATAGGCTGAGTAGCCTATGAAAATTATTAGAGGAACGACGTAGGATATCACTCCCAGAGTGAAGTTTAAAATACTCACTCTTGTATACATTGGGAGGACATCTCTTTAGCGATGAAGTTGAAAATGTATTATTAGCCGTACTACGGTGCGAGAGATCATGTACATTAATTAGAGAGATTCAAGTGTAGAACAGAGAGATTTAAATGTTATTACTTTCACGAACGGTAAGGGATCAGCTTAACGTTATCCGACCAAGCTAGGGGGGGGAGGTATTTTGCGGCAATAGTAGTCTGGTGTGAAATCACCCCCTGCCACGCCCCCCGAGTGGTGGCTTGGAGAGTATCATGTATGTGGGTAAGGTGTTAAGTATTTGCATTGGGAGAGGGCACTTGGGGATGTTAATGAACAGTTTAATGGTAAGGTATGTTCCGCTTGGCCGGCGTCCTGAAGAGGTTGAAGGAATGGGGGAGCGTTTCCCGATCCCCATTTATGACCCGACGCCGGTCAACTCTCCGCTGTCATCCCTTGTGTGTGTGTGTGCAAGGGCCATGTGCAGCGACCGCGCTCCCTCCCGTCTCCATCGCTCGTGCGTGAGAGAGAGGACGCCTTCGCGACCGAGCGTGTGTTGTTTGGCCGCTGTCCTCGTCCGGGAGCTGTCGAGATGACGTGGCCGTAGCGGCCGAGAATGGCGCTTTGCTTGCACTACTCCTCGGTCATCCTCTTCGGGTTTGACGGAAATGGGGGCGGGAGGGGGAAGAGGGTTGTGAGCGGATGCGAGAGGATCAGCGCACGAAAACATCTGCTTTCTATAACGCGAGCCCTCCTAGCATCCTTGCGAAATGGGTGCGGATTTTTCCGTGGGCTTCACAGCTGCGTTGCAGGGAGGGAAAGAGGAAGAGGAGCTGGGAGTTAAGTGAGGGTGCCCAGAGGGGAATGGGATTCGAGAGAATGTCCTTTATAACCTCTCCAGAATTCTCTTCAAGAAGGTTGTAATTTTTTTTGGGGTGATTTCCTATGGCGGCCGAGGTAAACACGGACGGCTTTCGTGACGAAGGTGGCCGATTCACAAAACCCGCTCGGAAAAATGTCATTCAGTCAAGGTGCGTGTTCCGTGTTGACGACCTCATTCGCTTCGGAAGATGATCATCATCTAGTTGGCGGATGATGAGTTTTGGATGTGTGTTGGCACGGTTTTATGTAGGCATTGCAACGTGGCCACCTCAACCTTAAAGAGACAGATCACTGTTTTTAATTATGTAAATACACCTAGTCACCGGAGCTTCTTCCGGGGAAATGCGTAAATATATCTCGCGAATATTTAAAAAACCTCGAGCGGGCATTGCTTTTTCTCCAGTCCCAAAGCGGGTTTGTGCTACGTCGCTTTGTCTCTTGCTTATTTTGACGCGATTTGACGGTTTCGCCACGTCGCAGGAGGTTTACGTGCATTAATTCGCACTGTCCACCGCCGTAGTTCCGTCAGGGCGTAGATTCCGTTTCCGTTCGCGGGATACACCCCCCGTGTGAGCGGCGTACGCATGTGCCGGCGCTTGTTTCGGAGAACCGAGCGTGAGCAGGGGAGAAAGTACTCCGGGAGCGCATTACCGTGATTACGGACGTGAGTAAGCGACCACCTGCCGCGCCGTTACGACCCCCGCGTAGGATTAAATTAGCAGCGACACACGGTCGGAGGGAGCAGACGCCGATCTTTTCGCCTTCACTTCGGTCTCGTAATTTGTTTTCCCCGTTCGTTATTATTATCATTTCCCGGCGGACGACCCTGCCTGCCGTCCGCTCCCATCTCCTCAAGAGGGTCGTAGGGTTGGGAGGGTGCCGGAGGTGGTGTATGTATAAAAAGGGAGATTGGCTGTGTTATTCACCCCGGCGCGGCGAGATTTAGAGCGACTAGGTTTGTGAGTGGGGGGTTATATACGACCACATTTCTATATATTTCGGTGTTTGCCCGTGAGAGAGGAGAGCTGGGGGGAAGGGATGGGCCAGCGGTGAGCGGTTTGGATGCAGGGAGAAGGAGATGTCGCAGCCCTGGCAAGGGGTCTTCTCTCGGATCCCCTCCGCCTAATTGGAGAAATTCACGGGAGAGCTCCGGGAATGACGGACGCTAAATGGAATTCCCCTTAATGTCTTTCTCTCCGTCTTTCCCTCCCTTCCTCTCGCCCTTAGTGTTCCGTATTCTTATACTACTTCGTCTTCGAAGCTGCGCGGCAGGCCGTTGGCCAGCGTCGGCGTCTCGCTTCGTTCCTCGCTCCACTTCTCGTGATGAACAGGGTTTACTGCGGTCGGAAGGTGGGGAGGAGAGGGTACAGAAAAAAACGGAATTTATGGTGCGAGATTAATTTTATTCAAGGGAAGATTGCCAGAGGGTGAGTGGCGTTGGACGAAAATGAGGTGGGGAGGGGTGCGAAGGGGGAGGAGGGCTTGGGTAATTGGGATCCAAGACCCTCACTCCTCTCTTAGACGGTCCGCGTCGGCGAATATTGTTGCCTCCTCCTTTCTGGCGCGACGTGTAGGGGGTGGTGGATAGTAGAAAGTGGGAATTGCAAGCCCAGTGACGTGTAAAGTAAATGCGGAGGTCAAATAGATTTTCATTATTACCTGGGTGATTGTTGCAGACGCATTCCAGTTGATGTCCTTCGTTTTTACATTGGCGACAGGTGTGTGAGAGTACAGGGGGTGAATTGAAAACATAATTAGTGCGACAGTCACGATAGCTAGAGAGATTTGAGTTGACGTGGAATTGTATTTTGTGACACAGAACTCATCGTGGCCACTATGTGAACCTCTCCACGACTTTTACGGTGAGATAAACATTTCACGTAACTTTCAATCTCTCTCCTAATGTAGTCGAGTTCAAACTCATAGCATAGGGAGGATTATTCTCGAGACTCCGTGCCAATTGAACTGTTTCTTTGATGTACGTTAGATTACCTACGAGTGAAATGGTATGCATCGTTGTCCAATTTCTTCGTAGACGTAGCCCACCAGTCATCCATTCCCTAAGCTTAGAGCCGTGACGTGCCAAATGATATAGCACTCGACTTCCAAATAATTGAATGGTTTGTGTGCATCGAAAGGTTTCGGCATGGGCATTTGAGTGCAGGACTTGAAGGCAGTTCCTAAGGAAATCTCTTCAGGTGTGCATCCTTGGAGAATTCCAAAAACTCGTTTTCCCCTCTTAATCGTCATATTTTAATCCAGATCCGTATGGCTGTTTTTCCGACTACATTGTTTTTCTTACGTCAGCGTCTTGGCTTAAGAGACTGTGTTTTATTCTTTGAAACTCATCATTCTGAAGCGACCGACTTCGTAAGCGGCCTATTTTTTCTCCTTCGGCACTCCACGTCAGTCTCGTAGGAATGCGTGGGCGGGTGGCGAAAATCGTACGCGGAGTTTGATAGCATAGCGTTTTGTGTATTTTTTTAATTCTTTCAACGATTATTTTTTTTTAATTTAACGGCAAGTTCCGTCCATCGCGACCACGCATCGGCGTAGAGCCCTCGGCGCGGCGTTGCCAAATTCACAGAGTTCAAAGCCTTTTTGGCGTGTCACGCCCCTCTTTGCCCCGCGCAATCCTTTCCCCTCACCCTGTCTCTTCATCCTCCCCCTCCACCTCTCCTCTCTCTCGCCAGTTCCTTGACGCTTCGCTTGCGTCGATGGGACGTGTTCTCTGGCGGTTCAGGAGTTCGGGGGTCCCCGAGGCTGCCAAAATTCCCAAAGGGTTGGGCCGTCGATGGCCGACGGTGGTGGCGGAAGCCTATTTTTTGTTCATCCTCTCACTGGCCAACCCCCTTTCATCCCCTTCTCTCCCCCGAAAGTCTGGAGGAGGAGTTTTAAAAAAAGGCAGGGGAGAGAGAGAGACGCCCGTCCTCTTCTGCTCATCTTCCGAGAGACTTCCTCGGTTCCCTTTTCTCTCGTCTCCTCCCGACGCCGGCCGCATCGCCCGGGGAGATCGGGTCATGTTGGGGGTCTTCTTGGAAGTCCCCAGACGACCTGCATCGAATCGCGGCCCCCTCACCCAACCTCCATCTCCGTCCGCCAGCACGCATGAAAGGAATGATTTCCCCACCCCGTCTACCTATCCACCTGGACCCCTCGAGTTCTCTCCTCCCCCTTTCCATGCCCACCCCAACCTCCCGTTCCTCCAATAATACACCCATCCCCTCGTTCGTACCCCTACCCCATCCTCTCCACTTTCCTGTCTTCCCTCGTTTTTCAGTCTCGGTCGCAGCGCTCAACAGGTGGGGGGGGGGGCCGAGAGAGCTCTCGGGGGGTACTTGGGTTTCGAGAGCACGCGGTGCAGATGTTATTCCGGTCGCTAGGGCAACCGATACGCCCGAGCATTAATGATGGCATGGCGAAATCTGCGGGGGTCGTCGTTCGCATTATGTTGACATGCGGAGCGATTTATCCATAGCATCATTTCGAGGCATCCCATCGTGTTATTGTCTCGGCCATTCTGACATTTTTCATCCCGTCAGGGCATTCCGAATTCTTACTCCTGTGGTTTCCACATCTTAAACCGGGGTTAGGAATTATTTGGATGTTGCTCATACGCCTAGGCTCTGCAATGTTCAGAATCGACCCTTTCCACGGTAACTTTGCAGATGGCAGATGCAAGCTCATATTTTTATTTCATTAGCCCACGCACTGTATAATTATATTTTGTCGGACACACAAATTCTCGAGGATGATGAATGGATGCTCCACACTTTGAGGTCCAGTAGAATGCATTCTGTCTGAAAAATTTCCCTTCGAGTTAGTTCACGGTGGATTTACGGAGAGATTTCCCTGTCGCCCTCCGAATATTCAGTACAAATTCGTGAAAACTAAAGTTACGTTGTTTATCGACTTAGTAAGATTTAAAAAAAAGGTTTCTGTGATCTCTTTCATTTTTCCTTTCTTTCTCGTGGCTTTACCTTTTCTCATCCCCTACCTGTGATGTGGCTTCTAAATCTGATAAAAATTCTCCCTGGGGGGACTCTTCTGTTTTCAGGAGAGGAGTTTGGGGAAAGGAGAAGGGTGGGGTGGGGGAACGGGATCTCGCGAAGGGGAACGGTCTGATTCGACTCGACGGAACAAGCGAAGCGGAGGGCTGAGGGGGGAAGTAAAATAATTCAGGAGAAATCTCCTTAAATGGCCGGCTTTTGGGGGCGGTGGGTCTTTGGTTTTTAAAGGGACGGAAGGACGAGAGTTTATGCCAAGGAGAGATAATGTGAGTGAGGATGTTGATTTCCAAGGGTACGCGGGAGGGAGAATGGGCGGAAGCGAAGGCGGGAACGGCGTCGTCTCTCTCTCTCCTTTTTTTTACGAAAAGTGGAGCATTTTGCGCGGAGGAAGCCGCAATGGAGTGAGAGGGAGGGAGGGAGTGAGCGAGCGGGCTTTGGCTTGATGCGAGGCGGCGATAATCCCACGCGCTCTCTTCTCTCTTGGAAGCGCAAAAGGATATGCCTATGAAAATGTTTTCACGTTTTGGCCTTCAGCCCCGTTCCTTCTCTCCGTCTTGTTTTGATTTGGTGCGGTGTGATTTTCCAGTGTTTTTCCATTCTCCGCATATCACTGCTCGAAATAATAAGCACCGAAGTGTTTTTGCTCTTTTTTCCATCGCCTTCATTCGTATGCTTACTGCGCACCGATCTTTTAATCAATGTCATCTTTTCCGTCTATAAATTCCCTCGTATGTTACTCGAGCGTTCGTGTGCTCCACCCCCTGTTGTTATTTCGCCTCTTTAAGTGGTAGTAGTCGTCGATGATTGTGGTTGAACAATTATCTTTTGTTTAACGTTGTTTTTTTGTTATTTTCGTTTTAGGGCTTTCCTTTTTTCTTCATAATTGGTTTTATGCGGCGAAATTATTTTTCAAATTCTCCTTTTGCGATAAGCTAAAGTGTCTTGGTGTGAAAAATGTCTGTTCCGGAGGATTGTTAAAAAAATATTTCTGCGTCAAATATTCTCCAGCATTATTCAAATGTCCAGCTTCTCGTTGTAGTTCATGGCAATGTTTAATTCTTTTCTCTCCTAAGTTTTCGTTAGTTCTTAATGATGTCTCGTCGGGACTCACGCTGGTGTGACGACGGTCCGGTTAAATTATTGACCGCGCCGAGTGGGAAACCTTGAAAAAATACGTTACTCGAGTCCTGCGGCCCGACGTCCGTGGCCCCCTCGCAATCCTTCCCATCTTTCGTTTTAAGTCGATTGTTCGAGTCACCTTTTGTCCACATTTTCGAAAGTGTGGTTTTGCAGTTATTAATGCCCTCCTTCCGGTTTTTGACCTTCCGCCCCTCCCACTTCCGGGGAGGAAGCGTCCTTCTCTCCTTGGATGTGTGTGTCGTAGAGGCGAAAATTAGGGTTCACCCCCCCCCTCCTCATACACACATTCCCCCTGTTCCCGCGCGGAAAGGGGCGTTTTTAGGGTTTGTCGGCGCTTAGGGGAGGATAGCTAGGAAGGGAAGGAGGTACCTATTTTGGAGCGGAGACGAATTTGTGGTTGAGGGCGGACGTAGTGGGTGGGTGTGGGAGGAGGGTAGCTTGTCTTTGGTGTTTGGTGGCGGGGGGGGAGGGGGTTGAGTTTGAGCGGAGGAGGAGACAGACGGCCATGATGTTGTCCGCTCGCTCTCCCCGCCGACCTCAAACTCGCTCCCCTCTCTCCCCGCTCCTCCCACCGTATCCTTCACTCCCCTTTCACGGCGCAATCGGTGAGTCACCGCGGACAACCGGAAGGAAGGCAGATACACTATACACTCGCCTCTACACCTCCCTCTCTCCCTCCTATCCTATTTTCCCCACCTCCCTTCTGCCTGTCCCCACCCCTCCTCCTCTTTCGCGACCCCAAAACCGACACACACACACTTTCGCACACAAGCATACACACAAATACACGCGCTCGTCTCCGTCGCGGCGCACCGTGGGGTGTATTTTCACATCTTTGCCGCTCTTAATAGAGTGGTTACTAACAGTTTTGGCACGTCCTACTCCCGTCGCCCTCCTCTCGTCTCTCGGACCCCTCCTCCGGAGCCACCAATGCCCCAATATACCCCTCTTCTCTCTTCCCAAGCCCTACCCCACCACCAACACCGCCTTCCATCGAGACTTCGGTCGTCCCTTGTGTATCATCTACGTGTACATGCACTGCAATCAGCGGGGACGGGGATCCGGGATGGGAGGGGGGGGAGTGAAAAAATAAAGGTCTTTGGGCATTGACCGGTTTTCTTGCTGTATTTCTTTATACCCTTCTCCCTCCACCCTAACCCTTGCCGTTTTCTTGGTACCAGCGGTCGAGAATGCATTCTCGGTAATGGATTGAACTTGTACTTTTCAGTCTTTTGAACTCCCCCCGTTTCGTCACGAGAGGTTTTGAGAAGTGAAGGTTTGGTGTACTCGTGAGGGGTTCTCACGAAAGGGTTAAAAAGATATTGTTTTCAGTTTCACGTTACAGAGGGGTTTGTTATCTCAGTTCGCTCAGTACGTATGTACCCACTCCTTATAAATATTATATAGGATCGACTCCGTTTCCTGAGTTCCGAATTATAGTTCTTCTCTCTTCATTCGTGGTTAAGGGATGTTTCTCGTACGAAGGGTAATAGTGTTTGGTGTTACGGGGAGGATCGTGTACTCGACTTTAAACAACTGCGTTCCATTACTTCCCTCGTGAATCGGGAGGAACGTGTTGCAAACGCGGGGTTTCGTCGAGAGAACGATTACCTATTAATCCCTGATGGATAATACCCTGTGTGTGGAGGGAGTTTGTCACGTGCGGTGCCTCGGGATCTCCAGAAATCCTTTTACTTAAGTATCGTCTTCTTAAGATTTTTTTTCCCTCTCAAGACACATGCGAGATCGACGGAGTGGTGCTTGTGGGTCTCGTGAGATGAACGTTATACCACCACCGCCACCACCCGCTGTTTTCTCCATCGTTACGCAACCGCATACTGGAAGAAGCATCATGAATGTGTCTGCAAAATTTCACACAGTGGCAAACTTTACTTTGTCTCGCGGAGTTGAGTTATTGGTTACTAGGCAAGTTCGTTTCCGGTTGGATCTCGTCTTTCCCTGGAGGAGAAAAGCTTACGACACGAGTTTTGAGTTTTTGCACCTTCCAGCGGTTAGGAGACTAGACATGTGCCGGCATTTCAGCCTTTTTGTTTTCCCTTACTTCAAAAGAAGTTCTCGCATCTGTTAGTATGCGTAGAGATTCAGTTTTCTTCATTTTTATTATTCCTCATCACGGATCGCATTACCCTGGCTTGCCACGTTTGCATCAAGGTTGAGCGAAACTAGGAAATTACCCAGAACGGCTCCATTCCCCGAAATTAATACTCGGTGGATCTCTGTCAATGAAGGGGAGGGAGGTCGTGAAAGTTGCTATGCCGATCGTGTTTCTGGAGGATGATGCACAATGCAGTTCTCGTCTCGTTTGTTTCCTTAACTCACCGGTGGTTGCCGTGGCGACGGTGACAGCCGTCATCGGTCTCGGGCTGCGTGGTTTCTCGAGTTCTTGAGGGGGGAGCGGGTGAATATTCTCCTTTGGAGTGGACGGGGAAATTTTCGTGTCGCTCGCCATGATGAATTTAATCCGCGGGGATGGAGATGCTTCATTGCCTGCGGTTAATGTAGCAGCATAGGGATGGATGGCTGAGGAGTGAGGCAATCTCTCTATCTCTTTTATGTTTACTCGTTTCCGTGATCCCTACGCCCTTCCCCCAATCCTAAAGGATCACTTGACAGGACAGTAGTAGTCCCCGGCACATGTCGGTTGGGTTAGAAAATGCGAATATCGTGGAAATCGAAGCTATTTGTGGCGTCGAGTGACGATCTATAATAAATCCCTTTCGACAGCTCGTGACGTGCGGTTTTGATATTTTATATCAAATGTCGAAGGTTTTCCATTTAATTCATTCCTTTATCGAATACTTACGTACCCTCCTAGCTTTTGCTCATGAGGTAGTCCTGCGTCGCACTGTGGCGATTTCTACGTACTCCCTGAAAAAAGTTTACCGTCAGCATGAAAATTTAGTATGCGTGTCATATTTGTGAACAGTGTGAACGTCGTGTGATAACTTTAATTTTGGCGACGTTGGACGCCCCGAAATTGATTTTTTTCGGATTTCACGGAACGATTTGAGTTTCAATGGCATTCGGCTATGTCGGGCATTTTTGTGTGGCATATTGATGCGATATGCGTGTTACCCTTTTGAAGCTGGCAATTAATAACAGTTGAATATCTTCGTCTCTGTTTGCAGGTGGACACAAAGAGTTCCTCAGAAGACACAGGGAGTTCTGCGAGGACGCCCTCTTGCCTTGTCCCAACAGCGCATCCTCGCCGGAAGCGTCCCCGCGACTCCCCGCCCCGCCCTCCGCGGCCATCCCCACCGGAAGCGGGGGCTGCTGTGCCCGGCCGCCTCGCCCACCCGGCCCCCCGTCCAGGCACCATCACCACCACCACGATCCCTCAGACCACTGCATGAGGCCCGCCTCCTCCTCGTCCTCCTCCTCTGCATTCTCGACGTCCTCCTCGTCTTCCAGTTCCTCCATAACGCCTTCCGCCGAGGAGGACGATGAGGACGAGGATGAGGACGCGGGGTACATGAGCGCGAGCAGGCCCAACGGCGGACACCGGAGACGGCCCCGGGCGAGGAGGCGGTCCAAGGCGACCCCTGCGACGCCTTCCTCACCGGACGTGCCCTCCACATGCCCCGGTGGCTGCTGCAGATCCTCGGACGAGGACGAGGACGATGAGGACGACGAAGATGAGGACAACGACGGGTGCAGCGACCACGAGGGTGGCATGGACGACGGCGGCTGCCTGGCCTCCAACATCCATCGGGCGCCCGCCACCAGGGTGCTGCCCTTCCTCTACCTCGGCAACGAGCGGGACGCCGCCGACCTCCACCTGCTGCGCTCCCTCGGGGTCACGCGGGTCCTCAACGTGACGGCGCACCTGCCAGGGTTCCACCAGGGTAGCGGGATCACTTACTTGCGGCTCCCGGCGACGGACTCCGGTCAGCAGAATCTGAAGCAGTACTTCGAGAAGGCCTTCCAGTTTATTGGTGAGTACACGGTTCTTGTTCCCATTATTTTCGTCCTTTCAGCATTTCATCCGAGATGGAGATTTTTCGTTTTTCATAATTTTTTTAGGGACGCTTTTTTTATTTTTCCGTGTGTTGCTCTTCTACTTTTCTTCTCGTATTCAATACATTCATTCGGTCTGGGTTCTAGAATTTTTTCCAACGTAATTGAGTTCCGATGAACTAGAGAATTCATTCCTAAGTTGAGTGTTCAGATTTCCACAGGGACAGCATTATTTTCGTTCAATCTCGCCTTGACATTTAAGAAGGAAACAATTTCCTCGCGTGCAAGTACCGAGTGTTCGAGTAAAATCCAGAAAGTGCAGTCAGTACTCGTAAGAGGCGAACGGAGTTTTTGGTTGGCATGGATTTTTCGATGCTAAAGTGTAACCTTATCTAAGATTCAACTCGGATTGCTTGGCGTAAATAGGTGGACAGCTTGTCTGTGCCTTTGTCTCGGGTAAAAACTACCGTTCGCATTCGTCACTTTGCCGCATTTCATTAGCTAATTTTATCCGTTGAACACCGTCGAGAGAGGTTGGTATGACTCACCGCCAGACAAGCACGGGAAAAGAGAGAGAGAGGAGAGGTTCAGTCACGAATTTCATTCATCTTCCACGTTCTGGGATGTTAACCCTAATGTGGGTCGCGGAGGGGAAACCATTCTTTTGTCCGCGCATTCCGTGCTCTTTTCGATAATTTTCCTTGGTAAGAAATAATGATCCAGGTCGATATAACCCTATTTTTGAGATATTATTTTCTTTCGATCGTTTATCGTTTTGTTTTGGACTGCGATCAAGATATGACGGACCGGAGTTCGCGGACACGCAAATCCGGCCCTCGTTCGTTCGTTCCTTTCGCTTCTCTCACGCGACCGTACGTTAAAGCCTTCCAGGCCATCAAGTTGGGAAAATCGTCCGTCTCTTCCATTTTCTCGCAGCGGACTGTAGTGGGGGGGCAGTTTCGTATTTGGTTTGCGTCCCATCTCCGTTCTCCAAGGCATTTCGTGATGTGCCGATATTTGCAGAGCATGGGCGATGCCCGTATGGCATTGGGAAGTATTAAAGTTGGTTCGTCTGCGCCAATTTCGAGTGAATGAAGTTGGTGAATGAGGCCGACCGACCTTGTTATTATTTTGATCCTGTTCGTGTCTGGGGTTTCCCCCGAATATTCTATGAAGTTTAAATCGGAGTTTGCTCTGATCGTGGACTTTGGGTAATCGTTAGGGATTATTTAAATTAACTTAGAATAGAATTAAGGTCAATTTGTCGATCGCAGCGCTCAGTTTATGATTGCGACGAAGTCCGCCACGACGTATTGGAACCAACCAGCGGTCAGGTGGCATCACACCAAGGTTTCCTTCGCTTTTTTGACCATCATGGAATTTCATTTTGAGGGAATTCTGTCAAGGTGTGAGACACCGATTTTGGGTTCGCGTGACCAAGACACAAATTTCTGACTCGCCAGTTTTGTTTTCGTCCGTCATACTATTTTGGTCGAGCAGTCCTCGTCTTCACTTCCCCCGATTGCCGTCGTAAGTGCTCACCGCATCTTGCCACTCACTTGTCATTCTGCGCTCTATTTTTTTGTTTAGCTCTTATTCGCCCCCCTTCCCTACTCTTCCTTCCAGGTCTACTCTCAAACGATCCCATTCGTAACGTCGCTGAAAGAATACGAACTCCTTTAACAAAGGCCCTTCACCTTTCTGTTTGCGTCTTCCGGTAGCATGACCGATACTCTCAGAAGCTTCTTGAAACCTCCGTCAGGGTGCGCAAGTATTTTTGTTCTTCTCCTGCTAAGTAATGAGTTTTCCCTGCTCTAACAGCTCTGATAATTTTGACCTTTCTATTAAGTTGCTGTTGGACTTCTTTGGATATGTTAGATTCTAACTGCGTTTTTAACGTACCCTGTCCGAAGTTAAATGACTTTGTGGTAGGTTTCCCTCTGCTGGGGTGAAATTGATTGAGGCTGCTTCTCTCATAATTATATTATTCCGACTCGTCATTATTGTAACTGTCCTCTGGACTCTTTAGGAAGTTACTGTATTTTCTTGTGGCAAGCAGTTATGTAGATTTCCACACAAAAGATTTATTTACCCAATTTCCGTTTTCGAATAAATTTCCGACATTTCCCAAACCCTCCAAAATCTTCCTAGCGAGTGAGAGATTCGCGTTTCGAAAAGCTTTTGAGGCCTTCTCTAAATGCGATGCGTCGAAGACGGATGATCTTGCTTCGCTGCAGAATATATATTCGTGACCCTGAGCTCTCTCGAGTGCTTTGATCGTTTTTGAAAGCGGTGCTTAAAAATATGTTCAGCCGGCGTTGCCTGGGGTACAACACTCCCCGGGGGTTTTGTATTTCGGGAGGGATGTTTCAGTGGACCTCTCATGGACATCTGCTTCCTTCTCTCGGCCCCATGCCGCCGCTCTCGCGTTGGATCCCATTTCCAGAGAGGTCCCTCCCCCATCCCGTGCAACCCTCGTTGCTGCCCCGGTCGTTGGAGGTGAATCCGCCCGTCACGGGGTTGTCGAGGGAGGAGGAGCGGAGATGGTTGCTGCTGCTGATTCTTCCTCTTCGTGGAAAAACCACCCCATCCCTCTCGCTCTTGTCCCCTTCCCCTCTCCGCCGTTGGACTCCATTCAACCCTCGGCCGTCTACTCTGCGGACCCGCTTCGCCACGCACCTTCCCTCTCCCATCCACTCCCGGGCTCATTCCGACGGTTAGTTCAAAACCCTTACCCAAGGTCTCTCTAGGGTTCTCCATCGCCTTTTCTCGGAACGGACGCGTCGAGTCATTTTTTTACGATGCGTGAGCAAGAATGAGGAGGCTTCCCTCGCTCGCCCTTTCGAGTTGGGGCGAGCGGGAGACTTGAAAGAATTCGGTTTAAATTAGTTTACTAGTGCCTGGAGGGGTTCTTTCTCTCTCTTGCCTCTCCCTTCTGTCTCTTTCTCTCTCTCTCTCAGCGCTTGCGACCGTGAAGTAATTAAGAGCTTTTAGCAATTAGTGTTACGCGCGATTGCGTGCAAAGATTTCGGTGTAGGTTTGCGTGTTTTTTTTACAGATCATATTATATTTTCTGTTTCGTCAAAGTTAGGTTTGCGTATTGGTTTTGTGACATTCATAGACAGTAAAATAATAAAATCAAATTCGTCCATTTTCTTTAATTTTTCCGAAAATTTTATAACCTCAACGATCGTGCGTTCCGTCATTAGCTTTGTTTCGTTTCTTCCTAGAAACTTCCCGAGAAACGACCCGTTTAAGCACAGCATCCCTCCATCATTAGCAGTTTCGTTCTTAACTCATTTTGGATACGATTCTTACACGGAAGGAAAAGATTTAGCGTTTTTTTCCCTGGTCGACTTATTTGGGTACTTTTCAAAAAAGGTTCACATTTACGTCGTAACAATTAGCTTTTCAAATATTTACCACCCTTTTCACCAGTGGGATAATGGGAATAGACAGCAGGATTCATCGACCTGTTGTTATTCATTTGATACTGTGCAAGCGACAGTTGTCCATTTTGCTGGGAGGTTATGTGAAGAGCTTCGTCGATACTTGTTTGATAATGTGTGTATACGGCTCTTCCCCTTGGCAGCTGGTCTTGGTTATATCAAGAGTTCGGTGCGGGGGAGAGGGGGTGATTGGATAGCGAAATAGGCAGGGTGGAGGCAAGACCGGAAGCAGGTGATTCCTTGATCGATTCAGATGCTCGTTTCTTTAAGTTTCTATTTTATATTCCTCGGCTCCACCATGAGTTGGAGAAAGATGTTGCGCAGTTCGCTCGCTCTAACTCAGCCCAACAGTTGCTCGTGTTCCTTACCCGTTGTCATCACTCTTATCCTCTTGAACTGGAAGATGCGCCAATTACTTAAGGTGCTTGCGAGTCCATTCATATTCTTACGTGACATCCAGCTGACATCGCTTTTTTATCTGTAGCTCCCATTCATTGCTATTCTTAACAAGATTTTTGCATCCGCCGGCTAGTGTGGTCGTTTCGCTGAAGTCTTGTTTTTTTCTCTCCTTCCTCTTTCCGACGGCCGTAAGTTTACGTGACATACTTACTTAAAATATATCGCTTTTCTCACTAATGGACATGGCGCGTCTGGACTACGTTTTATTTGGTACAACCAAACGGGGACGTCCGATTTAATTGAATGTGATGCTCTGAACCAGGTAATTACATACACACACACAGATGCACATACAGACATAGGCGCGCCCAAAAGTAGTTACGATTGATGGACATATTTGTTTTTACCGTTATTTTTTGTTCGCTTTGGGAAACTTTCTCTCGGTTAAATCATGCTTATGGATTTTGAGACTTAAGGAACATCCGTCGTAGTTTTTGCTCTCGCGAATCGATTTCCCAGGGCGATCGTGGTTTGGCGTCTGTATAGAATGCGGGTTGATTAATGACGTCCCCGTTTTGCGGAACATTCTCAAGTCTCCTCTCGGGAGACGCGAAGCAATCCCTCCGTGGCACTGAGAGTCCTGCTCCGTACGAATAAGGAAGACAACCCTCCCACCGGAGCCTGCAGACGAGTCTGACGAACCGAGAAAAAAAAATTCCGGTGAGCTCTCCTCCGTTGCATTCATATATAAAAATATCCACAGGTACAGTTATATTCCGAGAAGTGAGGCATATGCTCGCTCCACTCCTCCCCGCCGCCTCTTCAGCTTCCTCCGCCCCTCTCATACCTTCCCCCTCGTTCTTCTCATCCCTCCCACGGTTTCTTAAAAGACTTCCAAATAGACAAAAGGGTTTTGTGAGATACGGGGCGAGGGGAGGAGCTGCAGCGTATGACGGCAAGGGGGCGGAGAGTGTAGGGAAAGAGAGGAAAGGCAGACAGTGTGGTTTCGGAGGAAATTCCTTCGTTGACTCGAGCGGTGAAGCAGAGAGAGATTAAGAAAATAGGAAGGGTTATCGGGGACGGTGAGATAGAGAGAGGTCGTGGAAGAAGAAGAGGATATACCTGTTGGGCCGGGGGATGAAGGGGAGTGGCTTCTGGCGCCGACCAAAGGGAGGGGAGGGCAAGAGGAGTCGGCTATCGGTCTGGCGGTGCGGGGATGGGCGGAGGGGGATGCTCGAAATGTGTGTACCGGCGATTGGAAGAGCTGGAGAGGGAGGAGGGATGGTGGAGGGTAGGGAAGGCAGGTGGAGAGAGAGACTGATCTTCTGGGGGAGATGATGCCTGCGAGTTTTTTTTGCCACATATTTTAATTCGCACTGGTAGACAGGCTGATGGGAAGTTCGAGCTTTTATTTTTCCCTTCCCTTAAGAAAGCTGCGGGCGAAATTGGTTGATGGCGTAATAATTCCTCCTCACCGTTTCTCTATCTCTCTTTCTCTCTTTTCCCTCCCCGTCTCGGTCATCATTTAAAGAAACTAACTAATAGTCCGGAATCGGTTGTGCTAATGTAGTTTACGAGCTGCCGGAGGGTCGGGAAGATTAGCTTAAGAGAGAGAGGGTCTTGGAGAAAAATTCGCGTCGTGATTATTCTCGCATTAAAATTTCGACCCCCTACACGTCACTCGCGGGCCTTTCTGTGAGGGCGAGTTGTCGCTGACATATAAATGGAATTATCTCACCGTCGTATTACATTTGTAGTTGGGCGCAAAGTATTAAGGAATATTGACTGCAGAACCATTCGCTAAAAGGAATCGTTTTTCTCTCGCGATTCGAGGTCAAAACAATAGCAATAATAATTTAAGACTGAAATAATTGCTAAAATGGCTGATGAACTTCCACCATCTGCCACACGCCTTACACGGTGGGATGTGGATAGATTGACTCGCAACGAAACCGAATGACTTTGATTCGAGCGTGGTTCATTTTGTTGACGCTCAAATATTCAAGATGGAGCAAGAGTACACGACCTCATTATTGAACAAATTGCCTCGCTGGCGATAGGAGATTTGATCGGCAGCGTACTGAAATGTGTGTGTGTGTATTTGCTTGGATCCGTGCCGCGGAGATGTTTTTCGCCGCGGTTGACCACGCCTTTTGGCCGGAATTTAAGGGCGGATGGGGTGGGGTCAGTTATTTTTCATCGGTTGACTCCCGCCTGATGTCAATTTCGTGTAGCCTGTAGTCTCCGGCAATTTCAGAAGAGCGTTATTTTTTTGTAAGGATGGCAATCATGTCAATATCACGATGGTACGACGTGACGGCGGAGTCAAAAAGGGGGACGGACATTCCGGTGATGTTAACGGGGAACGAACGAACGGGCTGCAGATGAGAGGGAGGGGGATCTCGGGGGAAAGACTGGAAAGTTTTAAATGGAGGAGTTATTTCTTTTTCAAACTCGAGGACCGTTGGGAGTCAAGAGGCGTCGTTGTGGACGATAGTTTAGTGTGTGTGTGTGTGTGCGCGCGCCTGTGTTTGCTCTGACGGCCCCCCAAGGCGTCCCCTTAGTTTCTTCCTAGATTTGTGATGCGGGTGTGGCCCCCCGAGAATCGGGAATCCTAAGGACGCAGGTGCGGTCCATGGGCGGGAACCGGTGAGCGTTGGAATATTTCGTGTGTGCGTAATATTGCTGTGGATAGTTCGTCTTCGAGCGACGAATTAGTTGAGGGATGTGATCCAGGAATGCCTTTGGTCAATGTCCCTCGGCCCTTACTTATACCTTTGAGAACGTCGGATATTCAAGTTTTTTGAGGTCTCCTAGGGGGAAGGTACGCAACCTGTCACCTATCGCGCGCAACCCTTTGATTCATGGTAGTTTTTTTCTGGTGCGTTCATTGGCAATGCGCATCACCATCAGTGGCCATGCAATGCTTTAAACTATTACCAAATGGATTAGTACTTAGGTAATCCCCTAATTCATTGTGAAAATTCGTTATTCCAAGTTACATACATGTATCTCTGTTACATGATGAAGCTAATCCAAAAGGGAAATGTTTTAGCATTATTATATTTTTAAGGGTATAATACCTTCTACGACACCCTTCTAACTGTGAGCTAAGAGTTCGCTTTCTGAATACTTAATTCACGAGGATGCTGCTGGAGCGTAAGGGCTTGCCGCAGTGTCAAATTCCCGGAGTAAGTCCTGAGAACGCAGTGAGGTGTCATATAAGTCTTCCCGAGGAAATTCGTTTTTTCATTAAAAGTTGGCCATTTGAATGGTTCAGTGGATATTGAAAATATTTCAAATGTGACCGATGCATGACTAGAGAAATGACCAGAGGCCACCACCAAGTAGCGGACGTTCGCTAGGGTTTCTTTGTGTACTCATCTCCTCCAATAGGTTGCACCTGTCTCTGGTTGAATGTCGGAGGCAAAAATGAGCGACCGGCGGTTCTCGCCTTATTTTTTTAAGTCAAGTGACCGTTGTTGTTTGAATTTCTCACCCGATTGTTTTTTCGGAAGCCATGAAAATGTTCCCCGTTTGAAGGAAAGGTGGAGTTAAAGCATACGCTGTTACATTCCTTGCTCGGGTTGTCTCCCCGTTTGTAAGCGGTGATGTTAGTTTAGTTGCCGAGGGGATTCCTGTCACGTGGCCAGAAGCGACCCCTCCTCTCCTCTTCCCTCAACAACAATCCTCCCTCACAACCCCCTCTCCCCCCACTCCCAATCATCTTCCATACGAACCACTCCCACCTTTTCGATCTTCCCTCACCCACCCCCGTCGAGCACCCCCACACCACGTCTCCACTCCCAGCCCTCTCTCCCTCCTTCGAGTCCCCTCAAGGTGAGCATGTTTCCTTCGGAAGGTCGGCCAAGACTAAGAGAGGGAGGCTGCCGTCGGTGTGAGGAGCCATGCGGCGGGGGCTTGGTCCACGGGGAGTGGAGGGCCGCGCGCGGTGATGGGAGGGCGGAGGGAGAGACACGGGCGTTTAACGTCTCAACGCCTTCGGCAGGAACGCGGGCCGTGAAGGAACGAACCCTCCCTCACGGGGAGGGTCGGGGGAGTGCCGGTGAAGGGTTTTCGGCGTGCGTGAAGAAGACGCCTTGCTTCTTCCCCTCCCACACGCCCCACAAGCGCCTTTCCCCGCCCCCAATCCTGCCCTTCTCCTCCTTTGGAGAGACGAGATGGAAGAGGGGTCCCGCTCTTCGTACGTGAGTAACATCGCGAGGGGGTGGTGATATGTCCGCGCTCCGTTAACAGCATGGCAGGTGAAACGACGGAATCCGTCCGTTTTTGGTTCTCTGTCCTCACCCCATGGTGGTCTGTCTTCATACGTTCAACTACCCTCATACTTTTCGCACGTCAGCTAACTCTTTCATGCGGGCCAATGATGTAATCTCATTGTTTGCTGCGTTGTCAGGGTGTTGGGTTTGAGATTGGACCCGAACGCCAGCGTTACCCTTCCGGGTTTATTGAACGTGTTGAAGTCCGCTAAGTTCGCCCTGCCGACAAGTATCGTACTAGGCGGTGCATGGTAAAATCAACCATCATTGCGAATGGGAAATTTGCTAACATCTGCTGGCTAGGTTTTTCTCGGGGAGTAATGCATTATTGGTTTAACCCAGAAGTAACGGGCTCGTATCCTGCTTGGAAAGCGGTATTAGCCTCCAACGGATGTGTTGTAATGTTTTTTTTCGTTCCATTCTGATTTTTAAATCCCCGTCGTAGTAAATGATATTGAGACGAGTCGCTGAGATGCGCCTGTGTCATTAATTATCTTCTGTTTGAACCATAACACCCGAGTGTGTATTAAATTTACCTTCGAGTGTATTGAAGTTATTGTGCATTCGTTACCCGGAGGGCCCCTTCTTCAGGAATGTTGCCATAGTCATTGCATTGTAATCCAATATCGATATTTTTTTAAATTTTCATGCTGTCGTTTCTTGGTTAATGCGCCGATGGAGGTTATGTCATATTAACGTGATTCACCATTTTGGTTTCGGCGAAGGCTTTGTGCGTACTTGAAATCGGATCCTACAGTAAATATTTCGAGACGACTAATGGATATCTCGAGGTTAAGTTGAAGTAAGTAATTTCTATGCGTTTTATCCACCGACTTCGGTAATCTGATAGCCGTAAATCACAAAACGTTTTCTACGAAACCGGCGGTTTATTAAGAGTCGTCTCCCCAGCCAGAAACGCTCATTGCTTTGTTCGCCACTGCAAGGTTCTCGAGCTGGTCTTCTCGACACCGAACGGATTGTAACTTTTGTGTCGCCGTCCCCTCGCCAACACTTGAAGGTTGCGCGCTCATATTCCCACATCACCTTTTAGGTTGTGTTGGCGAGGAAAAGTATTGCGCAGCCACCATGTTCCTAGACGATCATGAGAGAAGAATGTGGGCGGAAGTTTTTAAAAGCGGCGTCGCATTCTTTGTCGTTGTGATGGCGGTCCACCGAGAGTCGGTTGCGAGAGGGTGCCGGGGCAAGGCCGTCGTACGGCCGTGTCACCTGGCGCCCTCCCACCGACGATCCCCTCACCCTCATCTCGGGAGGGCCCGCCATTGCTTCCTCTTGGCGGCTGGCGCCCCGCTTCCTCGGGCCCCGGCGGGAGGGCGATCTGAGGAAGTCCGTCCCGCGTGCGGAAAAGGTCCCCTTTCGCATTCTTTTTGGTGTTGATCAATTGTCGAGAGCAAGTACGTATAAGAACCTCGAGAGCTTCCTCCTCCTCCGCGTTTCTTCCCGTCTTGCCTCCCATCCTTCGCCGATCACTTATACCACACTTCCGGGACATCCTTGTGAGGAGAGAATTGGCTTCTCGCAGTCGTGGTGAAGGTGTGTGTGTGTGCGCGCGCGCTTGCGTGGAGCACCGCTTCGTCGGGTGTGCTTTATTGCCTCACCTTTACCTTGGGCGAGCTTTCAGACAAAGTTGCCCAGGGTGTTATTTACCGCTCGGCTGCGAGGCTTTGCTGTTTTCATTTTTCGTGTCCGAAGGCCAATGACGCTCTACAATAAGTATCGGGAGTGTATTGAATACTCGTTTCCGATTTTTGGGAGCTCGTGTGGACGCGTGGTTTTTAAGATGCTGTCTTTCTGCTTCGACAACGTCGCATGAACATATTTTGAATTTTTATCAAATCTTCAGCCATCCCTGTCTTGAAGGTTTCTTTCGAGTTGCGAGTCTCTCCGCCACGCAATCACGATTACCCATTCCTGTTGCTTCAAAACCGTCGGTCGTAATTGTGAAATTTGATTAATTTATACGGGGTCGGTTGGTTTTCATCCACCGGACTCAGCAGCCGTCGTCAAAAAAAAGGAAATTCCAGGTTAGCACTCGGTCTACTTGATTCCGACTACGCCCTCCACCTGCCTAGATTTCCAAGGAGTAGTTATTCCCATTAATTAATTCATCATCCAATTTCGGAATTAATACGATCTGGTGGTACCACTTCTTCATTCCATTTGCCTCCGCATACCACTTTTGCTTCGTTTGGTAGAGTTAGAACACACTGCAATCAATGGAGCTCCTCTTCATAGTTGCATTACTGGTATGTTTACCTAACATAAAAAATTCTGTTTGTCAAAATCATGACGCGCTCAAGTCTTAATACTTTCTGGAAATGCTGTAAGGATGTAAACAGTTGATTCACGATCGCGCGTCTCATATTTATTTCGCCAATGCCGGCCGTGTGCGCGAATACGAGTAATGCCTGAACCCAACCAAACCGCATCCGCTGCCTCCCCATCCGAATTGTCGCATGTGGCCATTTCAAAATGGAGAATTTCCATACAATCGGACATCCAGATTCATATGATGTGTTAGACATTTAATGTTTTTAGAAATCCTCTGACGGTTTAGAATCATTAAAGTTGGACAGTTTCTTATTATTTAAGATAGTTAATGTTAGGTGAATGTTAATCACCTGGCTCATTTCTCGTGCATATGGTTACCGTGTGTGTACTTTTCCCAGCTTCTGCGGAAAAGAGAGAGTTCGCAAGCCGGAGAGACTTTGATGCGCTCCTCTCATTCTATCTCTCCCCTCCCTCCACCAATCCTCCCCTTAGCCCCGGAAGTGTTCGGGAGCGCTCTTCCCGTTAAGATCCCCGACGCGGCCAAGCGTGTAACCCCCCTACTCCTGTCTACTTATCAACCCCCCACCCCATTCCCTCGCATCCTCCTGCTCGGAGTTCTGCGGGGGAAGAAGATCCGCGCAATTTGATTCCGGCGCTACTTCCTATTTCCTATTCTCTCTTACTCATCCGGAGGGGAAGTGTAGTCCACATGCATGCATTACAGATCCTGTCTCCGTTCGGGAGTAACCCACACCCTAACGCGCAAACCGGAGAGGGAGACACTGGTGCCTTCGTGGATTTCGAGTGGGATAGACTCACTTTCAGTAATTCTCTTTCCCCACTTATTTCCCCTCTCCCTCCGAGACCCCCACAACCTAATGGCTTCTCGAATGTGTCGGGTTTTGATGTTGTGGTGGCGAATTAGGTTTGGTGTATCGAGAAGAGGGTGGATTGGGGAGGGATTTTCCCTGGCTTTGAGTGTTGGGAATCGACAGGAATGATTCACTTTCCTCTGCCGAGTCTTGGAAATCGACGAAATGGATAAAATTTAACTTTTCCGGCTCCCGGAAAGCCTTGATTAACTTTTTACTCCCTATTGGCTGCTGAAATTCATTTCGGAGACGTATATCATTTCGTGGGTTCCTTAAAGTTCTTTTGTTAATAAATGTGTGCTCTCTTTAGTGAGAATCTTTTTTTCTTGCCTTTATGACTTCCGCGCAGATCAACACATTCAAAACTTCAAGGTCAATCACTTTGGTTCTTATGAAGTACACGAATGGCTAATATTTTTTTTATTCCGAAGCCCCCTTTATCATCAGTATTTATCCTCTTCAAGTTTCACTTCCTCTTTCCCTTTCAGTGTTTTCAAATGAATCCCGTGACCTGCTTTTTTTATTGGAAATCGGTCGACTCTTCTATTGACGAATTGCGAAATATTCAGAGGGGGTTCTGCGTACAACTTCCTGCCGGAATATTTTCTAATTCCCTGCAAGCGCACAATTACTAATTGCACGAATCGGTCCTGAAACGGATTCAGCATGGATTTTTTTCTCGCGAATCAGGCCCCCCCCTTCTCATATCATGCCCTTCGTGATTTCCCGACACTTGAAAGATAAATACCACGTAGCAAACCACGTGAGCACAGTGGAACAAGGAAGGAAGTTTAAGCTCTTTGCGTTTGTGCGTATTCGGGCTTTTTTTCCTCGACCATATATGCATAGAGAAAGAGCCTTGTCATAAATGACTTCCGAGGACTCGTTCTCGAAAGTTGAGTCATTAGGGAGAGTGTTTTATCATATAATCAGAGGGGAAGAAAGGCCTTCGAATCTCACTTCCCGTTCGGATTTCCTGTGGTTGCGGCAGTGTCAGAGGAGGAAAATATTTCAATTATTAGCTCCGTCGATAAATAAAAATTCAGAGACGCAGATTTTAAAATAGTAATCGCAGTTTTATCGTGCGTATTTATAAACCCACAAACATTTTCTAAGTTTTGATTTACATGCCCATCATGCAACGTGCAATTAACATCATTAGCTGGACGATTTTCAAACATAGGGTGGTAATAATAATGGCTAAAACCATTCACACCTCCATCTAATGTAGATTTTCGGATTATGCCTTAATCCTCAAGGTGAAGTTCTTCGAAAAATATTTATTGGGCAAAGTTTTTTAAAATTTTTATATTAGATGTCAGCTTTCACCAAAGCTCTACTTTTTATATTCCATTTGCATTATTTATTCTTGATTTCCAAGTGAAGTCACCGTGAAAATGTGTATTAATCAGAAATCCTAAATCTAAAAGTCGGAGTTCCATCGGCATGTCCCGTTCCGGCCTTCGTTAACGCCTCAGATGGTTTGCCAATGACTTGGCCGGATTTGATTTAGCGGGGCTAGCCATTTTGTATCTCCCGCTTCTCAGCTTCCTCCTCCACCCCACTGTCCGCTTTCCGTTCCGATCTTGCCGGTTGGCTCGTTCAGTCGGCTTGAGGCCTATTTTAGAAGAGGGGTCGAGCGAAGAGAGTCATACGCCCTCTTCCTTGCCCGTCGTCTCCGTGAGTCCGAGCTCCTCTCTGCGTGGTGACCACGTCATCTGGCAGGAGGAGTGGACGGTCTGAGAACACATGCGGTAAACCTACGAACGGCTTGAGGACACCTCAGTACGTGACGAGCGAAGATTTCCTTTGCTGGCGTAACCCGAAAGTGGTTCTGCGTTTTGCTGCGGTTTTTATTTTGCAATCGTAGGTATTTTTCGTTTTGCCAACATGGGAATTTTTTGTAATTTTCCCTTAAAAAACCGTCGCTTCCCGGAATGTTAAGTATTTATTACTTAAATCGAGGAAAATTTCCACGTTTAATGCCCTCTTTTATACATATGCACACACACATGTACTTTTCAAACATTCAAACTAGGAAACCCGACAAAAGGTGAAAACATACAAATTACGGATGTATAGGGAGAAGGCATAGGAAAACAATACGTACATTTTTTTTCGACAATCCATTCTGTTCGTAACACCAAATTGAAGTCCCGAAAACATTTGATAATATTCGGCTTTTAAAAACTTGCTACAACGGCGGAGACCCGTTCGGTCTCACCCACGCGGAGTGTCCGTATCTGTCCGCGGTCCTCGCGTAGGCGCCCATTCACTAAGCGTGGACGAAGGGCGGACGAGTGGGAGGCGCGCTTTTCGGCCCCCTTGCCGCTCCGTTGGAGGGAAACAAGATGTGGGGAGGGTAGGCGTGAGTGGGAGATGGTGAGTGAGAGAGAGGTGGAGGGGGAGAGAGAGAGAGAGCTGGTGGAATGCTTGAATAAAACCGTCCCCGCTCTAAGCACTCTTGTGAGCGAGGCACGCACCATTCACATGCACTCACTCACTCACACACATTCAACCTCACGCTTATTTATTCGAAGTCCTCCAGCCCCCCCCCCCTCTCTCCCCATTCCTCCTCTGCCTCACAGAAGCTCTGACCTGGCAGACTGGTTCCCTTCTCCTTCATCCTCTCCTAGTAATACAGTCTTTAGGTACTCACGCTTCGGAATGGGTAAAAGTAAAACTTAAAAGCAACTTCATCCCTTGTGACTCCGGGTATTGTCATTTCCGACGCGATATTTTCTTTTTCGTATTCAACGCGATATTCACTAAGGGAGTTATTAAAGTCGTGGCGGATGTAATTTCAAATGAGTGTAATGAAAATTGATGCCAATAGTTTCGAAACGAACTTTATCCGAATCCGGTTAAATAACGGAAAATGTATGCTTCATCGAATCGCGCCATAACGTAGAGGTAGCTTTCACTGAATACGCGATTCTAATTTTCAGTCATTGTTATGTATGTTCGTACTTCTTCGTTATCCTTACCGGTTTGGTGAAAACGAAAAGAAAACTAGAAACGAAAATCATTTTTGACTTTTTTCCGATTCAGAGCATTTGACGAAGGTGAATTTTTTAACAATTTATAGAATACCGAATGGCGCGAAAATAGTTTCTTGTAATTTTCTAGATCTCGAGTAGATGTTAACAATATCAATACGCTTCGAAATTTTCCATAGGAATTCGTGGATCGGCACTGTATATGCTTGTACATGTATGTTGGAGAATAATTTCCCTCTCCTTGTCTTCGTGTCTCTTCCATTTCTGTTTCCTTGGTTCCCTTATTTATATTCTCCTCTTTGACTTTCTGTTCATTTTCTTTGGCTTAGAATGTGAACATTCTATCAGCAAACGGTCTGGTCTGCGTGCACATTACGCTGCGGGCTGGCTCGTGTACTTCGTCGAAGTTCAAAGTATACGTCCTGAAGGGGTGTGTGCGGAATAAAGAGGTGAAAATGCCTCATTTTCGGCTCGATGTTCATGTCTCCTCCAATTCCGCACGTAAATGCCGTTGATCCAGACACCCCATCCTCCGAACATTCCTTTTCTTTTTTAAACTTCCCATCCCGCCCTCAGGGCACGTAAGAAAAAAATTTCCCCACCCTCCCCCCTCCGCCCCTTTCCCTATCTGCCCCTCTCTTTCCCCTGGAGCCCATTCCTCGGCTCCCAACCTCCAGAGGTCGCGGCCTTCCCCAAAGGCCGCTACGTTTCCCCTCCTGCTCCACGCAACCTCTCCCCTTCCCAGGCAAACCTTCCATTTCCCCTCTCCTCTTCCCCACCACATTCACTCCCTTCCCTCCCGCCGCCTTCCTCCTCCTGCCTTACGAGGCTCTCTCTCTTCTCTCCAGCGTCTCCCTCTCTCTCTTTTTCCCGCTCGCTCGCTAACCACGGTGATACCTCCTCACCTTCCATGTTCGCCTGTTATGCTTGCCTTTGACACTGCCCTTATTTGGGAGAGAGAGAGCCCACCGAGGCGGAAGGAAGGGCTCTCTCGGTGACTTGGGCGTTTTGTTCATCCGTTTTACTACGTTTTTGTTTTATTTAAACTGCGGGATAAATTTTTCGGCGACGCTGGTAGGATGAAATTAACACCCACGGCGAATGAATGGAGTTTTAATAAGAGAAGCGACCATCGCGCTCTAGAAAGATGTTTTTAAAACTGCGTCCGCGGATCGGCGAGGGGTTTTGAGCACAGCGGATGAATTTTCATGAGGGGTTATGCATTCGGGATGCTGATGGACGCGTTGAAATGTGAACGTCAAAAAAAAAGGCGATACTTCTCCTCATTGTGTGTCATGCGAATTGTGACTGCTTTTTTTTAAAGAATTGAGGATTGTCATATCCGAAGTTAGCATTACATATCAATACCGTCTCCGATTGAGATTTATGTTTTTTTTATGATCCATTTTTTTATACACCATTTTTTCCTGGAGCGCAGTTTGTTGACTGGGACTTGTATTGTTAAGTCAAGATTTCGTGTAACTGCCCGCATCAGCGATATAGAAGGATTTTTTCTTTCGTGGTGGCTATTTATTGTGCGGAAATAATTGGCTAGGAGCTCGATGAGGATTCATCTAAGAACTCAAGCGGATGAGTTTAATCGTTAGCTAGCGAAGAGTTAAATTTTACAGATGACATTTTCATCTCCAAATGTATTATTATATTTGCATATGTATCCTATCATCACATAGTTTGTCATTATATTTGTGTTTGAATGAAAGAAAATAATTTTAAAGAAGGTATCAGAACCTTCAAATAATGTTTTCATTCGTTTTATCATTTCCAACTTTCCTAGTGCAAAAAGTGTTCTAATGAAAGGACTCCCCTGTAGAATAGGTGACATCATGAGTTTGTGTATTTCATTGGTAGATATCCTGGCTTTTTATGTAATGGTGGCATAATAAATGTGCTTACACCAATCAGATTCGCTCATAAGCATTTTGAGGCCGCATTTCTACGATAGGAACGTCTCCGAGTGTGTGCGTGTATAATATCTTTAGCCCCAGAACACAACAGCCTGACGAGTATTAAGAATCAGAGGCATGTGAAGAATAAATAGCTTGAAATTCAACTGCTGTGTTAACCATGGGAAATAGTACGTCGGATACATTATTGTTAATTATTATATAAATACAATAAACAGGAATGCATCTTTTAAACGATTTAAGTTGTACGAGTCCATCCCACTTAACTTCTAAATCTATTCGGATGCCATTCAAAATTTTCAAGTGGGTCCGTGCCGAATTTTGGAAACGGTGTTGCTCAGGTGCCTTGACATTAAAATGGAATAAACGATAACCGTTTCCACCGAACTAATGCTTCAATATTTATTCATACGGAATGCACCACTGGGTATTATTTTTTCATTCCCTTGAGATAAAAAAATGATGAAGGGGCAAAAATATGAATATTGGTTCCCTTCCACCTGCTCACTCGGTTCTCTTGGAAAGTTGGAAGTAACGTAACTCTCCCTAGACCAGACGAACATGTAGCGTGAGTGAAGTGAATGCCCCCCCCCCTCTCTCTCTCACTCCCCCCCCCAGCCAAGAGACAGAGAAGTATGGGGAGGTAACCGGCGGATTTCTTTCCGTCTCTCTAATTCAGAGACTCCGCCGTCTCTCTCCAGCAGCGGTTCGGTCAGTGAGTGCTCGCGACCCGGGACCTTCTCGCTTAGAGCGCGTCAGAATCGGCGTGGGTGTCGCTTCACCTCATTCCCCCATCCTTCCCACCCAAACGCTCACATACACGACGAACTCATACCCATGCTGTAACCTTTAATCACTCTTGTGTTTGCTCCAGTTGATTTATTTCAGTCGTCGCCACTTTTACGTTATATAAAAAAAATTGAGTTGTTGACGAAGCATTACTAGTGATCTAGGGCGTTAAACTAGTAGCTGCTGCCTCAAACGATTGTGCAATTTGTGTTTAATGATGTACGATTGGAAAGTAATTGATGGCTTAAAGTTTTATGAACACTAGTTAGTTGGATGGGATTTTGCTAATTCAGAAACGAGGAAATCTCGTTTTATCTGGGACTTCGAGCCCTTTTGTGGGGCTGGACTTACTTCAGTTTGGACAGCGCTGCGAACTGCGAAATCCGTTGGGGTTTTCATCAAATCTTTTAAAGTGTCTCAAATATTTCATAAGCTCGCGTGCTAACCCGTGACTCCGAACCTCCATCAATTATTTGAGCAAATTCAGATCATATCAGTATTTTGTACAGACCTTCGAGCGCACTTATCATCCAGGTTTCTTGATCATGTTTTCCTCTTTGTTTTGAGGCAATGCCCGACGTTTCGTGATCATTAACCATTAACTGCGGATTTTTTCTCAAGGGGAAGGAACTGCCCACTGCTGAAATAGCGTGTGTGTATATATGTATCTTTAGGTCTACGCACTAGGATGGGGGAGAGAGTAAGGGTGAGTGAGAAAGTTGGTCGGTCAATTTTTATTTAAATGATTGCTGTCCACGCGTGGGTAATTTCGGAGGCACGCACCACGTACTTCAAACTATTAAGCCAAGGCGAAAGTATTCCGTAAAATAACGGATTAACTCGGAGAACCACGCTAACGTTTAAGGATCCCTTTTGTGTGTGGAATGGAAAGTATGTTCCTGTCAATGGCCCGCCCTTCCAATCGATACATAGGAGAATTGGGATCTCAACCAAAGCATTCGTACTCCAGGTGCTTCCTTGCTCCTTTTGTCGGGCGAATGTAGTCTTTTGTTTAGGACCGCGTGGGAGGGATTCAGGCACGCCCGGGCGGAGGGAAAGGCGTTCGTTCACTCATTTAACCCCTTTGCTAACGGAGGGGATTCAAGAATGCCCTCAATTTTTTTTTCCACAAGGATGGTTTCATTTATCCTGGGATGTTTTCCCGCTTCGCATCCCTCTAAATTCGTAATTTTTCGTCCCATCTCCGCTTCGATTTCCCTGCATTTTCAGATCCAGAGGAATAGATTCCCCTCCTCGTCGTCACCAGCCACCCCTTCTCGCGCCCATTCCCTCCCCACATTTCCCTCTCTCTCCCTCTCCCTCGGGTCCGCCTCGCACCGAGTTCGAAATCTCCCCGTCTCTCGCGTAGGAGTCCGTGGGACAGGTAGGCGCGTAGGCGGTCCTTTTTAACTTTCATATTGTGTGCCTGGTGACCCTCCTCGCCTACCTCCACCCCCCGAGCAATCTCTCCTCACCTCCCCCCTCCTCCCCGTCCGTCCACCCGTCCCTCGATCGTGACGTAGGCATTAAAAGGGAAGCTGCTAGAATGCAATGGTGTGAGAGAGGAGATTGGAGATGCCTGCCCCACAAAGGCTTCCTCCCGTCCCTCTCTCATTTTCTCTCTCTCTCTCCCTTTCGCTTCCTCTTGTTCCCCAGCCGACAAAACTCTTCATATACGCCATCTGTCTTCTGGTGTCTTCCTCCTGAGGGTGTATTTCGTTTTATTTCGGTGGTGGCTCCGTGGAAAGAGGATGAAAAAAGGAGGAATTCGCCCGGCTCATTTTTGCTCATGCATCCAGTCTCATTTTTGTTTCTGCCTCTCGCCCGATGATGGTTCTCACCCCCAGGGAATGGGACTTTGACGACATTTGCCATCAAATTTTCGTAGGTGTCCAATGTAAATGAGTGAGTATTCTTTTGTACCCGAGGCTACATGCAGCTATATTAAACGTCCCGGAATCGATCTGTGTATTTGTGGACGAGTAATTCATTGCTTTGACCTTCCGAAAAATTAAGAGGCCCTTGAGTTTATTTTTTCATCTATGTATGGTATATATTCTGATGATATCCAAGCATTTCATTTCTGAAGATGAAGTTCATTGGCTTGCCTGGCGTGATGTGATTTTCATTCTTGTATTAGCATTCCGTGTGGCGTAAATATACTGTTAAAATCTTTGGAAAACTGAATCGTACAATCTTATATGATTGTTAAATGAAAATAGGCTGAATACCATGTATTTATATATCGTCACCCACAAAGTAGAAGAGATTACTTTGGAACTACGCCAAAACTGCAACGGAAAATCCCGTACTCATACGAAAAATCGACTTTTTTGTATCCTCGCCTGCTCTCAGATGATCATGAGAAGGATGTGTGTGTTGCCTAAAGATTTTTAGCCATTAGGCAGAGGAGAGTAACGATTGGAATACTTTTTTCCTTGATTTTTACACAATCCTGTCTCTCGGGATTCATTACTATATTTCATTCGCATCGCGGCTACTAAGCTTCTCCACCCAGACGGTTTTCTTTTGCGGGGAGTTGAATTTTTGGCTGTCCTTCTGTTGTAGATGCAAAAGACATAGCTAGAATTCAGATCGTCATTCCTGAATTCTCTACGAGATACACTTCTGATATCTCTGTAGTTATTCCGTAACATCTCACCGCTAGGTCAAAATATCCTTCTGAGATTATTTCATAGTTAATATGTTCTATCATGTAATTCTTTCATCCCCCGTTGTTATTACATGAGCGCGTTATAATGGGTCTTTCATGACCTGACTCTACGCTTGACCTTTCGGACGACTCGTGGACCAGGCGTGGAAAGGATAATTCCGTCCGTCGATAGATGGGAGATCCAAGAAGTGAAACGGCTCGCTGTAATTGTGATAACATCTCATCGGGTTGCAAATAGATCATGTTTTTTTAGGAACCAATGTAGGCGCCTAGTGGTCAGTGTGCTCCACGAACACGCTGATTCCATGGAGACAAGCGCTCGCACTCACGCTGTCCGGTCTCCTCTTCCATCTTCCCATCTCCTCCTCTTTCCTCCTCTCTCCGCCACGGAGGCTTTTAGGAAGCATGATTCAGGGGCTTGAAACGTCGGGCTCGTTGCCAAAAAGGAGCAGGAGGAATGAGAGATGGTTAGACCAAGGGAGTAGTTGTGGGTTTTTTGTGAGGAGGGAAGGGTGGCTTACGAGGCCGGACAGGAGACGAGAGGACTTTTCCTGCACAGCCGTCGGAATAGACGACGTGGGTTTGTGTCCAGGTGAGGCCTCGTCTGGAGTTCAGGGTGGAGGGGATGGGATTGGAGGACGAGCGCAACGCAATATATGAGGGGATCCCGGAAGAGAAATCTTGAAACCTCGCGGCGGTCTGGTCTCGCTCATCTCCCATCTTCCCCAATGAACTCAAGAGGAGGCGGCCAGGGGAAAGGGGGGGTGGGGGTTGGTTGCTTTCATGGCAATCCTGCGAGGGCCATTTTGATTTTAAAAATAAATAACGTTCCCATCGTCCAGTGGGGCAAGCCAAATTATCAGCACCAGCACCCGTGTTCTTCCCACCATTCCATTTCTGCTGCGAAAAGGGGTTGTATTTTTGGTTCTCAAAAATTGTTGCCCCGGGGTGTGGCCAATTCTGATATTTTCTATATTTTTTGCGGTTCGAATAACTAATATTCTCCTTTGTTTCCGTTCGATTTGGAGGTTACGAGTGGTGTCTTTTGAGTTGAAATATCTTTCGTCTTTCTCGCAAGACCATTGTTTTTAGAGATTTTGATCGTTCGTACCTAGCAATGCCTTGCCACTTGTGTTCTCCCGGGGCTGGATTTTCTCGTAGCCGTTTGGGAATGTAAACGCACCGTGGTCGTGACTTCGTGTCGCCAAATCAAGACGCCAGTGCCCGAGGCAGGGTTCAAATGGTCGACCTTTTGGCTTTTCCGGCCAGCCACTCACCGCTGCTGTATTTTCTTTTCAAATGTGAACAGTTAGTGATCATTCATCGCTCGGTTACAGCATCGTCATCATCCAGATGGTTTTCTAAATTCCCTCGCCTCCTTTGAGGACCAATTAGTCGTGTCAATTTTTGTTTTCCCCGTTTTATTGTTGATTGATGACTCGGCGAGCAGAATCCGATCCGGTGTACTACTATTTCAATTCGGTCCTCCTCGCTCGCTGGGGTCGACGTCTCCCTCGCTATATTTTCTCACCCGTTTGTCGCCGTCCTCGGGTGTATGTGGAATTTGAAGCTGTGTTGTTCATTCATAAAAGTGCCCCCACCCTCCTCTCGCCCTCGGGAAGCGCTGCTAGGAATGCGTCAAAGGGTGTAGTAGGTGTGCCTCTCCTCTTCCATTCGTCCCTATCTCTCTCTCTCTCCCCACCCCTTTTTTTATAATCTCCCTTTCATGGTTCGTGCCCCTCCGTTCATCGTCACGATCACGCGTCACGCCGTCGCTCGCGACCCTGACTCGCTTTTTAAAACCTCCTGCGGCGCCGCTTCCTGCGTTGCCAGTTCTCTGCCTGCTTGTATCTCCCGAATCCGCATGTTTTCTCGCGAAATGCCCGGCGCGCATAAGTGCCGAGGATGGCGGCTACCGTAGCGCCCCTCGCCAATATCCATTCATTTTTTTCACAAAGGCCGATGGCTCTTCTTTTGCCTCCGCGGAGGTAAGGGCGTGGCGCGCAATAACTAAACATTTGTCTGTGTCATTTATCACGCGCGTCGTTGTCGCGCGGGAGGAAGACTTATCACTCCCGGGACTTTTGTTATCGTCGCGGCCTTCTTGGCATGACCAATTCACAGACGTACGGGGGTGACTCATCAAGGAAGTTTTTTTTCCGCCGTTTTGTATCCGGGAATTTTCGTGTGATTATTTAACGCCGTCAACATTCTTCCGATTACAAGTTTGTTTTGTTTTGCTCGGCTCTCTCCCTCAAATCTTCTCAGCCTCCTCTGTCATCTTTTCGGTGTCATGAAACTCATTGCTTGCCCAATACCAGCGTCTAAAATGTCCAGTTTGGACATCATATTCCGTGGAAAGTTTTTGCCTTTGTGCTCTCGACTTTCCCGTTTCACGCTTTATTGCAGAAATCGAAAAATGTCCCTTGATATTTTTCGCCATTTTCGTCCGAACCTTGAGTATGATTTAAACGTGCTCGCCCGATTTGCCCTGGAGTCCTCTTAAATTTTGTGCACATGGTGATTGGATTAGCGTTCTCTTTGGATTGCAATGATTTCACCATTCCTATATTATATTTTTAACCCTCCGCTGAAACCCGAGTCGCTCCGTTATCGCTCCCATTTCTTCCCTTGGTCCATATTCTTTCGCCTCCCCGGAGGCCGGAGGTAGGGGGCAGTAAGAAGACCGTGGGAGATGATGAGCGGAGGGATCCGTGTAAGAGATACAACACCTCTTTCCAACCCTCCCCTCCCGTGGCCCACTTTTCCTAAACTCGTCACTTTTTTTAGTCACCCCGTGCGCTCCTCCGTTCTCTCGCTTCCTTGATCCCCTCACCGCCCCTCTCCTGCCTCTCCTCGCCGCCCTCATGACATCACTCCCAATTCCTCGCCCTCGAGGCATTTCAACGTAACCCAAACAGTCTCCTTGCGTAATGACAGTAGTAGTTTTACTGGCCCTGCGTCCGTACACATTGCGACACCCAAGGCCTATCATTCCTTCTTCCAAACCTTGCCATAGGGTTTTAGGTGCTTACTAATGTTACCTTTTGACTCGGAGACCACCGCCAGTTCTTATCGAATTACTTCTGCCGAGCTTTAAATATCGAAGTGGATAGCCTAAATATATTTTAATCTCGTTCCAAATAGAAATTTATAATCAAGTGTTCCCTTCTCCGTTTTGGATGAGTTTCGAAAAATGCAATGCAACTGCATGAACAGTGGGGTTGGGGGTACATCCTTGTGGTTTTATGGTGCCTCGTTATTTAGTTATTTTATTAGGAGTTCAACTTTCATTGAATGTTGCTAATTTGTAATTTTCGCTTTGGTTGTTGGTTGCACCGTCTGCAATGTTAGGGCTGTGTCAAATCAGTCTCGATTTACCTCGACGCATGTCATTCTACCCATATTGGAAATCGACATCATCTTGATAGGAACTTATTCAAATTGAATGTGCGGGAGAACATAAGTATATATTTATCATATATACATATTTTTATATATTTTTTCAGTCTTTGCTAGCTAATGCTAACTTCATTATTTATATATATAGTATATATATATATATATATAGAAAAATTATATATATATATATATATAGATAAATATGTATATATATTTGCATTGCAGCAGGCCTTCTAGCGTTTCCGCGTTCCAGCAGGTGGCTTTCAAGGTGTGATCTTGCGCACTGTATTTGTGGGCTTCTTGACAGTTGCTCGCTCGAGTAGCGGGGATATCATGGAGTGGTAAAATGCCGCTCATTTCTCCCACTGAGACGACCGCTTTCAACATTGCACCGGCCATGTTGTGCTGTTCTTTTTTGTTTCTCTTGCAAACTGGTGTCTGATTATTGACCCGGCCTCGTTCAAAATGAATATCCAAGGCGACGTGGTTTTGGATTTACGGGTATTTTATGGCCATCATTTTGTGTCACGAATTCGATGTCCAACCGATCGGCCGACGTTCATTTGGCGAGTAAAAGGTTTCCTCGTGCACATTTAGAACTCTCTGTGCCTCTGGATGTGACGTCTATATTCTGAACCCGCTACTTTATGAAGTTCACCACTTCCCCCATGCGAAAGACGAAAGTGCATTCGTTTCCCGTCGAGCGTTTTGCTATACTTTGAATGCGTGCGAAATTGTTTTTTTTAGTGCAGTGCGTATTTTGAGTTTTGGTAATGCAGAAGGTACAAGAGCAAGATTGAGCCTTTGTTTGCAGTCCCCGTATACACTTGTGAAAGACTCCTTAAGTCTCGATTTATGAATACAAGTGCAGTCGCATACTTTACCATCTTTGATGTCTATTCGAAATCTCGATAGTTCTATCTCGTACATTCCTGATAGAATTATGGAAGGATATCTGTCACGTGTGGAAGTTACTTCTTCAATTTTTTTAATTATGCATTTAGTGATGAACTGAAATATGTACAAGAAGACCCCACTGGATGTTTTCAAAGAATGAATTTAATGTCGGCCTCTGGGGACACATCCCGAGATGGAAAATTTTACACATTTATTTCTCGTAATATTTTCCGATCAAATGGCATCCCGAGGGTCAACGCGGAATTTCGTAAGAGGTGTCCGCGTGTATTTATTTATTTATAGTGGGAGGGGAAATAAATTAGCGCGCTCATTTATGCGAAATTTATGTTTTAAGGAAAATAAACCCGTGAAGAATGGACACAAATGAGTTGGATCAGACAGATAGCAGAGGATCCGTGTTTTGTTTTCTACTTTTTCCCCCGTTTCATATAAAATAAAAACATGGATAGGGGTGTGCCATTGGAAGGAATTGATGGGGAGGGGGAGAATGTGGAGGGTGGAAGAAAGTGGAAACGGTGGGGTGCCAAGAAAAAGAAAAAATAAAATCCCCCTTTCTCCTCCACTTAAGGGGAGCCGCGAAGGAATGAGTCAAAAGGAATTAGCGCAGCGAATTTTTATAGAAAAAAATCACGGAGACAGTTTGAGCCACCGGAGGGCGTCGGTAATCGAACCATCGACCTTCGGAGAGTCTCGGGCATGAGTCAGTTAGTGGATGGGGGTGGGTCAATGTGGGGGGGAGGGGTGGAGAAAGCGGCGGCCAGTGAAGGGGAAAAGTGTAAGGGGAGGCGGGCGAAGAGGAAGAAAAAGGAAGAGGAGAGAGGGGACTAGTTTGGTACGTGCGTACGTGTGTGAGTGAGTGCATATGGTGTGGTTTTAAGATTTGTGATTCGGGGGAGATGGGGGGTGAAAGGGGTCGGCCTCCAAATGTCCTTCGTAGCCATCCCTCCACTCCTTCCACTCTCGATTTACGCTCGATTTCGTTTATTCAGTCCACGCTTCCGAGCATGTCTGCTGTTTTCATTTCGAGCGAAAAACATCCCGTTGCCATTTACCTAAATATACATTTTCTCATTCCGACAATCCTCGGGTTAGAGAAAAAAAACGGTGTGAGATGTGGCAACTGCGTTTAATATCGGTGTGCTATTTCGTTCGTTATATTCTCAAACCCACGAGCATTGAGAAATATAGTTTTTCGTGGAGGTTCAATGCGTCCGATGTAATTTAAGTCCCCGAGTGTGTAATCCTGAGTTTTTGTACAGATCTGCACATTACAAAAAGATGGCCCACGACGTGCGTTTCATACAATTCGGCCCATGAGGTCCCTCCCTTCTGTGCCGTTGGATTCAACTGTGTGTAATTAAGTCGAATGCGTAATTTTTAGCCGTGAACTACTTACGGGATCAATCTGACGAATTGTTTTCAAAGTAGCTATCTTAATTTCCGGTTGATAATTGGTAATTTGTCAGGAAAACATTCTATCGAGGATGCTGTTATTATTTTTAAAGCAACATCATATCCATCGTCATATCGTTTATTGTGTCGATATAGTTCAATAGGAAAAGTTGATTAATTATCCCAAAATAAATTATATTTGTAATGTCATAGCGCCATAGTATGCACGTGTCTTAACTTAAATATATTTTTGTGTCTTTTACGAGTATAATGCATATTTTGGAACACCGTAGTCCAGCATTTTTAAAAGTAATTTCCCTTAGTGAATAATTAGCGTTAAGATTTAGCAGAATACGTAGCGTAAGAATTACCCTTTATTGCACTTGAGATATTTTCCTTCCGTTGGTATACTTTTCCGTTGAATTTTATGTCGGTAACATTCCGAGATATCACTGTCATCAGCCCCGCGTTGGCCGTGGTTACCTTCCAGATTTTTTTATAATGTGTTCGCAACAGCCGCGTGCACTGTTGACATCTTATTGTTTGCTCACTGTTGCATGGACATTAACCGAATCGATCGTAACTTACGAAAGAGCAGTGAAAAAGTTTATTAAAAAAGATACGTCTCTCTCGACCTTCCCCCAACCTCGCGTCAACCTCCTTCCACACCCCATTTCTCCTCCCTCTCCCACCCCACCCCCCGCACTCCTGCCCCCCGCACCCGGTCTGTCGTATATCCATCTCCTGCGGCTTGGCACACCTCGACAAACCATCCGCGGTGACTCACCGCGTCGAGGATCCAACGCAGCCTCCCTGCTTCCCTCTCTCTTTTTCAATTCGTCGTTTTTGCTCCCTCCCTCTCTCTCTCAAACCCCCTCCCGTTCCCATCCCGACCGTGGAATCGAAGGGCAACCTCGGGATAGTTGGCGGAGAGTATCGGGAATGACGATAGTCGTAAAGAAAGAGGCACTCGTTATCCCGTTTCTCGATCCTTAATGCACCTGGTCCCTCGGAGCGTTTTATCATTTTTCTCTTTCGTCGGCATACTAACGCAAACCACGCGGCTCTTGGTCTCGTTTCGTTCCTCATTATCGCGTGTCCGCCGTATCAGCCCGAAGCGTAAATGGTATCCCGTTAAGTAGGAAACGCAATCCAATCGGAAAACAAAAAAAACTGGGACGAGTGATTACTTTATGGAATTATGGGACACGAGTGGTAGCGGAGAATACTATCGTGAGGTGTGCGGAAAATATCGCCACCACCGTATGCTTTTAAAAATGTAACCACTAAGCAAAAAAATTAGCACTGTAATTTGAGCACGGTCATAATCTACGCTTGTGTGGTTCCAACGTTGCGCCCAAATACTATTTGGCAAAGCTTCGCAGTTTAAATATCCAACGTAAATGCTTAGATGCGCGCGAAAGGGTTGAATCTCTACAATGCATTACGTGTAATGGATTCGAAGTGATTATTTTCTACACACACGGGGATCTGAAAAGTGGGCGTAACATATCGATGAGTCACTCATTCGGCGTGAGATAACTACCTTACGTGTCCGCCTTGTCTGCATGGCTTTATTGGCGTCAATATAAACGCGACTGCACGTTTCGAGATTCCCCCGGCAAAAAATAATATATCCATCAACAATGTGGCGCATGCCAAATTGATAGCTACTCCTACGCACACCGGGTTGGTAAGGGCGGGAGGTGAGTAAGTGAAAATCGCGCGCGAGGAATGTATTCATCCCACGCTGAAACCCTGATGGTAGGCCCTTCTAGGAATTCGCCTGCCCCATTGTGTCCTCCCTCTTGTGTGCACGGAGATGCTTTTGTTCGCCTCCGAACTTCGCTGTTGCATTGTGTTTTCTGGGAGCGATTTCCGTTACAGGCCCCAGTCCCCCCCCCTACTCGCCTATCCCCTTCATCGGGAAAGTCGCACATTGTGAGAAAGATGTTCCCGCGGGTTGAACGGAAGAGAGTTTCCCGATGGATTCAGCTGCGAATTTTATGACGTCCATAAAAAGGGAGCCGCGTGGTGCATTCTACTCCTCAAAGGTAACATCAGCAGATGGATGAGGAGGAGGGGTCAATATGGTTGGGCTGGTTCTCCCATATTGCAGGAATGCCGATGGGTGAGCGGGCCAAAGTTTTTTCGGTGTCCGTCGTGTGACACCACCTTTTTATGGCACCGCTTTGGTCTGCCCCGGACCATAATGGCCCGACGGATTTACGTCCATAATCACTTAATGACTACCGAAATTAAAGGGGGTAAAAATGACGCGACTGCAGGCGGGAAACGAAATCCCGGCGTTAATTGCCTGCTCCTTGGAAGTGGTCCAGTGCGTCATGCTGTCTGAAGCCGCTCGCGAAAGTGTTCGGCTCAACAGACGTGCACGAAGTACGGGTGGGAGACGGCTACGTAGACGCTGTAGAAGGTGGACTCCATTTCGAAGAAACCTTGCCCCGCAAATTTCCTCGATGCGTTCTAAGGGGATATCACTAAAAAGTTGAGTGGGCCGAAATAGCCGAAATAGTATATCTCGTTCTCGAAGGGAAAGAAATACCTGCTCCGAAGAAAAAGACATGGTCTGGCTCATCGCGTTTGTCCTTCGCCCTGCCACGACGGCCCACCTAGGTCCGGATAGCTTCGGCTCGATCGTCAAATACTTGAAGTGACTCACCCTTCGTCCTGTCTCTCTTTGTTTGGACTGAGCCAGCATGACCCGAGTTGTGAGAATGGAAAAAAGATAATTGTTTGCGGTAATCCGCGAGGGGAGGGGTTGGCATAAATGATATGCTTGAGGGAGGACATAGCAGTCTCTTTTGTGGCGAGTTAGGTGTTATTTTGCATGCGTCCTCCGGCGACTTTTATCTCTTGATAATGTATTTTTTATCCAAGTGCTTTATGAGAAACACCAGATGGCACCAAGTTGAAAAAAGAAATGGCGGTATCTCTATGTCATCCAGGAGAAGTGGCCGATTTTAAAAATAATTGGTTTTCTTTTGAGAACGATGAAAATCCCAAGTGCCTTTTACGATCGGAAAACGCTGGGACAAGCTGCCGATAGGGAAAGTTATTTGAATTTTTTTGGGAATTGAGGAACTTACGAATTTCACTTCGTGCTGGTTTTCATTTTTAGTAGCCTTAAGACTCGGAGAAATACTTACTTTTATCTGGGTCACAATTTTGGTAGGCACGTGGAGGAACAGGTGAGAAAACAATTTTTACCGAGTTCTTTTTTTCCCCTCTTCGATGGGCTCGAAGTTAGAGGAGGAGGGCGGTGGGAAAGAAAGCCGGAAAAAAATAAAAGCGGTCGTTCGCCCCTTCGCTCTTGATAACCGTGCCGACTCTTTTTTATGCTTCTTCTCGCCAGTCCGGAAATTTCATATTTAATCTCCGTGATGGAGATCTCGAATGAACTGTCGTAAGCCCGCTGCTCCGCGGAGTAAATTTTCCGTTCTCATTTCCTTCCGTAATTCGGAGTTTGATGACGAATTTCGTCCCTTTTCATTAAGTGAATTCCCCTATGATCCCGTGTAATATGGCGTCGAGATGATTCCGAGAATTAAATGATGGAATCGGGATGAGAGTCGATGTGCAGAGAGGGTTTTTTTTTAATTTTAAAGGGTGCCCTTTCCACTTCACGGAGAAAGGTGTCGGTCGTGCCATGTGCCTCTACGGAGGCGCCAACCGGGGCTAAAGGGACGAATTGGTCCGGCCCTTGGCACGGTGCCTCGATCGCAGCATCCCTTGGGTTGATACGCCGTCGCCGGAGCGAGGATATCGAATTAGCGAAGGGGATTCTTCACTATCTCCGTGTTAACTCTTATCCTCCCCGTCACTTAGCAATCTCGAAACTAGAAACACAAAATTCTACTCGATATGTTGTTACGACCTATTTGTTCGATTACGACTTATTCGTTCAACTTGTTCGCCATACATCCTTATCTACCGTGTAAGAGACCCGTTTTTTTCTCAATTCATGTCAATCTTTGGTACCTTTTCAGAACTCACATTGATAAAACTGCTGTATGAAAACCCGTCGAAATCATCGGTATCGTAATTTCATTTCGAAAATGTGGCTTTTATCTCTTAATAGTACGAACGTGCGCTGATTTGATTGTATTGTTTACGTTCCTCCACCTGACAGGCTCAGAGTCCGTGCTCCCATAAATAAAGAAAAATGGAATTGCTTATTAACTGTGCACAAGTTTTCGTCGGGAGGTACATACATACGTGCGTGTGCTATCGCTGTGAATATGGCGAACACTTCTCGGCCCACGTGAAAGCAAAGCTTAGGGATTGTTTTCCATGATGATCATATAAAAGTGTGAAATAAATCACATAAAACTTTGACAGCAACACGAAAAATAAGAACACAAAACAGGAACACGCAAACATTATTTCTTGATAATTTCGACGGAATTGAGCTCCGTCTTCATCAGAAGATTAGCTAGGAGGGATCTTCTGATGAAGACCAAGCCCATTTCCGTCGAAATTATCAAGAAATAACGTGTGAGTGTTCCTGTTTTGTGTTCTTATATTGTGTGTTGCTGTCTAAGTTTTTTATTTAACACTTCCGCGTTACTTCGAAGAAGCCATATGTATGTATCTATGTATAAACACACAGATATAGAATGTTTTAAAAATTCTATATCTGTGTGTTTATATATTTGTGCGTAGCCGAAGAGCGTTCCATTTCAAAGATATATGTGTGTGTGTGTGTGCATATATATATATACACATAATGTACACACATACACAATATGTGTGTACGATTCCTCTCGTGGCCGCATGTGCTTTCTCCCTCTAGTTTCTATGGACCCAGGGGTCTCCGCCTCTAAACACACTTCTCCCTTATTTTCCATGCTAATCACTTTTGCGGACGGTGGCGGCTGGAAAGTGATCAAATGCGATCGTTTACTAGGGGAGGGGGTTCTACATGATGCAGGGTGGCGTCGTGGGATGGGTAAAAAAAAATAATAAAGGAGATTTTTGTACGTCCAGTCGGCGCTTTTGGAATATGGCGACGGTGGGTAATTGGGCGGGGTGGGAGTGGATCGGACTGGGATAAAATAAATGGAAGCCATCCCGGCTGAAAAGGCCTCCTTTATGGAATCCCTCTTGATACTGCCGCGGAAGGGAACGACCGAGTGGGCGGTCCGGGAAAGCGCTCGCGCGGTGGACTGAGAGGAAGATGAAAAAAAAAGAAGAGAATCGCGGATCCCGCCCCGGGGGTAGGTAAGGGGAGAGCAGATGGAGAGCAACGAAGGGCGAGTGGTTGGGAGAAAGGACTTTTGAAGCTCCGGTGGGCGTGGGTGGTGAAGTGGGCCCGTCAAGGGTTTTATATGCCGGACCTCTGTAGTCAGTTGGTGTTGTGTGTGCGTGCGCCCACGCTTTCCGCGTTGGAGCCAGAAAAAGATCGAAAAGGCGTGGTTTGTAAGATTTTTTGGCGCGGTCTAGAGTCTAGGGGCTGGAACTAAGCGCGTCCGCGCATATGTGCGACTGTTTGGACTTTCCAGTGCGCGCCGCGTGCTTCTTTTTTTCCTCCCTCTCCCCCCAATGCTTTCGGGCTCTTTACGACGTCTCCCTTTCCGTTGCCAGACCGCCAGGTTATTCCTAGAGGCCGTCCGGCGCTTACTTCCTGCCCACCGTGTGTTTATTTATCTCGTTTTCAGTACCTTGTATTTATTTTAATTTGTTTCCGTACCCTCTTTCTTCGCTCCGTCTGAAAGTCTTTATCGGCTGCTCACTTTTCTGAGCGTTAATTTCAATGCTCGTTTGTGTCCAGTCATTTCTTTTATGAATGTCAGGGATTCAGTGCGTGCCTTTTTCACTTGTGTATTTGTTGTTCCTTTCGCGTAGTAATTTGGCAAAATTCAAAATTTTCTGGGCGGAAACGTTGCCGCTTTTAGCATATTCTATGGTTCATTAACGCGAAAGTTTATTTTTATAATGCTTATATCATCTCGTCGTTAACTGTTCACATGCCGGAAGCGTCACCTGTGCCAAGAAGATTTTTTTGAGAAGTGGTGAATTTTGCAAACCCCCTCCCGATTCATGCTTGATCCTGCGCAGTCACCGTTAGCAACAGCAGTGACTCCAATCGCTCGTCGTCTTTTGTGTTGCGCAATCCGCCAAAGAGAATTCTTCGTCGTTTTCCAATGCAGAAATTATTTGGCATTTCGTGGAGAAAAAAATCGTCGGGACTTGAAGGATCCGAGTCTCTCTCTCTCCCAGCTCTCGGGAGAGAGATACCGACACCCCCCAGTCCGCTGAGCAGGATCCCCTTGTCCTTTCATCTCCCGCGCGGCGGGCGGATGGGGGCCGGCTCGTGCATTCCATCGAATCGCATCCCTCGCCATCGTGTCCCCCCATTCTCTCTCGGGGGAGTGATGGATCCTCTCCTTGATCGCCCCTTCTCCGGTAACTGCCTCAACCCCCCCCCCTTGTCCCCCTTCTCTCCCCCCCCTCATGATGCGTCCGGATGTAAAACCTCGCCCCGTTAGACTGCGGATTTACTCGTCTTTCGCGTGCGAGTGAGTCATAGGCCGCTGCACTCCCTCCGCGCCGCTGTCTCCCGCTCACAAAGTATCAAAAAGAGGAGGACGAGAGAGGTTTTGTGTTCCAAACGCCCGGCTTTGGAGGGAGAGAGGAGTTTATAATGGTGCGGGGAATTGCGGTCCCGTAGGCAGGGTGTCTGGGATGCACCGGGGGTCCATCGTTGGCGCTCCCATGGGGTTGTTTCCCCTTCCCGAAGTCTCTCTCTCTCTCAATATGTCCCCTTAGAGGAACAAGGAAGACGTAAACCTATGTATACTTATGATGCAGTCGAACACTCGGTACGAGATTATGCAAATTATCCACTGTATGTAATATATATACGTGGTTTCCTATATCCCCCATTTATATTAGTATTCCTCCCCATTTAGGATATTTCGCTCCTGGAATTTATGAATTTTTTGGAGGCTCATGTTGCGTGCGCGGGTGGAACTGCTGGAGTGTATGCTGTGGAGGGGATGATAGGTGGAACAGATTGGATGCGAGGAAGGGGGGAGCACCGGTGCGTGGAGTGACGGCACCTTGTGGGAATATGACGAAGGGAGAGAATTGAGTCGTGATGAAGGGGGGGGGGGGTAATGAAGTGTGCTATCGAGTGCCTGAGGATGAGAAAATATCGGGTAGTCCGCCACGTCGATAGGTATTTGGTCACATTCGTTCCCCGAATTCGGTTAGTGCAACCCGGTGTCACCTCATGTGACTCCGAATACGAAGGAAAAATTCACCGAGGCGAATTAAAGCGACCGCTTCCATCCAGCCCTGAAAATAATTGTGCTTTAGGATCTCTTAACGGGGAGGGGGAGGGAAGGCGAATAGCGTCAGCGAAACTTTTCTCGATAAAAATATGGAATAATCACCATACCCACGTCAGCTGTCATAATCCTTTTAGCGCAGGATTGTCCGTGTGCGAGATTTTTTCGGAGGCGTGCGTTGAGTTTAAAAATTCCCTACTTCACCCGATCGATGTCGCGAGTTCAGGAAAATCTTAGGCATTAAAACATTTTATTTAAAATAAATTCTCTTAAAGAGTATAGTTATACGAGTGCGGAGTTTCGTCCGTCGGCCCCCGTGCATACGGGTATCCTCGCGAAGTTGGCTTGCGAATGGTCTATCTTTCTTCTGCGTGGGGATCGGAATAAATGTATGGAACGAGGGGCAATACAGTAATTTTTAACGATATCCACAACTCGTGAGCCGCTACCTGGATGTAGCGATTCTGAAATAAAATTTTGGAATGAATTCCATCGGTCAGTGATGCATTTTTTTAAAAGCCGTGGTAAACAATGCGCTGTGGCTGGATGACTAACGAGTCACGAGTTTTAAAAAAAGAGAGAGTGATAACAATTGAATGACGGTTGAACAGTCAATGGAAATCCTGAGCACGCCGAGCCAATCGGCAAGCCGGGATATATGTATTTTTTCCGTGCCCAGTGCAGTGCTTCGCTCGTGTTGCCTGTTTTTCTCTGAAAAATCACCTCTTCACATCCATTTGTCTAGTGGGGCATTTTGCAACCGAGAGCCTTCGATGGAATTCATAACGCAACTGTATTTCCGTTGTTTCCCGCAGACGTGAACTGGAAACTGAAGTGATGAGTAGTGCCACGGAACGGGGAATGTCCATTTAAGGCCGGTTGGTCGGTTACCTAGGACGGAATTTCTGTCGCGCAAGTCGAGAGATCAGCTGAGTGTGTGCGAGGTCGGCCTGCTCTTTTCCTTGCGAGAGCATTAAACGCGGCTCGCGCTCATCTGGAATGAGGGAGCCGGAAGTGAGCGACACGTAAACGGCGGGAAGCGCTTTTTAGTCGTAATTTTTCAGTGGTTCCCGTCTCTTTGTGGTCGAGTGGTCTATTAATCGCCCGTCTAAGTTTCGGCACAATTCCGCAATTCGTGCTGATAATACACGTCAATCGGCTTTTTTTTCCCGTGCGTCATACCGCGGCAAACTTCGTTTCTTCGTGACGTAGCGCCTTTCACAAAGGAGTACGATTGATGAAACGCACGTGCGTCCTCTGGAGTGACATAGCAACTGAAGGACAAATAATCAGTCGTGCATTTGTCATTTTAAACGTGAGGATTCTCCAAGGGGTGAGTGTTAGGATTTGTGTAAGGCTAACCGAGGGGCACCGTCAGGAAAAGATAACGGAATAAATGATTGGTGAGAGTGCAAGTGGTGATTCAATCCATCCATTTTCTCACTCTGTTATTTTTTCATACGATTATTACTGTGTGATTTCATACTGTCTCAGCATCTTTTTTGCATTTAATGAGTCACTGGTCCGAAAGAAACGTCTCGTTGACCCGGGGATCAGGTCTGTCTCCGGAACATTTTTTTTCCAGTCGTGATTAAAATCCCGTCTTGCCACGAGGGCAAAATTTCTGTTTATCTTTTCCGGCATAAAATATTTTTCGCGTGATATTTGTTTTTTAGCATTATCGTTGCGACGATACCGTAAAAACTCTCGATTTTTTTCCCAAGCGAATTTTCCCTGAGCACGAGGAAAGGGGTTTTAAAATGTAAGGTGATCTATTTAACAACGTAGGATGGAGGATGCTGCAGGCAAGATAACCAAATTGCTCCCACGCACCGCGCGGGAAAACATTTTCCCGAAGTAGCGTGGGAGAGACGGATTAGGGCGGGGATGGGTCGTAATCGCCACGCTTTTCATTTTCCTCCCTCACGCCGCCGCAAGCAGCGAAGTATCCATCGAACCTGTAAATAAGCGGGGAGGACAGGTAAGGGTTCCTGCGAATGGATGGAGGGCGAGTTTCAAGGGGGGCATAGCGTGGGGAGGGGGAGGGTATAGCGAAGTTAAGGGTTTGGCGGATTGATGTGCGTGCGTGCTGGAGGACAAGAACTGATTTGATCGGTGGCGGCGGGTGGGGTGTCTATGAGATAGGCGTGGGTGGGGTTTTTGAAAGGGACTGAGGCGAGGGTTCGTGGGCGTAAGCACTTTGAGGAAACGAGGGAGGGATTAAGGATATAGGGGCAGGGTGGCGTAGGCGTGGGAGAGCATGAGGGGAATGAGTGGGAGGAAGTGGTTGGGTAGTCCTTAGGAACGGCGGCGGATGTATAATAAAGACCTTTTCCGAACCACCGGAATTCTACGGATGCGGGATGGTTTCCGCAGCGCTATAAAAGCTCTCCGACTCCTTTGTCGAAATTGCACTCTTTGTGAGGAGGAAGAAGCTGTTTCCAATAGGTTTCGATGAAACAGTTATCGAAAGACCTTTGATAATGAAATGGAAGATCCCGTAATCGTTTTGTCCGCATTATACTCCTATCTTTTTGTCCACGAATTTTCCATTAACGTCGAGGAAGAAGCTTACCGATAAAGTTGCCATCATTTTTACCCTCTGCCGTTGAAAATGCCCACACTAATGTGTGTTTTTGTGTTCACAGGAGAATTTTTAATTTCTTTTCTCATTCCAATTCCCAAAGGAAGTTAAAAGATTAATGATTCTCAGCGGTCATTGTGTTGTTCCTGGGCAGTCGCGGAAAAAAATGTTCGGAGACCACCTGAAGTTTCATTCAGGTCGATATCGTCATTTTTCGCCCCCCGATCCGAGAGAGAGATGAGTTTTGGTTGGCAGGGCGATGAGGGATGGTTTGTGTCGGTCATTTTTGTTGCCGAAGGATGGGGAGGGAAAATGAAGGCCGTGGGTAATGGAAAAGAAACAGGTCGTGGGCGGATGAAATGGCGTGGGATGGGGGGGGGACGATTATCGCGTTCCTGCATCCACGTGTCCCTATCTCCCTTACTTCGCCCTCCTTCCCCACCCTTTCTTCCTCCCCTTTCACTCCCATCCCTTCCTCTGTCCTTTCTTTCCTATGGTGTGCGCCGTCCCCCATTGGCGGTTGGACGAAGTCTCCTCTCTCGCCCTTCCCGTGCACCAACCCCCCCACCCCTTCTCCATTCAGTTGCGCCGCCCCCGCGTTCATAGCAACGGGATGCGGACGAAAATGCAGGGGGAGGGCGTGGGAGGCGAAGAGGATAAGGGGAGCTGACGATAAGGGAGGGCGCGGGGGAGTAGATGGGCGCTCAGATGCGCATGAGCGAGGTGGTCGGTCGGCTGGCTGGCTGGCGTGGACCTGGGGGGGGGGGGTCCGTAGGGAGGGGGGGCCCGATTGGAGAAATAGGGGAGAGAGGGGGTCGTGAGCGGATGGATGAGGTCATTCGAACGGAAATCACTCGCGTGTGCGTGTGTGCGTGCGTGTATAAACCACTGCCGAAACATCCCCCACCCCCCATTCCAACCCCCGGACCCTCTCGTCTCGTTTTCCACGATATTGTTTTACTCATTTGTCACCGTACGGTTTTGTTCCCCAGTTCGTATTGTTCTTTATAAGGCATCCCCTGTTCCCCTCCAAGGGGAATGAGAGTCCCCGAAAAGAAAACGCCTCCTCAAACCGTGGTTCAGGAATGGGAAGATGCTGAACGCGGAGACAGCTCTTTTTATTTACGCGGATTTTCTTCGTCAGCCGAACGAAATTGTTCGGTTCGTAATTTTTCGGGTAATTTCGTGAGGTTGAACACCGATGACCCATTTTATTGTCTTTGAATGCCATTTTTATACCCCCCCCCCAATCTCCCAACGACGCAAATTTGAAACCAATATCCGCGACATTCAATCATTTCGTAAAGAGATGAGCAAATTGATTCGAGCGGAGTAAGAGTGAGGTTGGGAGATGTCACTTATTTCCAATTGCAGCTGTCAAAATTTTTCCCGTGTTATCAGCATGCCTTTCTAAGGCGTCGCGATGTTGGGTAGGAGAAAAAATACCAGAGAAAGTAACAAGCTTCAATTTATCATCTCGACGGCGCTGCTTCTTTTAATTTTTAACAAGGGTTGCAAGACCGACTCTGGAAAAATCCTCCGCCAAATCTAGCATGGGTGAACACGAGGCGTTTTATCTCCCCAACGATTCATTCCCGAATATCGAACTCGAAATATTTTAGGTGCTGGACCAATTTTGCTTGTCGGAAACGTCAATTTATCCCCATCCCGTCTACATTGTGACATCCTCCTCTCCGCTCAGCTGTGTACCGACCATGCATCAGTCTCTTCCTGCCTATAGTCACTTCCCGTCCTAATCGATTGATGGCTGTGTGATTAATCGATTCGACTCTACCGACCTCCAAATATAGGAAGAGCAAAGACATTCCAAAATGATTGTTATTTGTGACCTTTGTGAATTTATATATTGCCAGCTTTGATCTGATGGACAATGAAACATCTTGTATAATTTCCAAGCTTTGAAGACAATATTGAAACTTATTATAAGCAACATTTAAAGTAGTTTTACTGTACTGTGCTATAATAATTTATTTGGGTATGCTAGCATTTTATATTTATAATCGTGTATTCAACCGCCGGTTATCGGGTTTAGAGGGAAGCCCATACAATTGATAGATATTTGCCCTAGACATATGTATATAATTATATATATACACACACACAGCCACATGCTAAATTAATTTGGAGGATTACTCCAGACTTATGAGAAAGTAACTACTTACTTTAAGTCAAGTTTTAGTTGTTTTTTCATTGAATGTATTTATTCAATTACCTCAGTGTTACTCACCCATAAAATAAAATCTTTAGTGCTTATGGATCATCTTCAATCAATTAGCAGGGTGGTAAATCCTTTGATGCAATATCGCTGAACTAAGGATTGCCGATTTAAGCGTTTAATTCTGGCAGATATAGAATTATCAGCGATGTTTGTGTATAACGGCTCGCGAGACTCTTCATGGGCATTTAGGGGGTTTACAACCATTTAATTATCTCACGATCGTTGTTGTGTGTTTCCGTTGGAAACGTCCATTACTCCCGTACGTTAAGACAAAAATGCTATTGATACAATCTGTTTTGAGGACGACCGCAGAGCGGAGGGGAGAAGTAATCGGATGAGAATTCAATGAATAAACTGGCTAAATTAGCCCGCTATGTGCCGATTAAAGGGACTTGAGTTATTATGTTCTGCGCGTCGACGGAAGAGCCACAAAAGGGGGAGGGGGTGCACGGGTTTTGCACATGGGGGCAAAGTGGAAGGGGAGGGGGGGGGGGGTAATTTCATAACCATGCGAGGGAGTGATGTGGGATGGGGTTGCCCCTTTTTGCTCGGCTGCCCTGTAAGGGGGAGGGAGCGAGATAGTCATTTGAATATTTAACGTCCCACTTAATCGTTCTTCCCCTTCCCCCTTCTCCACACACACACCCCATGTTCCCGCTGGTTTCGTTAATAAAAAAAACACTCGACGTACACTTGCCGCCAATCTTAATGACCCGCGCATGCACTGCTACTTCGCCGTCGTGTGACGTGGTCGTGTTCTCTCTCTCTCTCTCTCTCTCTTTATCTGCATCCCTCGCACACCCTTTTGTTGGATTCATTTTTAGAGTGGTCATTTTGTTTTCTTTCTCCTCGCCCTTCTCTCCCACTACATTAAATTACGAGATCCTCTTCCTCCCTGGGGATATGTTTCGTCTAACATAGTTCGCGCCGATCAAGTTCAATTACAAAAGTATTCCCGAGCCTATAGATACATGTATGTATGTATGTATATGTGCACATATATATCATCATCGGTATTTTATTCCTAGGATTGGTTTACTCCAGCCCTTCATTCTACTCTATTTAATGTTAATTCCTTCAATCCTTGAAACCTTCTGTTTTACGTCCTTCTTAATTTGTCCTATGTACATGTCTCTTGGTCTTCCTCGTGGAATCGTCCCTTCTATTTTTCCTTCTGTTATATTCCTAATCAATCCATTGACCCTCAATGTGTGCCCAATCCATCTATTTCTTCTTTGCCGTAGAGAGTCCCTATGGTCCCATGCTCTTCTGATCTTCTATATACTTCCTCGTTTCTTACTTTGTCTGTCCATTTAATCTTCATCATTCTCCTCCAGCACCATGTTTCAAAGGCTTTTATTCTTCGCTGGTCCACTTTTCTAATTTTCCAAGTCTCAGAACCATAGAACGCCATGCTCCATACGAAAGTCTTGACGAATTGTTTCCTTGTAAATATATATTTTTATATTTATTTACGCATAATGTATATATACAGGGTTCGTCCGGAAAATAAGTGTACTGAGCTCAGGAAAAAAAATTATTACACTTTTACATATCTTAAGCTAATATTCATGTATACACTATACTCATTCACATGTACACACACACACAATTATTACTGTAGTAGTACTGCTCGCGGAAAACGAAGTTTTGTGGAAAATATATACATATAAATATATATAGATGATTTCTTCGAAGTAACACGGAAGTGTTGAATAAAAAACGTAGACAGTAACACACAGCACGAGAACACAAAAAGAACATTCACAATAATATCTTGATAATTTCGACGGACTCGAACTCCGTCTTCTTCAGAAGATAAGATATGACTATATAATATATAATATGCATATACGTACATACAATACATACATACAATATACATATATAATACAGATATAAATTATATATATATATATATATATATATATATATATATATATATATATATATATATATATATATATATATATATATACATAAATATAACTTACTCGTTTTCCGTGAGAAGTGCTCGTGGGCAATAACTTACAAAGGTCATCAAATCATCTGGGTGCCCAGAACACTTTTTCATATCCCATACCGATTTCCATGATTTCTCGCGTCGTTGTCTGGCTTTGCCCGGCGAACGTGTAGATGTAAGAATACGCGGAACCCGTGTTTTGCCTCGATCTGGAGGAGCAGAGAAGAAGAAGAGCGTTCGTGGGAGGTTTGAGTGGAGAAAGTCGCTCTCTTGCTTCCTCGAGGACGGTTTCCCGCACGGTGGCACTCGGGATCATTTTGTGCGCTGTATTCCCGTCGTGATCTTTTTTTTCTTTCCCAAGCGAGATGAGAAAAATTTTCCACTTAGTTTTTTTATCCCTTCTTTTGTGAAAGAATAACTCTCCTCCTCTCCTGGATTTCCTCACACACACACACTTCCGGCACGCGCGGCCTGATGCCGGGGCACGACGTCCGTTCGGTGCTCAGCGGGAGTGGATTTCGGGGACGGGATGAATGAGAGCCCTCCCCGTTTTTGGAGGTCGACCTTTTACAATACAGTCAAGCCATTTGTGGCCACTTCCGGAGTGGAGGAAAAGGGGTTAAAAGGTCGTTTTTCCTCCCATACCCTCTCTTTGGAATCTGCTCCATTCATTCGCCTTTGTAGTTTTCCATTCAAAAATTCTGTGTTGGTACTCCCACGTACTGTCATTAGCGGAAGTCGATATTTCCGAAATCGTCGGTGTCCTTTTGATGTATCGCCTCACGAACACGGGACCTGTTATCGCATCAGATAAGTGGAATAGGGACTGTGTGCACCATTCATCTTTAAATATTTTCGAATTAAAATTTTATCTCATGGTGGAAAAACCGAATGTGAAGAAGTGAATGATGGCCTGAATTTATGATTTACTGATTCACTAAAAGGCTTCCGTTTGTCGATCCACTGTTGTTTTTCATTTGTTGTATTTTTCGAGGACTAGTGTTCAGGAATGCTAGTTGGTTATCTTAAAATAGTAAGGTAATACGTTGCCGATCTGTTAGGAGGGTTGCAAGCATTAAAACTTTCCTCGTAAAGCGTATTTGGAAATGCGTTAACAATTATCCTTTAATGGTACATGCAAATGAAACCGTCACAGTCATCTCTGAGTGATTTTATTTATTTAATCGGTGTATTGGAATGGGCAATTGCCTTGCAATATGCAAGTGCTACAAGAAATTAATGGCGTGTTGTAATCCGTTGAGTCAAACTGAGTAATTATTACTTCATATGGAGATCCAAACCCCAAGATTTGAGGTTTTCACGGGAGATGTGATGTGCAGTTTAATTCATGACTGATGGGAAGGAAAATAACTATTCTATTTCCGCTTTCTGTAAGTCGACAAAAAAAAGGTTTGGAAGTGAATGTGAATGTGTGAAACTTTATTTTTGGAAACAGGGAATCATCCGAGTTCAAACCACAGTTTCTTCATAGTTTTCGTATCTTGGACTCTGCTGGGACTTTCCACTTCCCCTCACATTGCGGCATGCCCCCATGCCGAGCCGGGCGTAGCCTTATTCTTCAATGATCCTTAAATAAACGGATGCGGTGATCATTAAACGCGTAAAACCTGACAAAATATCCTCTAGCAAACCCCAACGAACTGTGCGTGCTGACGTCAAAAAGCTTCCGGATAACACCGGAAATTTCCTTTGGCTTCATCCTGTCTTGCGTTCCCCCTTTTTCCGTGGTCCCCCTCGCTGAAAATCCTATCCCTACTCTCCACATTTCCATCCCGACCTTCATGACCCTATCACCGTATTTCTCAACTTCCCTTTTTCTCCGCTCCAACACCATTTGATCAGTTTTCTCGGTGCTGTAGCTTCGTATCCAGTAGGAATGAGGTACGAAAGCGTACTAATTGAATACTTGAACCTTACGGAAAACAGATATGATTGAATTAGCTATTTTTATTTTGGGAATTTTTCCCACGAGTAACATTGAAACGTTCATGTCATTTCGAGTCATGTTTCCGTGAGGCAAAATCCAACGCCGAAAGGTTCATCCGTTTTTATAATGTGGAGTTTTCTTACCATTTCATGCTATTAAGTTAATGGTCTGCAGTTCTTCGCCCCTTCATGGCGAGTAACTTTTCCTCCCGCGTCTGTAAATAAACCAAACCTGTGGCTCTCCAACAACTAGTATTTGTTTATGTCTATCCTTTTGCAGTATATTTATTGAAATATTTCCTGACCACCAATATGTGGGTCCACCTCCTCGGATTATGTTATTTTTTACGATAATCGCATTGTTCTTCGTCTCAATGAAATTGAAATTTCGTTAGAATAACGATAAAGCTCAAATCCAGAGCATTTATTCTAAAGATAGCATGTGGTAACGGTCTTATGGCAATGGAAAAGAAATCCCGAAATGGTTCAGAATTTTAATGCTGCATTACTTGGAAAACACAAGCACCCTCCCATTCCTTAGCTGGGCATAAGTTGCGTGCTACTGGTGATAACATATTTTGCGTTCAAATAATAAATCCCGCGGTTTCGATGAGCGAGGTTCGTCTCCAACCAGTGGGGTGATGAGCGACCCCTTTTACTTACCCTTAAGAGGAGTCAGTCATGGAAGGGGAGGAGTCATGGAAGGGGAGGTAGCCGGGTGAAATATTTCGGGAACTGTTCGACTTGATCAATGACTCACCCGGCGGCGGGTCTGCCGGCGGCACGCTCGCCCGCGACGCCGTCCCTGCAAGCGCACCTTTACTTTCCCGCCATATGCCACCCCGAGAGTTCGCGCCAAAAGGGAATGAATGGCGGGGCATTGTTGCGTCGTGTTGTTGTCGTTGGGCAACGCGTCCTCTCTCCCCAACGACGGTCATACCAGCCCTCGTCGGTTCCGAATTGCTTCCCCACGGAGATTGGCGGCCTTTCTGTGCTGATCCGCGTGCTTGGTCGTGATGCACGCACGGGTATGAGTAATGGTTCGATCCTAGGGTTATTTTTACGAAACATTTTGTCTCATTTACTCACATTTTCATTTGAAAACATCGATGAAGCTGAGAGTCACGGCTTTGAACATGTGTGGTTTATAATTTCTTTTTGAACTTGTTTGGAATGATATTGCAGTCGAAACATCACACTCATTGTATGCATGCACAAAGGATCTGCTTGTTCAGAATAAAAGCTCGATGAGAGAATCGACTTTTATCGTTTTCGTGTGGGAATTTCGATTTTTCATATTTTTGATGCGTCATCAAGTGAAAAACTTTCTGGAATTTCAATATTTTTGTCGCCACACTTAATTACACAAGGCTCTTATCTTTTCGGCTTCTATTTTCTTTCCGAATTATTGTTCTTCTTTCGCTCTCAGAATTTCTTCAAACAAAAAAGCAAACCACCCGGCCGCACGATAAGCGGCGAATTCCATTCATGTTTATTCATTACAAAAAAAGTCATATCGCATTCGATGGATGACGTGCAATCTTCGGTGGACGCCATTCCTTGGGCGGCCTCCCATCTTCGGGAGACTTTGTTTTTAATGTTCCTCGTTTGATCAGTTTGCATGCATGCACTTTGCCGAGGGTTGATTCTGAAAATTATAGGAGCACCGTCTACAAAGCCGTGTCGTTCGAATTTTCTCGAGGCCATCTCGCGGGAAAGTGGAGTTTTTTAGAAAAGGCCCCGCGAATCGTTTTCTTTCTCCTCTCGGGGAAACGTGATCGACGGATGAAGGCGCGCTGGTGTGTCGCAGAATCTTGAAAATTTAATTTTCTTCCCGTCCCGCAATTTCCTGCGGCGCTTCGGCTTCGTCGTGCCCCAGCGAACGTTCCTTCCTCCTTTGTTTTTTTCCACATCGAAAGATACCCGCCCCCTTCTCCCACCAACCCTGTTTGCCGACTTCCTTCTTCACCCCTTGTATCCCTTCGGGGTGTGTGTGTAAGAGAGAGAGAGAGATATGAGAGTCGTGGTGTCCTCGTTTCGTGACTCCGCTCATTGTTTCCCGTTCGCCCGCCCAGAGAACACGAATCGAGGAGAATCGCCACTTCCCGTGGCGCTTGACGACGTTACGAAAGTTTTCAGAAAGTCTCGGTCTTTAAGAGTCTTCAGATATCCCTCTCTCTGCCTTTTCTTTTGTATCTCTCCCTTGGGAGGATTATGCCGATTAAGCACATCTTTGAGGAAGGGGTGTTGCGCACAAAGAATTCCCTTAGTACTTTCAAATCTCTCAAAGAATGTTTGCCTGAAGACGGACGGCTCTCCTTACTGTCTCCAGCCTCTAAAAACGAATTCCTTTCTTGATTGTTCTTCAGTCTAGAGGATTTTTGACTTGCCTTCCGAGAAATAAGCGGTGAAATATGGGCATCTTCATTTCAGCTATTGTAAATCCATTATCCCACTAAAAAACTGTTTTCTTCACCATCCGTACACTACATATTCTTCATCTTTAGATCTTTCATAGAAAACCTTTTTTTAAATTATCAGTCAGTTTTAAGCGAGTCTTCCATTTCACTGGATTTAATGTCAATGATGGATTTATCCAACCTCATGACATGTTTTGTGAATTTTTTGTGATACTTCCATTCAGATTTTCGATAGCCTACGCAAATTAGCATAGCAGACATCAACTTTTGTGCTTGGATCCTCAAGACTTAATTTTTGTTCCAATGCGTATTTCCCGTATTTTTGTGGAAGCTCTTGATTTGTATTTCTTCGCAGCCCTGCCGTGCTCGTAGTTTCCTGCTGGATAATGTCCTCAATTCTCACCCGGTTCTCACGGTAGGGATGAAAAAATACCCCCTCCCGAAAAAGCTCGGCACAATACCCGTACCGGTATTGTCTCTCCATTTTTCTTATCGTGTGCTTCTTTTAAACATATCCCCATCCTGCCTCGGAAAAGCAAGAATGGCCCCTTTTCAACGTCCCGATTCTTCCTTCAAGAACACAAAACCCTCTCGTCGAATTTCCCCCTCCCCCTTACCCTCTACTTCTCCCGGGCACACACCCTAGCTATTCACTCAAGCCTTCACCGCGAGGCAGCGTGACTCCGCCCCCTTATAAATGCTGCCTGCCCTTCCCTTTCAACCTTCCAACCCCCTCCCTCTTCCGAATCCTCCCGCCCTTTCGACCCATTCAACTCTCCTTGCCAAATACCTTCTTCCTTCCATCCCTCCCCGTGTGTGTCTGCTGTCCCCAAACCCTCTCCCTCCCTCCTCTCTCACCCACCCCAGGCTTCCTCCCGTTCCCATGCACCAACCCATTGGGCTCACATTATGGTTTTTGCGTCTTACTCTTTTGGTGGCACACCTCTTCTTCAGATTTTCAGAGCATGCACGTTTCAGTGTGTGGACGAGTGGGTGGATTTGAGCGTTTCCACCGAGCGGCGCATGTCTTTCTTTCAACCGAGCCTTCTAACGAATTAATTTTTTCAGCTAAAAGTTCACAGGCATCACACGATTGCAAATTAATGTGATGGTACTCTTAAGATGGAAAGGAATTTGAGTGGAAGTCTCCGTGGCACTTGTCTTTTTTTTAATATTGTTGATAAAGTAGATTTCATTGTTCTTGTTAATCAGAATTGTTTCAAATCACCCTCATCGGTTTATATACATTAAAACACGACGAATTTGGTCAATCTGTATTGTTTTTTGATTTTAATGGTTCATGTTTTTCTTTGTTATAAGATTTCGGAAACACCCGTGAATGTTTTGAAACTCCTGCATCTATTTATATCTAATGAATGGTACACGAACTCTTGGAATGGCGGTGAGTTTTTCAAAGGAAAGTTGCTCAAGAGCTATCGTTTTAGCCGTTAAGCGTATGGATTTGCTAACCTGATCTCCTCCTCGTCTCTGTGATATTAGTTAAACTCGAGCCATGTCTAAAGCAACCGTAAGGCGGACCTTAAGACTCTGAAAAATTGTTTTCACTCTTCATTTTCGTTTTTCGACGACGTTAACAACAAATTACGAGTGACAGAATTTTGCGTATTGTATCGCATGTGTTTATGGACTAGCGAAAATGTATGTCTCCTCTGAAGGGAGAAAGCTCGAGTTATTGAGGACTAAAATTTTGTTTCTCTCGGCCTCCGGCACATATGGTTACGGGAAAAGGGTCTGTCTGGCTCCTTCCTCCCTTCCTTTTCTCCCGCCAAACTGAGGACCCGGGGAGGAAGTCCCCCAGGTATTCTATGAATGGACCGGAAAGAGTCAAAGGAATTGATGGGGAGTTTTCTCCCAGGGTTCACTTCCTCTACTTTCTACTCGTTATCCAACCTCTTCCTTGCCTTTGCTCTCTGTGGACCCATGAGGAAACATTCAGGTGTGTTCAGGAAGATACTAGTGGTGGTGAAATTTGACGGGAAGTTTCCCTGTCATCATCCCGCAGAGGTTTTCTTCCCTTCGATTCAAGAGTTTTATTTTTTGTGCAATCCGTACACGCCTTAGTTTCCGTCCTCACCCCCACCACAAACCGTCCCTCTCTCTCTCTCGAGATTTTTTTTTCCTACCCCTTCGAAAGGAATGGCCTCCACCTTTTATTATTGTGTCCCGGACGTGTTGTCTAGGATGCGTCGCGTCGCTTCCGCCACCGTCTCGCTCCAGTTTGGTTCGCTTCGCGTTCGTGTTTTGTTCGCCTTCGGATTTTTCCCGTCAAACGCCGGCGGCCGATGGACCCGATTCGCGTCCTCTCCCAATGGGAAAAAAAATACATAAGAAAATGAGCGAGTCGAGCGGAGACAAAAGGGAAACTTCCTGCTTTCGTGTTTTCGAACCACCACCACTCCACCGCCGCCGCCTTTTCGTGCCCGATTTGGGTTAATGAGTGAACTACGCGTTTCCTGTTGGTATTCGGGCGCTGCGCTCCCTCGTGAAATCAAAGGAAGATCATCCCAGGTTTCCTTGTCTCTTCTTTCGTCTACTCGTTTTTCGTTACCCATTCATATTTACCCTCCCGGTCCTCCTCGATGTGTTGCGGACTTACAGAAGGGGGGGCGTTGATAAGATATCTCTTGTGTTCGGTTTCGTCGAACCGGTTTACATGTCGATATCATTGAAGTGTGTATTCATGCGAGGTAAAACTCCCGACGGACAAAATTTACCGTTGGTTTTGGGATATTTGAATCGAGCAAACGGGTGAAGTTTATCTGCTCCTTGTGTAAGTTTCCCAAGTTAATCTCCCACGGTGCGGTCGCTGATATACTACCGTCCGTTTCCGTACTATATTTTTTTTTATCCTTCCGGTGTGCAACCCGGACATCACCCGCGACGGGTTATCTTGCATTTTCCACCCTCGCGGAAACGAACGAAGGAAACTTCGGTCCAGAATTAGAAATCCCTTCCCCGGAACCATTAAAAAAATAATCACATTCCAAATGGAGAATGTATTTTGCGCTCAGAGAAAGGAAGGAGTGTTTTGTCAGTTTATTCCGAAAGGTTGTTTCCCGCAAATCAGAATGGGGCTCGTGGACATCGACTCAGATTGTTATCTTCATTCGTTTAAAAAGAAAATAAAGCCAACTCCGTGGAGCAGTCACGTGTATGCCCGCCTTCTGCTTAATTAGCTCGCATAGATAAGTCCGTTTGCTTATTTCTGCACCGTGCCCCCGCTGTTAATGATATCGGACCGCTTTCCCTTCGCTTCGTCCGTAGCCAAGGAGCTTTTTTCATAAGTAGAGACTCAAGGATATCGAAAATAAAAGAAGTTCCGTTTCTTATCGACGGCCCATACCACCACCACCCTTGGCCTCGCTCCCTCTCCTTCCCTCATACCATTCGTGCAAACAGCCGATCGTGGTTCCCCATTCCCGTCTCCTTTTAGACCTGTACGGTTGAGTCATTCCGTTATTTGGTTTCCCTCAGCTTCCCCCCTCTCTCTCTCTCTCTGAGCTAGAAAATGACTTCTGAAGCTTTATCTGTCCCCCCTTCCCACCCCCTCTCGCACTCCAGTCTTATCCCACCTCCTGCGTTGTTCGGTCTTGAGTCTGTCCCTTTACAGAAAAGAATTGTAGCCTGAGAGGGAAGAGTGAGAATAGGATATAATCCAAGAAGCTACGCTTCGTGTGCCCAAAGGCTGAGCTGGGGGTGGAAGAAATAGAGCTCCTTTGATCTCTCCTTCCGCCTTTCGACTTTTTCCTCTCTTTCCGTCGGTCGTTTCGTGGTCATTTCGATGCGTTTTGCCGCATTCAAGACGTAAATTGATGGGATGTTTCTGGGTGGTGAGTCACTTAATCGTTTTTAGGTGTCTGGTGGGTCCAGCTTCTTTTTTCTCTCTCTTTCTCGTTGGCTTGCATCCCCCGTCGTCTGACCCGTAACCACGCAGACTGCTATTTATTAGGAAATAATTCTCACCACTTTCTCTGGAGGAAATAGGCTGTCCCCATTAGTTTACACGGGAGCTTTGGTATTTTGGTGACCGCCTAATCTTCTGGCTGCTTTTACCTCTTCTCTAATCTTTTTAAGCTTTTGGCTCCATCTCGCTTTTTCATCATTTTCCATGAATCATTCCGAGAAAATTTCTCACTTTGCCACCTTGAGTTGCGTAGAAAAACATATTTGGAATGTCAACGCTTCACTTACTTTTGCGAGTTGGTGTTTTTTTTTCTTACGGACTAATCAAAGATATTTGGCCAAAGAAATAATGAGTTTCAATTTGAACTGAAGATGATACAGTGTATCGAAACCATGGTCGGCAATAAAGTTTTAACTGTGGAAAATTGCAACAAAGTTTTCATTATGAGTTTCAATTTGTCGTGCAAACATTTCGTTTGAACAAGCAAAAAGATACTCCGTGTTCCTATTCTCAGATTTTAAGTTTCGATTGTGCTAGCTTATCGTTTTCACTCTTATCGCGTCTCAGAAATCAAAGGAATTTTGAATGTAATGTTTTTGTCTCGACTCCGCAAAGCAATTTCTCAATTCTGATTCACATCACGGTTATCGGCATTGATTAAATCCCTAAGATTTGAGGGTTCCTTGAATCCTCCTTTCTCATTTTCCATAATTACGATACATGTAAGTATGTATGTGTGTGTGAAAAATATATAAATACACACACACTATGTAATGTACAAATATATATATATATATATATATATATATATATATATATATATATATACACACACCATTTATATACACACACTGTATAATATATGTATTTTTAGAAAAAAAATATATATATACACATACACCCACAGATTTATTTTCCTGCGCGTTTCGTGGGCTGCTACCGGTTGTCCCCTTCACCACAATTGGTTCATTTACTGGGGGAATTATGGGTGCCATCTCAATTCCACCTGAATACACACAGCTCTCCTCCTCTCTCTCTCCATCTCCGTGCTACGTTGAATTTCCTCCCCGCTTGCTGTTCCTCCTTGATCTCGGCCAGTCGAACGATATCACCCGGCTTTCACGCCTCCGCCACCCTTTCATCCCCTTCTGGCTCGTACTTCCCTCCATCCTACCGGGAAGGGAGTCTTCCTCCCTCATCTCCTTCCAGTCGCTTCCCTTTCGCATCGGGGATCCTGCACCAGTCCATCCTCCCGAGGGCCGTCTGGTGGAGATAATGTAAGGGTGAGAGCGGGGCGGGGGAGAGAGAACAGATGCGTCTGTGTGTGTGCCCGCGGAAGGAGAGAGAGGAGGGCGTTAAAGGCTAAAAGGCGGAGAGGGAGGAGAGAGAGGTGTCTGTCTGCCCGAATGTATTTGTGCCTGGGGTGAGCAGCGCGTCCTCCTCCCAGAAGGAAGATTTCGAGTTGTGTTCTGTCTGTGCCCGTCGTTCTTTCCGCTGGCTCCTCTTGTCAGTGCGTTCTTGTGTGTGATTGTGTGTGTGTGTGCGTCGGCGGTTATGTGAAGAGGAGGTGTGGAAGAGGGAAGTCGGTTTTGGAGGATGGCGGTGACTCATCGCTCGCGGCAATGTGGAGGGGAGAGCAGCTGCGTGTGAATGCGTTTGTGTGTGCGTGCGGGTGTGTGTGTATCGGTGGGGAGGGGGTCAGAATGAGGGCGAACGGGGGGTGGGGAGAGATTTTTGGGAGTAGAGGAGGATGAGGAGGGAGGGCACGCACTAAAGAGGCCGGTGTAGGGAAGGAAATGGTGTAGAGGGGTGGGTGAGGGGAAGACAGGATGGGTGTTGGAAGGTTGTGCGGGGGTGGAGTGCGGGTATGGGGTGTATTATAAACGGAAACCGGGTGAGGGAGGAAGCGGGGGAGGAGACGCGTGTGTGTGTGTAGCGACTCGTGATCTTAAAAACGTGAAAAAAAAATTTTATGTCGATACCATCGAGAGAGTTGGAATTCGTCCTTGTCCGAGGGGATGGTGTAAAATGCGTTATTGCCGCTTGAATGCGTTTAGACACAAGTTCCTTCATGGTTTCATTATATAGCCTGTAGAAATGTTTACCGAACACAATTTATCTGAACTCGGAAGTTGCCTGGACTTAAAAAAAACTATCACTTGCAAAAAAATAAAAATAATGAAAGGATTTTATGATTTAAATAAAATGTAGTAGTCAGTAGCTTTTATTAATGCTAAGGGGTTTGTCGTTGATAACCACTGTTGTCCATTCGGTCATTCACAACTTCGTTTCCTCGCTCTACGCATATTCGTGCGTACTCGCCTTCCGTGGCTCCAATCTCGCCAGATAATAACCACCGGAAATTCCTCCCTGAACTTCCTCAATGTGGGGATTTAATACTGGCCAGCTTGGAGAAAACACAACCCTTTAAGCAATTCTCAACCGTTTCGTGGGCTGGCTGGGTGCACCGACGCGAATTAGGTGTCTGTCCGTCTTGTCATGCTTTCATCGTCCTTCGAATTCCGATGCTTGCGCCGCTCTGCATCCGAAACAGTGTCTTGCGGACGGACTGGGAACCAGTCTCCCGAGGCATTGTTGAGTGATGTTCACGGAGTAGATGGCTCTCTTTCTGTCGACTTCAATGGGAGGTAAATCATTGCGCGCGCTCTGTTAACGGTGGAGCGGAATTCCATTTCCTTCGCCCCGCACACATCCCCCTCTTTACATTTCAACCAAGCACTCACACTCTCTCTCTATCTAGCTTCCCTTTTACGCCGTGCGGGGTCCCGCCCGATGGATCCACAAGGCAGGAAGTTGTGTGTGAATGAACGCCCGGAGATAAAGCCGCTTGTTCCCCGGCTCTCATTTCTTTGAAATCGAGGGGGATGGCGTGAAGAGATTGCGTGATATTGAGGGAATTTTTACGCCCTTCTTTTCCTTTGGATCACCCCCTTTCCCACCATTTTTATTTCTGCGTCTATCCTTTTTTCAAATGGCCTTTTATTCCTCTTTTTACTGGTTGCCATTGCAGAATGCAAGGGAACCACTGATTTTGCCTGGTATTCGGCTTATTTCTCCCGCCACTGCCGATCCCGTGAAAATGTGGTTTCAATCGCGCAGTTGATGGCGTACTCCATGTTTATGTGCACGAAATCTTAAGCGGACAAAATCATCCCCTTGTCTGGTAAATAATCGCAAGCAATGGATCAATGCACAGTGTCGTCTACATTGTAGAGGGTAGACGCGTAATACTATATATATCGATCGGTGACAAATTGTGTTAGGAGCCTTAGTTGGATGTGGATTACGGTGGATAGGTTTTCTACAGGGCTGTTTTATTTTTCGTCCAAGAATAATATTATTCCTTGTTCAGTATTTCTTCCGCTTATGTCACTGTTGCATTCCATCATTTTTACTGGTAAAAATATTGCCGGAACTTCTGTCAGATAGTGTGATCCTTGGTTTTCTCCGCATTATTATTCCGCCTGCATTCTTACATTATCGATTCACGAACAAAGGAGTTAAAAGGTGGAACGCATGTGCAAGGAATACACATTCCTTTGAAGAACTCAAGATCTAAAACTTCTGTTCCGCTTGGAAATACACTAAAGTTATCTGGAGTTAATCTTTAAAGAAATTTGAAATTATTTCACGGGGTAATCTCGAAATCGCACACGTTTAGCCTCTTACTCTTTCACAACTCTAGCGCCCGTCGTAAGAGTATTCTTATCGTACTTCTTTCCATCGAGCCGTGATCGCCGCTGAAGCGAGATTGCCTCCAAGTACCCCTCTGCAGCATTCAGTAGCGCTACTCCTTCCCAGCGCACAGTCCGCGGTGGGGGCGGAGAAGTTAGGATCAATGCTGCATGCCGAATGAGAAATGGAGGCTGCGGTGAATTGGAAAAAATAATGGAAGCAGTGCATCAGGTTTCCATAGAACCGGGGCGGGAGGGATGGTTGACAACCCAAGTGGCCCCCGCCGGAGTGCGTTAGCGTTTCTTTTGCCGGGCTCGTAGTCGTCACTCGCCGGGAGAGGATTGTTTCCTCTGAATGAGCTCAATTGATGATGAGTGGAGGTAGGGAGGAGGAGTGGATCGGTGGAAGTGGGGAGGGAGAATAAGGGAGAGAGGGGGATTCGAAGTTTTTTTAAGGATCCCGTGAGACTCGCAGAACACCGGTTGCCTGTGGGAACGCAGTTGGTTTCCTGACGGATCTCCTGGGTCGCCCTTGCAGGCGTTGAAGTCTTTTCTCCGCTGATGCTCTCTCTCTCCTTCTTATGTTGTATTTCTTCGAAAATTGACCTTTCGGGTCTCCTGTTTTATGAAGGGAATCGAAAATTCTCATGCCTCGTGACTGTGATGTACGATTCAGACTCGTATCTTCGGAATTTCGACATGGAGCTCGAAAAATTAAAAGTCCTTCGGAATGGTAGAAACATTGAGAGTCTAAGATTCAGGAAATAAAGACCTTCGGACGGGTCTCCGAGAAACTTTAAGTGGACGTCTCACTCCCGTGGGCTAAAAATATGAGGTGAACTGAGACCTAATGCGGAAGGGACTTGGGGAACTGGATATCGGGTTGGATCGGTATTTTTTTTGACTTGAGATTGCGAGGAGAAGGAACTCGCGTGGTGTCGAAGAATGGATGTTTCCGTGATTCGTGTATGAATTTTCACCTTTGCACGATCTCTTTTCAGGAATCAGCACGCCTCGATCGCGTGAAAAAGATAAAAACTTCTGTAGACCCGAGAAACTTTCTAAATTAATGTTGGTCTCGACTCACTCCTAGAAACCATAATAATAAATTAAATAATTTAAGTATGGTAAGATTAATTATTTAAGACACGTCTATAATTTCTATCTCCGTATTTAGAATATTAATTGAGGAGGGATCCAACTGGTAACTTTTGTGTTCTTTTTATCTTGAGGTTGGTTTATAAATAGTTTTGAAATTGGAAGCATTTTAGAAAAGAGATTAATTATCGACTGTGGATTAGATTGTGACCAGGGGATCTCTTATTATATCAGCGGGGAGTTCGTTCTCTTGCGTTTTAAGAAATCTTTTCGAGATCCAGAAGTATTCGCCTTGTCTCTTACTAAAATAAACTTAAAAAGAGTCTCGTTTGAGGAAGATATTGGCTTGGAGTGCCCTTTCAAAGAATGACTAATGCGCCGTATTTTCTATTTGGACTGCTCTCTTCTTGAGGTACCGTCGTTTGACAAGCAGTCTCCCTCAAAGCAGATAAAAGCTCCTTCATCTTAACAGTGGGCTGGTAAGGGTGTGGGAAGCACAGGAGTGACTCATGCAAACGACCAAAAAGAGAGAGAGAAGATATGAAATGATAGGGTGGGGGTGTGTGGAGTCCTGTGCATATACTTCTCACTCTCCCAAGGCGGAGAAGATAAGGGACCAAGTTTCGGATGAGTGCGGTTTCAGGAAGAATGCGGCATTTATAATCGGGGCAGTTTAGTGCTTCACATATCTTGTCTCGAAGTGAGCTCTTCCTTCTTTCTCAGTCTTGCGATTTATATTTAGCTCAATTTTTACGTTATCTCTGTCGGAAGGTGTGTTTTTTACAATTTATTTGGACGAAAAGGAAAGCTTCGCCGACGGCCGGATGCTCAGCTCATATCTACCCCTGGATTTATCATATTTCCAGCGGGTGTTCTGCTGATGTAGACTTGCTTTCCTGCCCAGGGAAATGGTCATTTCTTACGCCGCCTAACCCATCTCGCACCCTTCAGTTTTGGACCGAAAATTGCCTTGGAGCTCACAATTCGCTAGTCATACTTAAAGCGATATGCATTTTAAAGATGCTATTGACTTCATTTCGTCACCCAATGAATTCGTTTGTGATGAAATACTTTCGTGAAATCCGCCCTTAAATAATTCATTTGTCGCGATATGATATGTAATAATAATTGCAACTAATGCAATGAGGGGTTTACTCGGGGCATTCTTCACCCCCAATTTTCGTAATGGCCCTTCAGCCGGTGGGGAAGTGCGTAGGCGATTTTGTGACGTAGCTCGTAGGTTCCATTGTCGCAGGCGTCCTTGTTAGGCATTGCGATGGTGAGACCGCATTTTCTGCCCAGGCGTCGAGGTATAGTTTTCTCTCGCGGTGACATATGTATATCCCCTTTCCCACCGTCGTGCTTACTTCCTTCTCCCCTTGCCGGGTTCTCTTTTTTCTTCCATGAGAAAAAGTCCCCTCTTCTCCGTTCCCAGCATCATTGACATTCGTCCCCTCCTCTGATCTCTCCTGCATCTCTTTCGTCGCCCCGATCCGGAGGAGCACTCGCTCGCCTCCTTCCTTCCATCTATCCTCTTCACTCCTTATCTCCTGCCCTATCGTCTCTCTCTCAATTGCTCTAAATCTTGCCTCTAAGTACAAGAACCCTTATATGAACAAGGGGTCTTGGTGATCTGGATTTCACCCCGCAATTTGGTCTTCACACGATTGTCACTCACTAGTCCTATCTACCGTCGGGTTTTCTTTCCTCCATCTACGTTCACTTCGGAAACTGGTGGGACGAGAGCCCTGCTATCTCCGGACCTTTTTAATGTCACGCTTTTAAAGTTTCATATATACATTCCGGAATGAAAATAATGCGCAAATTGCAGAGCAAATCCCCTCAGTCGTCACTTGCGACTCCAAACTGCATGGTTTGTATTTTCGTAGTTTATTATAATAGGCATTGGTACATAATCCGATAGTCAACGTTAAAGAGTAATTCCAATGCAGAAATTATCCCGAAAAGAGTGTTGATACGTTAATCTAATAACCATATTGAGATTTAAATTGACACACGGCTTGATTCCCATATTTTCGTCACCATAAGTGCAATGAAATGCGATCATATTTCTACTTCTTAAAAAACTCCAGCGAAAGAATGACCGAGCTACGAAATCAATGACGGAGATTATTTTCTTCTCGGTCCAAAATCCTTAGCGGTTGTGTTTCGGTATAGTACCTTGAGTTTACGGCAAGCGACCTAGACAAATTATACACCGGTTAAATATAATTCCGGTAAATTGCATTTCTTATCGGAATATCGGGTGTTTGCTCAAATTTCACTTCCCCGGAACGATTTCCACCTCACTTTCCCTCATGTTGCTCAGGGTATGGAAGTCCCCGTGCTGTTAGTTACTACTTCCCTCTCGCTCCGTGTACTGCGCACCACCCCCGTGCTCATTCCCCTCACTTCCTCCTCCCCACCCACCCACCCACCCACCTCTCACATCCCCTCGACGTATCCGCTCTCTCCTCCCCTGCCTATCTCCGATCCCCCACGGCCCCCTTCAAACCCTTAGGCCGCCCACGCCCAAAATACGAGCCCCCCCTTAAAGCTTTGAGAGAGAAGAAGGGAGAGGGAAACAGCTTCCCTGGTCCATGACCGTGCCCACCCACGCAACCCCTCAGAAACCTCCCCCCTCGTCCCCGTGCTCCGAAAACGTCCCGACAGGACACTCCTGCGCATAGGAATTCCTTCACCATTCCATGACTCACCAACTTCCCACACTGCTCCCCCCTGTTGTGTGTGTCGACTTCCCAGCCCTTCAATCCATTCCCCCCTCAGCCAGTACCCGCTACCTTTCTCGTTCTCATTCCCCCCCGAACTCCCTCTCCCTTTCGAGTATAAGCTCGTACTTCCACTCCACCCTATTCTCCCTCCAAACCAAATTTTACTACGCCTCCCCCTCTTCTCCCGACCCCCCTCCCCACATTTTCATCCATCTCTGTTCACTCTCCTCCTACTCCCCCCTCAATCCCTCCATTCCAGATATAACTGCGCTTGATGGCCTCCGTATGCTTTTTTACAAGTCTAACTTAAGCGCTTTCGGCTATTAAGTTTTTTTATTCTACGTTCTCAGCCGTAAATCTTACGCAAGCCATTCTTCCCATGCCACTTAATTGTTACCTAAGTGCGGTTTAGATCAGACTTTCAATCACGAGCACATATGTATATGAGCCGTAAAAAGGTCCGTGATTCAAAGAGGAGGTTTGTTCACGAAGTGACACACACACTGCCGTATTCCGTCAGTGTATGACGTGTGATATCCTTTCGTTTATTGTTGTTGTCTAGCTTCAAGCTCTCGTGGGCGATTTTGCGATAGGAAAGGGAAACCGTTATCATCACTGTGTATCGTTGGTGTAGTAGTTTTTTTATCGAGGGTTTTCGGTTGGAGTTATTTTTTTAATACCTCTAAGCGGGGATTTTATTTAACATTTTACTTACTAAAACGTACGCAAGACATTATCTTCTCCATAATGGTGGATTGACAACAAATACTGATCTTGAACTTAAGATCTCTCCATAAAATGTACATTTCAGTATGTTTACTATGTTACACAGTATGAGATTCGATATTACTGCTATTCTTTTGAGCTCTCGAAAATCCATCACGGAAAAAGGACCTCCCTTCGAGTCGGGCCGATGAGAGGGGTGGATGGAAGGTACATGCATACCAGGCACGGCTGTCCGGGAGGGTATCGAGACTATTCTATTACAATCGACTATAAACTATTGCCGTCTTGGAAGACATTGGGGGAGGAAAATATTTTCACAGGGACCCGTGCCTCGGCGGTCCTGAATTTCCTACTTAAGGGTCGTAAAAATACCTTTTTCCAACCGGGAAATCGATTTCCTCCCGGTTGGGATCATATTTTCCTACGGATCCCGAGCTTTCTGAGCTTCCAGCCCCGTCAACGCCGCGTTCGCATTCCTCTTGCGAATTCGATCTGGGTGAAATGGCGAAGCAATCCGGGGCTCGCCCGTTTTAAAGTTTTAAATGAGTACTCGTCTCAGGGAAGAAAACAAGCGAGCGGTCATTTCCGAACGTACGCAGGCATAACGACGTCTGAAATCTCTTGATCACTAGTCTCCAGCGCCCTCCACATCCGGCCGAGATCCGCACCCATTCGCCCGACAGAGAGCCCGAGGTCGCGGAGCGTGTGCCGGAAGGCGCTCTTTAATAACCAGGCTGATGATCGCTGATGGCTACGCGCCGGTTGCCCGTGCTATTCGGTCACTCGAAAGCGACAGCCTCCTCTACCGAGTCCTGCAATCGACTCGTTGCGGGACAGCCACCCTCCCATGTCTCACTCCTTCCGTAGTTGTACAGTTAGAGCCCTCGTGTTCCCCATTCCATCCCGACCTCCTCACAATTCTCTTCAAACCCCGTTGCTCACCAATACCGTGCGATCGTTAGCAGTCTTTTATTATTTTTTTTGTTTCGTTTTCATTCGCGCTGCGGTAGTCTCACACGCTCCCGAGGAGAGTCTAGCCTGCATGTCCGCATTTCTCTCTCTCCCAGTTTTGTTGGTTTTTCAATATTACTGTTCCTCTTTTGCTTTTTCCTTCCTCCCTCGGGTTTTCATGAGCGGGAGGCGCATGCCCCTTCCGCTGCCCGCCGCCGCCCCCCCTTAGAAGGCCAATGAACCCCGCCACGGTGCACGGACGATGCCGTGAGTTCTAATTGGCTCTCCCCAGGGTCGGTGCGCCGGCGTCTGGTTTACATGGAATGGAGAGGGGTGTGTGTGAGGGAGAAATAGGGGGTGAGGGGGATATCGAAATGGCCATGCTGTGTGAGTGGGGATGTGGTGAGGGTCGGGGAGAGAAGAAACAATGGCACGCAAAGGGAACCTCGCGTGATGGCGCCATTGAGTGAATAACAAAAAGTTTCCGGGGAGTCACGCGGAGATCGATCGTCGATTAATCACTTCCCGATGGTCTCGTCAAATCTCGGTGCGATGGAAGCGGTGTGGATCTTCTCGGCCGCTCGAATGATGGAAATATACTTCAACCTCATCCTCCCTTCGTTGGACGTCCCTTTTTACTCTTTGTCGAATAATCACGAATGGATCAAGGGCGTCTTTTTATTTTTCCAGTCCGGTGAAAAAAAAAGGGTTCAAAATCTCGTGATAATAATGGACAGTGGAAGTTTAATTTTTCCTTCCGACTCCTATTCCTTCCCCGATTTGAGTAAATAAATGCCTGCTGAAACTTCCCGTAGTATAAAAATATCCCGAGTACTTTTCCGGACGGGAGATTCCCTCATCATTTCAATGCCTTGATGTCGGTAATAATTTCCTCGCTGAGATTGGCCGTGCCCATGGGTCGGAGGTGAGAATGCAAACTTTTTCCTGTCGGAAAGCAAGGGAATATAATGGCTAACTATTTTCCCATAAAAATATGCTGGTTAAACGATTCCAGTCCGACGGAATGTCTGCAAGCCGTGAAGCGCGAGTATGTCGAGTGTTTGTCGAATCTTCCGCCATGTACCCAAATCCTCTGCCTCGTGCAAATAAAGGCCTCCATTGTCACCACGACGGCGGAGGCATTTTATGAAAGCGCATGATTCGTACTCCAAGGCTTAGTCATCCTCGAATGATTTTCCCCCACGGATTTGTTTCCATTCCACCCCAACTTGCTCCCAAACTTCATTCCCCTCCCCCCCTCCTCCACAGCCCACGATATCTTTCGGTGCTTTTTTTCTCTCGCGTGTTAGGGAGTGCGAAGGTATTTCCGGATGAGGTATAGAGTATGGTCGGGAAGGGGTGTGGGGTTGGGAAATTAGTTGGTGGATGTGAGAAAGTATGGGGGGTGTGTATGCCTGGTTGTATTGTTTTGGGGAGGGTGGCAGTGACGGCAGCCGCGCGTGAGGAGGGAGGGAGGAAGGGTGGCAGTGGAAAGGGGGTTGCGGGGCGAGGGACAGGGAATCGAGAGATGGGTGGGGTGGGGAGGATATTATCGAGGTAGGGTGAGAGCGAGCTCGTCGTCATGGGAACGGCTGCGTGCCGACGCTTCTCTTCCTCGTGCAACCACCCTCCCCTTTTGCCTTTGACCCTCCCCCCTTTCTCCCCTCGGTATTCCGTTTTCACTAATTTCCTCCCCGAACCCCGGCCCGACTTCCCCTTTCCCTCCTCCCACGCCCCCGGGATCCCTCCTTCATCTCGTTTCTCCATCTCTCTCATCCCTCTCTCCCAGACACCCAATTCCGTCGAACTCTGAGCCACCCCCACCCATGCACCCTACTCCCCATCACTTTCAACCCCACCTTCCAGCACCGCTTCCAGCCCTATTTCCTCCTCCCCCTCATGTCCACAATTTCCCCCATACCCTTCCCCCGACTCCTCTTCCCCATAGCACCCCTGGAAAAAATCGCCCTGAATTTTCGGCGTTCGGTTGTTTTTATTTAAGCTTTTTCTTTTCCGTTTCGTCGATCGTGATTGTTTGGTTGTTGCGTCAGCTCGAACTTTTATATCGGCACGTTCCAGCCGACATAATGGAAAGGAATGAAAAAAACTGTAAATGCATTAATGGCGGTTTCTCACTTGGTTCGTTACGTTTTGTTTTTTTATTTTTGGGGTTGAACATGCCGCGATCACGTTCGCGAGGCTGTGCGGGGATTTGTTTGCGGATCAGAATTGTTGTCACACGCTGGTGGTGCACGTCGCTTGTTTTCCCCGTGCGGGATCTACGACCTTATGAACGAACTAGGTGCGAGGATTCCGGGAGAGAAAAATTGCCATCGCTGAAGTGGTATTAAAATTCCAGACCTCAGACCCTAATTGGGTCTCACCTACAGTGCAATAATGATTATGGGGATGAAAAGCATTTACTCTTACCCAATTATTTTCCTGAAATGTGAAGTGGAATGTTAAATTCAGATTTTCTATTTGTAAAATAGTTTACCACCTTAAAAAAATTACTTAAGCCTTACCACTAATGTTTTATTGGCATCACATGTTTGCAAATTCATTTTATCCTCAGGCAGATTTTGAGTAAAGGGTTATTGATCGTTTAATGACCTGTCCACACTTCGTTTAATTGTATGCTGTCTTATTCCGATGCAAAAGTTCGCGACATAACGTTCATACACGTTATAATCTGAGGAAAGTTATACTAAATTTTCCCATGTGTATAGTTTTCGCATAAGATTATAAAATTAATTTTTTGCGTTGTTCCTTTTTAAAATATTCAGCTGCTTTAAATTTTGATCACCAATTTCCCATTCAAGATCAGCTCTCTACTTTTAAACACAGAATTTCCAACATTGAAAAAAGTTTCGTATTCCTTTATGATTTTATGTATTGTTTTATTCTTCCCTCGTCTATTACTAAATAGCGTTTTATTTGGGTAATTCCTCTTGACAATCATTCTGTTTCCTAACCGAAATCTTCTTCCTCTTAATTTGCAGACGAGGCCCGAGCTTCTGGGAGTCGCGTGCTGGTTCACTGTCAGGCCGGCGTCTCGCGATCGCCGACCATCTGCATCGCTTACCTCATGCGCCACCGCCTCTTGCCCATGGCCGAGGCGTACCGAAGGGTGAAGAGGCGCCGCCCCATCATCGCGCCCAACTTCAACTTCATGGGGCAGTTACTGGAGCTGGAGCAGGGATTGAGCCTGCCCAAGGCTCCCTCGCCCCCGTCGGCGCCCGGCACCCCCGACGCCGCCGCACCCGAGGCCGTGGTGGTGGTCGTGGCGGAGCCCGCCGTCACTTCGGAGCTCCAAGGACCCGAGCTGGAGGCGGCGAGGGGGGACGAGAACCCGGACAAGGGCTCCGCCCCCATGGACGAATGCTGGGCATCAGAAGGCGGTCTGGCGGCGGCCCCTCCGCGAAGCGGTCACGAGACCACGGGTACGAGTCAGGGGGAAGATCCCCCCCGGTGGGTGGGGGCCGGAGTGGACGAGGAGGCGATCGAGTGCGGAGTCGTATGATCGCGGCTCCGCCCGGGGCGGAAACGGCCCCGCCCCCCGCGCAAGAAGCGCCGAAGTTCTGTGCCGTCGTCACCTCCCCGCACTGTTGAAGAAAGCGTGTGCACCAAGAAGTGAGAGAGACGTTATATTATTTTCCTCCTCGCGTCACAATTTTTTTTTTAACTAAGGTCCTCTTTTTATCCACGATTATGCATCAGGATTGCATAAGGACGTTAACGACTTTGATTACTGTGGGAAGCTTTATTTTTTCTAAGAAAATGACAATATGAGATCGATCACCTTCAAATTAGTGCGTGTTTTTTCCGTTCTTGTAAGGTGGTGTACATAATAATATTATTTTTTTCTTCTCGAAGAAAGTTTCATTGCCTAGAAGCGTGAAAGATTTTTATTAACTGAGGGCAGTTTTGTTTTTCCTGAGCTAAAATATCGTGCCTTAATTTATTTTCAGAAATATTGTTTGAGGTATGGTGTGAGGATATTGAAAAAAATTTCCTAGCAGCAGACCTTTTTTTTTTTAGACTTTTCTTACTGTGAAGGAGTAAGAGAATATTGTAAACTCATGGTAAATAATGAAAATGGATACGAGAGGTTGTGTATGCTGTTTCGTTTGCAATTCAAAATTGGCAACTATGGAAGAAATATGCAGCTGAAGTACCTCGCAGCATTAGTGGCAATTGATGGGAGCTTTTATTTTCACTAATTTGATGGAATTTTATCCACAAATGAGAATGAAATGGTAGCAGAGACTCAAGTGTGAACTTTCAAGTCGCCACTGGCAACATGGAACTTTGGAAGAGTTAGTACTTTTTCATTTTGAGTTCACTTGGCATGAGAGAGTAGAGAATGTGTCCATGTAGAAGACATTGTTTTTTTTTGAACCTGATTAAAAACTGAGTTAACAGTTTTTTTTCAAATTGTGCTCTCAAGAACAAGTTTGTATTCTTAAATATCCCACCTTCTGTTTTTGTGTCTTACCATATACTTACCATCACCACTCAAGTGCATAGTGTGAACTGACATGATAACTTACCTTCTACATGGGAGCCTTGAAAAGATTGAAGAAATGTCATCTGTGATTGATTTTGTGTTTTGGGTGTCCTCTTGGGGATGCCCAAGAATCAGCACTACTTCAGAATGAATTTGACTTTCATCAATGAACAATTCACATCAGCTATCCATGAATACGCCATTGGTAGGCTGTCATAGCTTTCATTCAATGAAAAACGTCTCTCTACTGCATAGGAGGCTGGACCAGGGAAACATACCAATCAAGTGTCTGTTTTGCTAGTGGTCTTTTCTCCACGAGTGTCATAAGGGTTTTATTTTTTGTCAATTTTATGCATTTTTTGGAAATTCTAAACTCAAAAGTCATGGTTGAAAATGCACATTTGTATGAAATTTTATAGTAGAGCGAGTCATGTATGAAAAATTTAATCTGTATGAGCTATCGAGGAAAGCACGGAGGTGTATGGGAGATGCCTTTTTTGGCCTGAATATCAAAATAAGAGTAATGTTGCTCTTAAACTTTTGGGTGTATCTTTCTGTATTGTGTAAAGTTTTTTGAGGTCAACCGAAAGCTTTTTTTTAATGAGCGCATGCTTTCAGGCAGAAAACATATCTTGAGGTCCCTTTAAAAGGCCCTTCTCATTAATGTGTATGTTATATACATAGAACCATAATGCAAGTGGTTGTACTGTTTCTGGCTCTTTAATTAACCTTGTTGGAAGTGTCTCATGTAGTGTGTCATGAAAGCAGAAAATGGGTGTATTAGATGATAATAATGGAAGAGTGTGAAATTCCTGGTCTTTTTAAGTGTTTAGGGAAGTCATGGCAGGTTTTTAAAAAAGTCCTATGCCTTTCTGACATATCCTCTTTACAAGTATGTTCAAATTCTTGTTGTGAAAGTTGGCATATCAAAAAGTCATTCATTGGCATTTTGTGAAATCTGAATCAAACTGGTTGAAGTGATTGAAATTGAAAGAAGGTTATTTGCATGTCTGTTGAGAGTTGTGTTTTCTGTTCTGTAGTGTGTGTTTTTGATAACACATTGGCTTGAAAACTCTTTAAAGACACTTTCCTATAAAATGAGTAAAAAGGTCAAAGTGTAAAAGCAAATGGCTTATTGCATGCTTTGGTCACATTTTAAATTTGTTAGTCTTCTGTGAGTATTCAGAGAACCTCAAAAAGGACTAATAATACAAATTCGGTCCCAGAGATCACTAAATACGGAGGCATCTTCAACTTCTTTCACCTCATAATTCATTGAGTACCTTTTTCACTGAGTATTGTAAACTACATATATACATTCTTGAGTGCAAAGTATTTTGATATACTTTCAATAACCCCTTGAGTACATTGTGATATTTTTGAGTTTAAAATCGAGGATTGTGAAACCTGAATTGATTGACAGTTGGCGGCTTGCAACCCATGGCTAGCCAAACCCTGTCAATGAAATCTTGTATGCACTCTTCAATATCCCTAATTCAGTGCATACTTCCTTATTTTGCCAATGGCTTGCAGTCAAATCCAGAATGTATCGAATTGCAGTTGTCGACACAGTTGTCCTTGTAACCATGGCAATGGCAGAAATAACATTCAGAATGCAATGTAGTCCACAATTGGCCTAATTTTTGACTTGGTCTTTAGACAGAGTTTAAATGGGAATTGCATGCCTTTACATTACTTTAAGTAAACAGCCAGAAACTGTAAGGTAACTGTTGAACAGAGGTGCAGCCATCAATCTCATTTAAAAGATTAAATTACTGCACATCTCTTAAGGTCAACAGCATTTGAGGACAGGCACACAATATTAAAGTATCATACAGGATATAGGGAGATTGAATGGGAACTCTGACCTTGAATTATTGATGATTTCAATATACAAATTGCATTCGTAGATTTGCAATTGAGGTTTCTTCAGTGTCTTGTGTTCATTTCTCCCCGTTTTCTAATCTTTGTATGGAGCCTGTAAAGAAGGTTACCAAATTTAGAGAATCCATTTGGAACCTTTAAATTACATTGATTTAGTGATTGACAAGAATGTGGTTCTGACTGATGTCTTCCATTTGGAGCAGTGCGTGTCACATGAAATGCAACAGTTGCTGAAGTATGGGTTTTCCATGTGGCCTAAACCATGCGCAATGTCTCCCCTTTCAGTTTCCCTTTACCCCTCTAGTTCCTCAAAATTCTACATGCCATTTTTCATTCCATTCGCATGAAATCAGCATGTTTCCACAGAAACTGCTTTGAGAGAATAGGTGCCTCATGTACATGAACTTTCATTGAAGCATCCCAAGCATTGGGGTTAATTAATTCCTCAACCATCAGAAAAAATGGTTGCATGTTTTCAAATGGAAGAGTTACTTCATAGGTACCCGATAATTATTATTTATGCCTATTGGACAGATTTGTGGAGAATGAGATGTACTGGATTTATTTTGTGTCTCCTTTATTACTCTGTTCTCGTGATTGATCCCTTATAATATGGAGACGGAGACAGCAGGGACCTTATGATTTCAAGGACTTCTTATTTATTTTTAACTTTTAAAGAGCCACATATTGTAACTGAAAAATATTGTCAGCACTTTGTAAAATTTTCTTGTTTTTTTGGTCATGAGTAGTTAACAAATGGTTTATTAATGTAGAAATGTGAATAAGAAATGTATATCATTTACTTGATCATTTATATTAATTTCTCTTCTCGCTGAATATATTTTTTCTTTTTTTTCTCAAATGGATTGATGTATCACAGTAGGGGTTTAACGAGCCAGAGGAGGCAGGAAGTCATGCTCTTGTTTTTACTTAGTGATTTCTGTTAGAGGTTGCAATGTTTAGTCCTGTTTTTGGTTTTCAGTATGACTATGATCATATGAAGGTCATGTATTTTCTTTTCCTGTTCCTACGACCATGTATATAACCTGCTAATAATATCTTTAGTACACAAGCACAACGCTTTTGGTTAATGAGAGCAAGAATGGGTTGCAGATAATTCAATGCCCATTATCTGTATGAAATAAGAAAGATGTTTATTGGCCATTTTCACCAGTTTCAGCCATCCTGTGCCTGCTGGTATTATAGTGTGTCACTGGAGAAAGGAATTTGGTGATTCAAAGTCTAGTCCTATATATAGTGTTGTAATATTAATACTATTATGATTTTTTCTGAATAAAAGGAAGGCTGTGTTATATAAGGAATCATTTGTTTTTATTTAGTAATATTCAATGCCCATGAATAGAGTTACCTTATGTATATACTAGTTTTATTTACTCCTAATAGATAATAAAACTAGTTATATTTTACTCCTAATAAATAACATTTGTAATGGTAGGAATAATTAAAAAAAAACCTGAATCGAAACCAACTAGAGTTCTGTTGTAAAAATTACCTTTCCATTCAAACCTGGTGGATAATGAATATTCATTTGAACATTCATTCTTAATGATAGGCCAAAAGTAATTGCCTACAAATTTATTATGGAATATAAGAAGACCCTTAAAAAATAATGATTATGCATATTGATCATCGATGAATACTGTAAATGGTTCAAAGTAACTGCTACTGATGAGCTCCTCAGGTAATATATAATCCATGATTAAAGATTGATAATAATTCATTAGTACGATTATTACCATCGTAATTCGTCAGTCATTTGTCACCTTAGCAACAGTTTAATTAATGTTCCTGTGATGCTGTTGATGTTGCGATGTGTAGTGAATACGTCGAGTGTGGTTCAAGTATCGCCGAGTCTTTTCAGAGTGTTTTTGGATCGCCGAATATAGAAGGTTTGTTTATACATTCTGCATACTCCCGTTATTGCTACATTTTTTATTTTGAAATCGATTTTGAGACTATCTTTTGATTTTGCCCCAAATTACCATTTTGAGGTTGCATAGTGTTGTTTAATAAAATAGTAGCTTAACTGTCTGGGTCCCCTGTCGAAAAGCTATGTCAATTTACAAACATATCAAAACTCTTGCACATTCACGATAAAGTTTAATAGTCACATTCTGAGAAATTTGGAGGAGTGATCAGAAATCGGATGTCACTGATTGCCACAGGTCCCAGTCAATTTCCGTTGTCCAATTTGGTAAAATATATTTTGAAAAGCGAGCCTGTAGTTGTTAACAAGTATGTGATTTGAGTCTGTTTAATGAACAAATATATTTATCACTTTCAAGTGAGAACACGACAGAAGTCTAACTTTCAAGTGTTATTGACAACTGAGCAATGACCTCGTGAGAAAGAATGTTATTTAAGCACTATGAACTTCTTTTACGAAATGTTTGACATTTAGACGGTGTATTTTACTACTAATAATAAATACCATTCAAAAACTTATGAAAGATAAGTTACATAATTTATTTCAATAGAAAACTTCATTTTTGAATTTCGAACACGTAAAACTGTATTCACGTCTGAGCGTGTATGTAAATTATATTGTTCCATCATGTCATTGGGTAATGAATTCCTGAAATTATGGCTTGTGTTGCAAAATCCCATCGCAAATGAGGATGAAGTACACACATTCCTCAGACCTCCAGCTTTATGCCTAGGCGAGCAAACCCAAGCAATAGGGAACTTTTCTCTGACGCTTCGCCCACTTAGAAGTTAATCATTTCACTACCAACTGGTCTTATAACTCTGAAAAATGTCTGCAACGTCAGTCAGGGGCATTATGAGTATCCTGAGGTAACTTTAGCAGCCAGTTCTTAGTGGGTCAGCCATCGTCATTCGTGCTGGGAGTTGGGAAGAGGTCAACTCAAAGAAGCCGGCGTCAACTTATCCCATGCTCCTTCCAGATCACCCGAGCGTGTTTCTCAAGTTTTTGAGAATGCGGCGGTCATGTCGCGGTGGGATGAACTGAAGGGGACACACATCCTAATGATGTGGTAAAATTAAAAGCCTGAGAACTCAGAATTTAATTGAGGGGTGATCTAGGGACTGAGCTAAATATTTAATTCCTTCCCTTACATGGAAAAATCACACGAGGTCAAACCTGACGCATTAATTCGAGAGTTAATTTTGAAATCATTTCGGGGGTGGACCAATTAATAGAAGCATAGAGTATTACCTGAAAAAAAGTTATTTAAATGTTCCCAGCTTATTCGATAGTGATAAAAATATTTTTTATTAATGTCCAGCTAAGATACAAGAGAATTATGACTTCTTGTCAAACTTGATGTTTTCCTGTTGGCCTTTGGCGTGTAATTTTATGTCATTACACTTTATTCAGTGTTGTATACCTTGCTTTCATATTCCAAATGGAATGCTGTACCCGTCCATTCCAGTTGACATTGCACTTGCCCGCATAATCTATAGGCTCGATTTCAAACATTGCGTAAAGCAAATGTATTCGTCCCGGAACCCACCGGTGGGGAACTAAGGGGTTAATAAGTACAATTGGAAAACTAAATGATTAAAAACACTAAATTTTACGATGATATACATGCATAGGAAAGATTTCCTTGGAGTGACGTACTTAAATCAGTTTATGGAATCGTATTTACTTGGATTTTATGAGACAACACGGTAAAATTTCCGACAAATCCAATTTGAATTAAGTATTAATTCTTTTAAAATATTTTAGTGAACTGGACTCCTAAACTCTACTAACCTTTAGTGGCGAGCTTATATACACTATTTCTCTTCTTGTAGGCAAAATACGTAAATATTCGAGTTAAATACCATCTATAAAATTATCGAGGAGAAACCAAGCGACAGTGCTTAGTAATATTACACTGACTCACAATTTACAAATGCAGTAGGACCAATTCAATGCAGCGTTAATCATCGGCAACTGAAAATGTATCGTACATTTTACGCAGCAATTTGAGGAATCCTTTGGCCCCCACAATAAACATTATTTATATATAACAATATTTATCACAATGAAAATGGTTAGTTATGGTGGGGGCGGTCTCTTATACTATATATACTATACAAGGTGTCGGTAACAATGTTTTCCTGACGTGTATAAGATATGCTGAATTTAGAAGACCAGTTAAGTGTGTGCTTTATCGTAGATCGTATTGGTATTGATAAAATGGCAGTGCAAACAATTATCACTGAAAATTTGGTGATGCGAAAGATCTGCGCTAAACTCGTTCCGATGGTCTTGACGGACGATTAAGAGCAGAGTCGAGTGTCTGCTTGCGAAGACCTTATGCAACAGCATCGCCACGATTACCCAACCACCTTAAAATCCCGACTTGGCACCAGCAGACTATTTCCTATTCCCTTTAAAAGTGAAATTCTCCCTCAAAGGACACCACCATGGCACCCTAAATGCCGTCAAAGAAGCTTGCACGCGTACCTTTAAGGACCTTCCGGGATCCGCCCACCAGGGAGTCGTGGAAAAACCGCTGGCAAATGTGTGTTGACGCTCGAGGAATGTAATTTGAAGAATTTTGAGGCATTGAAGCAATATCTAAAATAAATCTTTTTTTCCGAAACTTTTAATACAAACCATGCATGATGGATCTACCGAATAGCGTCCTTTTCCTTTACCGCCCTATATGCATCCTCCCATTGCGTCAATATTAATAAAAAAATAGTAAGTTTATTGATACCATGGCTTCTCTTCCGTTTGTCTGTGATCTCAGAATTACTCTCACCATTAGTTAGATAATTGAACAAATTACAAATGAAAGCTGTTTGGCTTGTGAAAAAACTACGAAAAGCCACGGTCACTATGGTACATAGTCTGGGATGGATGCACCTGGAAGTTTTGAGACTGCGTTGGATTAAATTTGAAACAAAGTATCAGTCGTGGGTTTTACTTGCGACATCGAGGAAACAGTCAACGCTCCCCCATGAGTTGACAGATCAGACAACACTGACAAAATTTGAGATATAGACTGTTGAGGAGATGGAGTCAAGGTTCGTTTTCCCGTCGCATGATTCAAGATCGATATATAAGGATGAGAAAACTCTAATCTGTATCTCATCTTTACTTACTGACTGTCCTTTTTCATGAGTGGCACCCCTCCCTGCCACACTCCCTTGCGACATATATTATCGTAAATGTAGCGATGTTAAATCCTGGGGCACCTTATGGCATCAGGTTTTGGAGAGGTGTTTTTTCATGAGTGATTGTGGCTGATGGCAAATTTTTAAGAGATATTTGATTGGAGCAACGGAATTTCGTTGGTTGCTAATTATCAAAGCGTCAACAAAGTGTTTTCGTTGTTGCCTCCAGACAAATCGTTGGTTCGTTATATGGAGAATATATACTTCATTTTAAAATTATTTTATATTGTAATATGTCATAAAATAGTAATTTTAAAGATGCTCGAATGGGTAGAACAATTTTGCACTAAACCTAATAACATTCTTGGATCATACAAGCCTTGTATAGCCTTCCAATTTATGATGAGATTGAACCCACGGATTATAGTATTTTTTTAAATACTGCAATCCGTATAACGTATTGTAGTATTTTAAATTGCTCGTGGAATTTAATAAAAACAATTTCAGGGCCAGTATTTGACGTAAAATCTTGACCATACGTATGAGAAAATCGCCTATATATTCAGATAATGATGAAGAAAGTCATGCATTAATTGAAAATTACTTAATCGTATTGGCAATGCGGAAACATGATTAAAGCTGCGGGTATGTAAATTTTACAAAACTTATAAATGTCTCTCGAATAGCAAGTAATATAACTCCACTAAAAAATTACTAGAAAGTAATAATTAGTTTGCAAGGGTCAGCGATGTTACATTTATTTCATCTTAGCACGCAATGCAGACTTTACGTTTCTTGTTTCTACAATAACGGCGTAGAGCATTTATCTTTCATTTAATAAGATTTTTAACACAAAAGTTGTGCCTTCGACTTTATTGAATATTTTCTTCGAATGAAGCCTTTAAGAGAATCCATCACATCCTAATATTTCGAGCCCTTTGTACAATCACGAAAAGTATGGAAATGAAAGGTCACTCTAATAAAATTCAATCGTAGGGAAAATCTGAGGTGTAAAATTAAGCTTTACCGTTAATGTTTTGGATGATATGAGAGGAAATACACAATTGGATTATTATTAATACACTTCAGTTCAGGATTTTCATTCGCCCACAAGGTGACGACATGAATGACTAGCTCGGTGACCTAACTAGTGAGGAAAACACTTCATCCCAGAAATGAAAGAGGGGTTGTGTTAAGCTGAAAGGAAATATTGAACGTGTGAAACATAAGGAAAGCGAATGGAATAGATAAGAGAACAGGATAGGGAAAACTGGCCTCGGAAGCGTAGGAGGCAGGTATCTATGGGCGAATGGGGAGTGACGAGGTCGGAAGGGGAGGGGCCGAGGGAATATGCTTAGTGGAAGGAGAGGGTGGCATAACGGGCCGAGCGGGGTGTCAGGGGTGGTGAAAAGGAGGTGGGCATGTGGAGAGGGTGAATGCGCGGGGGTTTGGGGGAGATGCGGGGATGGATGGAAGGGCGAGAGAGCAGGGGGTAGGAGCGAAAAGAGCGCGCGGTTGCACGGGTGGATGGTAGGAACTGCTTGCGGAGAGGAGTGGCGAGGGGGTTTGTGTTATGGGTGGGGTGGGCAGAAGGGCTGTGGAGGGGGGTGGGGGGTTTGTCCCGACTCTGCCCCCTTGCACGCACAATTTGGCGTGAGTCATGGGCGGCGTGATTCAGCTGTCTATCATCGTGCGTCGGCGTCGATCCGACGATTAGGGTCATCGAAGAAGAGTTTGTGTTTGCATGCGTTCTGTGTATGTGCGTAAAGTCTCGACGCGGGGGGGGAGGGAGGGTGGTCGGGAAAAGGAGATTTTTTGGCCGGTCGGATGGCTAGAGGGTTTTGGGGGTGCTGTGGTGGAAACAGCGCCGCGTGGTCGGGAACGGGCGATGGAAGAGAGGCGGGGAGAGCGATAAGAGATGGTCGGGGGAGAGGGAAGGTGCAGAGTTAAAAACTTACTTAGGAGGGAGGGGCCGTGGATGGGGTGGGTACGGGTCATAAAGGGGATTTTTTTTAGGGTAAGGAAGCCGTATTCCCTCGCGCACGTTGGGGTGGGAGAAATGGGTTGGGGATGAGGGAAAGACGGTTCGGAAGAGGGGGAGGGGTAAGGGTTCTGGGGTCGAGAGATTCATATGGCGTATTTAAGATGATGTCGCTTGAAAGCGAGGGTTTGAGGGTTCCAAATGGGGAGAGATTGGAGGAATATGGGAGATGGAGAGGAAAGGAGATTAGCATGGAAGGAAGGGATGACGGATGGATGCTCGCACGGCTATTTTCGTCAGAAGCTGGCTACTTATCGATGGGACGGGAGAATTTATTGACCCAATGGCATTACGGGAAAGTGCTGGAACAGTTAAAGGATTGATTTTTGGAGGCGATGTAGGGCCCCTTCTGTCCGCAATCCCTCTCTAGAATGCTTAAGTACCGAGCCCTTTCAAGAACCCTTGAAACCTGGGAAAAATTCCGTTTTTTAAGAGATTGATTTATCTGTCTAGGGTTACCATTTTTTCGATTTCAGCCGTAGTTTAGTTCCTCATACATCGTTAAAAATGCTCGCAATATTTATCTATCGTTTTACCCCATCCGATCTCATGATTCATCAAGGACTCAAGTATTTGATAAGTTTTGCGATACACTCTAAAAAAATGCGGACAATCACTTACATTTAAAAGCTGAATACAGTTTTATCTCAATAATAGATATTGAAAAGTAATTAAACATTTCACAATGATAAGTGCACGGCCTTCTCCGCCGAGGCTTAAGGACGGCACGAACGCTATCGATTTCGAAACAGTAATTTGCTGACGGCTTCATCTATCCATGAAATATAAATTCCACATTTGGATTTAACCATTCGCAGTTACATTCAAATTAAAATATGGGCATAGTTTAGAAATAATAGTTTTATTATAAGCATTCTCATATTTTTATAGCATGATGAGATATTCCCTTGCAGTAATATCCTCAAAAATGCTAAAATCTGATTGTACTCTAAATACTCTCATGAAGGAAACAATTCTCGGCATCTGCATTTTCATAGTACTTTGTAAACCACCTCTAATGTGTTTGATAGGAGCTGATTAAACACCACGCATGCAACATCAAAAATTACTCTTTTCTTAATTGCAAACTATATGTTTCATAATTGAAAGAAAGTATTAGTAAATGATAAGTACAGGTGCATCCACTACGGCGTGTATTGAAGTGTGGAATACTTTTCTAAGAATGAGAGATGCATAGCACTGAACAATAAGTACACATACTAGTAAAATAAACTAAGGTTTAATGGAATGAAGACAACATACTAGTATACTTAAAATGAAAAAAGAAAAAAATATATTCTCTTTATCCTATAGCGCCGTCGTCTACGGTTATTTCGATCCCTTATACGGTTATTCCGATCCCTTATTGTCCAAGGAGAAAATGGTATCTTAATCGGTTGGTTCTATACTTTATCTATCTCATTTTTATTGTCATAATCCATCCTACGGTAACATATTCGAGGTAAAATGCCGGGCAGCTGGAACGAATAAAAAATCTTCATTTCTTAATAAAACAATTATTGATTGGAACAATTTACTTGCAAAACTGTTTGAGCACTTTGATTACAGAGTGAATACTTATAAGAAAAGATGTAAACAATTTAAGTAATACTTCGATTGATGTGTTGTGTAAAATGTATGTAACAGCTAAATTTTTGATTGGGAAACTGATGTTAATGAGATGGGGATTTTCTTTTTTCTTGTAGTGTTAAAGTTTTGTGTTTGGAAGTTTTTTAAAATTATATTTGTGTAACATCATGTGTTGATATTATTAAGTTTGAGTTCGAGGTTATTTCTAAACAAATTTGATAAACAGTGAACTTTATATGATAGACTTTCGCTGGAAAGGGATCTATAATTTTGGAATGGCACGAACGTGTCATAACGTTTGGCAGGTATCCTGCAGTAGGCTGTTTTCTTTTGAACCTCCCGTTTACTGTAAACATAAGTAAATTTGCGCGTTTAAATCATCTTCAAAGTTGTTGACTCTGTGACTAAGAACAGTTATTCCGAGATTTGATGAAGACACAGTTATGGTCAGTGCTTATTTATACAGACGATGAGTCTCTTCCTAAAACATCGGTGGCCACATCTGGTACTCTCAAGCGTTATCGTTGCTGCCAGATAAGACGCAGATTAGATATATAAGCATGAATCATGTGCAATTTTTTTTTACTTCTTCCTCATCTCCTTTGTTTACCCCAAGTGTTTAAGCAACGCAACAAGGGCCAAGAAAGGTAAACAGCTGTCTTCAGAGTATGTGACTGCATTTGCTTCCTAGTAACACTCTCATCTTTTCCGCATCGAAAGTTCTTTTTACCTCTCACCAGTGAAAAATCCAGGATTTCTTTAAGAGTTAACTTGTCTATGTGTGCGGATGGGTGCTTATCCTTACGTTATGTGGATCGGCCGCGTAATTAGTGTAATTTACTCGTGAAGTGTGCACAAATCGAGTAAAATGTTCAGTAATGAGTGAAATTAAAAGCATAAGTAATAATGGTTATGAGAAGTCCGGTGCGGGCAAATACATACTAAAGTCATAATTAATTTTGTATTATGTGAATAAAAAACAGCCCTTGCTGAAGCAGTGGCATTTTGATTCTTCTATACATCCAAGGCGTTTATGTAATATTATATGCATTAATAAAAAGTTAATTAGCCGTTACAATGTTTGTGTTTAAACTTTGTTCATGAATTTCAACTTCGTGTGCTGTAGCATTGACAGTTTCCGGTGTAACTTGGTGGCGGACTTTTTCGTTGCAAAAATCAAAACATTTGGTAATTCTTTGTGAAAATTATTGAATATAATTTCGACTTAGAAAGTCATCTTCCGGCAAGGTGACCTATAGGTCAGTTTTAAAGTCGAAATATGGATAGTCTGAACAAAGTTCATGTGAAATTATCAAGTTAAAAAATCATAATTCATAAAATGTATGCAACAGACCTGGATGTTACTGCAAAACAGCACTGGTCATTGAAGCAGATTTCTTGAGAAGGCTACCCTGTCGTGGAATGGATCTGATATGTGCAGATCATTTTTGCAGATTTTTTATGTCACCTCTTCACTTTATCGTGATAGACTTTCAATAAAGGAAAAAATTGTTGATTTCATTTCGATTAAGACGTTCATTTGCTTTTCAAATAGCCTTTGATAATAATAATAATAAATATTTTCGCTCATTTAAGTAAAAGTGAATTCACACAACTTCTGTATCTGAAACGCAGAATATATAATAAATGTAATAATTTAATGAATAATGAGAAATAGTGTATCCCTTTGCTCAGGGTTCACCAAGTTGAGGACCTAAGGTGGAGGAGGCAACCCCTCCTCTTGTCCCTCCCCCTTAAATCTTTACTGCATTTCTCCGAAGTGAAATGAAATATTTCAAAAATTTAATTTCTTCAAGATTGTTAACGAGCGTATGACTTTTCAGGAGTTAATACAAACACCCATATTGTCTAAATCCGCGAGTTTTCTACACTTCGGGAAATTTCGAATTAAAAATTGTGTCATCGAGATTAGAATTTTTTGTTTTAATTTGTTATTATAATCTTCACGTACGAATTTCCCGAAATTAATGTGCTATCCTTCGAAATTTGGGTTACTTTATTTAAATCAACAATAATTTGAAAGCTAAAAACTTTACCTCCGTTAACTTTTCCTATACTACTGATAAGTATTGTTAGCTTTTTCGGTATAGGTAAGTACGGTATGGAATGATATGCATGATAATCGTACTTGATGTGTAAAGAACGTTTATCATTTTGAAAATTGGTCTTTATTATGACCCCGCCTTGAAAGTATGCCGCCGTTCCGTACAGGGCGCTAACTTGTGAGTGAAGTTCGAGTCCGTAACTTATCGATAATATGAATTATAAACGCTTTCGGATTTTAAGAGTTAAGCATCACACACGGGCATTCCGGGATAATTTTACAATCTAGATTTCTTGTACGTTTGATACCTGCTAGGAATCACAAAGAAAATAAATTTGTATTTGAGATAAAATTGCATGATGCTCAGGAAATACTATATTCTCCAATATGCTTTTAATGAAATTAGTGCCAAGATTAACTGTGCTCAAATTATTGTCCGTCGCAAAGGGAAATAAAGAAAAGCCATCGCTAGTGCTACTGCAACTGTTTATTACTACGCACTCATTAATTCATTCAGTTTATGGTGATTATATCAGTTTTCCTTCATGTTTTGTTGATTAGAAAGGCTAGAATTGCGAAATTCTGAAGTATCAAGTATGGTTTATAATCGGTATAGTTAAATTTCTTCTTGAATTGAAAACATTGTAAAATTACCGTTTTTGTTATTTTTTGAGTATAGCAACACAATTTCAATTCGCACATGTTTTTAGATTTTTCCACAAAAACAGTCTTTCTCTTCCAAGACGGGAATGAGGGTTTGAAGCTAAGCGACGTACAATTGTTTGATTGGCGAACTGTATTAGTCGATATGAACTCCGTCCAAGTTGCGAGGACCACGTGAGCTACGTTAAAATCAATGGAGGCAGCTCGTGTCTTACCTTAAAACGCCTAGCTTAAGCTTCTTCTCTTTTAAGGATTCTCGACGGGGATCAAAGAAGCACATGAGGCGGCGAAGGAGAGAGCAGTTGAGGAAACTAGGGGATCGATCGCCTCGGATGGATTGACATTCATGCCTTCCGAAGGCACTGCGGTGAACGGAAAGCACGAAGTCGAGGGACCTTCCCCCGCGAACTCGTGAGCAGGCGCGTTCGAGCAGTTTCAGTAAGACGAAAATGCCACCGAATTCAATGCGATTAGCTTAAAAATGGATTATTTATTTCAATATCAATCCTTTGAATTGGTAACTAAGGTTTAATGGTTCATTTCTTTGTGTGATTGTGCGTGTAATCACTAATTTTAGAGTAGCAATCTCGGTGATTACTCACTTCACCTTGGTAGTTCGTGAAGTTCAAATTAAACTTGATAAACATTGTTTGGTTTTAGCTCTACAAGGAATGTCTTCCTCACAGTGAAGATTGTCTAAGTCCTGGCCATTCCAAAGCAAACGTTAATTATGCGATAATTTTTTCGCCGTGAAAAAATCATTCCCCCAAATAGGGATTCGAACTCTGAGCAAATGAGTTTTACTCTCCGAAGATCTTGCATTTGTGTGTGCACACTAGTGAAATTCTCTGCTAAAGTTACTGTTGCGCCATTTCCCGCAGTTTCTGTAACATTTATTACGTTTGAGTCTTTAATCATCATAAAATAGATCAATATTCAAGATGGACGCCCAGTATGTATCATTAAGCAATCAGCAAATGACGTGAAAAACAGTTCATAGTGGAAAATTGTTTAACAATGGCTGCATTTCGCACACCAAAGTTTGAAAAAAAACTTACTATCGCAATGCATTTGGAAATCGGAAAATTTGGCAATCATTTTAGTTTCTCCGAATCAATATGCAGGAAAATATTCAAAATACGATCCACTGAAATACTTACGCGGCATAATGTGACGAAGCAGGAAGCGCTATTGAGTAAGGTCATGTCCAATAGAGAATAATGGGGTTCACACAATGGACCTCTCTTGGGATGGGGGCCGTTGGTACGCGCTTAAAAATTACTGTTCGTACAAATTGTGTTACTGTAAAAGCTCTTGGGCTATTCTTGTATTGAATTTTGAGCGGTCTCATGCTCATCAGACTTTAGCTCTCACGAGGAGTTTTGCATGCCTCGGGGCACTTGCGTGGCGGAGGTGGGGACAGAAGGTGGTGGTGGAGGAGGTGGGGAAGGCGGGAAAAAAAAGAAATTGGCGCAGAATCGGTCTCCACCCCTCGGTAACTGGTGAAAGTTCAAGGCCAAATTTGAATTGAGGCGCCCCTCATCCACCACCATATCCGTTTTGAGATATCCATCGTGCACAAAGCCTTCAATACGCTAGACATATTTTTCTCATTATATGCCTTATGGACGAAATATTTTTCATCAGAAATGTATTAAAAAATGTAATTAAAATTATACGAGGAACATTCCTCTGCCCCATGATACTTTTTCACGAATTTTTTCGTTTCGGAAATTGTTTGTCTTGAAAAATAAATTTCGAGCAATGGGATGGGAAGTGAACGGCAACACTACACGTTGCATAAAGAATTATTGTTTCTGGCGAATCTGAACATGAAAAACTCGGCAATAACTACGACAGAGTGTTACATCATATACAAGGGCTAATAAATCAATTAATACACTCAATCACATAAATAATTCATTGCGGACGATAGATGATATTATTCCTGTAAAATCCTTCCATTCTTGTCATTATATTAATGGCAGAAATTATATTTAAGAGGATATATGAAGAAAATATCAAGTTTTAGAGGTTAGTGATGTCTCTCAGTTTGAGATATATCTTTTAAAAATATTTTGAAGGCTTGAAATTTATCCCTTAAGGTATCATTTCTTATTGTACGTATCTCCAAGGCCAATTCATGATTGGGTCTGTCCGTGCCTCAGGGAAATTATGAGAAGCGTCTTTTTCTTTTCGCATCAAACTAATCAGGAATTAAGAGTTCACCCCTTTTTCAGCATGTGAAATTTCCAGTTAAATATGAATGAAAGCGTATATGTATGTTTTATATCGAATTCGGCGTGCCTGCTACATATATCTGTACATTTCCAAGCAACTTAGTCGCCCGCTTCTTCTATTTCTCATCGTTCCCTCATTTGTTTTGCCTTCGCTTTCGTTTCCATGGACGGAAAGGTCTGAGACCATCGCGTGACCGCGTTCCACTCTGCATGGAGAGAATAAGGAGTATCAAGCAATGCGGTCAAGTTCCTATGTTGCACCTGAAGCTCTTCAATTAGTCTAATCCAATGTGGTAGAGGCATATGCAATTGGAGTATTCCATCACCTTGATTTCACTCACCATTCTTAAGGGTAAATTAAGACATTAAATTCACAATACTTTGGGAGGAATAATCCTTGTGTTTTCCGAATGTCTTAACTCAATTGGAATTAGGATTAAGCTAGTAGTTATTCTTGTTAGCTCTCCGTATTTATGTTTTTTTATCAGTAAAGTTATAAAAATGTACCAAATAAGGTGAATTTAACCATTCTTTTTTATTCTTTAAACAGTGTAATTTCGTTCGGGGGGCATAATTGGAAACATTTTGCTGGAGGATTAATCGTTGTTTTTAGTTATTTTTAGTTTTTATTATTTAGGTAATTGTGAAACAGTTATGAGAATTCAATTCCTGCAGTCTTCTCGTTCCTCTAGGTAGGTTCTGATTAAAATTACCGACCGCGCATGCATTCTATTTATATACAATTGTCAATATTTATTATTATAGTATACAGTATATATTAAACAAACATCTAGGATTAAATGCAAAAAAATGTTTTGGTTCCGTACGAAAAAAATCATTTCTCGGGCGAATGAAGTAAATGGTATTTATTCTCAAATTTATAAATGGCTCAGTGCCTCTACTGTGTTGGAAACGTGATGTTAAATTTCCGAATGAGTAGATGGCATGCAACTGAGACCTAGTATAACATTACAGCTTTGGAAGGTCTTTCCTTAGAGAATAAGTCATCGACTATATGCATCTTTTATCACATTTAGAGAAAATTTTAAACTCTGGTATATATTTCAGAGGTTATCGTGGCTGCAATTTATCATTTGCATTATATTTGAATGCCCCTTCGCCTTGTTTAAACATTTCGTGGTAGGAGAAACAGCCTACCAAAATACCAGAGAGTTTATTTCTACCATGTCTTCCCTATCCAACGGTCATAATATAGAGGAAATTCTTCCATATGTCTCTTTCACATATTCCCCTTCAGTCACGAAGCAGTTGGATCAATATCGTGGTGTTTTCGGGAAAGCAGTAGGTATGCTCTCCCTGTCGAATACAACAGCAATATGTGAACGGGCTCAAATTATACACAAACGCATATACTCTGTATGAATAAGATCATTATGTCTACTTTAAATTCGCTTACGTATATTTGATCCTTAGAAACAAAAGAGTAGCTATATTTGTAAAAATTTATTATGACAAACTTTGTGCGTATTCAAATTATTAGAAGAATTGCCCTGGGGGCAATTCGCTGAGAGATGGTTAAATAATAATGCAAATAAGATTGGTGCAGCCATTCAAATAAGATTGGCGAGACCAAATGTAGAACTGACAGGTTAAAATGTCATTATTCTCGCGAAAGATAAGGGATCAGAATAACTTCTAACGGTGGTGCTATTAAAGCAGTTCTTTCAATCTTAAAATCCTAGGTTGTGGTAATTACACGTCTATTCTCTTGCTCTTACCTTGTTCCTTTTACTAACAGCTCGTCTCGCATACTTAAAGATTTCATTATACTCTTAGATACTGTAGTGTGTGTAGCATTAGAAATTTTTTCATTATCCCAATTATGTATAAAAATTTAAATGATTTATTTTGGTGTTGAATGCCTGACGTGGAGTCAGGTCCTAAGGCACGTCACTTAGGCATGATTAGGAATGTTTCATGTTGATCAAGAAATATTTATTGAAAACCTCATGGCTTAATAATGAGAGAATCCTTAAGGTTAGAATAGTACTTGACGTGTGTTTGAATAACAGAATATTTGCGGACTTCCACAACAAATTTAACGGTGCATAATGTGCTAATAATGGTCGTATTTTATATTTTTTCATTATTTATTAAGAAAATATCTAATCTAAGAGGTTGTTTGATGTTCTTTGTGACGACTTTGAATCACAGAAAGCTAGTAATTATTGAAAACGTTTATTGAGTACGTACATACCTCATGACTGGGCCATATCTATTAATCGTTTTAGAATACACATTAGTGCTCTTTAACTCCGTCGGTCGATGGACCCAGTTAAGGTCTGTTTATACTCGTAGAATTGAATGTATCTGTTCAATTTGTTCAAGAAAGATAATAAATATATCAAAGAAAATTAAGTTAAATTAGATTACTTTTGCTTGTTTATAATCAAATAAAAGTAAAAATAATCAGTCAAGAATGAAAGACTCCCTAATCCTCTCAAGTGAAAGTGCTTATATGGTTTCCCTGGTTAAATAATCCTGTTAGACTTCATAAATAATCAACTAAGTCTATGCGGTGATTTTAGCGTTACTATCCCGTGTAAATATTTAGTGTTGCCATAAATACAGGTGAGGACACCTTTGAACAATAATTTAATGCCATCATAATGTTGATATCCCAACAAATATGTTTTTGAATCATTATTCTGTCAAAATTTAACTATCAGCCTTGCCCAAATTTGAGCAATAATACATATTGTATCAGAAATATATATATATATATATATATATATATATATATATATATATATATATGTTGTTACATCTTTTTGCCAAACAGCTTCCAGATAAGGGAATGAAATAGCATTTCCGTTGTGTCTTTCAAGTTTTAGCTGTGAAAGCATGCATGACAGACCATGAGAGACCCAATTTGAAAAAAAAGGGTATCACATGTAAGTAGACAGCACTTAATTCTTTCTTTATAATTTCTTTCATTCAAAACTGAATTGTAGACTGCACATCGGTAGTCGCATACCCAAGTCTATTATGTGCGCTTAGATTTTGGTTTAATGAATCACATTTTTGCATGCAAAATTCCGTTGTTTCAAAGTAGTAACCACGTATATTTTCTTGTTTTTCATGTCATGTTGCTGATTTTATAAAGCTTTCTTTTTCCTTCTAATTGTTATCTCACATGACCTGGATTTTATCCATAGTGTCCGTGGGAACTCACTCGTATGTAAGTTTGGAACCTCAGGTCAATGGTCGAATACTTCATTATCCGCGCCACCCATTACCACATTTGTTAAAAACTAAAATTACCGGCATAAAATGACGTTGCGTAATCGTTCACAGTTCAGTAGACGATTACGGCAACGTCTAGTTCCATAAAATAATCCAACATGATGAAAAATCGCTAAACTGACGTCTACATCTGGATCTACTTAATACCACGAAGGCTACCGCAAGGGCGTGTGGCGGGGGGTGTTACGGCACCACCCGTAGTTAAAAAAAACGCTTGCAAAATCTACAAATGTATACAGTCCCCAAACAAAACATGCCATTCATTCATGCAAAAATCCTACCAACCTACACGTATGCAAACACACCAACTACCGACTAACATACACATGAATCTACACATATACCTGATGTCTTTGCCATGTTTAATCTGTTTCCGACTTAAACGTTTTTAACGTTTCTTTAATGACTTAGGTTTCTTACTATAATGATTCCTGATTTTTCGGGGAAAGAATGAGTATTTGTATATATTTGTGCTGGAATTTATTTTCCTAATCTTTTTGTTCTGATCTACCTAAGTAGTGTGAGGCCATAATAATTCCTTTAGTGTCATCGTTAAACTCGTTGATTCTGAATCTTTCTAAAAGTTTAAGTCTCGCTTTTTCTCTTCGTATTTCAAGTGGCTCCCAGCCTAAATCCCCTAAGAGACCTCTCACACTTGTGTTCTTATTATAACAGTTTTAACCGAGTCTGGCGGATTTTCTTTGACAAATTTTCTCCCAAGACACACGTGGGGTATCGCTAAATAGTTAAATACAAAGTAATAAATACATATTAATAAGTAAAAGTAATAAGTACATATTAATTAGTACTGGCGAAAATACTTTGATTGGACATTGGTTCTCTAAATTGAAGTCGCGAATCCATGCGGAGCTTCAAAATGACAAGAAAGAAAAATGTCAGGAGGATAAAGGAATTGTAATTATCAATTAAAAAAAACAATGCTGGACGTTATTCCATGGATTGTTTCGTGCCAATTGCATTTTTTGGAAAATATTTAATCATAAAATTGAAAACCAATGAATTTTCAATTTCTATTATTTTTTGCGTTTAATAGTGCACTTATAGAAACATTTATTTAAAAGACTTTCGTAACCATAATTATTCATTTCATAAAATTACAAGCAAAGCTTCCTGTAGCTATTTGGAAGAAACGCCTGGCGTTTTTGATTGCAAAGAGGAGGAACGTGTCCTTCAGAAAAGAATGGAACATTCGGAGGTACCTTTAAAAAGTCTTCGAAGAAATATGTTGAAAATAGCAAAGCCGGCCTTGCGTAAGCAGGGTGAGGAATTGGGCCGTTGGCTTGGGGACGCTGTTGTTAAGTGGCTGGGTGACGTGTCGGAGATTTGGGGGAGGATTGAGGGGGTGGGGGTGGGAGAGAGAGAGAGAGAGAGCAAAGGGTGGAGGGAGGGCTCTGACAGGCTCCGTCAGTGGGTGTGCCGGCCATTCATTCAGCAGATTCGTGGCCGAGGCGTGGACTAGGGGAAATGCGAAGGGGTTCTTCCATGTTTTTTATTGCCCCTTCAGTGGTGAAGGGGGATTGCAGAAGGGGTGTAATGAACTTTCGACCAGCACAGTAGGCAAGCGAAGTGGAAAATGTCGGGAAACTGAATATTTGAAGGATATTTTGTATACCATATTACCATCCTTAATGCAATGGACAAGGTTCTTGGAGAAAGCTTCCCTACAATGTTTTAGTTAGAATAAAAAGTCTTGGCTAAGATATTTCTAGTCTTTATATTAACGTTTAACTTAATTCAGTAATTATAATGTCAATTATGAAGACCATAATAATTTTTGCTGTGATACCAAGCTCAACTTTGTAGGACTTCATGATGCAATTTAAAAAAATAAAAACTGTAAGTTCAATTGAATTTTATTCAAAAGGACTGGTTTCTGTTTGATGTCGACTGTTCGACGAAACCGGTCGTTTTTGAATAAAATTCAGAGGAACTTACTAAGTTTTTTTAATTACTATGTTATTCATTTTTGTAATACAACGTCCCCATATTTAATCAAGCCATCCATCGGACCGTCCATTTTGTAAAACTTCTAATTTGGAAAATATCTCATTCGCAATTGCATCGCAAAATATCGCATTCGCAAAGCTGGCACAAACTGGAGGCAATGCTTGGCATATATAATTTGAAGCAGTTGACTTCGTTACCAATAGCATATGGTTATATGCAACCATTTATTCTCTATTTGTGTTCTCTTAATGTTGTCAATAAGGATATGCTCCCTATTCCTTGGGAACGTTTTTATCAACGAATATATCACGATCGAAATATTTTATGAAATATTTACGGGTGATATGATCGGCAGATAACATGGACAAATGCATATATAGCTAGCTCATAGTGCCATTTTAGTCGGTTTATGATCAATTGGTCTCTTTGAAACTCTTTTGCCTTGAACCACCCTAGTATCTCACGTTGTCCCGCGTGAGAATAGCCTCCAATAGCCTCCCTGCTCAACATGGCGCGGAGTGTGTGTACGTACATGCTTCCTGGACCCTCCCGTAAATAGTAAGCCTTCGAACACCGACAATAATTTTCAGTCTGCCGTGGGAATTTTGCATTAATGGAAGTTTAAACAAAAAATGTTCACGCCGCATCTTCCGTGTCCTTTCCAAATGAGGAAGACATCGAAAATGGGACTGGTAAATGAAAACGCTTACGCCACCACACATTTTTCATTGTAATTCTGTATGTATAGACACCTACGCGAGCCTCCACCGTTTCGTGCGCCTTCCTCCATTGGTACTTGCTCTGCAGATTTTTCTGAATATATTGAAAGGGTCGGTGGTCAACGGAGATGGGGTGAGGGGAAAGGTTTGCATAAAGGGGTTGAATGATGACTCAGCGGGGGTGAGGGGCAGGGCCTTCGTGTCGGGCTTGGCAACTTCGGCGGAGGGTAAAGAGTTTTGACGCCGACTGGTGTGTGGGTGATTGGTTTTTGGAGAGATGCTGTTTATTTAGGAGGGAATAAAGTCGCAGAGATCTCAGCACCATGGATAAGCAAAATGCGTCAATAGATCGAGATGCTCACGCATTATATCGTAAATATGCTTATGCACTAATTTTCGGATTTACTCTCCAGCTTTCAACTTTGACTAAGAATTTTAAAGAAATTATTTTAAAGTGACAGAAGCCTTGTGGAGTTGCTCAGTTCCGAAACCCAGTCCAATTTTATTTTTGTTTGATTGAAAATAAAACCCACGAACTTTCATTTTTGATATCCTTCAAGTAGCTTTCCTGCTGCACTATCTACATTTTTTCGAAAACATTTAAATTTTCGAAACGAAAATTATTTAATGAACTGCAGCTACAATTCGTACCCTCTATTACAATTCTCTTCAAATGGCAGAATTCTGAGCTTTTGAGGAATTATCGAATCAATGCCTACATTCTTCGTCAGTTATCCGCCATCGCATAGATTCCAACAAAATGAAGTGTCTGCGAGAAAACGACATTTTTTAAGAATATTTTTTAGGATATGATAAATTGATCGTCCTCGTCACCATCAATAGAAGTTATGACATCTTCATAATTGCTTACCTTGACATCATTCCTTCAATGGTACGTGCAAACCGCCTTTTCTCCTTCCATTATTCTATCCAGCAGTCTTTTATACCGTTACATATTTTTCATGCATTGTACGCCTCTGATTTTCATAAGGCTTCTTTTCACCACCTATTGGTAGGACTTCTTCATTGATGCTTCAATCCGTCAAACGAATAACTCTCATTCCCACAGCGACAATAAATTTCCATTGCTTGCTGCTTGCGGCCTACTTGTGTAAAATTTCTTTTCATTATGTTTTTTCGCAAAAAAATAACTGATGAAAAATGTAAATAAACCTTTGCTGGAGGAAGGCTTAGGGGCAAGGAGATGAAAAAATAGAGCGAAAATAGGGCAAGGAGGAGAGAACTTTTTAATCGAAAGGATTATATAAGTCTGCAGTTTATCAGTTAATCGGATTATGACATAACCAAGCGCGCTATTCCTTTTTCGTGGCTTACATATGTCGTATCGTATTACTTCACGTTTAACTCATGATACTGTCTGGAAGGAAAATAGACACGAAGTCGATTATTCCCATAGAACGTGTTCTAATTCAAGAATGCAACTTTAGCATAGCTTCTCAGTAGAATAACAATGCTATTATTTTTAAGACAAATATTTTAGTGGGAGAGTTTTTTTTCAGTTTTTCCTTATCTTTCTGGGCGCGACAGGACTAATAATATGGGATGGTTAATAATGAGAAAAAGGCGCTGCGATGTTATTTCATGCAGATAAAATAATTTAATAATAATAACGCATTCAAAAATATCAAACCATAAACACAGTAATCTGCCCGAAGGTCAGTTTAGTAGGTGATGGTAGAGTTCACCCAGTACTGAGCCCGACGGTGTGTGAATATTCACACATCAGGGTAGGGGGGCCAGTTCCTTTCCCTGTGCCGGTTATGGTTTCTCAGGAAGACCTGGTACCCGAAAAATCAACTAGCTTGGGTGGAGCTGCAGGTACCCAAAGTGCCTTGCCCGGGAATCGAACCCGGGACCCTCCTGTCAGCAGTCCAACGCTCTACCCCCTGGACTACCGCGACCCACTCAAAAACATTAGTTATTTAATATTGGGTGGAGCTGCAGGTACCCAAAGTGCCCGGGAATCGAACCCGGGACCCTCCTGTCAGCAGTCCAACGCTCTACCCCCTGGACTACCGCGACCCACTCAAAAACATTAGTTATTTAATATTTTCATCGTCTTCGACGATTTTTTATTTTATGTAGATTGGCATGATTTATTTGATTGCGTGCATTCTCTGGCCGATAGTACTTCTTCGTATGTACATGTTATCAAATTTGAATTCATGTCTTCTTTTTTGGTGTCATTCGCCTAAACGGACAGTTCCCAAGAAAATTAATTTACTCTCTCGGCATCGTAAATTGGATCTGCCTGCGAAATTTCTTGAACTACTTAAGTACTGGAAGCGTTGCGATTCTGCTCACACTGTTTTATTTTCCTGCGCAACAGTTTCCGAATATATTGACTCGTAAAAACGTTTCATCGAAACGTCGAAATTCAGAACCAATGGCGATTGGTATTTTCCTGGGGATGGACTGGAAATAAATGACTGGCCGACTCCCTCGGCATGTTATGCGGTGGCCAGGCGTGGTGACCGGAGCGAATGAATCCGGACTTCTACCCACCTAATGGGGTCAGCGTGGATGGGGCTAGATATTAGGGCAAGGGGGGCAGAGGTGGAACGAAACCTGATTGAATTGGGCTTTTACTGACGTTGCTGCCACAAATAATAACTTGGAATCACTTTTGGAAGTGACGAATAAATTCTATGCACTCTAGTCTCAGTTTTGAGTGCAACTTCTACCGCCAGATTCCGGGAAAAAAATCCCCATAGAAAAAATTACCTACGATTGATAGCCCTTGGAATTTTCTCAAATTATATACATATAAATCTAAATTTCAAGTATTCCTCCTCCATATTCTATTTATTTTGCTAATAACAATGAGCTTTTACTATTTTGCATGATTTCAATGAAAAAATAACCCAGGTTGGTGCATGTAACCGAAAAATCGGTCTCTTGGAAAACTGAATTTTCGGCAAATTATATTATCATTCCATTATTCGATAGTATTTAGAATGTCAATGAAGAGCAAGTATGAGTATGTGGGGGGGATTGTTCCCCACGGAGAATTGTTTCGCAGGGTTCCCGCCGATGGCTCTGGAGTCACAATGGTAGAATTATTGTACATAGCCGTCTCAAGGGCGTGTGGCGAGAGGTGTCATGTCACCACCCGTGCTTGCAGCATATATTAGTTCATACATTCCCTTAAATACATGTTAGCTCATGTATAACTCTCCGAGCACCATACAACTACATATATGCATCATACAATAATTGTTGCGCCTGACCAATGCATAAAAGTCTAATATTCTGTCGGAAAAGAAAGCTCTTTGTTCTCCAACATATATTTTCTGAGACACGACCTAGGTTTCGACTTCGAAAAGTCATCATCAGGGTCATCATTGCAAGTCGAAACATAGGTCATGTAAAATAAAATATATGTGGAAGAACAAGGTATTCTCTTTTCCGATATTAATCACTTCCACAAAGTGACGCCTCCAATCATTCTAATCTAGTATTCTGGTTTAATTTAATTTTTTCGGGCTCTTGGGTTCAATATGAATGCGTATCGTGTGCGGGAAGAACGAGTGCTTCAATCTGTCCGTGACTGTTTCTCAGATAGATTTTATTCCGGTAGTCGAATCTACTAGTATACGAGAGTAGTGTCATTAAAAAATTCCTTCGGGGTCGCAAGAAAACTGAGGTGTTACGTGCCTTTCTAGAAGTCTTTAAGTTTTGCCTGCTTTCTTCGAGAATCAAGAGCCTCCCAGTCTAATTCCTTCACAGCTAGTCCGACACTTGCTCAGTAAAGAGGTTTAAGGAGTAGGGGGACAGTTCTGGGGAGAGAAAGATGCGCAGTGGGGTCGTAAACGGTAAGCAGGAGGTTGAAGTGGGATGGTCGAACGCAGGACAGGTCATCAGGTGTGTGTGAGTGTAGTTTTATGGTCAGGAGGGAGGGAGCAAGTCGTGCGTAAAGGGAAGATGACCGCTCATACTCACCGGAGCGCTGCATGAGAGGTACTCGTCACACGTTGACATCCCATACCTCGATTCCCCTTTGTGGATGGGTGTAGGCACTCACGTAGCTGCCCATACGCAGGCAGTATCCGGCGTGACTGCAAGCACAGTTTTATTTCATCTACACATACAAAATACCCCGTAAGCCTCCGCAATGGTGCGTGGCGGGGGGAGTCATGGCACCAGCCATGCGTTTAGAATGGCGATACATACACTAATATACATGTTAGCTCATACACAAAAACACTCGTGCACTTAAATGCCGATATACAAGTATACAAGAATGTGTACAGCAAGCGTGTGCAGGCTCAGACAAGAATCGCCGTTGTGCTGAGACAATTCGAGATAGAAGCACGAGCAAGGCAGTGTTTTACTTCTCATAAACGCCGCCAGAAGGTGACATTTCACTGATTGTGATCCGTGAAGCAGTTCGTGCGTAGAAAGACCAAGTCTTATATCTTTTTTATACAGACCTTGTATACCATGCAATGATTGTTGCGTGTAGCCAAATTATCATAATCTAGTTTTAAAATTAAACTATTTTTTCCGAACGCCCCCCGACCCATCTCCAGACCCCTCCCCAGTTCGATACAAGAGAGATGATTGGGTACTGATGAGAAGAAAGAAAGTAAAACCACTCTAAATTCTAGATTCTAATTTTTTATTAACAATTCGTTCTATTGGACAAAATTATTTCCTCGTCCTTCCCCTGTTCACTCTTGTAGTGTTTTTGGGTTGAAGAACCCCACGCTTTCACTTTTCACTCGCCCTCTAGTGCCGGCGCCGAACACATATTGTCACCTGACACTATGCTCCTTGAACATGATTTCGTTTTCATGAAATTATGTCCATTAATTAAAAGTTAACAAGTATTTTAAAATTTTTGACCACACGTAAAAAGGATCGGGAAGGTGTAGTGACTATGTATTAATTTCCCACCCTGAAGTCCCGGATTTTAATCTCGGAGGTGGCAGGATTTTTTGGTGGTTTCCCAACTCCTGTTTTGGGTGTTTTGTGGAGAGTACTTGAATTAGATTACGCTCTCCGTCAGATGGGAAGTTAAATTGTGGACCTCTTGGCGCATACCGCCGGGTTCCTCTCCACCCTTCCTCCGTTCCCATAATACCCTTCCCTTTACCAACCTCCCTAGTGGCACATACGACCTTAGCTGTCGGTCATCTGCCCTAACAAGGATTCCAACTCAAGAAAAGAAATTTCAAAATGAATATTCAGGCGTCGAGTGTTTCACTAAGATCATTCGATCCATGATAGATGCAATTAATTAAAATAACTAGTAAATCAGCTGCTTTGTTTTCTATCTTAGTGACACATAAATTGACAATATTTCAGTGTATATCGAGTAATTAATGACAAAAATGATTTAAACTATAAATTTAAACTATAAATATGTGTTTTTAATATGGGAACTCACGATCAATATAACTCGCAAGTATTGAATTTATGAGGCATAGAACAGGTAGTTCCATGAAATAAATGAATGGCTTTTGATTTTCATACCTCAAAATGGAAAGGTGTGAAGGACATGTATTTATGTAACAAATATATTTTAAGTTTATTCCTAATAAAGTATATATGTATATATATACTTTCAAACACGCAATCCTGCCATATGGCGAACATATACAGGTATTCCTTCCTCAGCTCCGGTCTTTTATAAGGATCATTTATGAAATACCCCATGAAAAAAATAGCTTATATTATGTTTTAATAAATGTAGTCATCGTCGCATTAAGTCTGTCATTTCTACACCTGATAATTAATACCGTAAATACTGTCATAACCTCCGACGGGACTCGTGGTAATTAATATGGTCCAATCTATGAATTGACCTCTCAGTAAGTGATTTCAAGTCTAGTTCCTCTAATTATCTACCTTAGATACACTACAAATGCTATTATAACAACGTTTTTAATCACCTAGCTCCTCTTGGTTGAATGCGATTTAATTATGCAATCGAACCGGTATCGTTAGGATCTCATACACCTTTAACATGTTATAAATAAGGCATAACTAGCAAAAGATATCGTTCTTGACTTCTTTCGTCCCATTTTTCCCGCAGTATTCCAATGTTACCTAATGTCAGTACATTATTCGCTAAACTTTGTACCTTATTCTGTAATTGTAGCTGCTTCAAGGAAACGCAGGCTGCCTCCATCCGTATTCTTTTGTTGTATTTCACATCACATCACACTCTTTTATCCTCCCGTTGGTGGTACTAAAAAATAACTTATTTTTCTCACTAAGGTGTAACACTCGGAGCGATGACTAAGATTTTCCTCAGGCGCGAGGGCAGATCGTACGGGTCTGACGTTCGAAACCAGAGTTGCAGACCAGATGTTGCTGGATTCGGTGAGTATTTCATTTATTTTATTCAGTTTCAAAAGCATTTCCCTCCGGTACGCAGCAAGTGTGGAGTTTCAGTAATCCGCAAAATATTACCGACACCCACGTCATGCCACTAATTTTTTTCCGCGAGTGTTCTCGTGCCCACACTCCTCCCGTCTCTCTGGACTACGAGAGAGACACTTTGGCTGCGTGCCTGATATTCTGTCTCTCGGCCCTCCTCCCCTCTCTGGCGTCAACTGAGATCATCTCGCTGGACCTTAGCACCACGGCAAACACCTGGACGAGGCGAGAGAAATCATTGAAGAACGAAATACTCCTAATACAGAAACTCGAATATTTCATTCATTTGGTGTGCTCAAACGCGGACACTCCTGATCTGACGTGGCTAAATTTGAAGCATTAATTCAAATCACTACCAAATAAATGTAAATACATTCATTTATCATCGCTGACTATGTTTTCGTGTTAAAATGATGCCTCCCAATATGCGTTTAAGCGACAAAAAGAATGCATGTAAAAAAGCACCCTCGCCAATTGACATTTTCCATTCACAATTGGTAAAAATTGCGTTTGCATATTTTTTTTATTAGGTAATCTACCGGTTAAGGTAGGTTTTTGGATGGACACAACTATCAAATAAACATTTTGTGACTCCCCACCTTGCAAACTAATCTATATCAGGTCCCTCTTCATCTCGGTGTACTTCTTTCCTCCCTTCATCCCGTCCAACATCCCTATCCTGTTCCTACCCTTACCTCGCTTGCCCAACATTCTCCCCTCTATTACCCTCTTCAACATTCCACTACCGCTCAATACGCCTTTCATCCATTTTTCCTGCCTCCATAGGATTTCTCTCAACAAACCCCTCTCCTCCCCCACCATCTCCAGTACTTCCTCATTTGTTTTCCTTTCGGTCCATTTCACCTTCTCCATTCTTCTCCACACCCACATTTCAAAAGCCTCCAATCTACGTATATCCTCCTGCTTATACATATTTGAAATATATATATATATATAAAACTTTTGGACGGCACAATAGAACACAGAATAAAACAGATAACACGTAAAAGGACACTCACACTGTAGATGATTTAAGCTTTCGGCCTACTCCGAGGCCGTGTTCTATTGTGCCGTCCAAAAGTTATATTGCTCTCGTGAGTACTTCCGCATCATAGATATATACATATATATATATATATATATATATTCTATATATATATAGAATAAAACAGAACAACGGAGTTCTGTTCCTAATTCCTCTTGAGAAAGGTGGTTGCACCACCGAAAATTCGAGAACCAGTGAGTCCCTCTTTTATGTGTTTCAGTTTCTGTGTTTGTGTCGACTAGTTAGTCCATTTACATTATTGTGCATGTTCGTGGCATTTTCAAGAAAGTGACTATATATATATATATATATATAGTATATCGCCTTTTATGTGTTTTCCTATCCCCTTTCCTTATACCTATTTCTGTTTGAATATATATATATATATATATATATATATATATATATATATATATATATATATATATATATATATATATATAGATTCTTGAAAACGACGCTCTCCGGCGACGCACAAACACACAAACACTAAGATAATAAATATTACACACACAGAAACATAAAAGAAGGACACTTACAGTGGATATTTACGTTTCGACGGCACGGCCGTCGTCATCAGAATCTGATGACGACGGCCGTGCCGTCGAAACGTAAATATCCACTGTGTCCTTCTTTTATGTTTCTGTGTGTGTAATATTTATTATCTTAGTGTTTATATATATATATATATATATTATTAATTACTCCTGGAAGGGTCACCCATGCCAGATAGGTCGAAGGTTAGGAGCCAGACGAAAGGTAGTCCACGCAGCGTCTGTTCCTCAGTGAGGCGGCTGCAATGGCGTCTGACCCCAGTGGGGCGGCCATTTAAGTGATGGTGTCACGTTAAAAACACTATTGAGGAAGGCAACGGGAAACCACCTCAATTATCATTCCCAAGAAAATATGATGGACGCAAAACAGAAACTGAGTCCAGGCAACTGCGGGACTCGGCCCAAGGGGCCGTGTGTCGTGCCCGGCAGCGGGGGAGGCAAGGCTTCCGCGGTCGTCATCCCACGAAATCCTTGCGGGGGAGAAATAACAGCAGCAGGACAGAAGATGCAGAAGAAGACGAAAGTAGTTAGAATAGGAACCTGGAACGTCAGGACAATGTTGAGGAGAGGCAAATTAGAAAATATTAAGCGAGAGATGGAAAGAGGTAACATAGATGTTTTAGGCCTATGCGAGGTGAGATGGAAGGATAGCGGGGATTACTGGAGTGACAATTATAGAGTAATATACAGCGGCGGGGATGAGAGCCAACGAGGGGTTGCCGTAATTTTAAATAAAGGGGTAGGAAGAAGCGTAGTCAACATAGAGCAAGCGACAGATAGAATTTTACTCGTAGAGATTAAAGCAGAGCCGACGAACTTGGTCATTATTCAGGTATACATGCCACCGAGCAACCACAAGGAGGAAGAAGTCGATAGGATGTATGATGAGTTAGAGGATATCATCGCGAGTGTTCCTGCAGGGAAACATTTGATAGTGATGGGGGATTGGAATGCGACGGTAGGCGAAGGAAGAGATGGTGGTGAGGTGGGGGACTATGGGTTAGGCACGAGGAATGAACGCGGGGAGAAAGCAATTGAATTCTGCAGGAGACAGGGGTTAGTCATCACTAACACATGGTTTAGACACCACAAAAGGCGTAGGTATACATGGAAAATGCCAGGTGACTCAGAAAGGTATCAGTTAGATTATATTATGGTTAGGCACAGGTTTAGGAACAGTGTGATAAATTCGCACAGTTTCCCAGGAGCGGATGCGGACTCTGACCACAATTTAGTTGTTATGAAATGTAATGTTCGTTTCAAGAAGATAAGGCAAGGGCGGCGGGTTAAAAAATGGAATTTAGAAGCAGTAAATGAATTAACGAGGAAGCAGTATCAGGAGGCTGTAGAGAAAATGATGGATGACGGTAAAGAACTGAGTACTATCGAAGAAAAATGGGAATGTATCAAGAAAGGGATATTGGAAGCCGCTAAAGACACTATAGGAACCGTTAACGGGAAAAGGATAAGGAAACCATGGGTAACGGATGAGATGATTGCGAAGATGGATGAGAGAAGAAGATGGAAAAATGTAAACACAGAGTTAGGCAAAATGAAGTACAAAGAGTTAAACAATAAATTGAAAAGGGCCACAAATAAAGCAAAAGAAGAATGGTGGAAAACGCAATGCGAGGATATGGAAAGTTTACAGAAGAAGGGTGAAATTGGTGCTCTATACAGCAAGGTTAAGTTATTATCGGGAAGTAAGAAGGCAAGATGTGTGCTAACAGTTAAAGATAAATGGGGTAAGATAATAGTTGAACCAGGAAAAATCCAAGAGAGATGGAAGGAATATATAGAAACACTGTATGGTAAAGAACTTAGGCCGACAAGGTTAGACATAGAAAAGGAACATGACGTAGAAGAAGATAGCTTAGGTCCAGGCATACTCGACGATGAAATAGAAAGGGCATTAAAGGAGATGAAAGCAAATAAGGCTGTGGGGGTGGACAATATTCCTGTAAAAATGTTGAAATGGTTAGGGAAAGGTGGGAAAAAGGCCATATATGGACTGATTCGTAGTATCTATGAGGAAGGAATCTGGCCGGAAGATTTTGTGAGATCGGTGTTAGTTCCTATTCCAAAAAAGGCAAAGGCTTCGTCATGTGAGGATTACAGAACAATAAGTTTGATATCCCACGCAGCCAAAGTTATTCTCAGGATCATCAACAAAAGGATAGAGAGTAAGGCAAATGATTACTTAGGGGATGATCAGTTTGGGTTCAGGAAAGGAAGAGGTACGCGTGATGCCATTGCAGTAATGAGATCACTAGTCGAGAGGAATATAGAATACAATCAGGACGTTTTTGCCTGTTTTGTAGATTTCGAAAAAGCGTTTGATAGAGTGAATTGGGAAAAATTAATGCGTGTATTGCAGAAAATAGGAATGGATTGGAGGGACAGGAGACTGATCCGCAACCTGTACATGTCTCAGACTGCTCAGGTGCGAGTGGGGAACGGAGAGTCTGGATGGGCAGTGTTAGGAAGAGGTGTAAGGCAGGGTTGCCCATTGTCACCGGTACTGTTCAACGTATATGTAGAGGAAATGATTAAAGAGGCATGGAAAGAACTGGAGGTAGGAATGAAAGTCGGAGGGGAACTCGTAAAATCGGTTAGGTTTGCTGATGACCAAGCATTAGTTGCTCAGTCAGCCAAGGGGTTGCAAGCATTGTTGAGTGAATTGGAGGTTCAGTGCGATAAATATGGGATGAGAATCAATATTAATAAAACAAAGGTTATGCGATTTTCCAGAAAGAAAAAGGCTAAGCTAAATATTAAAATAGGCGGGGAAAGAATAGAGCAGGTAGAGCAGTTTACATATCTCGGAAGTGTTTTGGACCAATACGGTCAAAGTGGTAGGGACGTAAGGAGAAGAATTGCGCTAGGCAAGGAGGCTTTCTCAAGGAGGAGGGAGTTGATGACGGGGACGTTGAGTAGGGATGTTAAGACAAGACTCGTAAAAACTCTGATATGGAGCGTAGCTATGTACGGCGCGGAAACGTGGTCGCTGAAGCAGGAGGATAGACGTAGATTGGAGGCTTTTGAAATGTGGGTGTGGAGAAGAATGGAGAAGGTGAAATGGACCGAAAGGAAAACAAATGAGGAAGTACTGGAGATGGTGGGGGAGGAGAGGGGTTTGTTGAGAGAAATCCTATGGAGGCAGGAAAAATGGATGAAAGGCGTATTGAGCGGTCGTGGAATGTTGAAGAGGGTAATAGAGGGGAGAATGTTGGGCAAGCGAGGTAAGGGTAGGAACAGGATAGGGATGTTGGACGGGATGAAGGGAGGAAAGAAGTACACCGAGATGAAGAGGGACCAGATATAGATTAGTTTGCTAGGTGGGGAGTCACAAAATATTTATTTGATAGTTGTGTCCATCCAAAAACCTACCTTAACCGGTAGATTACCTAATAATACATATTATTATTTATTATTAGGTAATCTACCGGTTAAGGTAGGTTTTTGGATGGACACAACTATCAAATAAATATTTTGTGACTCCCCACCTAGCAAACTAATCTATATCAGGTCCCTCTTCATCTCGGTGTACTTCTTTCCTCCCTTCATCCCGTCCAACATCCCTATCCTGTTCCTACCCTTACCTCGCTTGCCCAACATTCTCCCCTCTATTACCCTCTTCAACATTCCACGACCGCTCAATACGCCTTTCATCCATTTTTCCTGCCTCCATAGGATTTCTCTCAACAAACCCCTCTCCTCACCCACCATTTCCAGTACTTCCTCATTTGTTTTCCTTTCGGTCCATTTCACCTTCTCCATTCTTCTCCACACCCACATTTCAAAAGCCTCCAATCTACGTCTATCCTCCTGCTTCAGCGACCACGTTTCCGCGCCGTACATAGCTACGCTCCATATCAGAGTTTTTACGAGTCTTGTCTTAACATCCCTACTCAACGTCCCCGTCATCAACTCCCTCCTCCTTGAGAAAGCCTCCTTGCCTAGCGCAATTCTTCTCCTTACGTCCCTACCACTTTGACCGTATTGGTCCAAAACACTTCCGAGATATGTAAACTGCTCTACCTGCTCTATTCTTTCCCCGCCTATTTTAATATTTAGCTTAGCCTTTTTCTTTCTGGAAAATCGCATAACCTTTGTTTTATTAATATTGATTCTCATCCCATATTTATCGCACTGAACCTCCAATTCACTCAACAATGCTTGCAACCCCTTGGCTGACTGAGCAACTAATGCTTGGTCATCAGCAAACCTAACCGATTTTACGAGTTCCCCTCCGACTTTCATTCCTACCTCCAGTTCTTCCCATGCCTCTTTAATCATTTCCTCTACATATACGTTGAACAGTACCGGTGACAATGGGCAACCCTGCCTTACACCTCTTCCTAACACTGCCCATCCAGACTCTCCGTTCCCCACTCGCACCTGAGCAGTCTGAGACATGTACAGGTTGCGGATCAGTCTCCTGTCCCTCCAATCCATTCCTATTTTCTGCAATACACGCATTAATTTTTCCCAATTCACTCTATCAAACGCTTTTTCGAAATCTACAAAACAGGCAAAAACGTCCTGATTGTATTCTATATTCCTCTCGACTAGTGATCTCATTACTGCAATGGCATCACGCGTACCTCTTCCTTTCCTGAACCCAAACTGATCATCCCCTAAGTAATCATTTGCCTTACTCTCTATCCTTTTGTTGATGATCCTGAGAATAACTTTAGCTGCGTGGGATATCAAACTTATTGTTCTGTAATCCTCACATGACGAAGCCTTTGCCTTTTTTGGAATAGGAACTAACACCGATCTCACAAAATCTTCCGGCCAGATTCCTTCCTCATAGATACTACGAATCAGTCCATATATGGCCTTTTTCCCACCTTTCCCTAACCATTTCAACATTTCTACAGGAATATTGTCCACCCCCACAGCCTTATTTGCTTTCGTCTCCTTTAATGCCCTTTCTATTTCATCGTCGAGTATGCCTGGACCTAAGCTATCTTCTTCTACGTCATGTTCCTTTTCTATGTCTAACCTTGTCGGCCTAAGTTCTTTACCATACAGTGTTTCTATATATTCCTTCCATCTCTCTTGGATTTTTCCTGGTTCAACTATTATCTTACCCCATTTATCTTTAACTGTTAGCCCAGCTCTTGCCTTCTTACTTCCCGATAATAACTCAACCTTGCTGTATAGAGCACCAATTTCACCCTTCTTCTGTAAACTTTCCATATCCTCGCATTGCGTTTTCCACCATTCTTCTTTTGCTTTATTTGTGGCCCTTTTCAATTTATTGTTTAACTCTTTGTACTTCATTTTGCCTAACTCTGTGTTTACATTTTTCCATCTTCTTCTCTCATCCATCTTCGCAATCATCTCATCCGTTACCCATGGTTTCCTTATCCTTTTCCCGTTAACGGTTCCTATAGTGTCTTTAGCGGCTTCCAATATCCCTTTCTTGATACATCCCCATTTTTCTTCGATAGCACTCAGTTCTTTACCGTCATCCATCATTTTCTCTACAGCCTCCTGATACTCCTTCCTCGTTAATTCATTTACTGCTTCTAAATTCCATTTTTTAACCCGCCGCCCTTGCCTTATCTTCTTGAAACGAACATTACATTTCATAACAACTAAATTGTGGTCAGAGTCCGCATCCGCTCCTGGGAAACTGTGCGAATTTATCACACTGTTCCTAAACCTGTGCCTAACCATAATATAATCTAACTGATACCTTTCTGAGTCACCTGGCATTTTCCATGTATACCTACGCCTTTTGTGGTGTCTAAACCATGTGTTAGTGATGACTAACCCCTGTCTCCTGCAGAATTCAATTGCTTTCTCCCCGCGTTCATTCCTCGTGCCTAACCCATAGTCCCCCACCTCACCACCATCTCTTCCTTCGCCTACCGTCGCATTCCAATCCCCCATCACTATCAAATATTTCCCTGCAGGAACACTCGCGATGATATCCTCTAACTCATCATACATCCTATCGACTTCTTCCTCCTTGTGGTTGCTCGGTGGCATGTATACCTGAATAATGACCAAGTTCGTCGGCTCTGCTTTAATCTCTACGAGTAAAATTCTATCTGTCACTTGCTCTATGTTGACTACGCTTCTTCCTACCCCTTTATTTAAAATTACGGCAACCCCTCGTTGGCTCTCATCCCCGCCGCTGTATATCACTCTATAATTGTCACTCCAGTAATCCCCGCTATCCTTCTATCTCACCTCGCAGAGGCCTAAAACATCTATGTTACCTCTTTCCATCTCTCGCTTAATATTTTCTAATTTGCCTCTCCTCAACATTGTCCTGACGTTCCAGGTTCCTATTCTAACTACTTTCGCCTTCTTCTGAGTCTTCTGTCCTGCTGAAGTTATTTCTTCCCTGCAAGGGTTTCGTGGGATGACGACCGCGGAAGCCTTGCCTCTCCCGCTGCCGGGCACGACACACGGCCTCTTGGGCCGTGTCCCGTAGTTGCCAGGACTCATATTATCTATAGTGCCCATCATAATATTCTTGGGAATCATAATTGAGGTGGTTTCCCGTTGCCTTCCTCAATAGTGTTTTTAACGTGACACCATCACTTAATGGCCGCCCCACTGGGGTCAGACGCCATTGCAGCCGCCTCACTGAGGAACAGACGCTGCGTGGACTACCTTTCGTCTGGCTCCTAACCTTCGACCTATCTGGCATGGGTGACCCTTCCAGGAGTAATTATTATTACTCCCGCCAGCACAGCTCTAGGGGTCATCGGAACACACCAGCCCTTCCACCACGACAAGGTTGTAGTCCATGGGAGGGATATATATATATATATATATATATATATATATTAACTTTCCAGGAAAAGCCACGAACGTGCACAATGAAACTCACTAAATAGTCAACACAAACACAGAAACCAAAACACACAAAAGAGGGACTCACTAGTTCTCGAATTTTCGGTGGTGCAACCACCTTTCTCAAGAGGAATTAGGAACAGAGTTCTGTTCCTAATAAGTGTGTTTTGGTTTCTGTGTTTGCTGTGACTATTTAGTGAGTTTCATTTATATATATATATATATATGTATATGTATATATATGTGTGTATGTATATATATATATATATATATATATATATATATATATATATATATATATATATATATATATATGTATATACACATGGTATACAGACCTGATTACAAGCTTAAAACCTGATCGTATGTCGCCAAAACGACGATATATAGTAAGCTGGACGGTAAATAAATGAATGCAAGATTTTTTTTATTTTGAACTGTGTTTTCTAGGACTTCTTATTTCATTGAGATTACGCTAAGGATCCAAAGGCGCATTGTCACATAACAATATACGTGTATGAAATGCCATCCTAGGGTGTGAACAATTATTTTTTGCAATCAATTTTTCTTCTGAAAATGTTGCTGGTAAAAGATAAAAGTAAGTTTAATCCAAATGTACAGTATGCTGTATTTGTCAGAGAGAATATTCAGTTTTGATTTTTTTAGTGTGGTCTTACTTTCCAATTATCCTTGGTTCCTCGAAAGACCCTTTCCTGGAACGCTAAGGAAAACCTCCGGCATTCGTCCCTTCGCGTCCTATAAATACTGCTTGAACGTGGGCAGAGAAGTGAAGAAGACGGAGTGTAAAATGGCGAAAAAGTAAAGGAAATGAAAGTGAGAAACGGATTGAAATGAAAAATTAGAAACTATGAGTGCTTGCTAAGCCTGTGGAAATATTGACATTGCTAATTTCAATCAAGTTTAAGTGCTTTCTTTGCGACGGCGAGGATTGGGTTTGGTTTTCAATCACCATTCCACCATCTCGCTATTCGTAAAAGTATACCTGGAAGGGCCTCAGAATTCATCGTAAATCATTTAAACCTGGCCGGACCAGAAAGTTAACGAGTGTGGTATTTTGTGGTATTCTTTTCCTACTCCTTGTACGTATGAAAAATAGAGCGATATTATGGAGGTTTGTCGCCCGCCTACTACCGCACGTCTTGCGGCATCTTACGGGGTAAAATGTAGATGCTACTGTTTCAATATATGTAACATTCACTGTGTCCACCTCGAATGATTAAATTCATACATTAAATTTGAAGAATGTAAAAGGTCCTCCATCATGACAGCATGTCCCCATTCTCGTTGGCATTGGCGAAATAACCATAGAGACCGTTCGGAAAGCATTAACTGTTTCAAACAGTTGTAGTGAATTAGTCCAGTCATCCTAAACATTAATCTTCTATCATTCAACCGCAACTTCTTTTTCCTCTCTTCTTCCCGGTGGATCCATACTTTTATTATGGAAGTTTTTACGGTCAGCCAAGACACCATAGCTTGTAAAACGTATACACGCTTACGTGAATGCTCTTCTTGGTGTTTAAAGAAATTATTGCTTCATTATCTTTTGTGTCACCGCTCTTTAGCATTCACAAAAAGGCGACCCACGTTCCTCACACGACCATCAACAAACCTCCTTGGTCGTGTGGCTGGTAGTGATGAATCATCTATCGTGAAACTATTTACAGAATTGCAATCCGCTCGCAACTTTATACCATCCGGATCTTATGCAATATGTTTTTAAATCTTGGAATTTCTAATACAGTCGCTTTGAGTTGACCATTAATAGTTTAATTTATTTAACCGAATGGGATGACTAATTCAACGCAATATATTATTAATTATTAATATTGCTAAACAATACTTAAAATTTTCGGGTCTGCAAGGGTATAGTGTGGTCTTAACCAGTACACATGCTAGGCGATTTTAGAGTGAAACATGGTTTACCAGAAACTAAAGAATTGTAACGCAATTCCGACTGTGTCCGGTGCTTTGTTTGCCATTATATGAAATTAGAGATTCACCAATAGTTGCATTAATCTTTAAAAATGTTCCTATGTATATTTTGAAGTACACCCGGAAGAGACATTCTTCCCGATTTCTGAAATACATGCCCTAAGAAGCATCATTTTACTTAAAAGATTGTTTTCTTTAGATACTCTTAACCTTCTTCGTGTTCGAACGTAACTCTCGAAATTACGCAGTTTTAAGCTGATTACGGCAAACAATTTGTCAGGAAAAGCTTTTCTCATGATCGGATATTATTTAGATGCAGCCAACGCGTCCTGAAATGCTTGCATGTTCGGCGCGCACGACTTCCGGAGAAATTGTTCTGGGACAGTTAAGTAGACAGAAATAAATGGCTTTGTTCAAAATATATCTCAAAACACACCAAGTAGCCACTGTCTATGTAAATTTTAAAGCCAGGACAAATAATTCAATGCCAACTAGGCATTTTTCATTCGCGTTTCCGTGATGGAGTTGCCAGGTAGCGGAGATGTCTTTTCTCGTCCTGATGACCCTTTTTCGGAGTCTTTTCAGCATATCCACGTAGTACGCAGTGTTAACTGTCTGTCCTTGAGGAAAAAACTCCTTATGGAGCAATCTTTTACTGTAGGGAAAGACAATGAGCATTGTTTTTTCTTTGATTTGCTCATTCTTCCTATTTTGGACTTGGGTCGGTGTGCCCTTCAGAGCTTTGGCGTTTTGTTTCTGAGTCGTATTCAAAAACCCAGATTTCATCACCAGTGATAATGTTTGTCCAAATAATCAGGTTCGTTTTCCATACTTTGCAAAAGTTCACTTGAAATTTCCGGTCGGTTGGTCTCATGGTCGTCTGACAACACCTTGGGCACAAGCATGGCGCACACTTTCCTCATCACTAAATATTCAGTAACAATGCGAAATACAATAGTAGATGACAAGTTCAGTTCATTGACAACCATCTTGATACTCAATCGACGGCCAGAGTCCAGCAATTGTCGAACACTGGCCACATTGTTATCGGTTTTGCTGGTTGACGGCCACCCAGAGCGTTGTTCGCCGTGAACCTCTTCCCGGCCCTCCTTAAAGGCCTTTAACCACCTCGAAACTTGTGGGTAGGACAGAGCAGAGTCCCCGTAAGTCTAACGAATTATTTTTTTAGTCTCCTCAAACGATTTTGTCAGTTTAGTACGCAACTTAGTAATCGCGTAGCGTTGCTCGATCGGCGATTCCATTTTTTTCCTCGCACGGTCAGCGCGCAGAGGTTTGCAAGAACTGACGTCCTGCCGCTTTCACAGCTTGGAGAGCACTGAGACCGGTTTTGTAGCAAAGCTTAGCGCCCACCCCCCACCTACTCCAAGTTATTCTATACCACTCCGACCAATAGGAGCGGCGCGGGAAATTCAACTGTATTACTTTCAGAACGCAGCCTGTATGCTTTCTTTTTCGGTATTTCTGATGTAATAGGCGTTTGGGAGAGATGTAACCCTATTCGAAAACTTCATCACTTAATACATTAATGGAGAAGTTCGTTTACATTTCTATTCGTGTTGTTTGATAAGCTGAATTTAGTGCTCAATAAATACAGATGAAGTATTTATCCCATTTCACTAAAATAATTCGGCCAAATTTAATTGATTTTAATGTTAAAGAATTAAAATTCTAATATAATGATAATTGTTTGGGTAGTATGTTCGTTTTAATTGTTACCGTCATACTGAGCATTAACACTTATACACATGTACTGAACAGGTATCTCCTTCGTATCTCCTTACGAAACGAAAATAAATATATTTTTAAAACACTAATTTCACACGAACCGTCGAATTATTGGAAATAGGGTACCAATGATGCCTAATGGGAACATAGTCAAGGAAGGACTCGAACGATTTTCGCGGTGAGCAGTACTCAATTTGGAAATATTTCTAAAAAAACTATGAATTCTGACCATTAAGATATTGAAATTTAATCTTAGATGATTTCTTGTAGTTAATAAAGAATTGAATTTCAGGGTCAATAACATAGTAATGGGAAGAGTTGACCCCAACCGTACTCTTATGAGTGGGCAGTGGATAGGAAGGGGAGTTAGAAAGGTTATAAGTTAGCGGAATAATTATAATAATAAAAAAAATTAAATTGTACGTACTACTGAATGAAAGATTCACCCACTCTCTAGTTTGGATGTGCTATGCAGCCTTGATCCTTACTAGTCGCAATCACTCACTCCCAATCAAGACTTACGAGAGGTTTCCCTCTACGCCAGTGGTCTGACAGACACTCACCTGCTTGGGTATGCTAAGACGCCTTAACCCTTGCAAATCTCACTCACAGGACTACCGTGGAATTTCTTCCGACGTTAGTACTGTGACTCGCACCTGTGGATGAGGTATAGGGAGTGCCCAGGAACTGACACCGTGTTTCGACTGCAAGTAAAACTAAAAACTAACCTTAAAATTAACACTATCAACCGACGTCTAATGAAAACTCTTAGAGGTGAAACTGATAAATTGTGGATTAAAGAATATTTTATGTGACTTTAAAAGCACAATGCTATTCGAACACTTAGGGAAAACCCATAAAATATGGTAATAAAAGGATTATTGGTTTCTGAAGTATTGGATTAAAACAAAATAGAACAAGATTTAGATTAAAGGGTGGATGGGATAGAACTAGGGAATTTTAGAGCAGTTGCATGAAAATGAACATCTAATCTGCGTATGACCAGGCAAGCCACCGCTAGGGTGTGTGGCGGGGTATGTCAAAAAGCTGTCACCCATGCACAAATATTAGTTAATACATATTAGTAAGTACAGTAGTTTTAAATTAATATAGGAATTTATGTGTGTACGTGTAGGTATGTTTGTGTGTTTGAATATATACGAATAAATATATGGATATGATAATTATATCCATATAGTACATACGAGGGTCATCCGGAAAGTAGTACCCGTTCGTGCCGCATGAAGTGCTGACGACGCGAGTAGCCGCTGGACGAGGTCAGATAGCTTCAGTGGCTTGTCTGCCTTCTCTGAGCCAAGTTGCGTGACGCTAGCATTGCCTGTGTTGTTTCTGTGATTGTTTACAATGTTTAAAAAAATTGAGAACGCCGCCAGTTGTGAAGTGAGGGCAGTGATTAAATTCCTCAATGCAAGAAACGTTCGCCCATGTGATATTCATCGCCAATTAAAGGAGGTGTATGGAGACAATGTAATGGACGAGTCGTCTGTTCGGCGGTAGTGTCGCAACTTCAACATGGGGAGGGGGAACACACACGACGATGAGCGTTCGGGGAGACCGTCTGTCATTACAGACCAACTGGTGAGCTCAGTTGACGAATTCGTGAGGAAGGATCGGCGCGTCACAATTGATGACATCTGTGAGCATTTTCCCAATGTTTCTCGAACAATTGTTCATGAAATTGTTAAACACCATCTGCATTATGCAAAAATTTGTGCAAGATGGGTCCCTCGCATGCTTACAGATGAGCACAAAACCAAGCGTATGGCTGCAGCACTGACGTTTTGGGGACGTTATTCTGATGAAGGAGACTCTTTCTTGACTCGCATAATTACTGGTGACGAAACATGGGTTTGTTATGCATCACCTGAGAGTAAACGACAGTCAATGGAGTGGCATCATGCTCATTCACCAAACAAACCAAAAAAATTCAAGACAGTTCTGTCCACCAGGAAACTCATGGCAACCATTTTCTGGGATCGACGAGGTGTATTGCTTATTGATTTTATGGCCCGTGGAGACACTATTAATGCCAATGCGTATTGTGAAACATTAAAGAAATTACGGCGGGCAATACAAAATCGGCGGCGAGGTCTATTGTCTACTGGTGTCATTCTCGTTCATGACAATGCCAGGCCTCATGCAGCTGGGATAACACAAAAACTTTTGCAGCAATTCAAATGGGAAACTTTCGACCATCCACCGTATAGCCCGGACTTGGCCCCTTCAGATTTTCATCTCTTTACAAAGCTTAAAGACTTTTTGGCAGGAAAAAGATTTGACAGCGATGAAGAACTTAAAGAAGGAGTGACCCTGTATCTCAATGAGCTGGCGGCGAAGGACTATGCAGCAGGAATACAGAAACTTGTCACACGTTATGACAAATGCCTTAATTTGCTTGGAGATTATGTTGAGAAGTAGTTTAAAGTATCCTCTTTCAAATAAAATTTTTTATGTTTGTTAATATTTACTTTTGTGTCTTTATTTCACGAACGGGTACTACTTTCCGGATGACCCTCGTATATGTAAATGATAATTAGTGAGAACAATGATAGTAATGTCTTATCCATTTTCTAATCGCAAATTTCGTTAAAATTCCATTAAAATGTATCTAGTTATGGAGCGAAGGCTAGGTTTGTTGGGAAAGGAGCATGGCTAATCTTATATTGAAATTTGAATACTGGTATTTTTTTCGTATATTATATGAAATTATTATTCTTCACCACAAAATAGTCGGGCCGTCTTCGGTTAGGCCTTGGCACGGATCTGTAACTATACCGATGCTAAATTAAGATAAATAGTTCATACGGTGACCAGCGAAGGCTCGAGGGGGGGGCGAGAATGCAAAATGGTGACTTACAATGAGTTTCACTTGGAAAGATTAGTTTGTAAAACCCAAACCTGAAGAAAACGCTCGCTAAATTCCCGATATATGGAAAACATGAAAAACATTATTGCGGGTCATTGCCTGTCTACATACAAATTAAAAAACCTGTTTGGCAAAATTTGTCGCATATAAGATTATGCAATATCACCCGCGGGTGACATTTAGGTCAAGCTTGTTTGAGACCATGAAGTGAATTAGAGGTGACGTCGCCGTTTTTCGCGTGCCCCTCTGTCATCTTTCGCGATTATTCACAATCCCCAGAGCAGTCAGTGTCGTAACGGGCAAAAGAATAAAAAAATAAGTGAAGGATTCGCCGCGTCGGTCACCCGGCCACGTTGATTGTGAAGGGCAAAGCCGTGACTCCTTTCGTCGAGGAGGTGAGTAAGGGAAGCATTGTTTTGTCTTCCGATTACGCGTTAGCCTTTCGGAACTCGAATGGGAGCGCTAGGCTAGAGCGATTAGCTATCGTAATTATATCCCCGCTGCTGACGGTGAGTGAGTCGTCTTGATGAGGAATCGGTGACAAGACTGGCGACGGAACTATGGGCGTCAGTGGGACCTCGGCACATTCTATGGAATCCCCTGTTAGTCACTTATACAGGGTATCGCGCAAGGGGAAAGGAGTTGCTTCATCGGAAGATGAGTGGATATCTTATTGGCGCATGTCCTTTGGAGTGCGACGTAGTATCACTCCTCCTGTAATAAATATAGCAATATGCGGGTCACCCTTAAATAATCTAGGTTTTATTAAACGGTTTGTAGAAAAATGTGTTGGATAAATAAGAGAGAGAGATTTTTACAAACGTTTGGTTAGACCATAATTAGAGTACGTGGAAAGTATCTAGGATTTATGGGGGAATACGTTGATTAAAGAATCAACTAAGGCTCTGAGAAAATTCGCTAGGTTTGTTATAAATTGCTACAAAAAGCGAATAATCCTCACGGTTATGCTGGAGGAATTAGATTGGGAACCTCTTAATTCCCGAAGAAAGCGAGCATGACTAGATTTTTTGAAAGCTACAACACACCAAAGATTTCTTACGGAACAGAAGGAATTGTTATGGCACCAAATTTTGCTGGTAACTTCGACCACTGTGATAAAATAAGAGAGAGATACGAATCAAGCCTCAGAGAGATTCAAATATTCTTGCTTCCCTCGCACGATACATACAAGAATAACAGTATCGTACCCAATAGCTCGAAAAAAATTAAATTTACTTAATTACAAAAATTAAATGAATTAGTCAAGCGCTAGAGAATTGCATGACAGGTATTTTTGTGCATGAGTGTGCTTGTATATGACTTAACACATATTCAAGTGTGTGTATAAAGTAAAAAGCGTCACATATTGAATACATACTCTGGGGTGGGAACCTTAAGATATGCAAAGATGCGGGATTAGATTAAACTTATATAAAGCGTGTGGTTTTGCATCCGACTTTGGAGATATAATTAGGCTCCCTAATTACATTAGAAGGACTGACAAATGCTAAAAAAAATTAGAGAGTTAGATTGTCGAACTGATATATTCTAGCATTCATTTTTCCCGCGCACTATTCGCGAGAACGATGAAAGGGGGAACGCCTAAGAAAATAATAGGTACACGCCGCCGAAAATAGGGGTATACAAGATTTAATTCCCCCAAAACACTAACCAAGTCTGGCGTCCTAACGCCCCCCACCGTACGAACTTGAGCCAGGGGGTTTAAATGACTGGACGAAAAGCCTATTGTATAGTGAAATCTCCGTCCGGACTGCGTAGAATACTAACCGGTAACAAGTGTCCGAATTGGATGTGCGACTGCCCTCTTTTAACGAATTTTCATTTCCTCTTTGTGTAGGCATGTGAATAGCTGCAAACCGTGTTATACTCGTAATATACGAGTACGTAGGCATGTTGCATGATTGATGGTTGGTCATCCCCTTTCCACGCGGTTTTTGGTGGATCCCGGGGTGCCAGGCGCATGATGAAATGGAGGGAATGTAGAAATGAATGGTGGCCTATCACCCCCTGCCACACGACGACGACCCCCTGCCCAGCCTGTCCTTGCGACGGCTTACGGGGTATTGTGTAGATGTAAATGTAGATAAATATCTCATCACATCAGCCCACACTGTCCAATTTTATTCCAATCCTTATATTCTTTGTTTTTCGCAAGATAGGATAAAATCGTATCGTATTTTCTCAAATTCAAGTTACATCAAGAGCTCGGGAAGAATCAAATATAATTGATTTCTGGCTGGCAATCGTATTTTACGATGAGTGTAAATGACCTAAAATATTCTAAGGATTCTTTTATCCGCCAAACGTTTCGTCAGGAAATCTTCCAGTGCGTGTTTACGGATTCAAATGTCGATGAATCATGTCGATACGCAGGGAATTTCGTTGACATCATGGGGTGGTGGAAACTGGATACCGGAAACGGGCAGATTTCGTGCGCCCCAAGGCCGAATAATTCTTATTATCCACCCTCGAAACCTTTCGTTGATCACACTTAAAACGACCAGTGGCGACAATAAACGGATCCGGGCTCTATCCTTGGGACTGGGAGAAGGGACCTCACTCTGCTTAACACTTGACGGATTAGAGGTTATCACTCTGTTAATTTTTTTCCACTCTCTGAAGCAGATGAATGAAGTGGGGGTGGGGGGAGGGGTCGTTGCTCTCTTAGGCTGCCCATTCCTCAGAGAGACTTGACGGGATAAAGAAATCTTTCTTGCCTAAGATATCAAAGAACCGATTGACAAAATGTTTTTCTTCTTGTTTTGTGAATTTGATTTGACTGTAGCTGTAACTTGCGTTGGAAACACGCCCCATCACCAACATTTGGACAATACTTCCCAAGACGACGCAGGGCATTTGACGGGGTGTGCTATGGCACCAGAAATATGTATTTGATAACTAATGCGCGAGATAAGTAAAGGAAGAAGAATTATGGAAATCTAACATTGGTGGTACCTATCTATTTTATCTTATTCTAGTGGTCAAATCAGGAAATGTAAAGTGGGGTCAAAATAATTTCCACGGTGTCACTAGTAACCTCGGATTTTGTATACCTTTGTTCTATGATCTATGTTCTAAATGGTATTCTGCAAGTCAACGGCCGCTTGGGTGTGTTGCAGGGGGTGATTACACGCCAGGCATGCAAATATTAAGTTTTTCTCAATTTAAACACAAAAAAATACGTATATATATATATATATATATATATATATATATATATATATATATATATATATATCTTATCTTCTCGTTACTCTTCTGATAAATACTATTATTTTGTTAGCTTGTCCACATATTCTCCATATTTTTTTCACTGAGGAGAGGTTGTGAGTAAGGGAAACGCCCTACTGTTTAATCGAGTCTATACTTCTTAATATTGGAAATTCAGTGCTACAGATAAGGGATGAGAATCAATATTAAGAAAACAAAGGTTATACGATTTTCCAGAAAGAAAAAGGCTAAGGTTAACATTAAAATAATAGGGGAAAAACTAGAGCTGATAGAACAGTTTACGTATCTCGGAAGTGTTTTGGACCAACACGTTCAAAGTAGTAGGGACGTACGGAGAAGAATTGCGCTAGGCAAAGAGGTTTTCACAAAGAGGAGGGAGTTGATGACGGAGGCGTTATTTAGGGAGGTAAAGAAAAGACTCGTAAAAACTCTGATATGGAGCGTAGGTATGTACGGCGCGGAAACGTGGTCACTGAAGCAGGAGGATAGACGTAGATTGGAGGCTTTTGAAATGTGGGTGTGAAGAAGAATGGAGAAAGTGAAATGGGCCGAAAGGAAAACAAATGAGAAAGTACTGGAGATGGTGGATGAGGAGAGGGATTTGTTGGGAGAAATCCTATGGAGGTAGGAAAAATGGATGAAGGGCGCATTGATCGTCAGTGTGTTGTAGAAGACTGTAACTGAGGGGAGAATGTCAGGCAAACGAGGAAAGGACAGGTGCGGGATAGGGATGTTGGACGGGATGAAGGGAGGAAAGAAGTGCACAGAGAACAAGATTGGCTTGATGTAGAGTAGGTTGCTGGAGTGTGTTTTGTTAGGAATCACCAAATATTTATTTGGTAGTTGTACCCATCCAAAAACCTATCTTAACGGGTAGATAACCTTGTAATAATACTTCTTATTGTGGTCTTTCTGAAGTAGTAGGCTTTTGGAGAGGAACTACTCATACTCATTTTTGGGTATTGGTTGGCGGAAATGATTTGGTAGACTAATGAAGACATACGGTGAGATATTGGTGAAAACGCATTGAAAGAAGAAATCAAATAAGTTGGTCTATTCTATGTTGCTGGTTATTCTTTCACCTTTATCGTTTTTGAGTGAATTGACTGTTGACTTTTTTCTCTAATTCTCTGACGTACGACCAACATGCTTTCGGATTGTCTTTCAAATCTTCTGCTAATCTTTTAATATTTAATTCGCTTAACACTTTCCGAAATATTTTCTTGGTATTCGCCCTATATATCGTGTAATCATAAGTGCTCTCATTCCTTTTGTCGCTAGAGATATCGATCCAAATATGCTTCATCTTTGATTGACACAGCCTTTGACATCAAAACGTTTTTCTAGCTTCTGCGTTGTATCATTTTGATTCCGTAATATCTGTTATAAATTTACTTGGAGTGAACATGTTGACTGCTGAGCGAACAGTGTCAAGGAAACGATTCTGCTTATTCTCAGTATTCAGTTGTTTACTATCTTTCATAAAATTCATAAATCATTTCCTAGAACACGAATTTTAATGGTATAATAGTTTCCATTTTTAAGCAAGTATATTTTTCCTTTCTGCTAAATTTTAAGTTATTTTTCCTTATATATGGAAAACGTTTAGCATTTACTGCTCCGTGGGGGTTCATTTCTATAATAGTTTATAAGCATTCTAATTGTTTTACTCTTGGTTTTTCTTTGAGCATCCAGAAAAGTCGGTAATTTGCAGTCTTCTGTTAGTCACGATCTCAAAGAAAGCAGACTTTTGCTCACGTCAAATATTGTCTTTCCTATGAAATGGTGGAAAAGACCTTGGAAATTCTTGGAAAATTCATTTTCCAAGACGCATATGTATACTTAGCCGATAAAGAGTTATGGAGGATCATCTATTCACAAAGAAGACGCCCCTCGATAAAGGTTATCGAAACCAGACTTAAGAAGTTTCCGCATTCGATGCTTTGGAAGGATTCAGAGATAATCTTCTGGAATTGTGTTTCGTTCGGTTCGAGTCATTTTTTTATCTCCATAACAAAGGAATGAATGACTTGGGTAGGAATGGAAATTATTTTTAACTGTCTCTCGTCAGCAAGAAGTAGTGATCTCATTTGGGGTTAAAATCTCCATGATATCATGAGTGTAAGGAGCCTTATCTGTGGGTGGCCATGACACTCAGCACCAAGAGGTTCCCTCGCTGGCTTTGGTGTGAGGCCAAGATAATCCAAGTCCTGCATGCTAAAAAATTCTTTTAAAAAAAATTATCTATTCATAGTTATTTCGACGCTGGAATCCGGGAGACCAACTCATTTGCTGGATATTCATTGAGATACAGAGGCTTATAGCGTTAGTTGCACAGTTGGCAATTCGAATTTAGTTGAACAATAAGGGAATAAGGATGATATTTGATGAGTTTCAAAATGTTGTGAAATCAGGCGATACAACAATTACGTAATAAAAAACCATACCAATGTACCATACTAAAGAAAAACTAGACTTCATTCAGAAATTGCGCAAGGCATGGTAATTAGAAATAAACCTAAAATATGTTTTATTAACTACTGGAAACAAAATAGCTCTCCGCAAACTGCTCACAGAATTTATTTTAGCGAATTAACGAGTGTAGAATCCATAAAATACCTAGATATCACTCTTACTCTCATGGGGTAAAAATATTAGATAGATATGTGGAGAAGCTAAAACCGTACATTATCTTTCTTCAAGAGGGTATTGGGAAAATCCGATGATAAAAGTAAAAGAGCGATGTTCCACCTAGCACGTTAGATCCTGGCTGGAGTATCCTGCCAGTTTCTGGGATCTTCATGAGACAGATTTAATAAAAGAGCCGTAAGGGAGCTGGATTTGTCAAAGGAGTATATAGCAATGACAACAGTGTGACAAAAGTGTTGAAAGATTTGGGGTTGGATCTATTTCAAAGCTGAAGATTGATTTGTAGAATGAATCTCTTTAGTGAATTTGAGACTGATCGGATTTCCGAAGGCGTTCAGCACATTTAAAAAAATCAAGAATAACTTTGAATTGAAGCTCCCTTTTTAATGTAGATTTTCTTCACGCTTTTCCTTGATCACGTCCACAAAGTTAGTTTTCATTTCTACCAATAAAGCTTTGTAGTCACTAATGCACTGTACTGATCGAACAATGTCTTCTTGCCAAATTCCTCTCCAATAAATCTACATCAATATATATTTGAATTTGAATCGTCCGTCCTGCATGAGTAGAATATTAACTGGTTATTGGCGACTGCGTTGCATGTGATCCCACCCTTTTTAATGGGTGCCCTTATTTGGCTTCTTGGTGTAGTCCTTGGAGAAGTTACTAACAGTATAACATTCGTAATATGTACTGCAGATGTTGCATTAATTACATACTAATTATAAGGTAGAATTATTCTCAATAAGGACAAGCAGATCACAATTGCATCATATCTGCATTATATTTACGCGACACCCTACACCCGGCCCAAAGGCGCGCGGTGTGGGTGGAGCATTTTTTTTTGGAATTATCTTACATCTACATAGTACCTTACAAGTCACCGTGAATGTGTGTGGTAGGAGGTGTATTGGAGTAGGTGTAGTACGGCTGGTTACCTAACACCCCATTCCGCACGTCTCTGCGACAGCTTGCGGGGCAGAATACAGGTGTAAATAGCCAGCAAGTCGTCGCGTGTGGGTTTTTGGCAGGGGTTGTAAGGGAACCAGCCGAACATTTAGAATTATTAGTTTAAATACGCATTTGAAACTATATTAGCTCATTACAAAAATACTCACACGAATACATGCCCATACACGAATACAGCCCTTCAATAGGTGACTAAATACTTAAATGTTTGTCTTTAAGTAAATATTTTCGCGTGCATGGATTCGAATTTTTTATTGACAATCGTGCAAGGGATGGGCAAATACAAATCTGTGAACGGTATCCAGTTCTGTTATTTTATCTCAGTGATCGAATCTACCAATCTTATTTGGCGCCATATAAATGTTTAAAATTCTTTGATGTTGCAAGAAAACTCAAGTGTCCTGTATCTTTCGGAAAGTCTAAGTCTTACCTAAGGCTACAATTGACCCCACAAAAACTTTATTCTTTCTCGCACGGATTTATTGAGTAGTTTTGCAGTTATGTTTTAATTTAGATGATTTCTGTATCCACAGCCTTCTACCCCATTTTTTAATTCCCATTCTATCTCGAAGTCAAGCATTCCTGGGATTAAGCTGTTCTTAGGCCGTGGATTCGATTCCCACCTAGGTGGGTTTTTTTCCATTTAGGGTTTGGGCTTGTAATTGTTTCTCTTGTTATATCGATTCTAAAAGTCCGATGTAAAGGCCAAAGTGCTGTTTTCGGATTAATTTGAAATAAATACCATATTCCCCTCCTATTAATTTCTCCTCTCAGTTTCATGTCTAGCACTTTGTACTTACTTGTCCCTAATTCGGTGTTCAATCTCTTCCGATTCAATTTTTAAACCTTCATCCTTCACATATCTTCGGTGATTCATTGCCTCCTAACCCTTTTTCTATGCAATGTTCCCATTCATCTAAACACCATCTATCACTATCACCGTAAATAGCTGTCAACATTTCAGTAATTTCTTGATAACCTTCACTGCATTTCACCAAAAAACTTGATATTGACTTGTTGCTCCGAGATTTCGTCAATTTCCATTTTCGACAAACAGTAAAAATAAAGACAACAGAAAATAACATAACTGGTACTATACGCACAGCTCGACGATCCGCCAAGCACATACGGCTCATTCGGTCTAAGGCAACTAACGCCGCTAGTAGGCGGGTCTATAGTCCGCGTAATGGCCACCATATTGCACCAGTTCGCGCATTTAGTGGGCGGACCAGGTATGTGTATGTGTACACATTGGTGTGGGGTCTATTCCTAATAATCACCTTGGACGAGTTTTTCGAGGGGGTAAAGTGAATTTTATTAGTTCCCTTTCCCTCACCCCTTTCCCTCACTTTCCATCTGGTACTTGCACCCCCTGCCACACACGTTTAAGGAGATTCGCAAGGTATTTTTGTAGGCGTTGATGTATGGAATGGCGTGTGTCCAGTAACCGTCCTCTGACCCTTGTTCAGAATGTATTAATTTTTTTAATGAATGCCTAATTCACACTGATTAATCGCCTCCTCTACACGTCCCAACGGTTTGCTTGTAGATTTACAGCATGCGAATATAGGTCGCCTCGCATGTTCGACAGAGTGACGTCATCCCCTCGAGAATTGACCAAAAGGGTCACCTCTTCCATGTTAACGTTCCCGCGTGCGCACTCCGGGCGACCTGTTGCTCTGTCCCGCGACCGCGTTCGAAAAACCTCCCCGGTACGCTTCACGGGACCCGAAAAATGCACCACCCCCAACTGCAGCCCCCTCCCACCGAACAACCCGAGAGAGAGAGAGCGTGGCAACACGCCGAGGACGCGACTTCAGTCGAGGCGGGTGATGGATCGGGGGCGGGGAGAGGACGCCCGCGTTCCCGGGAAATTCCCTCCTGGAATGCGACCGGCATGGGAGTCCCTTAAATGCTCGTCTACTTGCACCCGTCATAAACAACGTAATGAGGGCAACGGTCGCGGCGGATCAGGGCAGGAAGGGAACGGGTGGGGAGGGGTGGGAATCATGCATGAATCACCCAAGTACGGGGAGGAGAGACACCGGGGGACACTGAGTGGAGAGTGGGGGGAGGTTGTGAGAATGAGTAGCTAGGGCAGGGGGTTGGTGGACAAGAGGAGGGGGGGTAAAGGATCAAAAACGCCCTTCTCCCCCCTCCCCGTATCCACTCATTCATTTACCCTCCCTCCCCACTCCCTTCACTATCCCAACCGTGTCAGGACTCTCTCCCCACCAAGCCTCCTCCCCCTCTCCATCTTCTCTCCTGTCAAGTATTGTGTGTCCACGCGGGGTGCCAAAGGGGAAGGGAGAGGCTGAGCTGTGCGGCGTGGACGCACCATCACGTCCCCTCTCCAGTCAGTCAGCCGCTCGCCAAATTATCGCCGAAGGGGGTGGGCAGCGGTGGCCTCGTAGTACAAGGGGCCGCGGTGTGTGGGGGGTCACACAAATGGCGCGCGGGGGTACGTCCGTGTGTGTGTCATGGACGCCGATGGGCAAGAGAACGAGAGCGGCAGCACCCCAGGGCCGCTCGCATGGCGGGAGCCGCTCCCGATATGGGGATGACGTGGACGGAGAGGGTTGTGTGTGTGTGTGTGAAGGAGGGGGTTGTTAAAGAGGGGGTGCGCGTGGTATCCGTGGCGGGAAGGGGAGGCTCTTGCGGGAGGGCTGCGAATGAGTTGGGGTGGGCTCCGGTGTGGGGTGAGGGACAACAAGGAGCGGAAGGACGCGTGCGTATCCTATAAGGTGTATGCAGTCATGGGGCTGCGTGATTGATATTTTATTGTCCGGGGCCCGGGCCGTTGTACAGTCATACTTGTGCATCTGTCAGGAGGAAGGGAGGGATGGATGGATAGCAGGAGGGAGGGGGGGTTGTCCAGCCTCTGGCAGTTGTGCGTGAGCCTTGGGAAGGATGGGAGTGATGCGGCTGGGGAAGGGGTTAGAAGGGGAAAGTGGAATTGGGTGGAATCCTCAATTTTCAAGAAACGAGGGGGAGAAACAGAGATGCGAGCTTATCTCGACGACATAGACACCATGAGGGGAGTCCTAGAATATTTAGGTTATGCATTTAATGTTGTATATAATACTTACGGTGGAAGTTTTTTCAACATCGGACCCTATTTTAATGTGAAAGGGAAGGAAACTGTGTCTTAAAACATTATTATTCCTTAGAAACTGCTACGACGAAACCAAAAGTGTTAGAGAAATTCTTCTAGGGTTAGGTTGGGTATAGTTAGCAAAGAAGATTTAACTCTAGATTGAACTTATGAAATAAATTTAGAGCCATTTTTTTCACTACGGAATTATAGTTAAGTTACCGTATTCTAAGATACATTGGTCGTTCATATCATTGAGGATATGTTTCGAGAAATTAACACCAGAAGAATCAAATACAAGGACTCTTCTTCCATAGGAAAATACTGGATAATAACTGCAGGGTGATAGCCAATAAGAAGGACAGTTGTCATCCACAGCGTATAGGAAAAAAATATATATGTAGATTTAGGTATTATGTAGATGTAGATATGTTTTGTCGGAAAATCCCTTCCTACATAACCAAATAGGCTGAAATAATATCTAACTTAGTGCATGTTAAAATACTGACAATCTTTCGCCGTGTTTTCAAGTTCCCCATCAAGTTCCGTGGGGGTGATGCCTCATGTGGTCAACTGCCATCAGCAGGGTAGCATTTTTTAACTTGCGGCGTGAGGGTTAGACATCTTAAGTTGCATGACCATGGGTTAATTAATGCTTCCCCTTCATGATTTCCTGTTCTACATGGCCTGGTTCTGATAGCATACGAGTGACCTCTGTTGTACCTCAAAAAAGTGTAATCGGGCTGCTGCTCTTGATTTTTGTAAACTATTTGAACCGCGAAGTAAATAGCATGATTAGGATGTTCGCGGATGACGCGAACATTTACCGGGAAAAAATTTGGGCATGGGGATCCATTAATAATTATTTCAAAGGATCTCGATGGTTTGTTTAATTAGTGTACAAAATTAGGATTAGAACTAAATCAAAGTAAATGTCCGTTGGTATATTTCTTTAAAAATCCCCAGGTTTTATGCACACACTTGCTGGGGTTACCCATAGGTAGTTAAAACGGTATAAATTTCTACCTAAAAGATAAATATCACTGACAATTTATCATGGGGTCCTCACATGCGTGAAATCTCCGGGAAAGCCAATAGAAAATTGGAATTCATTGACGCATTGCTGGTAGGAGTGAATCTAAGGTCAAGGAATAATGCTGCCATGTTCTCGTCAGGCTCTATTTAGAATATGCAAGTAGTTCAAGGAATTCGGATAAAATATGCCTCATTCGAGAAATTGAGAAGGCTCAACGCAGGGCAGCCCGAATCGTTACAAACTATCTTGAAAAAACAGAAGGCGTGGCAGAAATGCTTCTATAATTGGGTTGGGAATTATTACAACTGCGAATACTCGACTATAGGTTAAGCTTATTAAATAGGTTTAGGGTCGTGTGTCTCATTACGGAGGTCTCGTCAATTAACTTTACCATGGTCAACTAATCCTGTTCCAAAAATTCATCAGCAGAAAATTTTTTAAGTTTAATTCTAATTGCCAGGTGTCAACCAACGGTGTATTGCAAAGAGGTCGTTTGCTAAAGTTACTTTATCCACAGGACTACGTGTATTTGGAGATAGGGATTTTGTCCGCAAATCGTCAAATTTTCTCTCTGAAGCATCAAGGGTGGGAAACTTAAGTTACATGGCCGTGGTTAATAGAATTTTCCCCTTCATACCTTCCTGTTCTGCATGACCTGTCTAAGAATGGTGGCAGTTATACGTATAGGTGGTTGATGCTCATTTGATTTCCCTCCTATTTAATATATCTGAGACCTTCTGTAATGGCTAAAACCAACACCTTTTCTAGTCTTAGGGTAGTTGGCCTCATCCTCGAAGTAATCTCACAGCACTTATTCTACATCCACTCAAATACATCCAGAGTCACATGGCACCCCGTGATCCACCAAAAGGGCACGTGGAAGTGGTGGAGAGGTCATCCATCATGCAAAATCCGTTATACACATTACGAATATTACACGGTTAGCAACTACTCTACTGAATTAACTAAGAAGACAAATAAGGATACCCATTTGAAATGGCAGGCTAATATGCAAGGTGGTCACACATCAGGTAGTATTCTACTCATTTTGGATGGATGTTTCCATTGGATTTACAAATTTACTTAAAAAACACATGGCCAAAGGGCGCGTGGCGATTGGCTTTAGGACGACATACATAAAGTGAATTGAGGGAGATAGGTTCAAAATCACGCGATTGGTGGTACATTCATGCACCCACGGAAAACCCTTGCCGCTTGCCCTAGCGACGGTTTGCTGGGTAGTTTATTAATGTAGAGAAAAAATACAGTAATCAACCAGAAGGTCGGTTTAGTAGGTGATGGTTGAGTTCACCCAGTACTAAACCCGACGGCGTGTGAATATTCACACATGAGGGTAGGGGGGCCAGTTCATTTCCCTGTGCCGTTTATGATTTCCCAAGAAGATCTGGTACCCGCAAAATCACATAGCTTGAGTGGAGCTGCAGGTACCCAGAGTGCCTTGCACGGGAATCGAATCCGGGACCCTCAGGTCAGTAGTCCAACGCTCTACCCACTGGACTATCGCGACCCACTAATGTAGAGAATATTCCTTTTTCTTCCACGCCCATCAGGTGAAGAGACGGTATTTTTTTAAACCTACCTATTTTCCTCTTTTTACCCATCTACGTATTGCATGATGGGACGAAATGTCTAAAACGAATTACATTGGTTTACCATTGCTGAAAAATTCATTATAAAACTGAATATAATGAATTTGCATAGGACAAGAAAGAATGGACTCATACGTAAAACCCTTGAAGAACTACACTTCCCTCTTTCCAGTTCTTTCGCCTGCAGGGTGCTAATAATTTAAGCCGTGGCATGCCTCATGTACTTTCCACTGTGTCTGGTGATGTTTACGAAGAGAGGATAGAAGGTCAATTACCGTGGCGACATGGACGACGTGGGCTGAATATGGATTGGTCCGAGGAAGAGTCTTAATTTGAGCCGGTGAGCTTATGGTTTAGCGGCGTGTTAGCCTTTAAGTCCAAGTCATTACCTTTCGATTTATAGTTGAAATTAGCTCTTCACACGGTGCAGGGTAAGGCACAGTGCCCAGGGAGTCCATCCATTAGCCTTCCATTTTCCTTCGAACAAGATCGCTCGGATGAACACCCCTATTGATGGGGAAATTGCTCATTTCATGCTCGGGAGGAAATTGGCACTGCGGATTCAGCAAAAGATTCGTGTACTCGTTCTTCCATCGCGTAATTCCCAATCGAAACCAAATAGAACTCAAGCATCCGAATACATTCATTTAAAGACCGAAATTGAAATATTCAATCATTTACACTAGTTATTTCATAATGTACATAGACAATCATTTGTTTATGCGCACAAAAATATTTATGAATTTTAATACTTGTGAGAACTGATGTTGTGCATTTAAGGATGGTGCCGTAGCACCTTCCTCCACGCGCCCTTGCAATACCTTGCGTGGTGTCGTGTAGATGTAGATGAGGGACACAAAAGATGAAGACTCAAGTAGCCATGCAGCAGTGATGAAGATTCAGTTTGGTCAATTGGAAACAGAAAATAAAGATTTAGTATTCCTTTCCCCAATTGCTTCATCTTCAATTTAGAGTTGAAGACGGGGGATGTTGGGACGCCAGCCTTGAAATAAATTAGGAGGGAATGTAACATCTGCATACCCATAAATACACCGCGATCCACCAAAAGGATTTGTGGCAGGGGGGGTAAGCACCAGGTGGGATGGGTAATGGATAAGGGATGATGTTGGAGAGGAAAGGAAAAGGAAAAAACTGTTCACTGAAAAACCTCAAATAAGTCGAAAATTTATGTACGTGATGGAGGAAGACTTAATTTAAACCAATTAGCTTGGATGTTCGTGACTAATTTCGCCTCTGCTTACCCATTTATGTTTTCTTCCTTGTTTTGCCCTTGCGAATAGTTTGCCGAGGGGAAAATATTTGAGTAAGAATCTGGTCTCCTTTGGAGAAAACTTTGATCAAAGATTTATACAAGGCTCAGAGAAAATCCAGCCATATTTGTTAAGAATTGCTACAGGAAGAGATTAAGAGGGACCGGTGTGTTGTACGAATTACATTAGTTGCTTCTTGATTCTCTAAAAGGACGGGTAAGTCTTGATTTTTAGGAAGGCACAGGACAACTTAGATTTCGGCGGCCTCGGAGAGAATTATTCTGGCACATGCAAAACACCTTTCCACCACCTCGTGTTTCTCAGCATTTATCAACGCCCGCACGCATGCATAAAAGGGTCTCGGGATCCGCTGTAATTCATTTAACCAGGCAATTAAATTGCGATTTTGTTGTCCTGCTCACTGTCCGTGTGAAAAATAAAAGAGGTTTGTAATGGTGGTTTGACCGATTGCAGTTAAAATCAAGGCAAAAAGTCTTCTCTTGATATGATTGACTGAACTTGCTTCATTTTTGACGCCTTTTGAGTGGTACAATGGAGATTCACTGATGACGATAGCCAACAAAGTCGGTGTCGGCCCACACCTCTGTGGTACTTCGCTGTTTACAAGATATGTTTGATGGTTAGACACATAGGGACTAATTAACAAACACACAGTAATCAACTCTAAGGTCGGTTTGGAATATGATGGTAGAGTTCCTCCAGCACTAAGCCCTATACGGCGTGTGAAATTCACACATCAATGTAAGGGAGCCAGTTCCTCTCCCTTTGATTTCCTAGGAATATCTTGTACCCCAAAAATCACATAGCTTGGGTAGAGCTCCAGGTGCCCAGAGAGGCTTGCCCGGACTACCCGGACGGACTACGAGGGACTTATCATGGCACCAAATTTTACTCGTATCTGAAGTCGACATCCTGGAGAAAACAAGAGACCGAGAAATTGCGATTCCGACCCGATAGAGAGCGATTCAAGCACTCGATTTTTTTTCTTCGCACGACACGTAACCACGGCTATGCATAATAAAATTGCACGAAGAAATTAAAATAACATAAATACTAAAATTTAATTAATTACTCAAACACCACAAATATTCCTTGATGCAAATAGTCGTGTAGGTGGGAATATGCGCGAGTGTGTTTTTACACGAATATGTAATCAAGTAAATATATGCAAGTGTTCATATGAAGTATATTCAAGTGAATTCTTAAACTAATAACTCTGTACTTATACTAGCTGGTACCCTGAGATTCCTCGCTCCACGTTACTTTCTTAAATTGTAGAATTAGATATAAAGATTCACTACATTCAATATTCACATAACTTGAATAATAAATTATCTTGCCAAACATGTTCGTAATAAATGAGTATGCCTGTAGCTTTGATGGAACAATATAACAAGTGGAACACAATTGTACAAGTCCACTTCTATGATTAGCTGCGTGGATCTCTCCCCGATAAGCAACGACCGCCTTAACTGGTGATTGACGCTCTAGCGTACAAACTCCAGGATTGCAGGATACAATCTTTCAAATACTCATGGAATTTTTAATATCTAAGGGTTGCTTTCCTAGAAGGACTATCGGAAATGAAAAAAAAATATGTCTTTCCTTTAAGTAGAAATATGATATCAACTTCCCTTAAAGTAGTAATTATGGTATCAACTTTGCCTACCGTAGCTTTGTCAGGCTATTTACATATGTAAATAAGTAATTGCTACATGTATATGCTGTAGGAATATATATTCATATACTAAGTGACAGATGGCCTAAACCCCCCGTCACACGCCCTTGAGGTGGCTTGCGGGGTACTGTCTAGATATAAGTGCACACCAATTACACTTAATTTTTGGCCTGAAATAAAAATTGATTTTTCTGGCCAAACCATTGAAACTGTTGTATTTATCGCAAAAGTCATAAATACGGATGTTCACAAGTTCCAACAACCCCACGCGATTCGTTAGGCTACATAGAAATTGCCGATAGTGCAAAACATCACCAGTATTTCTCCCATTAGTTCCAGTTCACACGATATTTAATTGGTAAGAAAGATAATGTCATGTTCGTCCCATGGAGCTGACTTCCTCTCCGAATCGCCTACATTCGCGATACACAACGAAACCAAATGTCTTTAGGAAATTGTACTTGTGGCTTCGAGATGAAGTGCAGTTTAGAAATGATGAAGCGAAATAGAGAGAAAAACGAGCTCCGCCAATTACAGCATCGCTATTGACGATCCCGGGACACGTTCCTCCACGGCGGCAGTCAAGTGACCACATGCATACTCCTCCCAACTACGTCCTCTCTCGTCCAAATGATCCGATGACCCGTGGTTTCGAATGACGCACCGCGGAGTGTGAGCGACCCCCTAATTGTTTGGCCCGTCCCAGCATGGGACTCTGAAACCCCCTCCTTGCTCGTGAAGCGGTCGCCGCAGGTTGTGGACCAATTTTCGACCCAGGGGCACTGGACGACAAGCCCAGTGGGTGTGTGGAGGGGTCCCGGGGACGAATGGGGAGCCGAGGAAAGGAAATGGGAGAGGGAGCTAGATGGAGATTAATGCAGCGAATCTTTCGGCGGCGTGCCACGGGAGCAAGCACATCAGCGCCTATTATGTAAGAAATGGGCGCTATGTGACACGCTGAGCACGAAGAGTGCACACGCGGCTGAAACATATAGATAAATACATATCATTCGAGTTAAAAGCTGCCACTCAAGGAATAATAATTTTTAGCGTCGCATTACATTGGTAGGATGAAACCAAATGTATAAATTATGGGAAATTGACCTGTATTAAATTCAAATGATTTTAATTTATTACAGCGCAGTCTTCAATTAATATTTTTTTATTTTATTTGCCCCATTACAATAGAATATTTTATTCATATTTTAAAACACCCGTTCTTCCCCTTCGTAAATGGCTATCGTAACAAAACCAAAGTTCGCACTTTACAAATTAAACACGAGAAACCTCTTTTTCATCAGCCTTTCACTTAAAGAACAAATCATATTATATTTTAATTTCATTATTAAAGGTTTTTTTAATTTACCTACAGCAAACTGCCGAGACTCCGCGGAAGATGCGCATGATGCATTTCAATGGCTATTTCATAATGCCGATGTGAGTCACTCGTATTTTTTAATTATTGATTGCATTTATTACTATATTAATCTTATGTTTTTTTTAAATTTTATGCGATTAGTTGGAAAAAAATGACTTTATTGTACATCCCTTCCACTAACCACTATTTTCAGTTTTTATCGGAAATTGTGGCCGGGGATGTCTTTGAAGAGGTAAATCCATTCATAACGTTGCATATTTGGATGGCACAAGAGAGGGTGCCAAATAAATTTTAAAGGCTTCCTCCATCTGCAGATCCTTTTCCGGAAGAAAGGAAGAGAAGCATACCGGGCCATAAACCCCATTACAAGACCCTTTCAACTCCCTCACCCCTCGTTACAATACAACAATCTCTGTGCATGTCTTAGTGTTCAAACCGTTTACGTGTAAAAAAATACCGCAATCTCTTTTTTCAGGAGCGAAACATCTAGTTAAGAAACTTCGGTTAATAATTTGCGTCTTGTGGATGTTTACTTTTTTTCCAAAACTTTAGTGCTGTACATTTTATGATACTATATTTTAACTTCTATTATTTACAGCATTTCGATATCTGGTCTAAAAGGCTAGAGAGCAGTCGTCGTTGTCCTCATTTCTCTGTAAATTAGCGTGTCGTCTGCAAATAGTACATGTTTGCTGCTAACGTGGGAGTTTACGCCGTTATTTTATAACAAAACGAGTAGTGGTCCTGTGACACTTTTCCTGAAGTTTCATCACAATTTTGGCTTTTCCAGGTTTGCAACCACGAAATTTTACTACCCATCGATTTACAGTAGACCTATCAACAGCATTGTCACCATAAACAGCCTTTAAACGACGATAATTCTCTGTAGAACTCACTTATTCAGCAGTTTAAAATTCGGCAACAGCACGCTGTTTAACTTGCGTTGGCATAGCACCAGAACATGTCTCCATACTTTCGCTTTTCAAAATACACCGGATGAATGAAACGACCTCAAACCTGCGCATGCGTGTTGAGGGGGAATGTTACTTCCGCATGCCACCAGGAGTGTTTCTGAAGATCATTTTGTTTGTGGTCTACAGGCATGTGTGCATTATTTTTCAGGCCACCCTCGTAAAAAGCGGTTTTCAAATAATTTTGCGATATCGTCCGCAAGTTTTTCCTGTATTTCAGCGAGATCCGGGGCTTTATTTGACTTTACATTTTGTGTGCTATTTTTCCTATTCATTCTTGAGAAAATAATAATTCGGTCATGAGATTTCCAGGAGCGTGGACGACTTCGTAATGCGCATCAATATTTCGGTGTAGATATTCCGAAAGGATTAAATTAAAATAAGAATCTGTCTGTAAGAATTTCGCTATTTTCTGCCAATAAATAATGTACAGTTGGACGCTTCTCTTGTACAATGCAACAATTTTAGAGTGTAATAATCATTCGCCTTGACCCCGCATTGATTCGTATTATAATGCAAATATAGCGGATGAAAGCGGCGAACGGGGAAAGGGCAGGAACAGGATAGGGATGTTGGACGGGATGAAGGGAGGAAAGAAGTACACATAGATGAAGAGGGACTCGATGTAGAGTAGGTTGCTGGATTGGGTTTTGTATGGCGTTACAAAATATTTATTTGATAGTTGTGTCCATCCAAAAACCTTCCTTAACCGGTAGATTACCTAACAATAGCGGATGACTCCGTTAAAAGTAACTGTCGCGGCATCTCCCGCAGTTTCTTGAAGCTTCCCTTGTATTTCTCTGACGAAAGACCGAAATGATTTTTGGTTATTATCTAAATATTCGCATAATATTTTGCTTTTAAAGGCACTTAGGCCTTCCCGCATAAACGTTTTCTTTTTTACTCGACATCCTACGAGTTCTCCATTACATTTTAGTAATTAATACTTAAGTTTCTCTCCACCCTTCGTCCTTTCCTATCCATCTCTAATGACGAAAATTACGCTCGCCTCCCATAAAACTACTACTACCATACTCTTTTTATGAGACACAAATGATCTATGCTCTCGCGTTTGCAGCATTCTCTGTTTAGTTGAAGACGACTGACTTACAGGCAAATGAGAAAACCAGAAAATTTAGGGCTGCTCTCTAGCGAAGTAGACCAGTTATCGGTGTTGGTTGGAAATTAAAATTAAATGTCAGAAAATGTGCAGCAGTGAAGATTTGGAATCTACATCTACATAATACCCCGCAAGCCGTCGTAAGGACGTGTAGCATGGGGTGGTAGGTCATTAGCCATTACACATATATTCCTTCTATTTCATCATGCGCCTGGTACCCCGGAATCCACCAAAAACCGCGTGGAATGAGGGCGACCGAACACTAATCATGCAACATGCCTACATACTATATACTGTTACGCGTATTACATGGTTAGCATGCCTACACAAAGAGGACAGGAAAATACGTTAAAAGAGGACCGGAAAACATGCAATTCGGACACTTATTACCGAATAGTATTCTACGCATTCCGTGCGGAGATTTCACATATACAGTAGACTTCATATACCGTGCATACACCTACACCTCAACTAGCACAAGGGCGAACGGCGCGGTGGATGGCGTCAGGACGCCAGACTTGGATGGTGTTTTGTGGGACTTTAAACTTGCAAACCACAATTTTCGACAGCATGTACCTATTATTTTCTTAGGCGTTCCCCATTTTGTCGTTGTCGCGAATAGTGTGCGGGAAAAACGAATACTTGGCGATGGCGAAGTTAACCAGTGATAGGTCAGCAGGTGAACGGGTGTAGGGAAGGATGGAGAAGATGAAGTGGATGGAGAAGATGAAGTGGATGGAAAAGAAATCAAACGAGGAAGTAGTAGGCAGGGCAATTTGGAGAAGGGATGTTAGGAGAAATCAAAAGGAAGCAGAAAATATGGATGCAGAGCGTTTTGATTGGCAATGGGATGTTGAAGACTGTGCTAGAGGGGAGAAAGTTAGGCAAACGAGGAAGGGATAGAAATAGGATTGGGATGTTAGGCGGAATGAAGGGAAGAAGAAAGTATGAGGAATTGAAGGGAGGATTATTACAGAATCGAATGTCAGGTTGTGTTTTGGTAAGAGGGGCTATTTAATGTATCCTTATACCGTGTCCATCCAAAACCATCTTCAACCGTAGAATACCATTGTTTAAAATTATATCACCGCCCATCCTTTGAATAAGGTATGATATTCGGCGACTAAATGTTTCAAAATGCCGTAGCTAATTACTAATTCAGATGTTTTCTTGATAGTAGAATTGCTTAAATATTTAACACGAATCTTTTTCTTGTCATCATTGAATCTCTCATAAAACTTTCCGCCTGATATCACACAATTACGATTACAGGACCTTTTGTTTGGATCTCAGACGCTTACTCTCATTATATTCAAAGCCAAATGATTTGTAAATAAGGATTATAGACACCCACTATTTGACCTTCACGCTGGCCTACGCTCTAATATAAAGCACCACTACAGTGCATCAAATATCTTGCCCGCTACACACCTAGCGTTATCAGGGGTCTTCTTTCAATTCGTGATAAAAGTTTATAGAAAGTTTATATATCGCCCTATTTCCTAAGTTGTTAATACTATTGGGCTAAAAATGAAAATATCTCCGCGGTGAATCCATATATGAATTCAGGGTCCATAAATTACGGTACCCGATAGAAAATAATTGGAAGCAAGGGAAACGTGGTGCTACAAGAGAATGATGATAATCGAATAGACAGCTGGTTTGATGAAAGAAGGATTGGTTATAGAAACTACTTTGAGATCGAATATATTGCCCCAAAAAAGAAGGGATAACCTCATGGGACACATTTTGAAAAATGCATACCTATTGAAGGCGTTTACTCGTGTAGGGAAAAATGAACGGGATAAACTACTGAGGAAGAACCTAGGTGGCGCGGATTATAATATATATATATATATATATATATATATATATATATATATATATGTGTGTGTGTGTGTGTGTGTGTATATATATTTATTCATATAGACATTAAGAGGGTAGCTGATAGAAGAATTAGGTGTGATGTGAATTAGGCTGCGCCAACTAGTAAACTGTATGTTATATTCAATGAAAGTTAATGCTTACCGGTTTCCACGAATGATTAACGCCTACAGCTTTCCAGTTTGGAGATTAATATGGTAGCTCAGGATTTTTTTGCCTATGGATATAAAGTATTTAAGTAAAACACAGGTTAATTCACTTGTAAAGTATATAATTATTATCGATAAATGAGCCCAGTGAAGAGCTTATGTTAGGAGAAAACTCAGTATGTAATCTTTTTTCTTTGGATAATACAGACATTTAAGCAAATCTGTTTGAAATGCCTGTACGTAAAAACTTGGTGTATTGTTCAATAAGCCATGGCGATTAGTAAAATGAAATTGTGTAAAGGAGTGCATGAGAGTCGTAAGATGACGCCTCGGTAGATTATCTGGCCAAATCACTCGGCCATACATTGAGGTATCCGGGTTCGAAACCCGGACAATGCGAATGATTTTTATACTTAAATTGTTGCATTGTGATGCACACTTAGTGGATGACTCCGTTTAAAGTTGTTTCAGAAATCAAACAAGCATACATGTATATATTTGTGTTTTGGGGGTCTCCTAAGAACCTCCGCTAAACAGATCAGATCAGTCGAATTTAAATAATCGAAAAAAAGGTCAAGAGTAATTTTCTTAATGTGACTTCTGCGGGAATCGCCGGAAATATTTATTGTAGGCCGTGGTGCGGACCGATAGTATTTGATCCCTGAGAACACTTCTGCCCCGAGTTCCCTTCTGTTAGGACCCCGGTCCTCCGAAAAAACAATGAACGGTTAACTCAAATAGTTTGGTCAATTTGTTGGACAATCCGGTCGGGGAAACCAGGGAAGTTGACAGGGGGAGGGGAGAGTGTGGTGCGATGAGTCAGTGGCAAGGGGACACAATAGGGGCTCTCCGTGACCTAACACCCCCTCCGGCCCTCCGCCGTCGCCCATAGACCCCCGCCACCCTTCCGGTGCTGCATCGCGGGGCGGGATGCAGATGCGAGCGAGAGCGATAGAGAGACCCTGGCGACGACGCCGGTGAGGCGGGCGAAGGAGGGGAAGATGTAGTGGGGAGGGGGCAGATGTGCAGCCATCGGGGGGGTGGAATGGGGGAGGAAGCGATGACGCAGTCAACCGATGATGGGTGTGGGGGGAGCAGGGGTCGGGAGCGCCCCCCGCCGCCGCCGCTCTGGTCCACGAGTGGGATAAGTATGACTGGACCGCGGGATAAATATGGCGCCGATGCGTTGAGGGAGTGGGGATGGAGCCGAGGGACTGTTTTGAGAGCCTGGTGATGTGGGAGGAGGGGTTGAAGTGTATAGGGGTTTCGGCGTTTTGGGTGGCGGAAAAAGGAGGGTTGGTTGGTCGGTTGCTTAAGGGGTTTGAGGGTTCAAAAGCAGCAGGGTTGGCGGGGAGGGTTAGGGGTGCCGGCGAACGGGGAACGGAGGGTGGGGGTCGAGCTAGCTAGGATGGAGTGAGTCAGTGCTCTGAAATTTGACAGCTCGCATTAATGGATAAGAAGGGAGGGGTGAATAAGGATCCGCTTCCCCAAACCCCTTCCATCTTGCGAATTCCAGGGTTCCCCCTCTCCAGAGCCTTTCCCTAGTTGATCGCGGTCGGGGACGGGAGTCGATGGAGGAAGAAGTGGGAAGCGGATGGGGTGGGGGAGTAGGCTGAAGGAGGAGGAGGGGGTTGGTTTTTCGAGGGTTTCGAGGGGGTGGAGCGAGGGAGGGGGAATATTCGGGAGCAGGAGGAGGGGTCGGAAGCGTGACTAGTCGCTGTATTAGTGGGGGCAGGGGGTTGAGAGAGTATGAGTTGGTGGGAAGCAAGGGGGTTGGGTTGAGATGGAAGTGGCGGAAGATTGGCCATCTATGCGTAATGTCCTTTAATATGTCTCGTAGTCCCTGCAGTAACTGATTTATTCTGATTTTTGCTCATAATACAATAAACGGCCTCCTCCCTTGTGTGGAACATCATCTAACCCTTTGCGGGTGAACTCCTGGAAACCCTAGAGAAATGAAAGGTTGATTTGTTACTTCTTCTCGACTAGAAATCGTGAATTTCCTCTCAAATTACCGTTAAAATGTGGATTTTCCTGTTCATTAGCCGGTGTATATATATTATATTTACCATGCCAATATTTAACAATATCAATTTACCATATATTTTTATATATAGGATATAATAAATATATATATTTTTATATATATTTATTATATCCAAAACATAAAAATATATGGTGGGTCGCGGTAGTCCAGGGGGTAGAGCGTTGGATTACTTACCGGAGGGTCCCGGGTTCGATTCCCGGGCAAGGCACTCTGGGCATCTGCAGCTCCACCCAAGCTATGTGATTTTTCGAGCACCAGATCTTCCAGACAGGGAAAGTAGCTGGACAGAGCTGGATCATAAGTATTTTTCTAAGACCCTGTTTGAATGCTTCCCTTTAGCGCCTGAGCAGCTCAATACTTATCTGTACGTAAGCTCGAAAGTGCATTTCACAGACGTCGTGGAAAATCTATTTTCATTGCAATCCAACTAGTATTTATTCTATAATCAACGCTTGATAATCTAAGGGCCTGCAAAATTATTTGAGCGAACGCTTTAGTGATAGGTTTCATGTGAATAAAGATCATGCGGAGTTTTTCTTGGTTTTTAGAAATAGGAGTACATTCTTTTGCATCGTACTGACAAATGAAAACACTGCAGTTTCAAGCATTCACTTTCATTTCTATTTTACACGTCCATGATCATCATTACCGCGTGGCATCTTAAAGTGACCGGCCACTACACGACCTAAAGATATAAAGCGAGTGGTTTCGCTTTCAACATTGGAGATTTAATTAGGCCCTCAAATTACATTGGCAAGGCCGACAATTTCTATAAAATTAGAGAGTTCAGCGAACTGATAGGTTCAAGTATTCGTTTTTCCCGCACACTATTCGCGACAACATCAAAAGGGGGAACGCCTAAGAATATAATAGGTACACGCTGTAGAATAGTAACCGGGAATAAGTATGTGTCTGAATTGCATGTGTGCCTGCCCTCTTTTCACGTATTTTCCTGTCCTCTTTGCCCAGGCATGGTGAATAGCTGCTAACCATGTAATACTCGTAATGCGGGTAATCATTTCGCATGATTGGTGTTCGGTCGCCCCCTTTCCATGCGGTTTTTGGTGGATCGAAGGATGCCAGGTGCATTATAAATTAGAGGGATTATATGTAAATGGCTGGTGACCTACCACCCCCTGCCACACGTCCTTGCGACGGCTTGCGGGGTATCGTGCACGTGTAGATGATCTGATGATGCCGCACCCGCCATGATCGTGAAAGTAGGATGAAAGTTAAAATGCGGAACTGCGGTGTTTTCTTTCTGTTAGCACGATGGAAAAATTTGACCAATCAACGGCGCAAATAGCTTCATGCAAATTTTTATTCAAGGATGCAAGGATTACACTATTTTCGGGAAAAATGTGTTTTGTAATTATTTAGAAAACGTAATTGAGCGCTTCATGGATTTGAGTGAAACTTGGAAATTACCTCACTTTTTCTACTTAATACTATCCAGCATGAGTGGGCCATTCACCTTTCCATAATCGACTACACCCCGGAGGACTTCGGAGAAAACTTTGTGATAACATCAATAGCATTGGTAATATGATGGCAACACTTGAACAGCACAATAGTTCTCCATAAAAATTACAGAGATATATTAGTAACATTAATTTATAATGGTTAACTATGGTAATTTCATTACTACGTGCAGAACACTGCATCAACAACGGCAAACTGCTGCAAGGGCGTGTGGCGGGGAATGTTAGGGCATCAGTTATATATGGAAAAATATTAGCTAATATGCAGAAGCACTCGAGGGTATACAATTACAATACAATGCATGCAATTGTACACACCAATATACATTATGCAATGTTTAACGATACGTAATCATAATAACATCGAAACCGAGCGCCCGCATGTAATAGCAAAAGACCATAATTTAATGATTTATTCAAAATAACTAATTATTGCGTGATTTGAGGAGTGTTTGTGTGTACGTTATGATAGGAGAATTTCGTGTATCTTCTAACATATATTTAAATGCCCGTATGAATGACTGCTGGCGCTCCCCTGCCACACGCTCTTGTGGCGAGGATATTGGTTTTTTATTGATATTGAGGCTTTTAGGATATTGTATATGTCTAGATAATACATCGTGTGATAGATAGTGTTTTTGACTAAATCATTAACTAAATATTAGTATTTGCGTTAATACATCTGTATTCGAGTGCGCGGGTTCGATTTCATTTTAATTTCGTATAATTTCGTATTCGTGAGATTTACCCATTTGTTAATCATTATTTCCCTCTCCCACAAATATATTTGCAGAAAAAATTAACCAAATAAACGGGGCGGAAATTTCGAATTATGTCCTTTAACGTTGATTTTTTTATGTGAAATCGCCCTCTTTCACAAACGCCTTGTGTAATATAGGAAAATGAAAAGAAGTTTAGTATTCCTATATGTGCATAACGAAAAATAAGTTCTGTTTGTCGGAATGTCTGTTTAATGCTAATCTGTCTGTTTATTGTATTAGGTAGGAACAGGATAGGGATGTTGGACGGGATGAAGGGAGGAAAGAAGTACACCGAGATGAAGAGGGACCTGATATAGATTAGTTTGCTAGGTGGGGAGTCACAAAATGTTTATTTGATAGTTGTGTCCATCCAAAAACCTACCTTAACCGGTAGATTACCTAATAATAATTGTATTAGGTAATTTTTAAGATCAATATTTTCAATAAAATATCTTGTTATCAAATAAAGCATTTAATATGCCTTAGATATGTAATTGGGTACTAATTAACTCAATTCGAAAACAGGAAGCAATAGCGTGAGTGGTCGAATTATTCTTGCAAAATGAAATCACGACTATGAAACTCATGACATCGAATTTTTACTTATTTCAGCTCCATATTGCTTATATTATTTTCCAACGAATCTCAATGGAATGGTTTGATTTTTCATAATATTTTGGAGCTGTCTCCTTCGTTTAATGTGATCAAACTGACAAAATTTAATAGCAGGCTAATTGGTCTCTGGTGGTTGAAATCGGATATTAATCAGTCGTTTCTGCAGTAGCCCTTTTCGCGGAGAATCCACAGCTATTCGGCGGCGCGGCCATTTTCTTCTTCCGCCGGTCGATTCTACAGTAACACCATCAACATATACGAGATAAACCGCCAGCCATCGCAATGGTGTATGAGGGCGTGTTAGGTCACCAGTCATTCATGAATAAATATTAGTTAATACATCAATTTGAATATACAGCAGCTGATATACAAAACCCTCGAGCAAATACACACACACATACAGGGTTCGTCCGGAAAATAAGTGTACTGAGCTCAGGAAAAAAAAATTTATTACACTTTTACATATCTTAAGCTAATATTCCTCAAAATAGGACCCTTGTGAGTCGATACACCTGTTCCAGCGGCGTTCCCATTCCTGGAACGCTCCCGCGAAGGCATCATCGGGAACCTCTCGAAGACACGTCGTCACGGCCTCTTTGACGGCGTCCAAAGTCCCGTATCGCGTTCCTTTCAAACTCCTCTTTATCTTCGGGAACAGAAAGAAGTCCGGTGGTGCCAAGTCCGGGCTGTAGGGCGGGTGCGGCAGCGTTGCCACGCCGTGCTTGGCCAAGAAGTCCGACACGACAAGCGCGGTGTGAGACGGCGCATTGACGTGATGCAGCCGCCAGATGTTTTTGATCGCTGGCCGGACGCGGGCGACTCGTTTTCGAAGCCTGTCGAGCACTTGGACGTAAAATGGAGCATTTACAGTTTGTCGTTCAGGTACAAATTCATAGTGGACGACTCCCCTTTTGTCAAAAAAGACAATGAGCATCGCCTTGATCCGAGATTTGCTCATGCGAGCTTTCTTTTGACGGGGTGATGATGGGGTGTGCCACTCCGCACTTTGTCTCTTCGACTCCGGGTAGTACTCAAAGACCCACGTCTCCTCACCCGAAACAACGTTCTCTAAAAATGTGGCACATTTTTTAGAGAACGTTTTCGCACATTTTCGTCTGTGAGTGTCGTTGATGGGCGTCCAGGCCGTGGTTCGTCGTCGTCGACCTCTTCTCTGCCCTCCACGAACATCTTGTGCCACCGAAAGATCATGTTTCTGGACATGGCTGACTCCCCGTAAGCCTGGTTAATCATACCGACAGTTTCGGTAGACGATTTCCCAAGGTTCACCGCAAATTTGATGGAATAACGCTGCTCCAAAAACTTCGGCATCGCGTTCCGTGACGTGGGTCGAGCGTGGAATTTCGCGTTAACAGAGCTCCTCACTACACCACAGCTCAGAGCCGACTGCCTTTTTCAGCGTCGCTTGCCAACATACCCCCCTCCAATCGCAGCCCGTCAGAGCGGTGCTGGGAGCGCCTGGAGGGGCGGGAAAAAATCAGTACACTTATTTTCCGGACGAACCCTGTATGCTTACGTATATATGAAATACACTTCATAACCTTTCATCAGGAGATATTGTTACAGCCAGCCATTTCATGCCGCTTTGCTAACTAAGACCAATAATAGCTTTAATTAGACCAAATCTTGCTTCTACTTCTACAAGGTACTCCGCCAATTAATGCTAGGATGTGGCAGGGGGTGATACTAAACCAGGCATACAGCATTACATTTACGTTTTTCTTAGCATTTAGTTACTATATATATAAACCATAAACACAGTAATCAACTCAAAGGTCGGTTTGGTGATGGTAGAGCTCACCCAGTACTAAGCCCATCGGTGTGTGAAATTCTAACATCAGGGTAGGGGGAGCAGTTCCTTTCCCTGTGCCGGTTATGGTTTCCCAGGAAGATCTGGTACCCGGAGCGGAAGAGCGGTACCCCACATGTGCCTTGGGAGAAAATTTAGCAAAAAGAATTTGATGAAGTCCAGAGAAAATCTGCCAGATTCGTTAAAAATTTTTATAATAAGAACACAAGTGTGTTAGGTCTCTTAGGGGATTTATGTTGGGAGCCACATGAGATACGAAGAGAACAAGCGAGACTTGGACTTTTAGAAAGGTTCAGAACAAACAAGTTTAAGCATGACACTAAATGAATTATAATGGCCTCACACTACTTAGGTAGATCAGAACCAAAAGATAAGGAAAATAAATTCCAGCATAGATATATACAAATACTCATTCTTTCCCCGAAAAATCAGGAATCATTATAGTAAGAAACCTAAGTCATTAAGAAACGGTAAAAACACATGGCAAAGACATCGGGTATATTTGTAGGTCCATGTGTATGTTAGTACGTAGTGTGTGTGTTTGCATGTGGGTGAGGTGTAAGGGTTTTTGCATAAATGCATACCATATTTTGTTTGTGGACTGTATACATTTCTGGCTTTTGCATGCGTTTTTATGTTCTTAATTAAAGGTGGGGCCCTAATAGCCCTCGCCACACACCCTTGCGGTGGCTTGCGACAATCTTGACAATGTACTAGGCCACTTAAAATGAAAATGAAAAAACCATTTTCTCTTCAGTGCGATCGGATACTGTTATTCTGATCCCTTATCGTTTGTGGGACATATGACGTATTAAATGTATTTGTTCTACACGTGATCTATTATTAAGCGTGGCTCAGCAACTAAGTATTACTATTGGGAGTTGGCACAAAAACGGATGCAAAGGGAGCTCCTTGAACTTTGTTGAAATTTAATTTTCCTGCGACTCAGGGGTAATTATTATGGCACAAAATTATTTTGGTACATTCCAACATCGGGTTAAATAAAAGTGGTCGTCACTAACAATTTCAGATTTACGTACCCGTCCATCTCTCTCACGATAACAATAGCGAACGCAAGTCCCCGGAAAAATTAAATGAACTAAAAGACAAAAATTTAATGGTTATGTAAAACAAAGCAATGTGTTCATGATGCCTATAGACATGTATGTGAACGAGTGGTTTCGTATATGAGGTGATAAAATTCAATGAAAATCTAAAAACTCAAATGTCCGCATGTATGACTGGTGCCCCCGCCACAAGCCCTTGCGGCAATTTAGTGGCAGTAGATTAAGATTAAACGTGAAGGGAAACTCCAAATTCATGTTTTCACGCAGTGCGGTAGTTCTTCAATTCATTAGAGTTAAATTCATAGCAAGAAACCTGGCAGTTTTTTCGGAAAACGCGCGTACATACGCGCGCATCGTACTTTGCGAATAGCCACCGTACTCCATTTTCCCTCCCTCCCACGCGTCGGGATGGATTCCTTCGGCGCATGCGCGCAACTCTTTCGGCTTTTGTGGCGTCCCTTCATTTTCCCATGAGACCATCGACCTTTTTTTACATTAAATCCAGTTAATAGTGGGGGACGAAGAGGAAATTTTAATGAGGAACAATCATAGTTTTATAAGAACTGTGAACATTATAGTTGGATATTACCCTCAATAATTAATTTAACTTCGAATTTAGTGTTCCCGAAAATCTTTCGAAATTATTTATTTATGTATACATGTACTTTAAACACGGTTGAATGGAATTGATACTCAAGTCCAAGTTTCATCAAAAACAAAATTATGAATGTTCACAAAATAGTTGCATAGACAGTAGGTATATAAATAAACTACACCTATAGAAATTTAATTTTTTCTGAAATTATACGTCGTGTTCATTTACTTATTATCTTGTGACCTTGCCTGCTGGAAACTTAAGTTGTGTAGCGTAAATTCTTCTCGGGTCCTCCACCGGGTTATATCGTCCATCTCGGCCGACGTTTCGATGTCCGACTCGGTCTGGACTCATCTTTCGATGACCGAGTCGGACATCGAAACGTCGGCCGAGATGGACGATATAACCCGGTGGAGGACCCGAGAAGAATTTCCGCAGCTGATACGCCGGGAAAACACCAAATCTTTTACCATTTAGTTGTGTAGTTGTGATTTTTCATAAATAATTTATCTCATACACCTTATCATGCTACATATTCATACACGTTTTATATAACGTGCTGCAGTAAATATTTATCCCCAGAAGTCGTTGTGACCCCTTTTGTACAATTGATCCTTTTTTTTTGGTAGGTTATCCCGTGGCCCAACTCACGGAGTGACTCACGGAAGGTGCCAGTTGTTCATTAATACATAACGTGGATCGCACCACGTTGCGTATTTTAACCACTGCAGAATTGTCACAAGAAAAGGCCAACGATATTATTTAACTTCTTCAATATCCTATTCTAATGTAACCAATGCTCCCTTCACCTAATGGATCATGGTTACATTTAGTTTGCAAAACTCAATGTTTAATTTTGCCATGTTTTGTGAAAATTTTGCTGTTGTGCAAGCGGAAGAATTCAGGCAGGATTTAAAACAATTGAACTATAAAAAAAATAATTGTCTTAATTCAAAGTCGTTTGAGAATGTTTTGTAAAAAATCAAATTCTTGATATATCAAGGAAACAATGCGAATGTTGGCCTTGCACTTTTCTCGTCCCGTGGTAACAAATTGTTTAAAAAATCAGCAAAGCTGAGTTGGTTGGCCATGTCCATTAGCTCTTCAGTACTTCAGATCTAGAAGGCAGGGATGTGGAAGAGTGAGGGACTACGGTGCAAAAATATCTCTTCACCCGAAAAACGCGTTCGCTGATTGATTAAAGCATCAAAACCCGGAGAAATCACCCATTCCCATAACCCCCCTCCTCCCCCCTGATGAAACGAAACGTTCAGATGACGGTGGCTGCCATGATGCCGAACGCTTTGATCTCGGTGAAGTGACGTAATCCTTAGTGATCCCGTTGTTACTCATAGTATGAGTAAGCTGACGACGAAGCGGCGTCGCTTATGCCCCCTCTCGACCATTTCTCCCCCAACCCCCTTAACCTCTTTTCGACCCCATCCCTAATGTTTTCCCTCCCCCTTTACAACCAGCATGGAAATCAATAAAACATTCATTCATCATCTCTGCTGGTTTTCCCAACCTCCCCTCTTTTGTTCTCAATAGCTTTTAATTTTTATGCATAAGCAAGAGAGCAACTTATTTTCACATTCACTTCATGGTTAACTGCAAGAGGAAAATTTGAATTATTTTCTTTGTTTGCTTCAAAATTATTTCTGCTCGCGTTTTCTCCAACTAATATGGAGCTCGTCCGTGTTTCTTATACGTTTATTTGCCATTTATTTCTCAAACTAAAGGTTTAAGGTGTTACTCTGATGAGGGCGAGAATCGTAACCCAAATGAAACACAGCAATTTCCGAATATTAGCTTTTGACATAGAACTAGTTTCATCAGTTTAATTATTCGGACACAGCCCTGCCATTGTTTTTCGTGATGACTGGTGCAAGTATTTATTAATCAAAATTAATTAATGAGTGGATTTCGTTTAGTCCTGTTTCCGTAGGTATAATCAAGTTGGGTAAACGGTCTATAAATTAAGCTAAAACAATTAAAACATTCTTGCAACGGAGTAACATTGTTATATCTTGTTGATTTACTTCTCAAATGTTCCATCACGTAAATTTGTATGCATTCGAAATTGAATTTGGCTTGGTATTCATGCCTTGGCTTAGTATTATGTTAACCCCGACATGAACCGAAATGTTTTTAAGCAAAACTAATCCCAGGAAAGTTAAAACCGAATCCGAAAAGTATCCAAAAACAGCTCAGTGATACGTCGTGGTCATTATGGTATCCTGCGCTCTCTGCCGGTGGTATGATCTACAAGTCGAAGAAACTTGGCCAAAGTATTATTAGAGGAGCTGGATTTGTAAAGCACTGCTAAGGTAAAATTAGTAGCGTATCTTGATTGTTGAAGGAACTGATTTGGGAATCACTCTCGGAGGGAGGGTCAAATTACAGATTAAATCTCTTGAAAAAAAAATTGGAAATTGACCTCTTTATCGATGATGCTGAAAAAGTATCATTAGCCCCATCGTACCACGGTAGGAGAGATGATGACAGTGAGATTAGTTAGATCAAGTGTTAATCGACAGATTTTAGATATCATTTTTCAACGAAAGATATGGGATCGAAATAACTGTAAACGACCGCGCTAGGGGAGGGAGCATTTTTCTTTTTTCATTCTAAGGAGCTCAGTATGTTGTAATTATTTCGTCTAGTTTATTGTCACTTCTTGTTGACGGTGGCTCGTGTCTTCTACGTAAAGAAATATATCTAACGATGATACCGTAATACATGCTCCTGTAGTTATTTTCAACTACCGTGTTTGAATTATTTTGCTTAGTAATACAAACGAGTATGTATTGTGACTAAAAATCTAGTAAACATTGTTTCGCATGCCTGGTGTTTAATCACCCCCTGCCACCCAAGGCAGTCAGTAGGGTACCATGCATGTGTGTCAGTCATTAATTATGTCAGATTTTGCAATTTTATACATATGAATCACCCTTGAACTTGGCAACCTGATTGGATTAAATGAAAAGATTTGCATGAGTGTATACGCCACTTTGGGTATAGTTTTGCCTGTGTGTGTTGATTTTGCATGTGATTTTGTTCCTTTCTACGGGTGGTGACCTAACACCGCCTGCTACACACCCTTGCGGAGGCTTGCGTAGATATAGCTGAAAAGGGATTTCAATGCAGAAGAAATGTAAACTGAGTGCATATGAAGATTATAACCAAATTTCTAAAAAAATAATTTCAATAAAACTTTAATATGGAGCATGGTTTTGTACGGCGTGGAACCATGGTCTTTTAAGCAGGATGGCAGGCGCTAATTGTAGACTTTTGAAATGTGGTAGTGGGGAAGGAAGAAAAAAGTAAAGTGGAATGAAATAAAAACAAATGAGGAAGTACTAGGCATGGCTAGATGGGGGAGGAGAGAGGGTTGTGGGAAGAAGTCAAAAGGAGGCAGAAAAGATGAATTCAAACATTTGGATTGCCGTTGGTGTGTTGAAGATTGAGATAGGGGGAAGCATATCAGGTAAATGAGGAAAGGTAGGAATAAGATAGGGATGTTGGACGGGGTGAAGGGACGTAGGAAGTATTTGCAATTGAAAAGAGGCTTATTGTAACACTGGCTGTCAGGTTGTGTTTCGTCAGGAGAGGTAAGGGAATTTTCCCTGTTACGTTAGGTAGCTTGTGTCCATCCAAAACCTCCCTTAACCGGTATATTACCGATAGTAATAATGACAATTTATGGAACTTGGGCAATTTAGCATCTTTTGGTGAGCCTGGTATTATTTCCCTAAAGATCATTCTTTACAGAGGCATTTTATTTCCATTATTCTCTTTTTTATTGTCAGAGAAAAGCACTCGGGATGGCACTCACTGCTTTTCCACATAGCCCAGCTTTCTTGTACGATTAAGCTTTGTACCACCTTTGAGTGAAGATGTTGCGCAGAAACGAAGCTTAAATCGACCCCTAAATTGTGGAATTACAAATGTGTTGTGTTTCATTAATCACGAAGGAATTCACACAAATCATTCCAGAAACCTTCACATCTTTTCCAGAAAAGACAATGTTCCAATCATAATGCGCATGGAAAAAATACATATATTCAAGGATCGAAGAATGGCTAACATGGCGTTGTAAGAAAGCTTTTCATTCGTTTGCCCGCGAAATAATTGCGGTGACTATAACTGGTAGGCGAATATAAAAATTTCTCACTAATTTGCGAAATTTTGAAGAGCATAAATGGAAATTGTTGCTGTCATTCGCCTTCGTTAACTATTCACTTGTTCGATATCGTGAATCGTAATACCTTTAGATGAAAAAGTATAGATAGATATTTTCTGTCGATGAATTACTGGTTGTTAATTAAACTTCCCTCTGGTATGCAAAAACCTGTAGATAAAAGAAAGCAGTTTTTTAGAGCACTGCCAGAAAGTGATCCGATTAATACAAGATGGAGAAGAAGTGTTTTGCGGATTGAAGCCATTAATTGGAATGCTCGAAAACATTTTTGCAGCAAAGATTCTAAGATAATTGAACTTCTTCTATCAATTGAGCGATACGCTTTGGTCTAGGATGTAAAAGTGAGTAGAATCTTACGTGCAGGAGAGAACTTATGGTTTAGTTAGTTATAAGAGTACTCTCGGAAATACGGGCTACATTCTCAAAAAAAGTTAGCGGATATACTTTACAACATATTATCATCCTTGGATGAAAATATTTTTGATTCATAGCTGACGATGTCATAGATGAAGAAAGCCGTGTTTCATGAAACTAGAGGAAGAAAAAAATTCTCATAACGAAATAAAACACTCTTCTCCTTTTCCCTTGAAAAATAGTAGACTCGTAAGCCGGGTACATCGTAGAAAACTAAATCGCAGCATTCACAAACCTCGAATGAGATATCATATTTTCAAGTAAATTAGGCATGTAATAATTAAAATAATCTTAATACCATTCTGCCCGGGCAAATGAGATATATGGTGGTAACATTCACGATGACGATGAATAGTGGTCACCACACCTCCGCTCGCTCAACGGTGACGCGTGGCGCAACAGGTGTCTGCAGTAGCGCAAAAGCTTCGCTCCCGCAAGAAGCTTGAGTGCTTCGATTCCTATTTCTGCATCTTAAATAAAACACGACGTGTAATGTTTATCATAACTTACGGAAATAGCAACTTAACTGAGAATAATGCTAAAAGTGGTATTCTTTTGACGAAACTATTCAGCAATACTGGAACTTTTAGGAAAAATAGGATGAAAACAATTCAATTCGCAGAAAAATGAAAAAAAAATCTGCTCTTCCATAAATTCGAATAAAGGTGTTAAATTTTGCACACGAAAGGATGAAAAATATCGGTAAAAAAATTCGCCCGAACAGGGACTTGAACCCTGGACCCTTAGGTTAAAAGCCTAATGCTCTACCGACTGAGCTATCCGGGCCGTGCCTGAAACTGAGGAAAATAGTCGTGTCATCATAAACGCTGGAGTCAATTGCGTTTTAAAAATCTTTTACTTTGCGTACTAATTTTATGACACCAGTATGTTTTTAGCTTTTATATTTTTAATTTCTTTCCCGAGAATCTTAAGTGTGCTACTAAATTATTTTTTACACTTCCAGCTGCTGCAGTGGACGACTTCCGTTTGTGGGTGATTTCTTCGGCTATGCTCTTTCCTCTCAGAGGGTTAGGTGCCTATCTCGTTGATCGAGGGATCATGTTATCTCTACTCTGGTATTTCCGCATTATTATTACCCATAATGGCGGCGTTCTCAGTCAAATCGTCGGCCTGTTTCAAAACTGTTAAATGACGGAATGTCTCCCGTATTCCTTCGCACGCATCATTGTGGCGGCTTTCCTGGCAGATATTTCACGATAATGGACACAGCTTAGCTCAAGCCTCCAAAATCTGCAATTCTAATCCCAGCAATCAGAAGCTCAGCGTGAATTCCGAGTTGAGATCATTTGATGTGTATCGAAAATGAGGATTCCGTCTACTGCAAATGTGAACCCATTGGCTACGCAAGATTTTGAATGAACAGGTAAATCAGTGGCGATAATAGGTTTCCCTCCGCTCTTTCTATGCTCTTGAATGACTTACTTATGAACCAAACTTCCAATTCATCCTCAAAATACCTCGTAAGTCGCCGTGGGTGTGTGCAGCAGGGGGAGTTGACTCACCACACGTAAAATATAATAAAACCATATGCAAATCCAAATCATGTTACCTCTACACAAATATTAGTTTGTTCATGCACTCTAAAAATTTTAATCACACGAAAGCATGTAGTTACAAGCAACAATATTTATAACAAGATACGTATATTCACGTAATGCTGTAGAACTTAAAAATATGGGCCTATTAAATAAAAATAGTAACATGCAGGATATCGACCAATATATACACTACCAATTCTAATAATGTACGGTTGCCGTCACTCTATCCGTTCTACAATATATCCCCCTGATTTTTCGTTGGTGAACCGATCTACCATATAAAAAAGGTCTGAAATATGTCTTTAACATCCTCAGATAAGTAACCTTTACTTAATTACACAGTAAATGTTACAATGTCAGGACCTTATATCCATCCGTAATAATGGTAATCACTGTCTTAACTTCTGTCTGTTACTTCTAATAGTTCAGTAAAATTAAATTCACAAACATTGCGATATAATTTTTTTTAATTGGGAAACTGCGTTTGTTATAATAAACCTTAGTACCAGGTTAAAGGAATTATTTAACCAGTTTGATCGCACCTTAAGATTAATATAGTAGGCAAAGGTTTTGGACACTCTTTGGCCGTTCTTGTTGGCAATCCAGGCAAACATATAGTTTCGTTCAATAGGCTCACCGGACTTAAAACGATAAACTACCGCCCAATAAACAAAGGTAAGCCGTCCGAAGGTTGGTGCTGATAGGCAGAGGTAGAGCCTACTCCTGAGGTGTGTGCTAAAACTAAGCCCTAAGGCGCGTGAAATTCGCCCATTTGAGAGAAGTTTTCGATTTCTTTTCCCTCTGCTATCTCCCCGGTTTCCCAAAAAGTTCTGATGAACAAGAAATCGCACCGCTGTATTTTTATGAAGGTATTACCCTTAAATGGACCCGGGACCATCCTTTAGTAGCCAAACGATATAACCCATTAGACTACAATTCCGCGAAAAGTTGAGACGGAAAATTTTGCGCCGGTTTACCATTTTTGCATAATTTTGACTAAATGGTGTCAATATTTATCTAGATCAAACTTAAAATCAATGGCAGGAACCGTCAATTCTCAAATGTTTGTCGGAATAGAAAATAAGTTTCATATTTTCCAACAGCACAAAACTGGCCAAGAAGGGAAAGACAAGTCCCATGGTTATGGCTGAAATTATGGTCTAGTTTGCTTGAATACCTTATCACAGTAATACCCCTTTTTGGACACACAAGTATGAGATGACGTAATCATGGTTTTTGAGCAATTATTATGTTTTACACAAACTTCATTATCGATCATTTTACAACGATAAAAAATTGTGTTACGGCGGCTTGCGAAAATATGCGATGGGTATGTGAGCAAAGTATTTCTGCTAGCGGCAAAAACTGTTAGTATTCTGCTAAATGTGACAAATGAAATAAAAAATATTCTAAAATAGTGAAAAAGAGTTGAGTTAAAAATAGGGAGACAATCCTTCAGTGGGGGAAATAAATAAAAGAGACGAAGCAAAAAGTCAGGACAAAATTAATGTAGTCACCCTTGTATTACGTGGCCCATTAACCTAGAGTAATCATCTGTATTATCTGAGTGATTTTAGATATTTATTCGTAATTAGCCATTAAGAAAAACTTAATTTTTAGCGTTGAATGTCTGCGGTTGCATGCACCCTTCCACGCACCCTAGCGTTGGCTTGCAGGGAATCGTGTACGTGTAGATCAGGGGTCTCCCAACTTTTCAGCCCGAGGGCCGCATTAACTCGCAGTTTGGAGGCCGAATACACACTCGAGATCCAAATATAAATTAATCAAAACATTTGTGGTTTTTATTTTTTATTTAATATTACTTTATTCAATTATTATGAAATAAGATATTTATATACTACACATGAACAAGTGTATCATTGGGAATGGTGAAATTGTATCCTGGATGCCAAAGTAGCAGACATTTCTGGCTTTAGATTTGATATCCCTAACATCAACAGTGACCTGAAATTGTCATCAGACAGGTTTTTTCTCAAATTGTTCTTCAAGTATTTCGTTTTTGAAAATGTTTGTTCACACAAGTATGTTGTTCCAAAGATTGAAAGGTTGCTTGATGCATAAATTTTGACATTAGTCTTCCTTGGGCAAACACCCACTAGTCCTTCTTTGAACTTGTCCCTGAGGAAGTAATTTCCTAACAGTAGAGAGATTGTTGCTTTTATTCTTTCCTCACGAAAAAATTCTGAAAATTCTTGATTCACTATCAACATTCCCAAAACTTAATACGATACACTCTGGTAAGTAATCACGCGAAGGAAAATATCACAAAATATAATAGAGTGTAACATGTTTCGCAATTAGACGCTACCAGACGCCAACACCTCATTGCAGCAGTCAACCACAACTGACAAAGTGTGCTAAAATGAATCACGTCTTGAACGAGCAGTGAACCATTTAAAACCTCTGCCGCAGAGGGCTTATAGAGGGTTATATCATCTCGTTCACTGTGAACAGTAGTAGAAAAAGTAAGCAGCGAATAAGGTGTAAACAAAAAAATACCGGGGCCGTAAACTTGATTGGCACTAAGTGATAAGAAAGGAAAGGAAAAGAAAAAAAATCACACACACAAAAGCCAAAATAAATAATAAATAATAAAACAAACTTACAACCACTCGATCACAAGGGTGTGTTACGAAATAACTTTCACTCTCGTGAATCACATTCACACACACACTCAGGGTTTACAAGGATCCCTCCTATGTCAGTGACCCGTCAATCATACAAACAAATGAAAATTATTAAAGGATGTAAAGAAACAAATCAACTTACGTGAATACACAGTTACTCAATCACTCAGGTGTGCTCGAAAACAAGGACCTTTGTGATTCACAAATACTCACACGTTCAGGGTTTACCAGGATTCCTCCAAGGGCCAGGGATCCGCCGATCACACAGAAATAACAAAACGGAAAATAAGGGACTTCGGTAAAAACGCAATCACTCAAGTGTATCCGACCTTTGTGAAACGCACGCACTCACTCATTCAGGGTTTGCAAGGATTCCTCCTATGCCAAAGCGAATAAGGTGTTACAATGTAGCGATCGGTTGGAAAATACAACGCACTACTACGCGCCTGTACTTGAATTAGGTAAAACGAAACGTCAAGCGGCTGCCTATCTCGGCAGGATACACGTAAATTTAAGTAATTTTTTCCGTAGATAAAAAGGTCTCCATGGGCCGTAGCTTGGGTATCCCTGGTGTAGATGAACGTGTTAACAGTGTTAAAGTGACTCTAAGGTAAATAGTGGAGGGTCAATAAATATATTGCATTATTGTTTAGAGGTTTCCAATGATAATTTAGAAGCCGCACACACCTTCCAGCTTAACATTACAGTTAACTCGTAAATATTTGTCCAGACCCAAAGAGTCATTCAAAAAGGATTAATTTTTGGCCGGTTAAATAAACCCCCTTCCTTTAGACAAAAATATATCTCTCCAGTCGGTTCAATGAAAAATACAGTATTTGTTTTCATTCCGACGGTACCCGCCGATCTGGCAGAAATAGGGAATTGGAAATAATTTTGGTCGGAGGGACGCTCTGCTAGGCTCACTTGAATTAGGTGTGTAATGGGAGATCAATAAAATGTATTCCAACCTTATATTTTGTTGTGCAAGCACCTTATGTAATCATCATTTGGATTATTCTATTTACTGCTATCTAACAATTAGGAATGGCTTAATTTTTTATGTTTCATGTCTGGTCTTGGATCACCCTTTGCCACAGATCCTAGTTTTGGTTTTGCAGGGTGCCATTTATATCTAACCCTGACCGTAATTATTTCATGTGATGGAGTCAACCTCCCAATAAAAACGAAGTGAATTTCTTTTGCATTCCTCCTCTCGCTCCACCAGATTTATTTTCGCTCGGTGCGTCTCATTGTGTCAGAAGGAGAAGGCATATTTCCCCACTCTCTCGCCACAAACAAGCACACAAAATTACGAGGAGTTAACTGTGGGAGAGGCCCTTTTTTGAGCACACGTCCTCGGGTCCCTTCCCTGAGGCCCTTCTCCCCGATGTCGCATGGGCCTGGCGGCACGAAGTTTGCGGTTGGAAGGACCGTTGCGGTGTGGGAAGGGCCCACCTCGAGGGATCGTCGCGAGGAAGACACCCCCTCCAGCTCCGACCCTTGAGCAAGGGCAGTTTCTGCAGACAATCGAGGGCAAAGAGGGATGAATGCACATGTGCCGCGTGGGGTCGGGCCGCCATTCAAGGAGAGTGACGCCCCCGGCGCACCGGCCGATGGGAGAGTGACGCATCCCTCTGCCGACAGCTGAGCAGCGTGCATGCGTGACGTCACCCTATTTTTTGGAGGAGGGGACGAGTGGGCGGGCAGGCTGTTATCCCACCTTCTCTCGCACATAAATAAAAGTTCTTTTCATGAAGTAGAAGGTCGTTAGGTTATGAAGTACGGATTCAATTTGGTCAGTCCCTAATGCACATTGGTCGATAGGCACATGGGTAGGGACACAGGACGCATGTTAATCATGGCATCGGTTGTTCCGACCACCAGGAGTAAATGAGAGAGACACCGTAACATGTTTTTACTCGCACGATACTCAACCATAAAAATACTAGATACTCAAGAGCTCGAAAAAATTAAATTAACATGAATATTGGAATCTGATGAATTGGTCAAACGCAACATTTACTGCACGATGTATAAAGGCATGCATTTTCACGTGAGTTTTTGTGTATGAACTAAGAGGTTTGGCTGCAAACTAATTATTCTGCAAAAAGGCTGGTTTCCTAACAGCCCCCGCCACACGCCCTTGCGGAGGCTTGTGTAGATGTAAATATTCCTGCGAGCCGTCCTCCAGTATTTTCCGGCTCATAAATGGGAAAAAAACATCCCTAATCCTTTGAAACCATACAAGCCCTTTCTTTTCCATGAATAAGCAAGTTATACCTGCATTCACGGTGAAGTGTAATGTATGGTACATAACGAAATAATTCCAAAACCTTTAGACATAAAGAATGGGTGTTAATCGTTTCACGATTTGAACGATATTACCTTGGGAAATGACGCAACGAATATCAATAGGTATCAACATCGGTGGTTATTATTTTTGACATTTTAGGCGGGGAAGTAAGAGAAGAGAGCATAATTTCTGTCCGCTAAGCCGAGAGAAGGAGTGATAGGGAATTGCTAAACTCCCATCGAGGACGCTCCCATATTTTGCAGTTAAAGGTTCTTCTTCTTGCAAGGAACAGACGCCATAAACATCCATGCGGCCCAATTTCAGCCGCACATAATCCGATTATGGTTTGCAGAGATATCTGTAATCCTGAGGATGAACTAGTGTTAGCAGATGACCTTAGTGTAATATAACATTGGTGCGACACTTGGCAATTAGAATTATTCTTACAAAAGTGTGTAGAGATGAATTCTTAGACTATGAGTGGTTCCCTCTCGAACTTCTACTGCATCAATAATAATGAAATAAGAAGTGTACACTCGATTAAATACTTAGACGTTACCCTTACTCACGAACTCACCTGGATGAAGCATCTCTACATCTACAAACATAGCCCATAATCAACCAAAAATGTGTGTGGAAAGGGTGAAAACACTAGATGGGGTAGATAAGGGATAAGGGGAGAGCAAGGATGTTTAAAGGGTAAGGGAAAGGAAAAGACAAATTCTGCAAAACACTCCGAAAATATGCAGATACCAATACATGCTAGCGGAAAACTGGTTCCAAAGTGTTAACGTCACCCACTACAAAATTCTCGGGTAATTTAAAAAGGAGGGAATAACATAGGCTACAACCATTATCAAAATAGGTCATACACAGGGCGTTACTTATCGGTGAATATGGGAACGAGATAACGACAAATAGTATTTATTAGGAGAGTATTGTGGAGATGCGACGGCAATGTTAAAGAGCAATATTATCTTTATCTAGTTAGGCCTCATTTAGAATATGCTAGTGGTATGTGGGATCGTCATGAATTTGGATTGATTGCCGAATGAGATAGCGTGCAGCGCATAGAAGTTAGATTCGTAAAACTTTGTCATGATAAAGTGAGTAGATTATTGTATCATGATTATTAGAGGAACTAGGTTGAGAATCATTCGCGGAGCAAATGCTAAACGACAGATTAAATCTCTTGCATTAATTAGGAGGAGGTCTCTTCAGCGATGATGCTGAAAATATATAATTAGCCCCATTATACTATGGTGGGGGAGATCATGACAAGAAGGTTAGAGAAATGAATTGTAGAACTGATAGATTGATGGTTTTTTCCCATGAAAAATAAGGGATGAAAACAACTATACGCGGCCGTGCTAGGGGGGATGGGTATTTTAATTTTTCATTCGAAGTGGCTTAGTATGTGCTAATTATCACATCTAACTTTCGTTTATTTTCCTTCTTTCTACTAACAGCTCGTCTCCTACACTTGCTAGCGGAAACATTAGCTGTCACCCCCTGCCACACACACTAGCGGGTGTCTAACACCTAAAACCCCAGCCACGCAGTTTTGGGACGCTTTTTGGTATTGTTTCGATGTGGATTAGTTTTACTAGCTTCCTCAATTCAAAGGGAAAAGCGTGTCCTTCTGAAATACAGTAATACACATTCCAATTTCGTGTTCGGCTCACATTCCAGGGTGTCGGTCGTTGAACTCTCTGATATTGTGATCTTTGTTTACGATTCGCATTTTCTGAATTACGATTTTTCATGAAATATGAGGTTTCCTCAAAGACTTATTAACATCTCTATGCATACAAAACCCCGAAATCCTTTGGAAGGTGGAGGTGTTAGCACACCAGCCATGATGGCATCAACCCTTAAAGAACAAGCCAGTGTATGTATTAAATTGTATTTCCTTCCGTGCAGTTGAATCAAGTACTTCGTGTCTATGAATAATGACTTTCAATATTAAAAAAGCAGATAATAAGCATGGTCAATTTATCATTTTGAATAATTGTCATTCAAAATGGTAAATGAATGGATCCCTCCCCAAAATGGTGAACGAATGAAATCTTCAATGGATATTAATTTTAAGTATTCCTTTAGTAAGGCATAAGAAACGGAGGTATTTTCACAGTTGGAAGATTATTCATAATAATTTGTTTTGATATTTCGTCAATTTATTAATCGAGTGAAATTGAAAATTTATTTTAAAATGTAGAGTGGTATTAACAATTCTTTTGGAGGAGATCACTAACGATTTAAATAACATGACTAGAGCATGGTACAAATGTTGGCATATTTGTTGAAATCTGTTTGAGTGCTATTGTACGTGTATGTTAGCTAATGTGTTCTCTAGCTTGTGACTGGACTGGTATTTTTGCATGTGTGTTATGCATGCCTTGACACTCTGCCGTAAGCCCTTGCGACGGCTTTACGGGGTATTGTGTAGAAATTATAAATCGGTAATCTATCGTTTAAGGTAGGTTTTGGATGGACATTACTGCCAAATAAATATTTGTTTCCTCTAACGAAACACCACCAAACATCCTACTCCACAACAAACGCCTCTTCATCTCTGTATTCTTACTTCCTCCTTTCATCCCGTCCTACATTCCTAATGTCTCAATATCTCACAGAGATCGTCTGAACGCGTCGTGTGAATTCAGTAAATGTTTTAAGTAGCCAGTAACTTTTCATGATTTATTCCATTGGGATGTTTCAATTATTCATTTAGATTAAATTTTATTTTATTTCTACGGGTAAAAGTAACACGAAAACCGCAGCAAGTACTTTTGGAAGGGTATTAGGGCATCAGAAATACGTGCAGAAATATTAGTTCATAGATGCATTAGAAAAGCATGGTTTGCATAAAAAGTAACGGGATATTTTTCAGGAAACAGCTTTATTTCAGATATTGCTACAGTGTCTCAAAATTTTTCAAAGCGCATTGAGCGTCGACACACTTTTGCTAGTGGCTTTTCCACAACTCGTAGGCTCCCTGGTAGGCGGATTCCGGAAGGTCCTTCAGGGTGCACGTGTAAACTTCTTTGATGACACTTAGGTTCCCATGTTGGTGTCCTTTGAGGGAGAATTTCACTTTTCGGAACAGGAAATAGTTTTCTAGTGCCAAGTTGGGACTTTAAGGGGGTTGGGCAATCGTCATGTCGCGTTGCGGGTCTTTGCAAGCAGACACTCGACTCTGCTCTTGATCGTCCATCAAGACCTTCGGGAAGAGTTTAGCGCAGATCTTTTGCTTCGCCAAATTTTCAGTGATAATGGTGTGCAATGTAATCTTATCAATGACATCTGCGATCATGGGCACACTTAAACGATGGTCTGAATATAGCACCTCACGTACACGTCAGGAAAAAATTGTTAACACTTAGGAAGAACACACATACATACATGTGTATGCATATATATATATATATATATGTATATATATATGCATAAGTAATTTATTTATACATAAATCAGGAAATAATGGTAGTTATTGTTTAAATAATTAAATTTTAGTCTTTTAGTTAACTTTTACGGATGCTTGCGTTTGATTTTATTATTATTGCATATCGCACGAGGGAAGGACGAGAACTTCAATTTTTCTGATAGGGTGTCTCTCCTTCGCTTATTTTATCCTGTTGCCGAACCTACTAATCAAATGTGCTTACATGATAACTTTCTTTGCGTCGTAAGAAAATTCAGGTGCCCTGTACCCTTCTTAAAATCTGACTTGCATGCTCTCTTCAAATATCTAGAGTCTCCCAGTATACTCATGACCTTTACTCGCTTATCACAGCAATGATTATTTAGCAAACATTGCGGATTCTCGCTGATGATTGTTAATTTCTCATAAACATTTTCCCCCGCGCATCCCAGATACTTGCCGCGCATTATAAATGTGATCTAACTAAAGTAACACCCTTCTTTCGCCTCCTCATTGCAATTTCCTTCGACCCTAATGTCTAATGAAATCTTGTTTATTTAAGACTAAACCACAACATCTTCTAATGCTGTTCCCCAGGACAGAATTAATGTCATTGTAAAACCCAATTATTTAACCTGTTCTGAAATGTTTAACTCAATCACATGTTGTTACAATTTACCTTTGTTCCGAAATCCATTGCTGTACGTTTTCTAACATTGAATTCCTACCTCATTTGCTTACACCATTACGGTATATGGATATCGGAGTATATAATATATCATTAACTAAAAATTGAGCATAACTTTATTTTTGATTTAGCGTGCCTGGTATTGAATTTCCCCCTGCCAACCACCCAAGTGTTGACTGGCTTTTAGGGTATCATATTATAGAAGCATAAATAAAAATCTCTGGAAATATTATATGGCATACTATCATATAAATCTATCCAAACTTTTAATGGCGAAAGTTTCAATATGAAATTTTTTATAAAATTATTCCCTATATATTTATTGATTTTTTCATTAAATACCTCAATCACCCAGGTAATAGCTGAAACCCTCTGCCTCCGTTTTACTTCTTTTGTGCTTGGTTTTCAATTTTGTGCAGTTTCCCATTCGACTGGGATATTCTTCGCTAAACGATTCTCATAACTTCAAAAGTAAATGCTATTTGCTGGACAGCTTGATCCATTGCAAATCTGTCTAGTCCGCTCCCCGATCTCACCATCAGGGGCGTCACTTCGCCTATCATCCGCACCCACCTCCTAATTCGTCTTTCATTCCATCCCCTTCCCACCCCACGCACAACCCCCAATACACTCCCCGCTCTTAGCACCCCGCACCATCCCTTCAACCCCTCGCCCCTCCCCCTCTTGCAATTCTCGATCTTTCTCACACTCTTCCCCTCCCCAGCCTCCATTCTTCACCCTCCACTCTCCCCGCCCCCAAACAGCTAGGCGTGGACCAGTCACCCTCTTCCTCATACACACTCACGCACACGTACGCAACTCCACCCCATTGTGTACAGATTTTAGGCGGAGGAGATAAGCCGTGAGTCAGAGATGAGCTCCTTTTGGCGTGGTGCCGGGGGTGAATGTGGGAGATGTTTAGGGGTTGGGAGGGCTGGGTTTGTGCTGAAAGAGGGGTTGGATATAGAGTTCTCCGGGGGTTGGGGTTGGGGGAGGGGGGAGCTTGGCCCGTGGCTGAACTCAGCAGGAACGGAAACTAGGAGATGCCTTCCAATTTATATTTCCGCTCCGACTATTACTTAATGAGATGGACGCTTGAGCCTTGGAAAAAGGCGCCTCCGGGTGCCTTTCCTGGTGAAGTCTGATGTTTCGCTCCATTTATGTAACCACGGCAGGTTGTAGTGGGGCGGAACGGAGAAAAACCCGAGACGTGATTGGTGTGCGCCTTCGCGGCTGTCTCTTGCAATAGCAACGCCCTAATTAAGAAAGGTTTTGTTTTGATTCAGTTGTACTAATTGTACAAATTACCATTTAAAATTGAAGAGTCCAGCATAAATTTATTAAAATACATTTTCAGTTTTATCTTCGTTTGCATCAAGTTCATTCATTAAATTTTATGAACTGTTAGAGGCAGTGATCTAGTTGATTCCCATTCATCTCTACATACAGGTACTCTACACGCTATTCCTCCCGCTGCCACAATGATAAGAGGTATTATGCGAATATACATGTATTCATAATATATAATTATTAATTGATTACATTTACATTATTTTTCTAATTAAAGCGCATTAACATTTTCTCGTCATCTGTATTTTTCTCCCAAACGACTCATATATCTTGAAATTGAAAATTAAACAACTTGGCTTTTCCACATAAAAACTTCAACAGCCAGAAACTGTTTTTTTATGACTCATATACCATATTTTTATGACTCATATATACGTGTCATAAACACATGTAGATGTTTCTACGCAATATGCCGCAGGACATCGTAAGGGCCCGTGGCGGTGGTGATGGCGGGGGGAGGGGTGCAGCAACCCTACATGCACATATATGAATTCAAGCACCTATGTGGATGCATATTTTGTTCATATAGAATAACACTCGTGCACTTACACAAATACATATTTACACATATATACATAATGTATCGGTGTGTTTGGCTACATCATCACATTTCCGTTTTTAAATAAAAATATTCAAGTGTTTTGGTTGGATTTGTAATAATTGTGTTTTCTACTTCTGTGTGTGGCACCCTGCAAGTCACCAATAGGATGTGTGGCGTAGTTCAACAACAGGCATCCATAACAACAAATAACGTTACTTATAGTTTGTTAATTACAAAATGATTGTAAAATAGCTCAAATAGATCTTACGAGGAAATAACTTGGACCAGTCTATGATAGTGACTATATCTCTTATTTTATTCCGGTGGTGAATCTATCAGTATAATTTGGGACGTTATTAATTGCCTCGGTGTCGCAAGAAAACTCTTGCAAGATGTCTTGTACCTTTCTAAAAGTCCGTCTTGCCTACTCCGCTTGCGAGTGAAGGGGGAACCAAATAAATTCCTCCAACATTTAAGGGTTTTTGCAGGAATGTATACCATATTTTGTCTGTTGATTGTATAAACTATTGCATATGATTTTTTTTTCCTAATTATGGGTGGTGCTCGAATACCCTCCGCCACACGCCCTTGCGGCGGCTTGCGGGGTATTATGTAGATGCAGATGAACATTGGCGTAACACTTACTTTCTTGTTTTAGTTATTTCTAAGCAAATCCCAAAAGGGAGTGGTACTTTCAATTAGAGGAATGAATTTTTTTTAATTCGCAAAAAATCATTGATTTTGGAGAACTAACTTTTGGGCACCTGATGCTTAAACTAATTTGTCATCCTCGTCAATATATCTCATTTTCAATATTGATTTTCTGTAATTCTTCACATCGTTATCTGTTGCTTTTTCCTCCTAACTTATTCGTCTCTCCATGTTTGTCCCTTAGAGGCTGCTACAAGCCTTAGAGAATGAGTCACTTTGTATCGTGATAATGCATCTTTACCAGACCTCTCATAGTAATCTTCTCTTTCATTTGATAATGTCTTTAGAAAAACGGACGAAAAAAATCCTCGTGCATTGATTGCCTTAAATAACATCCAGATGTACGCTATTGCACAAAGTTAAGAATCTATTGAGTCCATCTATTCATGATAGTGGATTTACGCCTTTCCGCTTACCAAATTCTAGCTTGAACGATATTGGATAAGCCTCTTACTGCATCCTAAGGTGCAAAAATATGTTAGATGATAGCATATGTAATTGTATGCGTGTAGAATGATAGGAGGTACATATGCATTTGCATGTGTGTGTTGGTTTTGAATGCGGTTTTTTTCGTCTTTTGGGTGGTGACCTAACACCCCCCGCCACACGCCCTTGCGGCGGCTTGCGGGGTATTATGTAGATGTAGATTGCTGCAATGGCATCACGCGTACCCCTTCCTAAACCCAAACTGATCATCCCCTAAGTAATCATTTGCCTTAATCTCTATCCTTTTGTTGATGATCCTGAGAATAACTTTAGCTGCGTGGGATATCAAACTTATTGTTCTGTAATCCTCACATGATTTAGACTTTGCCTTTTTTGGAATAGGAACTAACACCGATCTCACAAAATCTTCCGGCCAGATTCCTTCCTACATACTGTAGATACTACGAATCAGTCCATATAGGGCCATCTTCCCACATTTTCCTAAACATTTCAACAGTTCTACAGGAATGTTGTCCACCCCCACGGCCTTATTTGCTTTCATCTCCTTTAATGCCCTTTCTATTTCATCGTCGAGTATGCCTGGACCTAAGCTATCTTCTTCTACGTCATGTTCCTTTTCTATGTCTAACCTTGTCGGTCTAAGTTCTCTACCATACAGTGTTTCTATATATTCCGTCCATCTCTCTTGGATCTTTTCTGTCAACTATTATCTTACCCCACTTATCTTTTAACTTTTACCACAGATCTCCCCTTCTTACTTCCCGATAATAACTTAACTTTGCTGTAGAACCCACCAATTTCACCGTTCATCTGTAGACTTTCCATATCCTCGCATTGCGCTTTCCACCATTTTTCTTTTGCTTTATTTGTGGCCCTCCTCAATTTATTGTTCAACTCTTTGAACTTCATTTTGCCTAACTCTGTGTTTACATTCTTCCATCTTCTTCTCTCATCCATCTTTGCAGTCATCTCATTTGTGAATTTCCCGTCCGAAATGCGTTGAATACTAATCGGTAATAAGTGTCTGAATTGCGTCTTCCTGCCCTGATTCAATGTTTTTCCAATCCTTCTTGTGTAGGAACAGGAACAGCCGCTAACCATGTTATACTCGTAATATATGTAGGCATGTTGCATGAATGGTGTTCGGTCGCCGCCTCTTAACGCGATTTTTGGTGGATCGCGTGGTGCTTGGTGCATGAGGAAGTAGAGGGTTTATATGTAGATAGGGTGGTGACCTACCACCCCCTGCCATACGTTCTTGCTACGGATTGCGGGGTATTTTGTAAATGTAGGTCCAAAATCATCATTCTCTCTATGACCCTCAACCTGAGCGGACGTGCTTTCAGAGCGTTCCTGCGAACCGGTTTGACCCACCTGCCTGCCAGCCTGCTGCTTGGTGATTTTGGATTTTAGTGAATTGTAGTTGAGAGTAAACACATATATTGTTTCGTTTTTTTAGCTCTTGTTTTGTTTGTGGTTAGTTATTCTTTGTGTGTGGTAGTAGCAGTTTACCTTAGTGGATTTTGGTGGTTTTTGTCCTTCGACTCTGATTGGTTGTTGGTGAGTGCTTTCTTTTTTACTCTTTTTTTCCTCTGAAAACCAGATCTTAGCATTGTTTTTTTTCGCTTAGGCTTCGGATTCCATTCCAAAGTGAAACTTATTGAGTGAGTTAAATTAAGTTAACCCCTCTTAGAAATTTTAGCAAAGTGTACACAGGATTCGTCCGAATGCTACACGTGGCTGGGTGATAAGAGACCTACCTCGTGTCCCATCTCTCACCGAAGGAGTATTCCATGTCCGTAGGTCGGATGATTGGAGGGTCGTCTCTCGGGGCAAGGGGAAGGTAACGCTGCGGCAAGGATTGGACTCTGTGGAGGCAGATCCTATCCCCGTCTCCAACAGGTGCCAGGTGCTGTCGGATGACAGCACCATCGTACCTGCAGCTCCTACCCCTTCTCCATGGGCGTTGCCTAGGGTAAGATATCAGCGCTCGGGAAGGGAAGGGACCATTATATTAGGCAGTTCTAATGTCCGTCGTATAATGTATTCGCTGTACGGTAGAGTTCAACAGGAGGGAGGTGTTGGATTCTTACCGTTCTGGTGTACGTATACCAAGCGGCGGGATACCCCGGGCGACGCAGACGGCGAAGGCGGCCGTCAGTAATATGAGTTGCTCAAAGCCTAGAATTGTGACTCATGTAGGGACAAACGAAGCCTCGGAACGTGGATCTGAAGAGATCCTGCGCTCCTTTAAGGAGATGCACTCGGAGGTGAAACGGGTCGAGGCGGAGTTGAAGGTCCCAATAAACTCAAGCATCTGCAGTATTATGCCGCGTATTGACCGCAGAAGACTCGTTTGGAGCCGAATAGAGGGTTTAAACCAGATATTGTTGAGATTTTGTCGGGAAATCTGAGCGGACTTGGTTGACTTGAAGCCTGTCCTCTCATCGTGTTGGGTACCCCTTAATCGCTCCGGGGTGCGCTTTACTGCCGAGGTATCGCAGTGTGTAGCGCGGTTTGTAGGAAAATCGTAGTGTGTTCTTTCATCATGAAAGATTCTCACCATGTTACGTCTGAAAATATGTCATTTGTTCCTGTTCTTTATACCTATAAGACCTGCAAAGTACTCTGAAAACTATCGCCATTGGGCTGGGGTGGACGATTTAACATTAGGAATACTACATCAAAAATTAAGTTTTTCTTAATTTTTAATTGCGATAACTGTGTAAAAGATATCAAATGATGTAGCTCCAGATTACTACAGGTGCAATTACTACGGCATCAAAGTGTGATATATTTCTCTATGCATAAGAGGCGATTTGTTAGCAACATTAAGAGCAATTAACTAAGTTTAGATAAAATAATGACCACGTACTATGCTCCTTAGAATTAACAAAGAAAACTACCTTGTTCCCTCTATTGATATAGCTTGCAGTTATTCTGCCAACCATCTAATGACTGTCATATCTATGACCATCTAACAATGATATCTTAAGTCTGTCGATCTCGCTAATCTTATTCTCGTGACCTCTCCTACCAAAAACCGTCTTTATAAAATGGGTACGCACATACTTTCGTGTTGGTCTAACAAAGAGGCTCTGGACAAGGAATTATTCAACTTTTATTTTATATTATAAAGGTGTTGTGATGATGTAAAAAATTAACGGGATTAAACATTAACGTTGTGTGGATAGTGAAAATATATTGCATAATTCTCTGCGTTTTCATTTTTGGTTTTATACGCGTTGCATGTTTTGTTCCCAGTTTCTTTTCGGTTTCAAAGGAATCATCACACGAAGTGCAATATTTTATGTCTTGTGGAATTTGTGTTTTCGCAAATGTCAATGATTTATTTTTTGGTGTCGCTTTTTCTTTCCGATCCCAAAACTGATTTTGATGCATACATGAAGTTTGTTAGAAAATAGTATACATTCGCTGATGAATTAGTTACGTGTCACTCTTTAGTTCATAACGAATGCCAAAAATGTACGTACACAGCCTCAACGATCACTTTACAAGTATATTTGCTCGCAAATGCTACACTTTCGCGTACAATAACAATTGCTACGTCACAGGAGAGAAAACCCTCGGGGAGCGAGCGTCTTTCGCATTATGGTGAGATGGCGTGAAAGGGTCTTCGGAAAATAATGCTTTTGTACACAAGTAAACAGCTAGATGCTTAGACCGCCCACTCGGGCATTTTCTGCGGTTATAAAGTTGATTGGGGGGGTAGATAAAAGGGACGGGTGTGCGAGGGAGGAGCCTGGTGAACGGAGAGGGAAAGAATGATGGCTCCTGATGAGGGAAGTGAAAACGCATTGGGCGCTTGGGGCTTGTTAGTTAATGGACCGGCGCCAATGTTGACCACTATCAGGGATACAGGGAACAAGCGGGGGCAGAGTAACTGAGATACGGGATGAAAGAGGGAGCCAGGCGATAAATATCTGCAAGGGACGAGGTATTACCGCACGGAGACCGATGAATTCTCCCAAGCCCTTGAAACGACTCGTCGACTTGCTGTTGGCTGAGGGCAATATGTACGGGGGCGGATTTCCCAGAAGAGTCTTTGTTTTATTGTATTTACAGGCATGTGGATATGTGCTAAGAGTACCCGTGCGATAGAATGTGTCTATTCATGTATTTCGGATGTAAAATCCGAATTTAAGTAATTTCTGATTTTGGTTTTCCATTCTGATAGTACTTCATAAGTAAATCTTTTGGGCAAATGATAGAATTGCGATTGGATATTTTACACATAAATCATTCTTCACATAGTTAACATATAAAAAATGCAATTACTTTTAAGTTTATACTTTGAAGGAGCATATTTTTCTTCCTCTTAAAAGTTGACTGATATTATTGTTGTTGACAGATATTATTTTACTATTGATGTGAGAGAAAGCTATTTTGGCTCATAATTCACCAGGGTTTTTTTATATTTATCTATGTCTACGCAATATCTCGGGAGTGGGTGGCTAATAAAGTTAATCCCAAGTACTTCTTGATTAATTAGACAGGGGGTTAGATTTTTGACTTGTGCTCTCGGATTTAATATCGTACTTCCGACTTCTTTTTCGCCTTGTGCATCGAAGTAGTGCGTAGACTATCAGAGCGATCGAGATGGGGTGCAATGGAAACAAACTAATCCCAAGAGAAAGATAGAGAAGGGAATATCAATATCAAGAAAAGAACCATATGAGGGAATGCCAAGAGTATAACTTAGTCAAGATATTAAAATACTTGAATATTATAAGTTTTAGGCAGCAAAATCCAACAGAGGAAATGGATGTATGTTGCAAAGTAATCTCGTGCACAAATTGTGCTGTTGTTGGATCCGTATGATTGCTCGCAAAACCGCCACAAGGACGCAGGAAGGCACGTTAATGGCAAAACATTACCGTAACCTTGTCCTGCCAAAACCATTACCTTCGTAGTGAGATTGATTGTGAACTTTAAATGAGAGCGTTACCTTATGTGTCACCTTATGGACGATTTCGGAACGGTGAATAGATCAACAGCCAACTTCCCATCTATTGACATCGTGGCAACCAAGGGCTTTTCCTTCGGTGAAGATAAATTGGGCGTTTTTGCTGGCAGTAATATTCAGATATTCTCTTCTAAAAGGGAAGTAGATCCCCTTTTAAATGACCCAAGAACGCAGCTAGCTTTTTTATAACAGCCACCAATTTTATCATATGCCCATGAGAACAGCGTTGCGTGTAATCGAATTCAATGACGCGCGCTATCTCCATTGCCGCGGACGCTTGACGATGGAGAGGAGAAACAAAGGCGATGGCAATTAGGAACCCCGATTTCGATTCCCAAGGGCAAGGAAGTTGATTTCGGGTCCGAGGTGAGAGGGAGGTTGAGGCGGGCAGGGAGTAGGCCCTGTCTATACATGTGTCGTCAACCGGTGAGAGTGTCAAGCGATTGTAGGGAAGTGTCTCCTAGTGTTCGTCCTATGTGCTGTTGGGCACACGTGTCTTTGAGAAGTAACTAATGGGTGGGTCAATATCAGCATGGTACCCTGCTAGCCACCGTTAAGTTGTGTGGCAGAGGGTGATCTCATACAAGACATGGATATCGGCATTGCATATTGCTAAGATGCTTTAGACTAAAATTGCATTGGCGTACAACATAAAAAAATTAAAGAAAAGAAACTCACTAGTTTTCGAATTTTCGGTGGTCCAAGCCACCTTTCTCAAGGAAGAGAAGGAGTTAGTTCAGCAAGGAACTCCTTCACTTTCGTCATTAACTCCGTGAGTCTGTCTTTCTTGCTCTCTTCATGTCTGTTTAGGTTTCGTTTTTTAATCCTCTAGCAATGATCGTCGCTATAATTATTTTCTCGTAGTAATCTGTTAACAAACCCTGCGGATTTTCTCCCTTTCTCTCATGAATCTCAAACACCCATCGCGCTTTCCAAATGCTGTCGAGAGTATAGCAGTAGCATTTAAAACCGAAACTATACAATCAAAAGAGAAGGTGACATTTTTGTTTCGCAGCAAACTAATTACTGGTTTAGGTTTCCCTTGAAAGCCCTTGTCAATATCATATGCCTTTAGAAGCAAGGAAGGGTGAAGGTTGTGGGGGCACTCCATGCGAGGGACGAAAGGGTGTGTCGGAGGGGGAAAGAATAGACGGTCGGGGGTCGGGATCTGTTATGGCGGGGGCGGGGAGAGAGGTAAGATTACGGGAGAGTGAGTCCAATCGAATGGTTACATACCCTTAGCGGTAACGAGATTTCCGGGATTACCCTCGCCACGCCCAAGTGTTTGCGAACAATGGCGTCGTTCCGTGATGGTATACATCTTCCAGGCGGAAGAGTGACATTTCGTCAAGTGGAGGGGATTCTTCCGGGAGAGGGAAGGATGTTGAACGCGGGGCCCTTCGTCAAGGACTCTTACTGCTTGTAAGGACGGGTCGGGTCGGCTGTTTCCCGAGCGTAGGTGAATTGAAGTTGGAGGAATAACGTGAACAGAAGAGACAACTCTAGAATGGCACTAATGGATACATTTCCTTTCTCCTATACGGCCGAGATATTTATTAATTGTTCTAATTTGATAGTTGTTTATATATTTAATTGCATTTCTCCCACTCATGCTCACTCACACATTTAAAACCATAAAATAGAGGGTGCATACCTAGGATGGATTCACCCCCTGCCACATACCCTAGCGGCGGCTGGCAGGTTACCATGTAGATGTGGATTTCGGTAATGTTAAAAGCCAATTGTTGGCATAAATAAGGCGTTACAGATGAATGTTTATCTTAGTGTCATAAGGTCCATTCAAGATTAAATAGCAACTTGAAATATTCCATAGGACTATTCATTTAAGTAAGTTATCTTTATGAAAAAATACATATACGATATATTTCATTGCGCATCGTCCTCTTTATTTATCTTATTTATTCATGTTTTATTCGAATTGAACGACCAATATTACCGGGTTTTATTTCCTTGTGAAATTTTATTTACCTCCCATCATGACTTTCATTGGCCTTAATTTAGATGCACTCTTCATGTCATATATATTTTTAATGAGTTAAAAAAGTCAGCTTAGGGATTACTTGGATTACATTTTTTTTGCTATATCGACACCCATTTTGCGAAAATATACGCAATTATTACGTGTATATTTTGATTGAAGAATGAAATTGGATCTAGGGTAAAAAAATAGAAGAATGAAATTGGATCTAGGGTGAAAGCAGTTGGAAACATGAAGGAGAGCACATGCATTATTCTCAGCAATCCATATAGATTGTTGCAAAAGCAAGCATAAGCCTATGCATTCATAAGCCGATTTATTCTCCGAGGTCAATGCAACGTGGCGAAATAAATCAATGAAAATTCTAAAAATCTTAAAACCTTCGAAATATTTTACAAGAAAACCAAGTTCTTCTGACGACGATTAAAAAAAATAGTAATTTTAATTCTTGAGTTCATGGAATTTTTAATAATAAATTGTGGCTAACAAGACAAGAAAGATGAGAGCGGAAGCTCGACCTTGATCTCCGTCGACATTTGATGAAATAACTGGAGAATGAGTTCAATGGTTATTTTGGCTCGTGATATTACTTCCCAGGCGGCCTAGTTAGTTCATTTGATGAAATTGTCAGCTAATCCAAAGGTCGCGGGTTCGATTATCTCATCCAGCAAGTGCGTCATCGTGTACTTTTATTGCAATGTACGAAATGATCTCAATCGTTAAGTAGGGCTTGCGGGTGACCGGTTCCCCCGCATTGCTGGTATTTTCTATTTCAGAAGCTGTGACAGGCACAATCACTATGTGACCAAGATTTGGATGGATAATACGAACTTATTTTATCACTTAAATCTATAAATAAAGTGCAGGAAGGATGGCAGAATTCTCCTCCGCAACCACTGTTTTTCGTTTCGGTCCGGCCTCCAGGTAATGTGGAGCGCCGAGAATCACGAAAGCTTGGAATATTTTTGAGTATGTTCCAACGCGTTATCGGGACATGTATCAGGGATACCACCTTGACATCTGACCAACTATCTGCCAATCTATCCTCATCATTTCACACTTATGGAAATCCCCCATTTGTGAAAGATGTCATTCATGCGTCGCTCAGTACAAATTCGCGATAACCATTAGAAAAACACCACCATGCTAATTTTCGTATTGTACTTTCACTAAACGACCACGCTTTTGACAAATTTGTTTCATGATAATGTCGATTTGTCGAAATCAGGGTAAAATCATGGTGTGAAAATTTATATTATGGTGTTTGTCTTGTGGACATCTCATTCATGTTCAGTTCTTTATCTACATGCACCCTGAAAGCCACTGCTAGCATGTGTGGCAGGGAGCGATTCAACGCCATGTGTGAAATATAAAAAAATAACTTTTCCCAACGTAGTTCCTCGAATAATTTTGATACGCTACTCAGTTTACCTTAACAACGTTTGACAAATCTAGATATTTTACGCTGCACGCCATCTAATTCGCCAATCAATCCAACTTAATGAGCAACTCGTATACTAGCAGCATATTCTAGATCAGACCCATTTGGCTTTTTACTTGTGCTTAATTCATCTTTTCTTTTAAGATTAATACTTAATGTAGCTCTTTAACCTTTCAACAAGGTTAAAGAAGTACATTGCTCTTTAACCTTCTCGTCATTTTTTCCCTATAATCTTATAAGAAATACCAGTTTTTTATTAGCTTGTCCACATATTTACCGTGTTTGTTTCACCCAGGAGAATTCGTGAGTAAGGGTAACGCCTAGGTATTTAATAGAGTCTGCGCTTTCTGTTACAGTATTTTTGATGCAGTAGGTATTTGGGAGGGAACTACTCCTATTCAGCAACAGCATCACTTATTTCAGTCTATTTCCAATCGCCATGCTTTCCACCAATGCTGCATGTTAAGCTGTTTAGATTGTGATTGCACGAGCCAATGTGTCTCATTAGTTCACGTGTTAATGACCAGTGATAGAAAATAACATCAATCATGCGTATTTCATCAACATATGATATTCAATTTTTCGGTAATTGCAGTTCTTATTAATTCTTAACACACACTCAAAAGACATTTGGACTAGTTCCGATGCGATAATTTTTGAAACTATACCAATTCCTCCGTTTTTATTTCACAAGTAAATTACTACCTCTAAAAAAAAGGCTGGTGAGTGCTATTTTGCTAGCTCTAGGGCAAATCAGAATTAATGACCCACTTAGTATCGGTTTTTTCGAGATAACGACTTGCACTTTTGCAATTTCAATTGCATAATTTTTCTGCTGATAGTTCCCGACTGCCATAAGATTTTATCACCGCTATTTGATTAAGAGCACTCAAAATAAGGAATACAGAAAGGTTTTGAAAATCGCATACGTATACTTGGCATCTCGATGTGACCTTCTTAAGATCAGTCGTGCTCGTTTTGCAGAAAGGTCAACTAACTCGTCGCGTCGCCCTTGTGTTTCTTACATTGTTGGGCTCAAGAGGGGCTTGAGGATTTTCGTGATACGTGTATGATATATCTTTTATTCGGTTCCAGAAAGTAGTTGGAAATTACTCGAAACCCAATGACAGAATAAATTTGATTTTACAAAAAGCCGTTGCATTGTAATTCTTACTAGTTTCAGCCTTCTCTCCCTATTTTCCACCAGCGCTTGACTGGTCGGCATGGCTTCCTCCCCCGAAAATCGACTATGAGTCCGTCCCCGGGGTCTCTGGTCGTGTTTTTCCATTAAACTTTGATCGAGTAATCTATAAAAAGAAGGAGATGGACTTAAGCACACGGGGTTTGGAAATGAAATTATAAAAGTGCAGTCCGCGGTTGGAGCGTATCATCCACAATTACGTGGAAATCATTTAGGAATAATTCGAAATCACAAATTAAACAATTTTCAGTTCGGGAGCAGTTTTAATATATGTTTTAATGTCATCTGCTATTTATTATAAAAGTATTTCATGATAACACACAATTTTATAGTAAAAACTGGTGCCCTGATTCTACTGCCGCACACCTTTATTACGTAAAGCAGAGTTTGACGTTGATTAAGATGTTTAACTGTCACACAGTATATGCATCTTCTTTGTAAAAGCGTGGTGGAAACATTGAAGCCGATATCACGAACTAGAGCCCCAGTGCTGGAGCGGAGTTTTTCCATGTGGTTTAATTCTAGTTTACGGGTGTTGACCTAACACCCCGCGCCACACACCCTTGCGGCGGCTTGCGGGATATTATGTAGATGTAGACCTATGACTCCGAGGGCATTGTCATGACCCGTACCCATTTTGGCAGATCAGATAATACATATAAAATGAAAGAAGTCGACTCCGGGAAAGAAAGAGTTAAAATTTCTTCCCCCACACAATCGACAATCAGAAAAGAAACATGATTGAGGCCCCCAACAGCACTGCTCGAGAAATATTCCAGATGCGATCCAATTACGAATAAATTGAATCCACTCGAATTTATGTTGTTAAGTCTGGTGTCCTAACACCCCCTGCCACACACCTGGGGATGCAACATGCGTTTACATCGTATCCTGCAGTCCGCCACGAAGGCGTGTGATGGACCACCAGCTATTCGAGAAATTGTTGATTGGTGTGTCGCTATTTATATTTCCTGCCGCATGAAAATGATTCATTGTATCGATTGAGTCCGCAGTAAATTTCCCTTAACTTCTCACTGTGTTCTCGCCTAGCATATGACGCGACGATGAAATTATTCCTTTTGTGTCGGCGATAAAACTTGAGCGATATGTATTTGTCCTTCAGTTTGGGTCGCTCCTGTTATCTTTTGTTACCAATGTCTCCCAGCCAAGGCCTTCAAATCACAATCAAGCTTTCTGTTCGCCCAAAAAGATTCTTTCCTTTTCAAAACGGGCAGTTTTTCTTTGCGTCCTTTTTAGCTCTGTATCGGGTTTAATTCTAGAAGATTCAACAGTCTTCACTTGCGTTCAATTGTTTCAGGCTCAACTTTGTGAAAGTTCATATTCATTAAATGAAGAACACAATGTATATTTTCACTGTTCTTTATTTTTGCACTACTAGTTTCAACGCTTAGGCGATACCTTTTTTAACGCTTAGGTACTTGATGATGACGTCTAAGCGTTGAAACTAGTTATACGAAAAAAAAGAACAGTGGAAATATACAATGTGTTCTCCATTTAATGAGTTTTTACATGCCTTTATCTTCTGATCCGTTGAATAGCTATCTATTATTTATTAGCTTAAAGGCAGATCATGCACGCCTGGTGTGAAGAAAAAAGAAGACTTTTCCTTTCTCCGATGGTTTATGAGTAAGTTCATGTGCGACATTCAATGTGTTTTCTGTCTTATATGTTGATTGATCCTATATTGGTGGGTATTTATTGTATCCGTCGTCTCTAAGTTGGAAGTCGGTGGACCCTTTGTTGGTCTCACTAGAGGGCAACGCCAGGACTCCTGGACAATCGAAGAGGGAGGGATCGTCATCCTCTCGCAATTAGCGCTGAGGTACTAAGAGTGTAGAGATAGATAGATAGCGGTGTTTATTTTGGCAAAATTGAGACATAACGCTCCCTTCTTCCATTTTACCCATCGTCGTATACATACGTTTTATATTAGGCATAAAATTAATGCATATATACACATGGATACATATAGACAGACACAGATTCATTACGCACAGATTTGCATATCGAAAAGAAAAGGGAAATATGTAAAAAAAGATATATACATATATATTTTATATGTATACCATACAATTATATATATATATATATAAAACCATAAACACAGTAATCAACCCGAAGGTCGGTTTAGTAGGTGTTTGTAGAGCTCACCCGTGTACCAAGCCCAACGGCGTGTGAAGGTAGGGGGGGCCAGTTCCTTTCCCTGTGCCGGTTATGGTTTCCCAGGAAGATCTGGTACCCGAAAAATCAACTAGCTTGGGTGGAGCTGCAGGTGCCCAAAGTGCCTTGCCCGGGAATCGAACCCGGGACCCTCCGGTCAGTAGTCCAACGCTCTACCCGCTAGACCACCGCGACCCGCATATATATATATATATATATGTATATATATATATATATATATATATATATATAGTTGAATAAAAAAATTTGGACAGCAACAGACAATATAAGAACAAATAAAAAAGAACAATCACACGTTATTTCTTAACAATTTCGACGGAATTTAGCTACGTCTTCCTCAGAAGAAACAGTAGTACTGCCTGGAATACTGCTATATATTTATATATATATACGTACACATGTATAAATTAAGGATGCACCTACACATACACAATGTAAATGACAGTGAGAGAGGGAAGAAGGAGAGAGAAAGCAAGGAGGCTCTATCCGATGCGTGCGATCGGAGTTACGCAACTGTGGATCGGTTATGAAACGCAGTAAATGGAATCATCCCCACGCTCCACCCTCCCCATCCTCCAACCCTTCACACTCCCCTCTCCCCGCGAGGCGTATTCAACCCCGCCCTGCCAACTCCCCAACCAACATTTCCCCCGTTTTCAGTAACAGTTTTTCCCACACCCAAGCGGGCCCATTACGCACCCTCCCTTCTTCCCCCCCCCCCCCCCCCCCCCGATGACGTCAGGGGTGGCTGTGTGGTAGGAAAGGAGGGGGAGCATGGGAAAGGGGTGCGAGGGACCAAGCAGCCCCATAATGCCGCGGAGTCGGTGAGCTGTCCGGTTGGGTGCGTAGAACGTCAGGGCGGGCAGTGCGTCGCGTGGGTCGCGGCGAAGGGGGCGGAGGGGGGGGGGCTGGGAGTGCGTCTGTGGAGGAGGGTTGAGTACAGGTCATGCGGAAGGGTACGGGGGAAGGTCGTTGTCGAAGCTGATTGGTTGAGATGGCCAGCGTAAGAGGGGGGTCTATCAGGGATATCTCGAACTAGTGGATTGTTGGCCACAATTACGCCTCTCCGGCTCGCCTCCTTCCCTCATCCGGAATGATGCCCAAAAAGCTCCATCAAATTAAGGCCGGATGGCTCTATCCCGTGTAGTTGGGATAGGTTTCTTTCTTCAATTGTCCGTTCGCTCGAAGGCATTCACATTAACCTTTCCGGGAACGCCCCTTTCCGGCTCTCGTCGCTCTTAATTGCCCTCCTGTTGGGAAGACTTAAATGGTCATAGGGGAATGATGCAAAAAATTCGGACGGAATTTTAGCCTCCCGTTAAGCATTCATATTTTTATGTCCCGGTAAAGTGTGCGGGCATCCCTTCCACCGGATTATTTTTTTCGTCGCTCTACTTACGGCGGCCATGATAAAATAAATTTCTTTCGGTGGCGCCATGTCGTCTCACTAGAAGTGTAAATTCGACGCTAAATTCAGCGCTGAAGATTTTATCCCCCGCTCCCGTTTGGCTCGAGTTCTTTTGGATTTTAACTGACAATGCTACTACGCTGCTGTTTTGTAAATATCGTTGAGTGGATCCCTCTTTTATTCGTGGTTCCTCGTAATGCATGACTTAGCTGTATTTTGATTAGTAATTAGCAATATATTCTAAGAGTTTTATAATTTATTTTATGGTACGGTACCCAGTCATTGCAGAACTCTGTAAAATACTCATCATTGCGTTAATTTAAAAAAAATTTGATCTACCTTTTTATCCCTCAACAAAATGGGGCGTTCAATGTATTAGTCATCTTCGAAACACTTAAATTTATACGAATTTCAAGGAAATGGTTAAAATATGGGGCCTGTAATAAAATCGTTACACTTGACCTTGTGACGGAAAGTGCAGCGTCGTCTCGGCACTTTGGTTTTTGCAAGAATAACTAATTCTATCAAATATATCGATTTTTCAAATGTTTCCAATTTTCCTTCGCAATATTTACAGATCATCAAAGAGGAGAATTGTCCTTTCGGACAATTTCATCCATATTTTGATTGCTTTTTGGGTTCGAGAAAAGTTATATCCCTGTGGTACACTCCTAACCGCTGATACATGTAAGGAACTGCCATTTTAATAACAGCCATTTGCGTTCCCTGCTCAAAATGCCCCCTCCTATTTACAGTAACCTATATACTTTTTGAAACACTATTATTTTCATTAAAATTACTATTCCGATGGAACTCTCAGTATAGGATTATTATACACTTTTTGTCAGTTGTTATCTTCATTAGAAATACAACATCTCTAACATTTGCTAAAGCTCTAAGGAGAGGTTCTGTATGATTATTGAAGCTTCTTTGAACTAAAACTCTGTATGTACTGTGACCGAGCTGCAATTCTTAATGTTACTTCTACCACACACAGATCAATTTGAAACACCACAGACATTTTTATCAGAACGTTAAAATTGCCACGACTTTCCTATACAGAACATTTTTAGTTACAGATTGTGACAAGAGACTATTATTAGTTATATGTATAATTTGCTTCGGACTAATGTAATTATGAGAAATAATTATCATCGATTAATTCGAACGTTATGTTAGATAATATTTTGTGCTCCATTCCTCATTAAAATCGTAGGTTTACTGGCCTCCGCCTTATTAAAGTAGGACACTGTCCCTGGCAAAACTTAGTGTCAATCCATCATGGGATAAGTAAATGAACTAACATTGCAGTTGCCACCTGAATTATCATCAATTAATGTGTAAACTTCAAAGTTAGTTTATTTGTTCCTACCATTAATAAAGTAGCAATACTTGTGCCCTTACATACGGGAGGACAAAATAATTATCCTCCAAATGCACTTGAAATTGACATGCTAAACACTTCCAGTTACTGGATAGCAACTCATATGTGCGGTAAGATCTCTTCGCGCACTGTACAGGCCTGGCGTGGATGTACCCCCTGCCACTCACCGGTGGTTTTCAGGGTATCACGTAGAAGTAGATTCAGCGTCTCTATCTTTCGACTCCTGAGATTTTATTTTGTCCGGAAACAAAAGTTGTCAAGTAGCTTTATAATTTTCCGAAAAACAAAGGAACCATCAGCGTGTGGTTTCTTGTTTACGTTATTTTTTTTATCATTTACAGGCTTACTGAAGGTTACACGATGAGCGCACGAACGTGGATCAATTTCCAACTCTGTTCACCAACGTTCGAAGATAATTTTCCTTTCTCGCTGCGCCAGAGACGGCATTCGGGGTCATAAACGCGGGAGCGCGGGATATGATTCCAATCCATCGCTCGCTCGGGCCCAAAGTCGCCCCGACACAAATAAGGGCTCTCCGAAGACGGCACTTTAAAGGGCAGTACATTTAGCTCTCGTCGAAATATGAAGTTTATTGGTTGCTGCTGAATCAATCCGCTCCGTGTGGTTGGTTCGTGTGGGGCGGGATGAGTCAGACGGGGCAAATGCGTCAGTCACATCGGCTGCACGCCGCCACGTCCGCTTTTATTTAGTGCCGCATGTTGAAAGATGCGGGGCGGGGGAAGGGTTATAAATCTCCGACGATGCGGGAGACGATTGGATTGGGATATATGCGGGATACGCTTGCCTAAGAATGAGCAGGGAACGAAGTGGTTGTTTATGTGCCGCACAAATTGGTTCGAAGCAAGTGTAAACACGGTAGCAAATATCTCGGAATAGCACCTTTTAAAAGCGTGTAATCGCCGGTTAAACCAAGTCGATGCACCGCTAAAACTCGTTGACGGCCGTGGCAGCTGGATGTCGAATGAAAAATAACTTAGATGAACTCCTGGAGCATATGCAGAGTTATCCATTAGTTAAGGTTTTTTATTACACTCAGAATCTTTTATTTGTTCGTTTTTTGTATTATTTCACGCTTACGAGTATTAGTGTGATCGTTTCAAAGCAGATGGGAAGGAATGTACGAGGACACACAGTTGTCCAGTACAATACGCTAATCCTCGTAGACACAGGACTTCAGGCTTGCATGCATGAAATGTTCCCCATCATGCATGGAGTTCTTTCCATTAAAAATATGTTCCATCTCTCTGCCTACGAAGAGCCTTCGGGGTCATAAACGCGGGAGCGCGGGATATGATTCCAATCCATCGCTCGCGGGAGCGATGAATTATCTCGCTCGCGAGAATGAATTATCGGATATATTATGAGGATTCTCAAATTGTATTTTTGAACGTGCCCTTGATTATTGTGCCTGCAAACGATCAGAGCTATTTCATCTACATCTACATAAATACCCTGCGAGCCACCAAAAAGGTGTGTGGCAGGGGGTGTAGCACCATGAGGGAAGGGTAAGGGTTGAGGGGGTTGGGGGTTAGGTGAGGAAAGGTGGGGGGAACCTGTAAGAAAAAATAGATACATGTATACATATTCACATATATATATATATATATATATATATATATATATATATATATATATATATATATATATATATATATATATATATATATGCACGCACACACACATGTATATAAAAACACAGTAATCAACCCGAAGGTCGGTTTAGTAGGTGATGGTAGAGCTCACCCATGTACCAAGCCCTATACGGCGTGGGAATATTCACACATCAGGGTAGGGGGGCCAGTGCCTTTCCCTGTGCCGGTTATGGTTTCCCAGGAAGACCTGGTACCCGAAAAATCAACTGAAAGGTGCCCAAAGTGCCTTGCCCGGGAATCGAACCCGGGACCCTCCGGTCAGCAGTCCAACGCTCTACCCGCTAGACCACCGCGACCCACATATATATATATATATATATATATATATATATATATATATATATATATATATATATATATATATATATATATATTTCTGTTAAGTCTCCTCTGCTAATAAGTCGTCTAATCGAACGAGTTGGAAAGGTTGTAGATTTTGGAGCGTCCGATTCGGTCTTGATAATTCATTTACTCGCTGCAACTGATTTTTCTCATTGTTCACGCAATGGAAATTATTTCCGTCACTTTCCACCAATTTCGACCCCATCGAGTCTAACGCAAAGAGCAATGGCATCTTTCGCTAATTAGAATATGCTGATAATTAAAAAAAAGATTCTCATGCAGTTGGATTGATTGCCGAATTAGATTGCGTTCAGTATATAGGAGGTATCTTTGTAAAACCCCATTATGATAAACTAAGTGGCTCATATGGGTTATTAGAGGAAATAGGTTGGGAATCACCCAATGGAGAGAAGGTTAAATTACAGATTAAATCTCTTCTATAAATTGTAAGCAGGTCTCTTTAGCAATGATGTCGAAAATGTATTATCAGTGCCATCGTACTACAGCAGGAGAGATCAAGGAAATAACGTTAGAGAGATTAATTGTAGAATCGACAGATTTAAGATGTCACTATCCCCATGAGGGTTAATAATAACTGTTAACTGTTAGGTGCAAGGAATAAGTATTTTTCTTTTTTTTCATGTCGTCTAGTTTGTTGTCATTGTACTTCTTGTAATTAGCGATTCGTCTCTAATGCGCAGAGAATCATTTCATACTTGTACACTGTAATGTATGCACATACAGTAATTTCTATCGATACCTTTATAATTATTTTACATATTTTTTGCCGACTAACAGTTTAGAAAAACTACATTTTTAATGTTGATTGCCTGTGTTCGCATGCTGCCTTCCAGTCACCCTAGTGGTGTGTAGGGTACCGTATAGATGAATATTTCAAGAGTGTTAAAGTAACTCAAAGGTAAATGGCGGAGGGTCAATAAATATGTTGTGCCATTGTTTAGACGTTTCGTAGTGTGAATCTAGAAACCTAACATCTTTTAATTCGTCTAGTTCAACCGAACACTACAGTTGACTCGGAAACATTTTTCAAGACCCTAACCTTTTCATTCAATAGTGCTTAATTTTCTTTTGTAGTGGCGTCCAAATTGGTCAGTTAAATATTAATCCATCCCTTTAGACGAAAATATATCTTTTCAGTCGGTTACATGAGAAATGTTTTTGTTTGTTTTAGTTACAATGGTATTTTCGGCGATCTGGCCAAAATCATGAGTTGGAAATAATTTTTGTCGGAGTGGCGTCCTGCTGCATTTACTTGTATCACATGGATTAGGTGTGTCATGAAATATTGATGAAAATCTACATTTGAACGTTGAAAATCATAGTGCTTCACATTGTAGCCTTGGTCCATCCTTCCCTCAAATGTACTCGTTCCGCACTCTTGACTTTTTGGTGGGCTTAGCTTGGAGAGCAAGGAACATTCTCTAAACAACGCACTCTAAGTTACCTTTCGTAAATTTTCTTCCAAGTAGGAAGCTTTAGAACTACTGAAGCCACGTGGACTTCGCAAGCACCTTCGAACGATGTAAACATCATTAATCCTTTGTCATTATCTTCTTAAGTACTTCACACTCTACCTCTTTGTCGTCCAAAATATCTATTCTCGCCCTCCTTCCCCGCATTCCAAAGATTCTCCCGTCAATAACACTCCTCCCTATCTCTTAATATTTCCTTCATTCACCATTTCTGCCTTCTTAGCCATGCCAACTTCCTGTCTTCATCTCCTCTACTGAACCCTTGATTACTTGTTTTTCTTTTATCCATTTTCATCTTTTAAAATCTTCAACCTGTCCGCAACTCACAATCTTCCAATATACGCTTGTTCTCTTTCCTAATATCACGTTTTTGAAATCTACAATGCTATACCTATAACTCATACTTGATTCTTCATTAATGAAACGTTAAACTTATAATCATGAGCCTCTTGGTCTTCGATTGCATGCGTCATTTTTTCGAGTGCTTCCTTCGAAAATGTAATTCTTTGTCGAACGTTACAACGTACATCTTCCTCTATAATAACGCTTCAAATAAAGCTGTTCCACCTTCTCTTGCGTATGTCCCCATGCTCTATTTTGTAATTGGATTTACTATTTGAGAATTCTATTACTTCAGTGCTGAGGTTATAAAAATCAACTTCCACTCTTTATGTGGAAGTGCAAAGTTTCTTTGAGAGTAAAGAATTCAAAGTTTCTTTCCAGAGTAAAAAGTGCAAGTTCAAAGTTTCTTTTTCTACCCTCAACATGAAAGAATTCCACAAAGTTAAGCCTGAAACTGAAATGTTTACTTCAGTGCTCTTATGAAGAATCTTCATAATATTATCGCATTGATCTTCAGAACGTTCGACAATGATTGCTCTCCCTTTGCCAACTAAAAACCTCATCTGCAAATGAACTTGGTTTATCATCCGCAACCCTGACTCCCATTACTCTCAGCCAATTTACATTTTTACTCTAAACACCCCCATCCCCAAACCCTACCCGCAGCCCCTTCCACCCCCCACATTCACATTACCATTCCTCGACATATGCGTGAAAAAGAATGTGCGATAACAGAAACTCCCTCTCAAATCCCTGCCTATCATTTGTGAAATATTATTCCAGTTCCAAGGGCTTAAAATAAGACGTTTATCACTCAAATCGACCGCTATAACTTCAATAATTTCATCGACTTAGTCCGCTCTGTTATGTTGAAACCCTTCTTGTAAGCCACGAAATAAATAGAGGGGGCCTCCTCAACTTCTATATTGGTTTTCGTTGAGTGTGTCCATCTTTGCTTGTTCCCTTCCTCATTGTAAACCCAAATTGAACTGTCATCTCTTTCCTTTCATTGTCATCTGAAGGTCTCATCCGGTACTATCTTTTAGGTTCAGCACGTTGCAGCATCCAAAATTGAAATTATGTTTTTACAAACTACATGATACCCCGCAAACCGCTGCACGGGCTTGTGGTGGAGAGTGCATTGGCAACTACCATTTCTGTATTTCGTGTGCATTATGGTCCTATTGTCCCCACGTTTGATCATTCGTGGGATGGTATTAAAATAAATCTTACGAAATCTTAAATTATAATTTTTTCCTCATAAAAACTAAGACTCAAGCCAACAAACTCTTTCGGTCACCATCTCCTTAAAATTTGAGTAAGTCTACTTGGACACTAGCTCCTCCAGCCTAATTACGTTTCTCTCCTTCAAGCATGTTATATCTCCGTGTCTTGTATATTTCAATAGAACATGATTTGCTTCATCGCTCACCTCCTGCCGTAACTAATAGACACTTCCCTCATTTCTTTTAATCTTTAAATTCTCGCAATCTCTCTTTGGTTCTTCATATAATTTTCTTTTTATTATTTTCTCTTTATAATATTATTTTTATATTTGATAGATGGCACTGCTTATTCTGTTTTTTTTTAGTTTAATAGCTTTCCGTGTTCCCTAATTGTATAGCGCCGTCACTTTACCCTTTCTCTGGAATTCTCCATTTCATCAAAGTTATTCAAGGTTCGGAAGTCCACGGAGAAATCATTTCCAAATGAATCCGGTCATCGTTCATTCCGCGAAACAAAAGTCGAGGGGTTCATTTAAAATCAACTAGTCATCTGCTCACATATACACATTCAACCCCAAAAGGGTTATATATTAAGGTCTAGGATATCAACTAGCCAAGAAACATTAGCAAAGCATTAGCAATAAGGAATCAAATATGAATCTTTAATATGATAAAAAGCACGATCATTGATTTGATGAAACTCTTTGTTCCAATTACCGGTCATTAGAGATGCGTCAATTTTTACCATTAAATGCCCGACCGAGCAGTTTAGAAACAGAAATCATGAGCGGATCAACGATCCCGACTACACTTCGAATCGAATTACACTATTCGATGGAATCGTGTGGAGTGGTGATACAATTATATCCGGTTGGATCCTACCGTTTCCTTTTCAGAGCGACAACAATGGTCCCGCGACGAAGAATGCCCGTTATAAACATACACACACTCCATCTCAATCGCCCTTCATTTAAAGCGTCCCCTCTCTCTCCCCCCATTTCCTCCCATCCCTTCATCTCTCCCACCCCAACCTCTTTTCGTACGAGTACCCTAGTCGGGGCGCGTGCCCCGAGAATCCATCTCCCCCACGACCGCCACCCACCCACACAGAGCATACGGTGGCAAACGCCATTAGTCATCGATTGACAAAAGACGGGGCGATGACGTGGATTCGGAGCGACAAAGAAAACGAAGGGTCGGTGGCCGGACTGGAGGGTGGAGGGGGGGAGCGGGATGATGGCTTGATGACGACAAGGGGGAGAGGGGTGTGAGGGTGGTAGAGGGGGGTGGGACCCTGAATGAAAAGGAATATGTGAGGGAAGGAAGCGACAGCGGTTTCCTTTCACCCAGAGTAGTCTCTCTTCCATTGTGTCTGTCGTGTGATGCTAGACTTCGGCGCGCTCTTGCCAAAATATAATAAAACTCTAGGCCACAATCTTTGACTCAAAAATCTTTCGGTGGAAAAGGAGGTGTGTTTGAATTTAAAAACTTCAAGAGGAAAAATAGCGGGACGGACAAGCACGACGTTTGAATTTGAGTGGCTGAATTAGAGGCTTTGGAACGGTTTTATCCTCGAGAAGAACAGATCCAGCGTCGATATTTTTATGCTGTCTAGTTTTCGGAGCTATTTAAATAATTCCTGAAATAAAAATACGTATAATTTTCCGCTCGAAACGTGCGTAGTTACAGACAAAAGATTGAGGGGTTATTTGGTTTTCAAATCTAATTTTTAAACATTTCAATCCATAAGTTCTTTTGATTATGTACAAGAAACTTGATTCTACATCATTCTTAAGTGAAATAAAATAAAGGATGCACAAGGCTGAATAAAAATAACTCAAAATTAGATGTTGCGAATGAGGATGTAGACTCTCAGTTTCAGGAGAGAACGGAGTATTGGAGACTAGAATGCCTGAGCTTCAAGAGATATTTTATAAAAGAATTAACGCTTAAAATGTTAACAAAAATAAATGCGAGGCATCTTAGCTTAATGGTGGTAAAGCTACTTTACGAGGTCAACAAATATCACTTGTGACCTAAATTACCCTTGTGTGTTTGTAGATTTCTCTGTCTTTACAACGAAATGACATATTTGTAGTTATATATGTTTTTTGTATGGATAATAAGATGATAAGTTGATGTCGCTACACCCTTTCCCTTCTTTTCTTATCGTTGAACATCGCTGCATTTTCCCATGAAATATTGGAAAAGTTTATTTTGTCCGTCCATTAGGTGCACATATTTGATTAAGTACCCAAGAAACTTCAAGACAACTATGCACATTTAATTCACATATGTTGACGGCCCTCCCCCATGGGAACAACTTAGGGTCCAGATTGTTAGAGATACTATTCTGGATGGAGATAAATCTCTTCGGCATAAAAAACCGAAACTTTCATTAATATTATATTTTTAATTGGCGAAATAAATCCATCATTTGGCTCCATTGGAGTCGTGGAGTTTAAGTTATTCAAAAAGAATGGCTAATATTGTAGCCATCGACCCTGAAAGACACGAACGGTCATGTTTCCCCTTCAATTCGCGCATCTACGATGCACCATTGCAAAAATATCCCCCATAGTGGCTGAAATAAAAAGAGTTTATGATCCAAGAAGGAAATTTTTCACGAAGCGGAGAATACGTAGAACAGGTTACAGATGTTCATGTGTCTCCTCCCACATCGATTCTGGATGGAGACCCTGAAAGCCTTGAGAGAAAACATAATGAACGCAACACAGGAGTTTGCCCTTCTTTAATGTCATCTATGGCGAGTTCTAGTGATCAGTCGACCTGGTTACGTAGTGCATTGAGTAACGAGTTGGGAGGCCGACCCGAAAATCACGGGTCCAGATCCCGTGTTAGTCTCATACGTTGTATTTCACCAGGTTTTCTGGAGTTGAGCATACTGCACAATACGATCTCCATCTTCTTATAAACGCCATTACCCTCGGGCGAAGTGTGATGATGTTTGGGTTGCAGAGCATTTAGGATAAGCATGCGGTTTCACGGGGAAGGATTATAAAGAATAATTCCTACCTAACCCATGTTATCACTGCTTGCACCAGTTCAGCTGGTATGAGCATTAAGTTTGTTCAGTTAAAGAATTAGAATGTTCAGTTTTGGCACTGATGAAATGTACATATCCTTTTACCTCGTCAATTTAATATTCCACTAGAAGTACATAATTATTGAAATACAATAGTTTTAAAATTTGATGTTTGTATTATTTTCTCATGTTTCAAATTGATGTTCACAATGCAAAAGGCTTCAAAATTCCTAGACCATGTGCAGAGGCACCCCAGAAAAGGATACCATAAATGAGTTGTGGATAAAATTCACATAAACAGCTTTAAATCACCTAGTTAAATGTAGAAATAAGATGGAGGTGATCATAATAATTTAGCAATCTATCATTGGCTTTCAGTTTTGTGTAATGGTGAATGCTGCACATATTTCTCTAGTTATTGTCCAAGGAATAAGATGCCTTCCTATACAAATACTCAGGCCTTCAGCAATGCCATAGGCTCCTCTGGGCAATGGCATTATGGTGGATGGAACAATGCATCTGCTTGTCCAAAAGCAAAGATCTTTCTCTTTTGTTTTCTGGTATAACTTTTATTAGTGCCTTTCTTCATATTATTTTAGATATGATGTAGTTTGTTTAATAAATTAATAATAATGCTTAATTCCATGGTAGATTTTTTATGCTGGCAAATACTGTTAATGAGGTTTCATTATTGGTTCAAGTGTACAATCTGTTCATTCTGGAATCAGTGTTTCAGCCGTTACTTCCATGCTACCCTTAGACCCACGAGCAAAAAGAAAACTGTAGTGATCATTGTAGGTTTGGTAGGTGAAGACAGAGCTCACCTAATATTGAGCCCTAGAGCATGTGAAGTTCATATATGAGGCCAGGGGAGCCAGTTCTCTTCCCTATGTTACATGTGATTTTTCGGGAATATCTGGTGCCTGAAAAAATCAGACAGCTTGGGGGAAGCTCAGGATCTTGAGAAGCATCACCTGGAATCACCTACTGAATGATATGCCCATTATACATAGGCCCCCAGTCAGTAGCTCTAACCACTAGATTACTCCACTCTGTATGTCAATTTGATTTAAATTTACCAAATGTTGACCCCAAAATGGACTACCTCACCATGTCTTAACAAACAGAAGCTAACCGCATTTAAATTACATCACACTAAACTAGTGCATAATGTAGTCCATCATCATAAATCATTAAGATTATGTCCATCTACTCTTGCAATGTTAACTTCATCAGTCACTTAACAACAAAATCACATGGCATTAAACTTTTAGTAATGCTTCTCTGTTACTGTTATTTTTCATCTCACACACATAAAGTGCACTTTTATATCCTCTTTATGTTTTTAATCAATATTTTTTTCATTTTCAGAGCCATGTAAGAAGGATCTAATGCCACAATATTCATGACATTCAGAGTCCACACTCTACAAATAAGGATATTTGGGCATCCTGCTAAACTAACAGAAGATGGAAAGATAAACTTCTCCAAAGCAGTGCCGTCCTTTAAAAAGGAAGATGTGGTTAGTTCATGCAAAAACTTTTGCACCGGTAAGTTTTTAAATTCATCTCTTGTCATTCCCTAATCAAATGTAAAGAAATGAATTTTTATGTCAGATTTTGATGCATACTAGTAAGTGTAACAAATTTTTCATAGAAAATGTCATTCATCAATACCATGATGTGAAATATTATTGTTCTGTGAAATTCTTTGATCTGTGTTCACACCAGCGAGAGAATCAGTCAAAGTTAATGTTGTGGCATTTCCCTATGTTTCTTTAAAGTTGTTTTAAAAGGTTGCAGCATATGGAATATGTTGTTATGGACTAAAAACTTGGGCATAGTCCAAACAACGAATACATCTGTAACCTTATTACACCTTACATTTATAGGTGATGGGCATATATGATAATGTAAATGGTTTTAAAACACTTTGATGTATCTAATCATCTGTAGGAGGAGTAATGATGTCTTTACATGCAGCATCGATTAGGTGCAAGAATTTTCGACTTGGCCCTTGGATGATGAGGCCTCAACTGTATTATCTTACCATACATCAGGCTTAAGGACCATATTTATGTGATGGGTCCAATTTATTTCTTGGGTCCCCTTATGACACTCATGGTTACTCTCAGGGAAGTCTATTTTATTCTTTGGTTAGATATTGATTTGTTTGGAACGCTATTTTACTAGTTCCTCATCCAATCTCCTGTTGCCTTGACTGAAAATACCTCCTTGCCCAGGCACTCCCCGGTCCATTAATTCTCTTATTGAAGAAGTAATTTAAATAACAAAAGCATTTCTGCAGCATGTTTATTTTTACGTATCTTTTGAAGGTTTCAAGAGATGAAAAATTCTTTATTTTAACAGGCAATATGTTATAAATGATGGATGTTACATTGTTGAGGCCCTTCAGGTATTATGCCAATTTACATTCCAATTGGTGAATGTGAAATTTCCTCTGGATGTCATTTCATGATAGTTGGAATTTGTGGGGAATAGGTTTGGATATTTCATAAAAAAGGGCAGAATGGAGCATATAAAAGTAAGGTAGGGCAAGTATATTCAAAATCACAGTTATCACCCAAAAGGTTTCTTTGATAGGTGAGGGTAGAGCTCACTTAGTACTTAGCCCAATGGCATGTGAAGTTCACGCATCAGGTTATGGGAGCTAGTTTCTTATTCCCTTATCCACTTGTGGTTTCTGAGGAAGATCTGGTTCCCAAAAAATCATGCAGTTTGAGTGAACCTGAGGATGCCCAGAACATCACCTAGAATCGAGCCTGGGACCACTGGTCATAAACCCAATACTACATCCCTTTCTGTGGGAAGTAAATCAAGGGATTGAAAATAAAGATTTGCATGAGTTTGTAATAGTACCCTACACCTTAATTGCTCTTTTCTGTAAAGAGAATACTTTTAAGGTGTAACTATCATTTCCTCAGAATATAATGGCATACGTTAGAATCGAGTTTATTTTTGAGTAGACTTAACTTTAGCAACTTCAACAGAGACAACTTTTAATAGTTTGCACATGATGGAGATATCTGTATTGGTTTTCCAATCAGAATCACAAGAAGAAAACATTTCAAAACATGGCTTTATTGACTGAGAGGACTAAGGAACACACCATCCCATTCACCACCACAAAACATTAATCTTATAAATATGTGGCGGTTTGCTAAGTAAATCATTTTACGTCTTGATTAAGCCTCCAGGAGAGAAGAAGAGACTAAAGAAAGCACAATTCAGTGCTAGAAAAATCCAAGGATTTGTTTGTCAGGAATTGACCAGGAAAGTTTTGATGGGCTATCTCATGCCACACAATGCCACTTTTATGACTAATGAGAGATGAGAGTTTAAAAAAGGTTACCAGTCTTTGGTGTACCCATGCCACATTAGGTAATCTCCTCTTTGCAAACTGCAATTTTAGCACATTACTACCAGTGTTCAACAAGTGAAATCAAAGCCTCAAATGCCCCAGGTCCACTTTCACTGTTCTACAAAAACTAATATCTCTTTTGAAAGGACTAATATAGCCAACACTAATAGCCAACATAACATTACTCAGGTTCCATCAGGTGGTATATGTAATATACTCTCATACTACTAGAAGAATGCTATTATGTTGTCGTGTTTTCTTGTTTTTGACTACTTTTTTGTACTGATTTGTTAGGTAGGTCGGCCTATGCTTTAACAGTAGTCTTGCAGGGTGTTTTTTGCTTATAGATCAGGGAGTGTTGTGTTATGGGGACAAAAAATCTAAAACATACATGGTCTGTGCAATAAATGCGCGAACTGGTGCAATATCTGGCGGCCATGATGCAGAAAATAGCCCTGCCCACTAGCAGCACTAATTGCCTGAGACCCAATGAGCAGCCTGTGCTTGGTGGATCGTCAAGCAGTGTGTATGGTGCCAGTTATGTTAATTTCTGTTGTCCTTGTTTTTACTGTTTGTTGAAAATGGAAATTGAAGAAATCACAGAGCAATGAGTCAACATATAGTTTTATGGTGAATTGTGGTAAAAGTTATCAAGAAATTACTGAAATGTTGACAGCTGTTTATGGTGATAATGCTTTGAAGAAAACATTCATTTTCAAGTGGATTAAGCAATTTAAAGATAGCCAAAAAGACAGATGATGCAAGGCCGAGTCGACCTTTAACTGCCTGTTTTGACAACACAATTGATTGTGTGCGGTCCCTTGTCCTTACTAACCGTCAAAAAACTGTCCGAATGATAGTTGATGAACTGAATTTAGGAAAATCAACAGTGCACAGTATTTTAATCAAACATGATGGATGGATCCTTCATCATGACAATGCACTTGCACATTCAGCATTGATTGTTCGCCAGTTTCTGGCAAAAAATTCAATCACCATCCTTGATAATCCTTCTTATTCATCAGATCTCACCCTCTGTGACTTTTTCCTATTCCCAAAATCCAAAATTGTGATGAGGGGACATCAATGGGAAGATGTAAGCACAATAAAGCAAGAAACAATGGGAAATTTAAAAAGCCTAACTGCTGAGGACTTCCAAGGGTGCTTTAGACAGTGGAAAAGAAGATTGAATAAGTGCATAGCAACAAATGAAGAGTACTTTGAAGGGGACAAAATGATGTAGACTAAATTTTGCAAAATAAAGTTTTTATGGCCTCAGTTTTTGTATTTATTGAACAGATTTGTAATCATGGAGAGCAATTCTGGATTGGGGTCACAATCAGTTGCTTTTATATTGTACTAAAAAACAGTTAAAAACCTGTAACACTATAATGCAGGTTGAAAATCAATAGTGTATGGCATTCATGGACATGGGCAAGATATTCCTACTGCTGGAAAAACTTTGAATGGATTATGAAAACAGAAGAATTATATATCAACTCTTGAGGAAACAAGTCATCACACTGAGAATGACAGAACAGCAATTCATGAGCATTGTTCAACATGTACTAACAAGTACTAGCAAGTATATGTTGATCATGAGAACTACTTTAGCTGTGTGGGAAATCAAACTTATTGTTCTGTAATCCTCACATGATGTAGCCTTTACCTTATTTGGAATAGGTACTAACACTGATCTCACAGTCTTCTGGCCAGATTCCTTCCTCATAGATACTACGAATCAGTCCGTATAGACCCTTCCTCCTACATTTTCCTGAACATTTCAGTAGCTCCACAGGAATGTTGTCTACTCCCATGGTCTTATTTGCTTTCATCTCCTTTAATGCCCTTTCTATCTCATTGTCGAGTATGCCTGGACCTAAGTAATCTTTCTCTATGTCATGTTCTCTTTCTATGTCTAACCTTTTTGGCCTCATTTCATTACCATACAGTGCTATATATTCCTTCCATCTCTCTTGGATCTTTTCTTTTTTGACCATAACTTTACCCGACTTATCTGTAATTGGTAACAAAGATTTTCCCTCCTTATTTCCTGATAGTGGTTTAACCACTTTGTATAGCACACCAATTTCCCCCTTCCTCTGTAAACTTTCCATATTCTCATACTTTGTCTTCCACCATGCTTCTTTTGCTTTATTTACTACCCATCTTAATTCATTATTTAACTCTTTGTACTTCTGCCTGCCTAGCTCTGTGTTTATACTCTTCCATTTTCTTCTCTCATCTGTCTTTCTAATTATCTCATCCGTGATCCATGGTTTCCATGCCCTTTCCCCATTAACGGCACCTATAGATTTATTTGCGGATTTCGATATCCCTTTTTTGATGCATTCCTATTTTTCCTCGATATTACTTAGCTCTTTACCCTAATCCATGAATTTCTCTATAGCCTGCTGATATTCCTTCCTTGTCAATCCATTTAATGGTTCTGCATTCCATTTCCTAACCGGCTGCCCCTGGCTTATCTTTTTGAAACAGACGCTACACTTCATAACAGCAAAATTGTGATCAGATTGCATCCTCTTCCGGGAACTGTGTGAATTGATCATGCTATTTCTATATATGGGCCTAACCATAATATAATCTAACTAATACCATTCTGAGTCACCTGGGATTTTCCATGTATACCTACACCTTTTGTGGTGTCTAAACCAAGTGTTAGTGATAATTAATCCCTGTTTCCAACAGAACTCAATTGCTTTCTCCCTGCAGTCATTCCTTGTGCCTAAACTATAATCCCACACTTCATCTCTTCATTTGCTTACTGTCGCATTCCAATTAACCATCACTATCAAATGTTTCCCTGCAGGAACACATGCAATTCTACATCTACATCTACATAAGTACCCTGCGAGCCACCAAAAAGGTGTGTGGCAGGGGGTGTAGCACCATGAGGGAAGGGTAAGGGTTGAGGGGGTTGGGAGTTAGGTGAGGAAAGGTGGGGGGAACCTGTAGGGAAAATATATATATATATATATATATATATATATACACACATACATATATATACATGCATACATACACACATGTATACACATCCTCGCGAAGTCCCTAACCTGTACGTTAATACTTATTGTAATGAACTAAGTCCTGGGGAATTTCGACTACGAGCATTCTGGTCCCTTATCGTTCTTGGAAAAAATGACATTTTAAACCTGTCAGTCTTGCAGTCTATCTCTCTAGTTTTATATTCGTGGTCCCTTCGACCGTAATACGTTGGGGTTCGTATTATATCCTTGATGTCATCGGAAAAGGGCCCATCTTTAAATGTTTTTAATAAGTTTAATCTATATTGGAAACGCCGCTGTGTAAGAGAATCCCAACCTAAATTGTCTAGCAAAGTGGATACGCTGCTGAGTTGGTCATAACAATGTTTGACAAATCTAGCCCCCCTCCGCTGAACTCGATCTAATTCCGAAACCAAATTTATGTTATGAGGATCCCATATACTGGCAGCATACTCTAGGTGGGGCCTGACCAAGGCAAGGAAACATCGTTCTTTCACCTTTTCGTCGCATTTACCTAGCACTCTTTTCACAAATCCCAATTTTTTATTAGCACGACCGCATATTTCTCGTATGTGTTTTCCCCAGGACAGATCGTGAGTAACAACAATTATGTCCTCCAACTCATCATATATCCTTTTGACTTCTTCCTCCGTATGATTGCTCTGTGGCATGTGTACCAGAACAATGGCCAAGTTAAAGCAGAACCGGCCGATGAACAATGATTGTTCGTCAGTTCTGCTTTTATCTCTACTAGTAATATTCTATCTATTGCTTTCTCTTTGTTGACTATGCTTCTTCCTACCCCTTTATTCAATATTATGGCAACTCCTTTTTGGCTCTCGTCTCCACCACTGTATATTATTCTCTAACTATCACTCCAGTAATCCTCACTATCCTTCCATCTCACCTCACATAAACCTAAAATATCTATATTTCCTCTTTCCATCTCTCGCATAATATTCTCTAATTTTCCTGTCCTCAACATTGTCCTAACATTCTAAGTGCCTATTCTAACTAATTGGCTCTTCTTCTGCGTCTTCTGTTCTGCTGCTGTCAGTTTTCCTTTGCAAGGGTTTTGTGAGATGACCTTGGAAGCCTTGCCTCTCCCGCTCCCAGGCAAGACACATGGCTGATTGGGCCGAGTCCCGCAGTTGACAGGACTCATATTTTATATAGTGTCTATCACTATATTCTTGGGAATGATAAACATAACAGTTTCAGGCTTAACTTTGTGGAATTCCTTCATGTTGAGGGTAAAAAAAGAAACTTTGCACTTCCACATAAAGAGTTAATACTCTACAGGACTATGGTTTCGATGCTGTGCATCATCTTCAGGTGACATACATGAAAAATTTTCCAATTTATATGGCCTGGCTCCAGGAGGGGAGGAAGGTGGCTGGTGCAGCAACCTATTAGTGGGCTAGAGGAGGGGAGGGTATGTATTCGATGGTTTCCGGCTCTAATTTGTGGAAGTTTATGTTTATTAAATGAAGAACACAATGTATCCCTCCACCGTTCTTAGAAAGAACAGCAGGAAAAAACACATTGCGTTCAACATTTAATTAGGGGGGGTGTTTGTCCAGAATGGTTTGACCTTCATTAAGGGGTGGTCAATGGTCATCACTGCCTTGGTGGGGGTTGGGTTGGTGCAGAAAGATATTGGAGTCCTTTAGGAATTTTAAGAGGGGGGAACGAGAGAGGTATATTGTTTCGTTGACCACCTCAAATCTGTCTGACTGAAGGGATTGACAAATTTTGAACTCCTTCAAAGCATTCAACCAGTGTCCTTTCATTTCTGTTTGAAGAATGTCCGCTGTGAAGTTACTGGTATAGTTCTTTTGTTTGGTGAATTGGGATCTGTTGTCTTTCTTTGTGAAGCATGATCGTTGTTCTGTAATCCTAATATTAAATGTCCTCCCTCTCTGTCCAATCTAGATGGCATTGCAGTCTGTGCAATTGAGTTAATAAACCCCACTTTGTTGCATTATGTTAATTGTGTATTGGGATGACTATTTTGTTTTTTAAAGACTCCCTCTTGGAGTCAGGCTATATAAGTTGGAAAATTTTCATGTATTTTGCCTGATAATTATGTGCAGCATCAAAAATTCTGTTCACTAGGCTAGTCAACATAGAAATTGCATTAGATCATAATACTTTTAAAGCCTCAGGCAGTATTCTGTCATAGCCCAATGCTTTCTTTTCTCTGAGATCCTGAGTTGCGTTTTGTACTTCACACCTGAATATTTATCCTCTTCATCGCATTCATCTTCCAGCAAGACTTGAATGATCAGTCTGTAAAACATATAATTCTGCCTCTACATACATCATCCATATTTCCTGTTCTCTTCTTCACACAGTTTAATATTTCCATCTTTATTTAACAACCCCTCTTTGCTTATTTTCCTTGGTTCTCTCAATGTCAGAATGCCAACTTTTCTGTACATTGCTTCTAATTTTCTTTGTTTTTCCAGTTCTTCAATCTCCCCACTTCCTCTTTCCTCTTAATCCAGCTCTCTCTAACCCTATTAATCAACCTCCTGAATTCAATGTTAAGTTTCCTGTACTGTCCTTTTCCATCTTCAGAAGTGTCATTTTTCCATTTTTTATGCCAGTCCATTTATTTAACATACTCTCAGTAATCCACTATTTCTTATTTCTTTTATTTAACACTTCTCCAACTTCTTCCCTAAAATCTTAAGATTGTATTTCCAATGTCATCGCATTTTCTGTTATGTCTAATGTCTGCCTTAAATTGTTGAGTATTCAAAAAAGTTTATCATCCTCTTTCCTAGAACTTCCTAGAACTTTCATTCTTCAGGTGTTCAACTTCCAATTTTCTCATTTGCTGTCATTTTCCGACATTTCTCAACCTCCTTTGTAAATTTGCCACAGGTAAGTTATGATCTGTGCCAGCCTCCATTCCTGGGAATATTTTAACCATCTTTAAACCATATGTGAACCTTTGGATTACTATAATTAAGTCTATCAGATACATGAAGGTATCCCCAGAAGCCTTCCACGTATATATCCTTCATTGGTAACAGTTAAACCATGCATTAGCAATCCAAAGGTCCAAAATTTTGCAGAGGTCTATCAGTTTTTCCCTCTTTAATTTCTCTTTCTGAATCAATTTTCTTCAAATATTAATTTCTCTTTTCCCTTCCCTCTATTGTATTCCAATCTCCCATCATTATCAATTACACAGGCCTACAAAAAAAAATTTTTTTTGGTGCTGGGAATCTTTGTGATGATTTTAACTATATTTGTAGAGCTGAATCCAAATATGAAATCCGTTTTTATTTAACAGCTCTACTTTTTTAGATATGGCACATCTTACGATTAGTTGTTTTAATATTTGATATATTCTGGAAAATAATTTTCAAAGTTAAATAAATCTATAAGTATGCATGGGAATATATGGTAAAAGAAAATAGGAAAAATATTAGACTTTGTGAAACGTGCGTACTTGGGATATTTTGGTGTTAAGCTTGGTGACCAAGATAAAACATGGGCACCGCATTTTGTGTGTAAAACATGTACTGAACATCTGTGGCAATGGACAACAGGACAAAGGAAAAGTCTAAAATTTTGTGTGCCAATGGTGTGGAGAGAACCTGTGAACCATATTGACGACTGTTATTTTTGCATAGTAAATGTTTCGGGAATTAATCGAAAAAATCGCCACAAGTGGACATATCCAGATTTGCCTTCTGCTAGACGCCCGGTACCCCATTCAGAAGAAATACCGATCCCAATATTTCAGATGTTACCATATATATCTAAGGAATAATTTGAGTTATTTGAAAACATTTCTCATTCTATTGACAATAGTGGCAGTGACTACGAGGGGGTATCAACAATTCCTCAACTATTTAATCAAGATGAACTAAGCGATCTTGCTAGAGAACTGAACTTATCAAAGGAAGCATCCGAACTACTAGCATGAAGACTGCATGAAAAGAATTTACTGCAACCCGGTACAAAAATAAGTTTTTATCGCACAAGGGAAAAGGATATGCTACCCTTCTTTACTCAAGAAGACAATCTTACATTTTGTTTAGACGTTAAGGGTCTTTTGGAAAAAATGGGACTACTATCACAATATGATGCTAGTGATTGGCGTTTGTTTATTGATAGCTCCAAGCGTAGTTTAAAATGCGTACTTCTTCACAATGGTAACAGGTTTGGTGCAATACCAATCGCTCATTCAACTAAAATGAAAGAAGAATATGATACAATAGCATTGGTCTTACAGAAGATAAAATACCAGGAACATCGCTGGGTGATTTGTGTAGATTTAAAAATGGTGAACTTTCTTCTTGGGCAGCAAAGCGGCTACACAAAATATCCTTGTTTCTTGTGCCTCTGGGATAGCAGGGACAGACAAAACCACTGGATTAAGAAGGAGTGGCCTAAGAGAGAAAACTTGGTTGTTGGGAAAGAAAACATCATTGCTGAATCTTTAGTTGAAAGAGAGAAAATCATCTTACCGCCTCTACATATTAAACTAGGCCTAATGAAGCAATTTGTAAAGGCTCTTGACAAGGATGGACCATGCTTTGGCTACTTAAGACTAAAGATGCCCCATATAAGTATTGAAAAACTTAAAGCTGGTATTTTTGAGGGGCCACAAATCAGACAACTTACAAAGGATCCTGATTTTGTCGAGTCAATGAATGAGATTGAAAAAATTAGTTGGATGTCATTTGTTGAGGTCATAAAAAATGTTCTAGGAAATCACAAAAGTGAAAATTATATTGAGTTGGTAAACATTATGCTCAGTAACTTCAAATCACTTGGATGTAATATGAGCACAAAAGTTCACTACCTACACAGCCACTTAGACAATTTTCTTGGAAATTTAGGAGACACAAGTGAAGAACAAGGTGAAAGATTTCACCAGGATATAAAAACAATGGAAGCTCGCTACCAAGGAAGATGGGATAACCATATGATGGCAGATTACTGCTGGTGCTTAAAACGAGACTGTTTGAACAAAGTGCACTCAAGAAAATCGCGCAAAAGAAGCTTCCGATGTGTTGAGTGATGTTTTTATGTATTTTTTTCTTTTCAATTTGTTTTATTACAGTAAAAAATTTTAGTATTTGTGTTCAATTGTATTGTAAAATTCTGTTGTGTTTGTGGGTGATTTAACAGCCCTAGAAATAAATCAAGTCTTTATATTTAGTGGGTTTTATTATTAATATAATATTCCCATATCATCATGTAGAAGATTTTTTTACGTAAGTAACAACATATCTATATCTTGAAAACTATAGCTGATAGGAAAAAACTAGTGTCATAATTGGATTCAGCACCCCAATTGTTCTTTAAATCATCATTAAAAGCTCCGGCACCAAAACCACTGTTGGCCTGTGTTATCCTTCCCCACTTGCTTCACAAACTGCTTCTTTCTGCTCACATATATGATCTACTACATCTCCATCTGGTGCTGATATAAGCATATAAACCTGAATAATCAAGATCTGGGACTAATGAGTGCGTCACTCATGTACATGCATACGTGCATACCTTTCTTCATCTTTTACTTATCAAAGGACCATTTCATTCCAGCCTGTGTATGCAACCATCCCAAAAATGGAGAATAATTATTAATTTGAGAATGAAAGATGTAAATTGCACTGATGCTCTGTTCCTCATGATGTACTGCCTATGATCAACATGAAATCTTGAACAAAAATGCCCTTAATCATGATGCAGCTGCTCTTAAATGTCACCAATATCAGTTGTTAACACTGAAAAAACTTATGTTCAAAATTAAATTTACAACAACATTCAAGGAGATGTATTTTATGATTAATAAACTGTTATATATTCTCTTACGAATGAAAGCTAAGTCTTCCATTAGGCAAGTGTATAATTTGAGTTGGAAGTAGCTGAAGGGTCAATGCATCTACAACTTATAATATTTTATGACAAAATAGAGGAAATATATCAATAAGTGTAGATTGCCTTGAAAATTTTGGTGCATCCATTAACTCACTCCAAAACAATTTTATATCATCAGCAGCATGTAGGATTTTGAAGATTCAATCACAATTTGTGAATAATTGATAGACTGTGCATTTTTTTATGCTTTATAGCTTCACTTTATAACCAGAAACCTCAACAATACATAAAGCCGTAAAATATTTTATTATTTGTGCTCTCAAATGAACTTGGAAAGTGACCAGGGAATTATACTAAATTCAGCCTTAACAGAGTGTTGAGCTTCATATTTTTACATGCTTCTTATGCTTATATTACAATGTAATTCATATTCATCGAAGTTTTTCATACTTACATAGTTCATATATTGCGCTTCCCTATATCGAGATTCTTTTGTAAAATTGAATTCCTTCATGCGCATGCGCGATTGTCGGGAGCGGTCGTAGATTTTCGGTCAGTCCAGCGAAAAGGTATATGTGAAAGAAAGAAATAAGCGGCGCACGCAGTGTCGTTTTGTTTGTGTGTACGAGGCCTACATCACGTAGGTGATGGTGGACGTCAGTTGGTAGCTAACTACATTTTATCTTGAGAGAAATCTGAAGAAATTGAATGAAGTGTGGAGAGTTGTCACCAAAGTTCCTAAACCGAAACGGGCATGATGTTGGGATCATTTATTAAGAAAGGAGCCTCATGTGTTGCTCATTCCAGCACTGCTTACCCTCTCCCTTCTAAAATTTTAAGTCGTGGTTTTACGCGAACCATACCTGCATTTCGCAGTGAGCAGCTGACATCTCGTTCAGAGGATGGATGTTCTACTTCATCGCCAGCGAAGCCTACGAAAGTGGGTGGGAGAAATTTTCAAGTGCTGAAAAAACATCCAAGGTAAAGAGATCAAGGAATTTTTGCGTTGTTAAATGGTAACGATGATCAATGCGCGACCATTTTTTTTCGTCTTTGCTATTAAAATTTGTTGTATGTCTGGTCAGAGACCTTGACAAGCTCGAGAAGGTTATCCTAACTATATGTATTTGCGCATGTGGTCTGAAAATTTTCTTGGTTTTCTGAGGGATCTCCGCGTGGTATTAGTATTTACATTTTTATTTTGAGCTACCACAGTAGTCTATTCGAAACTTTAAACCTGCTAACAAATGCGTTAGAACTAATAAGCCAAGCCCGCATATTTAAAACCTGCTAGGATCAACATCCTTGTTCGAGGTCAAACTACCTGCGTGATGATCGCCGCAGGTTCATCGGCCTAATCAACTTTTTGCTATTACTTGTAATACATTTTGTTTAGGAAAGCACCATATTAGGAAAAAGCCTCATGTATACTCTTCTTATTCAATTTACAAGTGTTTTTTTTCGAATTTTTCGCTTGCCGACAGTTTTGCGTAATTTCATCTTGTGTTCAAGTCTCCTAAAATAATTTTTGTGGGCATCCCCTCAAATTTATGGTATTATCTATTTGAATTCTTCATCGGTTTACATTGTCGTTACCTGCGCCTGATAAGATGGGGAAAACCAGCTGCTCTCTCGTGAGAGCGTGCCAATGTTAGTGTTTATGGGAGCTGTAGATACTGAAACATCTTCAAGAATATCATATTTCGAATAATGTTTTAGCTCCTAATGTTTAATAGTTTATTGTTTCATTTATTGACATTAGCGAATGAAGAATCATCTTACAAATTTTTATAACGTAGAAGAAAAAGTCTTCTCCCATGATTTGAGTCGAATCAGATTGGCTCTAGAACCGGGTGAAATTTTCTAAAGGATTTTCAAATTGTTTAAACATTCACATTGCTTCAATGAATTCCTTTTAAGAAATCATCGTGCCTCCTTGAATGCACTAAAATTGCGAATTGGCTGATTACAGATTGAGCTATGTAACTGACATTTGGAATAGTTAGTTATGAAATCCTTAAGGTGTTAAGAATAGTTTTGCGGTTGATAGCACGTAAAATGAAAACTCCGTTGAGGAACTACGTATATTTTCTTCCATGTTATTTCATGCCGTGGTTATTTAAAGGATTTAGCCCAAGTTTTAACGGTCTGGAGATAAAACATTTTTGTGCTGCATTGTTAAGAATTGGAAGATAGACATCGTATGTCTTCTAATCTGAAACAACGTCGCATTTATTGGTTGGGATATGCTTGTGTACCTGACGATCCGAAAATGATCTCTCAATTTTACCCTCTGAATCTGGGAGAGTTCTTTATTAAGAGACCATCGTTTTATTGTTTGGACATAAGAACGCCGACGAAACTATTTTTAAGCAAAGGCGCCCGGCGAAAGGTGAAAGATTTTGTAGCCGATGTTTCTGCCTCTTGTTCCGCAGTGATTTCATTTATTAGGTACGGTATCCTAAAAATGAACCGGCAATCAGCTGGCTGCTTTTTGCGTGGCTGGTGCGGTGTTGCTAATTCGGTGATAAATAGAATTCTTGGAATTTACAATTAAAGAAATGAACGGTGGAGCCAGAAAAGTGCGAGTGAAAAATAAAGTCTTATCCTTACGAGGGGCTTTAATTGAGATCCTGGATGTCATTCCGTACAGTGAATATTACAGCGTTGTTTTTTAGATGCGCAGACTTACTATTTCTCACAGAAGGGTTAGCTATGGAAAGTGCAAAGGGCGAATGTCAGTTAGAATTTTTGTTGTGATCGTATTTGCCTCATTTTCTTCGAGATATTCGAGTGTGAATATTACGTGCGGCTTGCTACTAGTGAAAAATGTTGTGATCAAAGATTTGTCAGAGTGGCTCCAGACAAATCTATTGTGGATGCCGTTTATTAACATTAATTTTTTTTCTTGTATGAGGTTACAAACAATTTTTTTGCGGCCTTGTATGTCAAGCTTCTGACAGGGTCTTCAGTGCTTGCAAGAGATTTTCTCTGTTTAAGAAGAAATTTTGATGTGAAATTCTTGTGGTTGGAAAATAATTATTTCATACTTCCCTACGGCATCGTTTTTCTTGAGAGACCTTGGTTTCCCCATTGCTTGTCCTAAGCTGAGGAGATTGGCGGTGCCGAAGAGGAGCCTGCGGCTCCAGGAATGAATTCTATTATTGCCACCGAGGATTTGAGTAGTCCTAGCTGTGAAAGTTCGTTACTTTCCCTGGAGGCGAGGGATAAAACAACTTACCCGCTAATGCGCGATTGGAGATCTTTTTCTAATCTGTTCTGGCCATCGCTACCCCAGATGTTCCTCAGTAACACTGTGTGCGACCACAAAACTTAACCCGCATTCATTGATACGTGGTAGCACCAAAGTTGGTGTGACATTCAGTTTCGGAGCGCAAAATTTGAAGAGATAACTTTCGTTGCCATCGCTTTTGGAACGATGGAATGAATCCTTTTTTTGCAGAGCCTTGGTAACGGCCCAGATTTCTTCAGAATGAAAAAGTGCCTATATTGTTATCATATTTCAATGGAAATCAGGTCCACGGATTATTTGGTTCTCCGTTGAAATAGCTTCCGTGTTGAAAACATTTTTTTAATGGCAGGTGATTTCGCATTTGAAATTCAATTGATTATTTTTGCCTAGCTTACATTTGCCTAACGGACGCGAAAACACAGATAAAAGAGTTTCTGGAACAAAGATATTAAGTACTATCTATGACTATGTATATATGTATCTATGACGACAACTAAGGTTGCCAATTCTTAAAGAATCCCATAATCCTTTTCCCATGCCCCATTCCTTTCTATTTGTGACTGCACCGCCTGCAATGCACCGTGGGTTGGTTATTAAGCATGTATATAAAAAAAGTAGCCTCTGTTTGGCTCTTAATTCTCTCAAATGCACAAGTAATAAATATCTCCCTAAACATTTAATATCGTTCGAATTCCGTAAAATCCCGACTCTCCGGCTAACCGAAAGTTCACGGACTAATTCTGATAAGGGCCCTTTTACTCATGTTTTTATATTACGTTATATATTCATCTTTTTCACGTAACGCCGCATTTCAACTGTTTCCAATCACCTCTTCGCTCCGGCCACCCAACGATTCAAGCAGAGACGACCAAATATGCCGAAGTTTCTAAAACTGTTCACTATGATATACTAATATTTTCAGGTACCGTCAGTGTAAACACCATGTACTAACTTTCTAATTGGTAAAGTTAATATGAAAATGTTTTTATCTACCCCAAGTAGCTAAATTAAGTCAATTGTGAAGTAGTACTTGCCGAAACTTGAATGAAACCATGATAAGATTTGTTTGTCCTAGCGAGCGAACAAATCTTATCATGAGTTCATTCATAATTGTCTCTATAGATTACATAGACGCTGTTATATTAGCATAACAAATGGATGAAAGGTGTATTGAGCGGTAGTGGAATGTTGAAGAAGGTAATAGAGGGGAGAATGTTGGGCAAGCGAGGAAAGGGCAGGAACAGGATAGGGATGTTGGACGGGATGAAGGGAGGAAAGAAGTACACAGAGATGAAGAGGGACCTGATGTAGATTAGGTTGCTGGATTGGGTTTTGTTTGGAGTTACAAAATATTTATTTGATAGTTGTGTCCATCCACAAACCTACCTTAACCGGTAGATTACCTTAGCAAAAAAAATAGCATAACACTTCTCTAAGTTGACAATTATATGTCTCTTTTATAGCGTGAATTGTCAAAGATAATTCGGTTATTACTTTGCTTTGAGATTGAATTCAGAAATGCGGGTTGAGGGACATGGAAAAATATTCTTTAGGTATTAATTCACGGTTTAAATTGCCAATATTGTATATTATATTTATATATGTGTGCATGAGAGGAAATATTTCAACTGTTTCTGTTCATGAACGATATTTGTAAGCCTGAAAATATTACCGTGAGTGAATTAGCAAAGGTCAGTGATTCTAACAACATTACTACGCGCGAAGATAAACGGTGGGTTACCAGAGTTTGGAGAGGTGACGATGAAGATGGATGGGAGAAATCAGGGAAATGAAAGTGGAGAGAGAGTGAGAGGATGTATGCATGTCAAACAAGGATGGTCGACCCTCTGCTTTCGACCGCGGATAAATTCCATGAAACGTCACTCTTCTAAAAAATACAGCCTCCCGTGCGTGATGAATATTGAAAAGTCCTTTTCGTCTTTGCTTTGTTCGAGTGTGGGCGAGGAGGTCGGAGATCTGGACAGAGGGGACGAGGTCGTATGTGACATAATAGCCGAGGTGGTATGCGACAATAGCCAACCTCTTCCAGCGGGTGATTATGTTTACAAATGCTCACTTAGTTTCTCTCGCTACCTCACCACCACTTAGGGTCACAGGAAAGGACAGAAAACTATGACTGCACCTTCAGAGCGAGAGAGAAAAGAATTTCCGTCCCGTTCAGGCGTTTTGTGGACCGTCTCCGATAAGTGTGACTGCCAACTCAAGTGCAGAAATAGCTGACATTTGAGAAAAATTCTTTAATTTTTTGTCATGCAAAGCACCAAAAAAGTAATGCATGTCTAATTACATGCTCGTTGACATTTCAAAAAAAAGGGAACGTACTTAAGTTTATCGAAGAGATAATTTAAAATGTACAATTTTGTCACATAAGATCTTTTAACAACTACAATTTTCTTTGTGCGTTGAAGCAATTGACTTTGAATGTATATGATTATAAGTAATTCAAGATTCCTGTGTATATTTTCAACCATTATTACAACTTGGCAAATATTGTAATTCAGGATTCGCATTCATTTTTAAATTCGATCAAGATAGTCCATTTTTTCGCATGAAAGTTTTCCAGATATAGGTGTACTCTGTCGATATACGTATTGGTATTTTTCAAGATATGCCAAGCAGACAGACCGATAGTTTTCAAATATGGCGATAACAGTATATTTTCATCGATTATTCCTAATTTTTTTGGGTAATAATTTGTACCCTGGGCAGATTTTCTTTTTGGAAAAGGCTTTCATGGACATTTTAAATGGTGTATTCTAAACATATTACTAAGCGTGTATTCTTGTTTTGAGATCATTGGTGATATTGCTTCCCAAATAGTGCGACTTATCCTCGTCTAAAGATGTTGTTTGCCCAGTTTTATTTTCTTTGTTTTGTGGACTTTTTCCACAGTTTTCCATTAGCTTTGTTTTTTTATCTTCGGCATGTCCTTTTCATTTTCGGCCTTCAAACTTTCCCATACCGGTATGGTATTCAAACTTAAAGAAATCTTCGGAAGTACACTTCCCGATTCTTAGTCCTATAGCGTTTCCTTTAATTTCGTTTCATGTCATATAGTGCTGCAATTATGGAAACCACTTATGGGACATCACATCCTTACTTTATATTCGCTCTTCTCTGTTCACTTCGAATTTCTTTAAAAGGGAATTATTCAGGCTCATACCCTCGTCCTTCGCAGTCCTTACTAAGTGCATGCGATTTCCGTTCGATTGGGTATAATGGAATGCTTTCGCCAAACCTATTGATTTTTTGAAAGTGGCTATATTTTTCAATTCTATTCTCCGTGATAATGTCACGGAAAATTACTTCTCATGTGTTCCTTACATCCACTCAGGAATTTCTGTTTTTCGTCCCCTTATAATGTAGTATATCGGGTCCCCTTCGTATTTCTCATATCCGTTGTGTTCCGCTTTTTGAGGATTTTTAGGCTCCCAAAGAATTTGTACACGAGATAAAATGTAGAAGGTTGGCGACCTATTGAGCTTATCATAACTCTCTTTTCATAAATCATTAATTTCGTGCAAATTGAATACGTGTAGATAACTGATGACATCTCATTAAATTGAAGACGGTCATCTCTTTACGATCCATTCAGACTAATAAGCTTGGGATTCCATAACTAAAATAAATGAAACACTGGCTTTTGTCAAGCACTTAAAACTTTATAAGAACCTTTCTTAATTAGACGGAATGTGTATTATAACGGATGACTAAACTTCATCGTCCTCGATTGCGTTAACCAATGTCAAACGTGTGCAACGAATCTCGGGGTAGAATGGGAGAAGCCCAGTAACCTTACACCTAATTTTCTGTTGATGAAGACTTGTTAACTCTCGTAGTGATCGTAGGCTGGATTCCCTTTTTTCGTCGTCGTAATTGCCAGTTGGCGCTTGTTTACCTTCCTTGCTACTCGGTTCCAAGGAATTCTCCAGCACGGGAAGTTTTACGTCAGAAGATTAATTTGTGTCCGTTGGAACGAAGGATATGTAAGTATTTTTTTCGTAAAATGAATTCAAAATTACGGAATACTCGAATTAGCCCTCCCCATCCTTCTGCCCAACGTCAGGCTACACCGGAAAAGTACCTCATGTATAGGTCTTCCTCGTACATACTATATATCGGCTATCAAACAGCGGTAAATTAGAAGTATGGCTCTTACCAGTTTAACGTTCATAAGTAGTGCTGTGGAATCGAGAAATTACATTTAAACTCTAGCCCTAGGATTATGACACTGATTAGAAGAGTCAACATTTAATTGATCTCCACGTTAACTATGATCTCTCTGAGATGTGCGCAAAGTGGCTAACTAAATATTTTCAACCGTAATTACTCTAATGTGAACGGTACGAGGAGAATTACCTGGAAAAAAGTGATTTTCGTACACATAATCATTTCAATTAATACGGCTTTGTGTTACGAACGGAAAATGTTTTGAAAAGCGCTGGATTTGTCCGTGATTGCTTGCAGAATTCGGAGGCTTTTGCCTTATCTGTTCTCCCAGTAACGCCTCTCGTTAATGCTTCAGCTTGAGCGGTTTATCTAGCAGACACTCATTCTGTGTCTCGACTGACAGATTTGATATGACACGCGTGAACTCCACGTTGGGTGCACGTGTGAAAGACGCAGCCCTCGGTGTTTGCGTTCAACGTCTTTGAAAATACTTCTCCTGCGTCATGAATGTTTTATTTTATGGCTTGACGTTTGCTCAACGCCTCCGAGCGACAGATAAAATAAATGTATGTAAGACCAGAAACATACGTTAAGATAACCTATTGAGCTACAACCTCGAGTATTTTTAGAGAGGAAAGGAAAACTTGACCCAAACACGGTGTGAGGGAAAAGAATGAAAGGGTGCAGGGAGAAAGAAGTTTTTTCTCAAACCTATGAGGAATGTTTAGTTGTCATTTCGCTTTAGTATATGCTGCAGGATATATTCTCACATGCTTGTCATTCCCTCATCCTGTCTCGGGGATATTGAATTATTGATACCTCGTTGAATAATTTATAAATGTAACATCATAGTTTTTATGTAATTTACATCATGTAGGAAAGATAGCCGAAATGACTTTAGTTACGGAGAGTGTGGCAAAAATTTGCAAATTATAAGGTACCACAGAATCTGTAGCCTATCCAGCTTCAGTAGCGTAGGCATGGGGGGACAACAAAGGATAGTTACCTCCTGAGCCTCCCAAGTCCATGGTTTAGATGTGTTGGCCCAGTCAGAGTATCGAGGATGATTTCACTGTCTCTTAAATGACACTGTTTCTTGTAGAGAACTGAGACTTGGATTGAGAAAGTTGAGGAAACCATCTCACCAAAATTTTTTTCTCAGCCTACGAGTTATAATTATTTCATCTCCAATCTTTCACTCCACTAACCCTCTCCTGTTTTCCTTTCCACAGTCTTCAACCCCTGCCACCACACCCTGGTCACTTCTCACTTGCCATCTTATCCTCCCTACAGGAAATATAACTTTATACATTATCCCTCCCATCCTCTCACTCTTCAAAATAAATACTTTTATATATGTAATTTCATATAATATAAACTGAAAAATTAACTTTAATGCATTTGCTGAGAGGTTCATGTGCAGCTTATGTCTCAATCACAAGAATACTGTCTAACATTAACCTATTCAATTAGGTGTTATATACTGATTAACAACACAGTCAAAGTAGTAGGGACGTAAGGAGAAGAATTGTGCTAGGCAAGGAGGCTTTCTCAAGGAGGGAGTTGATAACGGGGACGTTGAGTAGGGAGGTTAAGAAAAGACTAGTAAAAAATTTTATATGGAGTTTAGCTATGTTTGGTGCAGAAACGTGATCACTAAAGCAGGAGGATAGACGTAGATTGGAGCCTTTTGAAATGTAGGTGTGGAGAAGAATGGAGAAGGTGAAATGGACCAAAAGGAAAAGGAAAGGAGGAGAGGGGTTTGTTGAGAGAAATCCTATGAATTCTTGCTAAATCCTATGGAGGCAAGAAAAATGGATGAAAGGAGTATTGAGCGGCAGTGGGATGTTGAAGAAGGTAATAGAGGGGAGAATGTTAGGCAAACAAGGAAAGGGCAGGAACAGGATAGGGATGCTGTACAGGATGAGGGGAGGAAGGAAGTACACAGAGATGAAGAGGGACCTGATATTTGGTAGTTGTGTCCGTCCAAAAACCTACCTTAACTGGTAGATTACCTAACGATAATACTGATTAAATTAATCTTTATTCAAGTCCTATATGTAGTCTGATTAGTAATTTACTCCAAAAATTGTTTTTGTGTGTACAAACTCTTTATCCTGTACATATACAAGAAAAAATTAATAATTTGAATAGTAATCATGAAACTTGAAAGTAACTTAATTGTTCCAATTATCTTCATTTGTCAGTATAAATGCTTTTTGTATTATATCAATTTTCCACAACTCTGTGCCTAAGCAATGCTACTGAAGCTGTCATATCTTGGCATTCTGAGTCAAAAATCCTGTTTTAATTGTATTTACTATTTGGTATATTTAGTATGAATTTTCCCAAAATGGCATCACACTTGTGATGTTAGTTTAAAATTTAGGTAAATGGGAAGGATGATAGTGATTAGTTGTTTGGTGGGTTTGGGGTGTACCTGCTCCTTACCGTTAAGTAAAGCTATTGAATGAGAAATCAACATGATGGTAATATTTCATCAAAAAAGGTCTCTAGGGCTCAGGAGATACCCTATTTCAACATAAATATGAGTTTTCCGTTATTTTCTGCCATTTAAAATGTTTAGAAGTAATAAATAACTATGAATGGGTGGATAATAATGACTTATGCCTGATCCTGTTAAGTTACTGATCCTGGAAATATATCTAAGCTTGTGCTTACATATATTTGGGAAACTGCTTCAAATGGTATCAGTTTTTCCCGTCAGTTATGGTTTTGAAGATGTAATATAGCCATCTAATATGCCGATTCAACAAACAAATAGTGTCAATACCCTGAGATGACCCTGAGAGGTAAAAATAAATATTTTGGTAGCTATCCCAAATTGTCGATTGATGTCAGTGTCACTTTGTTTTTAAAAATATTGGAGAGATTGTGTCTGATTGTTGAAATAGCCACATGTTACTAAATCAGTTAACTTAATCAAAAAGGCATGTTAAATAATCAGTCATTGAACACGCTTGAAGCTTTTTTTAACTGTACCACTTGGAGTGAGATTTATCTGGCTAATCCCACTGAAGCATACAGCAATAATCTGCCATCATGTGACTCGTATTCCAACCTCTGTGGTGTCTCCTTTCCATTGTTTCTTTGTCCTGCGAACATTTTTTTTTTCTTTCTATGCCACCTATCTTATGTCACCAAGATTATTTTGATGACTAAGACAAAGACCAGGTATTTATTAAATCTCTGAAAAGTGAATCTTTTATCAGCTGTCTTATCTGGGTACAATAAAAATACATACTTGCAGTTTTCCCATGCCCATTCAAGATAAATAGTCTACATGCAATCCTTTGTTCAATACCTGTTCAAATTATATTGAAATTAAATGAAATTATTCTCTTTGTAATTCCACTCACTTTCACACAAAAGTGTGTGGAATTACTAAGTGAATAATAAAAATCATTCAAATGATTTTTACACTTTGCAATTGTTGCATTGTCACATTTTTTGTTCTACGGTTACTTGAAAACTTCTTTCTATAAGTCATTAATGTAATTTATAGAATCAAGATGGATACAATTCCAGTTTTGTTCAGTTCAGTCATAGTAAATTTGTAAAAACAGATAAATTAATTTCTTGTTTTTGTTATTTTTCTTTAATTCTATTCACTTATTTGATCACGTTAACATAAAGTTCCTAAAATAAGTATAAAAAAAAACACAGTAATCAACCCGAAGGTCGGTTTAGTAGGTGATGGTAGAGCTCACCCGTGTACCAAGCCCAACGGCGTGTGAATATTCACACATCAGGGTAGGGGGGCCAGTTCCTTTCCCTGTGCCGGTTATGGTTTCCCAGGAAGATCTGGTACCCGAAAAATCAACTAGCTTGGGTGGAGCTGCAGGTGCCCTAAGTGCCTAGCCCGGGAATCGAACCCGGGACCCTCCGGTCAGTAGTCCAACGCTCTACCCGCTAGACCACCGCGACCCGCAAAATAAGTATATTCAAGTATAATTTTAAATTTGTAATAAACCTGTAATCTTTCAATGACTTACTCTGTGCATCTGCTTTTGTGTTTACTAAATGATTTTCTAACTTTGCAGGTCTCTGTCAACTCTAAACCTTACTACAGCTCCAATAGCTGTGACAGGTACAGCTGCAAGCAAAGATGAAAGCAGGGAATTCATGGCTGTTTTCCCTGATGTTGTCAGGGACCTTACAGATGCAGGGCGTCATCTTGATGTGCCTGATGCCACAAAGTGGTTTGCAAAGGTCTCTATTTTCATTGGGTTCTTTCAAATATTTCCTTAGTAAATATTCTACTTTAGGCTAGTGTTAATTTTTTGTTTAGAACAAGAGTAAGTTCAGGGAGAAGGTGTAAATTTTATGAAATGATAAAACCATGAAATACACTAGTAAGTGTTTTTTTACTGCTCTCCCATGTATAAATCTAAATGATCTGACACTCAGTCGACTGAATCATTAAGTTTGGTAACTATTTTATTTTCACCAGTTCATTCCATGTATGACATGACTTGAGAGTTCCTAAAGAAAATTGGCTGAGGTCATTGGTGAAGGGTCAGTGTACCCAATTTAAATTATTTTTGGGCAAAAAAACATTTTAACTAACAAAAGATTAGAACTGATAGCTTTTAAATAAAGATTTTTGAAAAGAATGAGAGGAAAAATATTTAATGCAGCCTTCATGTTTATGCTTCTGGCTGACTTAAGCCAATATTTGATTCTCATGAATGCTGCTGAAAGGCCAGAAACAATGCACCTTCAATTTATCAGATTAGAGCACATAATTTTCTTGGGTTAAATTTGTAATACTTAATTGGAGTTCATCAGAGAAAACTTTACTACATTAAAAAGTGAGTTAATATGGTTTGGTTTCATGATAAGAGTTTCTACAATTTCTCTTTTGTGCAAATTATAATGAAGCATAATTTGTGCTATCGATAGTCAACTTTCATGGCCACTGTAAATGTAGTTGCTGTGTATAGTGTTATGGAAGCAATATTGTTTCATGTTCATTTGGCCCATTTCTTATATGTTCTCTTGTGATACATTTCAGGTTTTACAGTATAATGTCCCAACTGGCAAGAAAAACAGAGGACTGGCAATGGTTCTGTCCTATCGTCTTTTAGCCTCTTCTGATGAGCTAACTGAAGAAAACCTTAAGTTGGCTCGCATTCTTGGCTGGTGTGTAGAGCTGGTAGGATCAATTTTCATAATTTGAAAATTTGGAATAAGTTAGCGAATGAAATTAAGGCATTCAATTTCTGTCTTCTTTAGTTTTGGCTGATAGTGGTCTTGTTGCATAACTGCCCTGACCTAATGGTAATTAGTAGCCACATAAGTTTGGTGTGAGCACAATCCTAGCCTGGAGTTTTTCAAATTTATCTTTGTAAACATAAAGTGTTATGTGAAAAAAATAGTCCAAGTGATACTTTGCATTGTACATGTATGTGTTTTAAAACTGTCTTGATGTGGATCATGTTTCTTTAGGTGAAAAATTTCATCAAATTAACTTGCCATTTCACTTCCAGTTGCAAGCATTTTATCTTGTTGTGGATGATGTCATGGATTGTGCTGAAATGAGACGGGGCAAACCTTGTTGGTATCGTAAAGGTGGCATTGGTCCAGCTGCTTTAAATGATGGTGTTCTCTTGGAACAAGGAATATATCAGTTACTGAGAAGACATTTTCGTGATAAGCCTTATTATATGGACATTGTAGAGCTTTTTCATGATGTGAGTATTTATGAAACAAAACATGAAAATTCCTGATACCAAAATTTCAGTTTTGCAAAGTTTATTAAAATTATCATTGACAGCGATAAGGAACTCACTTTCCTAAAACATTCACCAAAATATCTGCATCTCCTTCCCCCTGCATTAATCATAGAACCTTTTCCCACAATTTGCCCATCCCTAAGTATACCTTAACCCAAATATTATCAACATTGTTTATCCATATCCCTCTCGACACATTCCGAATCACTCTGAAGTTTGTTCTTGCTTAAATAAGTTATGAAGGTTCTTGTCGATAGACTTTTATATTCATCTATACATCCATATGAAATGACAGGTATTTTGTGTAATTTTTTTCAGGTCACCTTGAAGACTAATATGGGTCAAACTTTGGACCTTCTTTCTAGTCAGTTTGGAAGAAAACCTCAATTAGACCTGTTTACTATGGGGAGATACAATGCTATAGTCAAGTATAAAACTGCTTATTATTCATTTCAACTCCCAGTTGCCTTAGCAATGTATATGGTGAGTATGTAATCCCTCATGTAAATAAAACATATTCCCTTTTGTAAGTAAATTGGTGGGCCATGTTAGTGTAGGGGTAGAGTGTTGGACTACTAACTGAAGGGCGCGGGTTCGATTCCCAGGCAAGCCTCTCTGGGCACCCTCAGCTCCACCCAAGCCATGTGATTTTTCGGGTACCACATCTTCCTGGGAAAACAAAACTGGCACAGGGAAAGGAACTGGCCCCCTTGCTCTCATGTGTGAATTTCACTTCCCATTGGGCTTAATACTGGGTGAACTCTCCCATCACCTACCAAAAAACCGACCTTTGGGTTGATTACTATGTTTATGGTTTCATAAGAAAATTGAATATTTTCTACCAATCTCTCCTGAATTGCATTTATACTTACTGATGAACTCATTAGATTCATGATAATCTCTTTAGAAAGTTATCGATTTATTTGCAATGCTTGCCATTTGTTTAAAACTCAAAAAAAGATCTGGGAATATTCAAGAGAGCCTCAATTAAAGGGCATAATTCATTTCATAATCTTAATTGAAATGTGAAACTCTCATAAAGCAATACCATTTTTCCCTTATAAATTAATGTAAAATTCGATAATGCATTAAAAATATCAAAAAAATAATTTCTTTTTCTTTATAAATCGTTTGATATTTTATTCTATTGTGGAATAACCAACCTGGAATGCAAATTCAATTTGCAGAAAACAAGTTGTATTTAGCCTGGTCTTCTGAGCTTAATACTCAATTGAAGGCTTGTGGAGTTGCTGAATGGTAAACAAGTTGAGGTTTAATTTTCAAGTTGCTGCTTGCGTTGGCACAAAATAGGGGTGTGAGATGGTCTTTCATTGGCTCGTGGCTGGGCAATGCACTCTTCTTTGTGGTATATTGGTTACCTTCAACCTCTTTTTCTTCTTCTTCTGCATTTTTTTCATCACCATCAGAAATCTGTTATGGTAGGTAATTCTCAGAATCTATGAGCTCATCCTCATCTCTCCTCATCTGTCGTTATGCAAAATGACACTTATTAAGTGAGTTCTTTTATTTTCAATATTTTTTGCTTCTCATGCAAATTACTTGTACGGTGCTGGTTCCTCTTGTAAGGTTCCTCTGTATTGTAATCTGATTAGTTCACTCCTCTGTAGCACATTTTTGTCTTTAGTGCAGTATTTTGAGGTTCCAAATCCATTCCATTAAAATATCAACAATATTATGTGGTTAGTACAGTAGAACCTCATACAACAAGCATAAGTCGTTCTACAATCTTTCGTGTATAGTGAAACACTTGTTTAGTGAAACCATTTTTCTCTTATAATATAAAATACAACATTGCATTCATTACATACAAAAAAATAAATTGGGGTATTTAAAAAGGTTTATTCAAAGAAAAATTATATATGAATCGTTTAGGATAATGGTCACATTCATCTCTTCTTCTATTGCAAAATGAAGCAACAGGGAGTACAAACTCAATTTGTTGAAATAAAAGAGAATCAAAATAAATAGTTTATTATTTATGGTACGTACCTAATTCCTTTTTACTAGGAAACAGTCTAGAGACATTTGTTTTTACTGATGCTTCAAAATTAGTCTGAGCTTGCTTCTTCACCATGCCTCACAACACCATTGATGATGGTTTTTCTCTTCAACTTCTCGAACCACACACAGCTACCATAAAATACTTATTCAGGATGATCCTGGCTTCTCCTTGATGAGGTTGGCAAAAATCACTTTTGCCTTCTCACAAATGATATTCTTGTTAATAGTGTTGCACTTCAATAGATTTTTGTTATTTTTATGAAGAGAACCTTTCAACATGGTTGAGAGTATGTAACCATGGTGAATATATTAATGTCACTCTCATTGAAGGACCTATTGCTGTAATCTTGTCCCCGAAGAAAATGCAAATTTTTCATGCCTGCCAAGTGTACAAGTTTGTATGTGCTTGCTAAATCAGCAATGCTCACACCTAATTCCCACTTTTCAATGGTTTTTTTCACATCTAGTGTTATTTTTATTCTCTCCACCATAGTTAATTGCAGACCAGTTGGAAACATTGGTTGAGAACATGGATTGTTGATCCTGAATACAAAAATTAATTAACTTAGTCTTAATTAAAAAGAGTAAAAATACATATAAATAAATAATTTTTGGGGCCATGATCTAAAAATATCTATGTAAACTCTTTATTCAGTCAGGAAGAAGAGATCCTGAAGTTCATCGCCAAGCCAAAACAATTCTTCTAGAAATGGGACAGTTTTTCCAAGTTCAGGTGAGGCATCAAAATCTGTCATATTTTTTATCATTTTATTATTATTATTATATTATATTTTGTATTATTTATATTAATGATTTTAATGAAGTCCCATTGTTTGGAGACCTCATGTTGAAACAGACCTCTGCATAGTAATTTGGTGGCTAAAAAAGTGTAGCGACTTTAAAAGTTTCATGCTAACATTACAGTTTATGTTCACTTATCTATCATCTCTGGTTGATCTGGCAATATCACTTCTTATGTTTTTAAATTTTTTATCATATTTAGCTCTTTTTTAAATTATGTACCGTTGATGAGAGGAACACGGGCAGTGTGTATCTAATGTTTTATTTCATTGGTATAAATTATATCTTTCATTGCCTCAGAAACCTGTGTGATAAATTATGGGGAAATATAAAGATAATTGAAACTTAAGATACAACATACAGTCTAGTTTATTGGTAAACATCATTGCACTGCTTTCCAGTCATTTGTCATTTACAAATAGGTACAAACATCTTTTCAACCGTCATATCTGTCTAAATATGTGTAAGTTAATATTATTTTATTAGAATGCATGAAGAAAACCACTCATCCCTTGATTTAAAAGCGTGGTTGAGAAGAAATACTATGTTCAGGTTTAGTCTACTGATAGATGACAGTACCTTCAACTGTGATTACATTCAAATGATAATAATATAGTTTTATAAGATGAATACTATTTTCACACAAGAATTTGTGTCCCTTATTCTTATGAAGGTAAGATATCCATGACTCTGCTCCTCTTGTACCAACAGGAGTTTTCATTCATATGTAGAACATTGTTCATAATAGATACCGTAATATGTATCCTAGAGTTAGAAAATGGGCTGCTGTGGTAGTTGAATTTCTTTCATGTTGTAGAGATGCATCTTATAATCAATGTGATTAAGGGCATAGGCATAGCATTTTATCAAAATGCCACAATAAGATTTATTTTATTTAATTATCCTCTCTATAAACATGACATTTTCAGGATAGGCACACACAAAAACTATGTAGAATCAAATAAGAATGGTATTGGTCTCTTTGGTGTGTACCATGTGCACATGAAATTTGGAAGAAAGGAGGCTTTTTAGGATATGCTTATGATTTTCGTCCTTGATTTATCTCTCAAGAGTATCTCAGATATTGGGTCAAAAACAATAATAATATTAGACAAAAATAATAATTATATGATTGAAAAATGAAACTAATATTTTAGTCATTAAAACTGTTGTATTTTCCAATATGTTATTTATTTCCAATTTTTTTATCAGTTTTGCCCATTATTTTTCATTTATAGGATGACTTCTTGGATTGTTTTGGGAACCCAGAAATCACAGGGAAGGTTGGAATGGACATTGAAGATGGCAAGTGCACTTGGTTGATAGTTGTGGCATTACAGAGAGCAACCCGAGAACAACGGGCCCTTCTTGAGGTATGCCTTTTCTGGGCCTTTTCTTTAGTGAAGGACTAGTGGCCTTGACAGTGAAGATGAAGATCACTGATTCAAGCTTATTTTAAAAACAGTTTCAGGTTTTGTAAGTCATAATCTGTGAATGAGAGGACAAAAATAAAATCTCCTTTTTAAACACTATTCTACAACATTGGTGAGAATTGACAAGGTTTCTAGAAGACTGATAAGCAAATGCAGAATAATAGTTAGTATCAACTGCCATGGCTAAGGTCAAGAGTTAAGTTCTCAGAATTGACTGTGATACAGTGTTGGCAAAGAAAAACCATCACATTGGTATCTAGCACTCAGCATCGCATTCACAAATACAGGTATACTTGTCACATCAGACAAATACTTGTATGATCTCTTGACAATCCTCCTGTTAACATTTTCAAGAGGTAAAATATTCTCGAATATTCCCCCTTTTTGGATCTCTGCAAGGAGACTACTGGGACTATGCTAATGTCAAAGCATATAGAAGGAGATGTTGATATGGAGGAGGTAAAGAATAGACACCTTTAGGGTGAAATAAAATGGGTTGGAAGAAAAAAAATGAAGATAGCCCAAACCAATCTGGATTTATAGACCAGAGGAATTAGGTTGACCATACTCTGCCAAAGGTTAATGATGGAAAAATATTTTACCTCTAAGGTATCTGTACTTGTAGTATAAAGGCTTTTTGAGCTTAGCATTCAAGATTTTCAAGCACCTGATAACATTTGGGATTGATTACAATGTTATAAGTATAATGAATCAGGTCAACTAGAATCAATTCATTGAAAATCAAGTGAAATGCTTACGTAATGAGCTAACATTAAAATGCAATAATTTCCAAATGTAAAAATTATTTGCCTTGACTGCGAAGCTAAAATTAAATATGAATTGAGACAGAAACAGACATTCTTAATTAAATTCAGCAACAAAAATATGAAATTTATCAGAAAATAATTAATTATGCAACTAAGTATCATTTAATATTTAAAAATCAATATCATTGATAGTAGGATGCATAAAATACAGTGGCAGGCCACACTGTGGGCTTGGAATTATCTCTGATAGAAGGGATCATGAGAACGTAAGAAAATGAAGGGATGTCATGAGCCCATCTTTGAATTGATGGGCTCATGCTGTTGATGATATGTTTTGTGCATGTAGGACATTTTTATCGGTCACTTATCAGAAGTGTACCATGAGGGAGGGATTGTTGACTGAAATTGATGGCCTTGATCATTTTCTCTATCCCTGGACTGTGAATGGAGGCAATATCCTTACTCATCTGTACTTTCAACTCCATAACCTTCTCTTATACATATTTTTTTTAAGTAATCTACCGGTTAAGGTAGGTTTTTGGATAGACACAACTATCAAATAAACATTTTTGTAACTCCAAACAAAACCCAATCCAGCTACCTAATCTACATCAGGTCCCTCTTCATCTCTGTGTACTTCCATCCTCCTTTCATCCCGTCCAACATCCCTATCCTGTTCCTGCCCTTTCCCCTCTTGCCCAACATTCTCCCTTCTATTACCTTCTTTAACATTCCACTACCGCTCAATATGCCTTTCATCCATTTTTCCTGCCTCCATAGAATTTCTCTCAACAAACCCCTCTCCTCACCCACCATCTCCAGTACTTCCTCATTTGTTTTCCTTTCGGTCCATTTCACCTTCTCCATTATTCTCCACACCCACATTTCAAAAGCCTCCAATCTACGTCTATCCTCCTGCTTCAGTGAACACGTTTCCTCGCCATACATAGCTATGCTCCATATCAGAGTTTTTACGAGTCTTGTCTTAACATCCCTACTCAACATCCCCGTCATCAACTCCCTCCTCCTTGAGAAAGCCTCCTTGCCTAGTGCAATTCTTCTCTTTGCGTCCCTACCACTTTGACCGTATTGGTCCAAAACACTTCCGAGATATGTAAACTGCTCTACCTGCTCTATTTTTTCCCCACCTATTTTAATATTTAGCTTAGCCTTTTTCTTTCTGGAAAATCGCATAATCTTTGTTTTATTAATATTGATTCTCATCCCATATTTATCGCACTGAACCTCCAATTCACTCAACAATGCTTGCAATCCCTTGGCTGACTGAGCAACTAATGCTTGGTCATCAGCAAACCTAACTGATTTTACGAATTCCCCTCCGACTTTCATTCCTACCTCCAGTTCTCCCCATGCCTCTTTAATCATTTCCTCCACATATACGTTGAACAGCACCGGTGACAATGGGCAACCCTGCCTTACACCTCTTCCTAACACTGCCCATTTGGACTCTCCATTCCCCACTCGCACCTGAGCAGTCTTATACATATTATGAAATATATTAGTATTAGTCTACACATAATTATTATTATTAGGTAATCTACCGTTTAAGGTAGGTTTTTGGATGGACACACCTATCAAATAAACATTTTGTGACTCCTCACCTATCAAACTAATCTATGTCAGGTCCCTCTTCATCTCGATGTACTTCTTTCCTCCCTTCATCCTGTCCAACATCCCTATCCTGTTCCTGCCCTTACCTCGCTTGCCCAACATTCTCCCCTCTATTACCTTCTTCAACATTCCACTACCGCTCAATGCGCCTTTCATCCATTTTTCCTGCCTCCATAGGATTTCTCTCAACAAACCCCTCTCCTCACCCACCATCTCTAGTACTTCCTCATTTGTTTTCCTTTCGGTCCATTTCACCATCTCCATTCTTCTCCACACCCACATTTCAAAAGCCTCCAATCTACGTCTATCCTCCTGCTTCAGTGACCATGTTTCCGCGCCATACATAGCTACTCTACACATAATATGTATTAGTTAATACATATTATGAAAATCTTTTTAATCAGTCAGAAATGAATGACAAAACCTACTGGCCACTCATTTGTTTGGAAAACTATATTTTTGTTTTCAGTTTTTTGCAAAAATTGTTATTTTTTCTAAAAGTATGAAACAGTTCATAATTTGTCATAAAAAAAAGAGCCCACTGATGAATACTATAAATACAAGTGTGGTATCTGTCAAAATCTAGAAAATGGGTTCTCTTCTGAAATGGAGGTATACCTCCATTCCATGAAAAAATGCAATCCATTGGTACAATTTTGGCATTTTCATTTTTTTCAATCATAAATTTATATTTATTATTTTAATTTGCGATTGGATATAATCAAATCCATGAATGGAATGTTAGCTAGTAATGTTTTTACTTATAATTCAAAGTTCATTAACCAAAAGAATTTTTCGTTTTCATAGGAGTGCTATGGTTCCAAAGATCCTGCCTGCATTGCTGCAGTAAAACATCTGTATGAGGAACTAGGTTTACCAGCAACCTATGCAATTTATGAAGAGGAAAGTTACAACTTAATAAGAACCCACATCCAGCAAATTTCTCGTGGTTTACCCCACAAGCTCTTCTTCAAGTTTCTTGAAAAGATATACAGGAGAGACAGTTGAATTGTTTGTATAAAATCTTTCAGTGTTTGCTTGAGAAATTTGTGTTAGGTTGTTTGTTGTTTACTTTGAAAGTCAATGTGAAAGAATCTACAGCAATAATTACATTGAACATAGTCTTTTCTATGAAACTTTTTCTGGAGCTCTTTGTATTTTCTTCAAATTGATTTTGAGAACTGATTAGTCTTAATTTCATCTGTGATTTCTGTCTCTAAAATGTTTTTCTGTCATCAATTGGTCTGCACAGAAAATGGAAATTAGAGTGAAAATAACAGTGCTTAAGTTGTATCATGCAGGTGTCAGAACGAGTAATATATCGCAATGCTGCTTCTGCATGTTTGACTTATATTTTTTAGGAGTTTTTTTATGAGAACTCAGTAATTTCTCTTCTTGCCATTACTTCAAATTGTGAAGCATGAGGCTAGAGAAAACCTTGCTGAATTTTTCAGTGATATTCACTTCAACAGCTACTGGAAATGATTTCATGAAGATAAAAACTCAGGCCAAAAACTGAACCAGGTGTGAAATTCAAAAGATATTTAATTACATATAAGCACAACTTCTATGCTGTCATCACTGCCAGGTTTTCTTCTCATTCAATGCATTGATGTGCAGCCCACTCTTTTGGAAAACTTGATTTTTAATATGAAAAATTGCAAATATTAGATATACCCTTGATGAGATTTCTTTCTCTTAAAAAAATATTTTTTTATTCTTCTCATTTTTGGATTTGTGCATCAAATTGTATAATGAACTTTGTATGACTTGACCAGAGTTTAAAATTGTACATTTTGATTTGTTCCAATGAACTGTTAAAATTTATTCATACACCTTTCTTGTCAAGGCATTGAAATGTTATGTGCTTATTAGATCTTTTTTGTAACATTTCAAATTGTCAGAACACTAGATCAGATTTAGATGTGGAGTAATGCACGATTGTCCTGTGTGGTAATACTTTTATGCAACGAAAGGGATATGAACATTTCAAAAAAGATATTCTCTGTGCTCATATATTTTCAATTCGCAGATATTATATACAGTCATCCTATTTACATCAGAAGGCTGTGAAACTCAAAGTGGAAACTAACAGATCAGTCATGAGAAAAAGGTACCTATATGTATGTCTATTATAAAGATTATTGAAAGATGGAGAAAGTTATTGTATTAGTTTAAACAATGTGAAATGTCTACTAATAACTTACATGGCTTATATAAAAGGAGAGTATATACTAAAATTCAGATATATTGCATTAAGTATACAATATCATGAGAAAGCATTTAATAAGATGTCTTCAAGCAATGTCTAATAAACTGATTCATATATACACCTATGGTTTGGACAATAATGTGATGCAGATTTATTTGAACCAATAAGTTTATACATTTTTTATTTGGTATGGGTTTTGCTTGCATGGAAAATTTTCAGGATTGTGCCATTTAGTAAAAATTGTCACATTCCTCTAGTAAAGTATATTCATTTTGTATTATCCTTTGTGTTTATATGATAATAAAAATCACCATTTTGATAAAATATTTTTTGTAAATAATATAACAATCATGAATGGTTTCTTGTGTTCATGAACATGTTTACTGGCACAATACATAGCTGGTGCTTAATTTACTCCAATGCAATATAGATGATTTAATGTTGATGCCATTGATAATGGCATGTATAGCATCTTTTTTAAACTACCTTTCTCATTTCCACATCCCCTTTACCATTTAAGAGTACATACAGTGTATTGTGAGCATAAATTGTTCTTTTTGGCTTACAAAGTACATGGTGCAAAGTAAGATGTGTAAAGTTTTAGATGTTTTACACTCATTTTTACAGCAAAGGTCTACATATATAGGCATGCCAACATATTGGGCAGTTGAGTGTAATGGCATTTTGTGTTGCTAGCAATTTATAGGTAGAAACTTTGATGTAATCTTTTCATTTTTAATAAGTTTTTAAAGTATTTTTTGTGATGAAAATTATTGTAGGAAGAATGTAAAACTGAATAATATTGAGTAGGTATAGATTTCACTGTAATGATTTACATTGAGATTGCACTCTTGATAGAATAAATGAAAACTGTAATTAAGGGAAAGTAATTCAAACAGTGGCATTTGGGGAAGTGCTGAAGTTGCAACAATAAACTTGGCATAAGCAAATATTTCAATAGGAAAACACTTAGAGAACCAATTTTCAAAACAAAAGTTGCATTTTAAGGGGAAAGTAATATTGCATTTTTAAGTAATTTGATGCCATTCTTCAAGGTAAAATTATTTTTTTTAATGCAACTAATTTTTTGTTTGCATCCCTTTAATGCATTTCCGAAAAAATGAGAACATTTTGTTTTCGCTTAAAGAAGAAATTTAATTATAAATATGATCAATTACTGCACTGAATGGTTGAGGCCTTAACTTTATAGAAATCCATGTTTAACTTAAGAAATTAATATTATCTTTGCTTTCTACAGAAATACAGAGATTTCTGTAGAAAGCAAAGATAATATTAATTTCTTAAGTTGATGATCATTTACATTATAATGTTTTAATCCTCAAAATGTTTCAGCAGCAAGGCATGCATGGTAATTTGTAGGGATTAATTAATTAGCTAGCATTTTCATTAAAAAGTATTAATATTATCTACACTCAAGCAAATTAATGAACAACAATAGATTAATATTCTAGAACCGTTATCTTTTTTGTGACATTCATAAATGTGGATATTTGTTGGTTTAAAAAATTGAAATCTTCATTTACAGAGAATATGGATAATGTGCAGGTGATGCAATGAATTTGTGTACAAGTTATTTCCTTCAAAAGAGACCACCATTTTGCTGAAAGATAACTCGATCAATTTTACAGTTGAAGTAGCAAGTATAAATGTCTGGCTGAAAAATCGCATAAGACGTTCCATCAAGAAAAGACCCAAAAGCAGCTACACCATTTTTTTTAGATGAAGAAATGGATGATTTTTAGCACTTGTAGCCAATGAAGCTCTATGGCTGTGAATAAGTGATTAAGCAGCTGGTGAATTAGTTTGATTTGCTTCATGTGTGACATGACCTTGATTGCATCAGAACTTCTGACAGGAATTTAAAAATAGTGAAGCTGGAGCCCAAAAGATCATCTCCATTGACTGGTGAGTCACATTCGCCTAAATAGCTAAGATAAAATTTCTATTTTATCCAGGATGGAATAGGAGATCACATTAGCGTTTGTCCTTCTTAGTAGATGTAACTTCTACCAAGGTTCTTTGGATTTCTGACCTGCTAGCCTCACTGATAAGCAATTGGGTCCTCCTATGCTTGTTCAATCAATAGATTTTCTCATGCTTTCGAAGCTAGTCTCCTGCTCATCCTCTTCCAGACAACACTCTTATTTCTCCTTTGTAATCACAAATTTCATTTTGAAGAGTTTGTGAACAAAATGCAACATCAATCATGTCCTAGAGGATGAAGGAAAGGAAAGTGTTGCTAATTTGTTGAGAAACTATAATTTGGACAATATATAAGATATTCAAACCTGCTATTTGATATTTCCTCGCTGTTTGTGTGAAGACTCTCCTACATGCATTATATATTGACCATTTGCCTATATGGAAATGGATCTTAGCTCAAACTGCAACTTCTGACGCACAGAGCCGACTGGCTCCTAATGTCCACGCAAATTTTTCATGTAATCTGGGCTGGTACCATTCTTGACTTTGGACAGAATCTATCCTTGAGACCAGATATATGCTGGTATGAAGTAGGTACTACAGAGTTATCAACATATCCATGTGTAGATACTGGCATATTTGATGAGGCTGCTCATTGTCATCAATGGTGGTTAATAAAACTCCTGGAGGGTAATCGCCTATCATAGCCATTTTCATTGAGTGGGGGAGTATGGTTTAGGTAAGAGAAATGAATGCAGGGAGAAAGAAATTGAATTCTGCTGGAGACAGATTAGTCATCACCAACACTTGGTCACAAAATATACATACAAGTAGTAATAAGTTACATTCAAATGACCAAAATTATTCCCAATGATAATTTAGTGATAGCCATTTACTCTAACAATGTTGTTTGGATTAAACTGTAGCCATTATTAATCTATTTGTACTATTCTCGTTTTCTCACTCTTTAACCATCTATAATCTCTCCTTTCATCCACCTTTTCAACCATCATTACCAAATATTTTCATCCAGAAATATTGCCAATTATTTCCATAAGTTACACCATTATTTTTTTATTTTAAACCACTGTTCATTACCGAGTTTACTTGTTGGCATACTGATTAGTTGTACACGTAGATTAGAATATACATCACAATCTTTAGAAGAGGAATTGGACACTTAATGGAACTGTGCTTCATAAGTGACAAGGTATTTTACAGATAATGAACAGATTTGCTTGTGAATAAACGCCCAGTATTTTACCAGAGAATAAGGATAGCTACTCTTTAAAGTACTTTGGTTACGTTTATATTTTCCTTTGGCTATCACCTGATGATCAAGACTAATTCAAACCAATTGTGCCATTGGTCATACTTAGAGCAGAAATATGACCAAAAACCTTTTGCCTTATTTTAATGGCCTTATTTTATTATTAACATAATGAATTTTTTAGGTGAAGAATACAAAGCAATGATGCAAAATTCCTATGAATCTAATAACTTATTTTAACTAAGTCCACTACAATGCTAGTGAAGCCAATGAAATTTTTGTAGATAACCAAAACAATTTTGATAGCTACTACTTTAATAGATTCAATGAAGCACTTACACACCAAGGGTATTGACTTAATTTCCAGGATTTAATTGACAAAGTACATTCGCTGAAATGTTAAGCAAATAAGAAAAATGCCATTTTAAATACATATATTTTCACAATTTACATTTAGTTTACAGTATAATACAAAACAAGGAGTTTTCATCCAACCAAAGGATGACACCATAAAATGCAAAGTTTTTATGGGAGTCCCAATTACAAATCAATACTTTCTTAATTGCCCGCGAGAAATGAGTACATATTTTTGTACTTTACAGTAACAACATAGGCATCACATGCATTCACTACATGTGGCGAGAACATTGTAAAATATGCCCCATATTCACAATGACCTTACAAACAATACATGCATCACCTATTTTGAATACTTTTGGTGAGAGGATAGTGAATATGTTCAACTTTTCGAATTTAAAAACGATATCCATGAATAACTTCAAACAGCTAGTACTTGAACAATGGAATGTAATGAGTAATGTTTAACAATGATACAGATAACAAGCGACATTCATCCTGGTTCATAGTCATTTTATACTACCATTGATAAAAATAGTTTCCCAAATTAATCTACAAGATTCAGCTAGTTAGATTAAATCGAAATAATTTACAGAGGCATGGCTCCAATTGCCATTACCAACGAGTTTCACACATTTAGAATAATTACTATATACACACCTTTAGAGGGGGCTTGGCTTTAAGATGATGATACTCACTTGGTCAAGAAAATCTGAAATAGCTTCTTTCTAGTAACCCTACAGCAAACTATACCTTCAGAAAACGAAAATAAATCTCTATAGATACTTTGAACAATGTACATGAAAACATATTTATCTACATAATTTAATGAACACAATAGAGGAATTGTGCACAGCCTAATCAATAACTTTTGTCCATAGAGTACATCTTCATGAAGATAAGTTGAAAGGGTCGCCAACAACCAAACGTGGAAGGGCTTCATTCTACCAAATCATTTACATCGTTGACGACGCTCTACTATTTACATAAAACTGATGTCCAGAAATAACCAGGGTGAATATATAAAACAGTGCCGCTATCCAGCAATTGTAGGCGGTCTGAAAATTACACAAAAGCAATAAAACAAAGAATTCTTCTGACTGCAATTGTGTAATATAAAATGATATGTATATTTACCTGCAAGTACCCTCTCTCAGCAAGTGAGTAAAATTCTTCTATGGTATTATATTCGCCTTCTAAGGCAATATCTTCCGACAGTGCTACGCTCTGCACATAGTAAAATATGCCCATCAGAATCTGTAAGGAACCACCCATCAATTACTGTAGTGTAGAAAATGTCAATGGAGATAGTATGTGAAATAAAATTTAATTCTTTTCATACCAGCTGAATTATACCCCATGTGCTAATTATTAAGCCACACAATGAGAGCTTAGGACCGCAGATTTTCATTGTTAACGATTTGATGACAGACGACAAAAATTTTCACACGATAGAGCTGCCGACGCATATATACATTCGTTTGTTACTACTCATGTGACTGATAGCCTCTTTCCCAGCATGTGTCTTTTATGAAAGAATGTGATATATGCCTTAATTTATATTTATTTCTATTCACACTTGCTTATTAAAAATATTGAAATTTTACTCAAGGCAAAAAACACTAATTTGATCGACGAATCTTTAGAATTTATTTTGTGCGCTTTCATGTTAACCAATCTAGCGGATTTGATTGAGCATACAAATTAGCGGTTGTGGTTGTTATAGCTCAATTACCTGTTGTAGTAGGCTGCACAGGTAATTTTCATTCTTTCTAATGATTAAAAGTGCAATTGATAGTGATTGAATACTTTAAATCTATAATCATTTTAATAATGATGTTTGTCGATGCGGCTCCAAACAGCCGGTTACTAACTAAATCTATCGAATTGAAAAATATTTTAATCGATCATGCATTTGAAAGTACCCCATATAAAATCAGCAATCATTATCCATCTTAGAATACGAAAATAATTTCATTTGCATATTTTTTCCAGCCATTCTTTTCCGTTCCTCTGTCACCTATACGGGAAATGAGGTTATTTTGAGTTGGCCGCCCTTCAAAGTGATTCACATCTGAATTCAGGAACGGGGATTCACAAGGCCTTGGACAATGGTGGACCGATTGGGTAAAAATGTCAATTTTTTTCATTAATGTCACATTATATCGTATTGAGGAAACATAATTGTTAAAGAAAGCACGTTTGTAATAGGCCCTTGTGATTTTTTGTGAAGGATAATTTGCAAGGGCTGCTGTTGAATTCTCATGGAACTCTCTTTTTAATGATTCACTTCCCATCGTATTACACGTATCTCGAAAATTTATGAAAGTTGTTTAACTGGGCATTACACGTGTACTTTCTATATTTTGAATCATTTCTTTGAACCAAAGAGTTAACCGTGATCGTTCTGTGTGTGGTATTTACAGTGAATAGTGAAGCGAATGCTCGTCGAATTGCCATGGTGGAGAGCTGTTTTGGCAGCTCCGGCCAGGTTTGTTGAGTTTTGAAGGAATGCTATCTGGCAATTCTACAATATCCTCCTAATTGATGTGATTCATTCCAGCCATTGGCAGTACCTGGCAGAGTTCTGGTTGGAGAAGGAGTACTAACAAAAATGTGCCGTAAAAAACCTAAAGCCCGACAGTTTTTCCTTTTTAACGATATTCTGGTGTACGGTAACATTTTGATTAATAAGAAAAAGGTTTGTAAAAGATTCTTCCATTGGAGCACTCATTTCATCCTTTCTTTATGGCACTCATTCTCCTCAGTTGACATTTAATTATGATATGCTCCCCGAATACACTAGGTTATAGAATGGGGAGGGTCCATCCCAATTATGTGAATGCCGTAACTGCAATTGTAGCACCGAGTTCACCTAGAATGGTCGTAAAGAATTATCATATTCCAAATTATGTTATTGGCATTCAGATTAATTTTCTTTGACAATTTTTTTCATTATTGCCTTTACAACGTTTTGAATATAGAACTGACAATATTTTTTGCCGTTCATGTATATACGTTCAGTGATTTTCTTTCCAGTACAACAAGCAACACATTATCCCATTAGAAGAGGTGAAATTGGAATCATTGGAGGATGATGGCCGTAAGTGTTGCACATGATAAGATCACTTGGAAGTTCATAAACTAGTTTTGTGTGGATTTAAAACATGTAATGTCGCTATTTATTTTATCACCGCGGTATCGGCCATTGCATTCTAAGCGTAATTGTCATGCAGATAAACTTATAATCTTTGCATGTGCCCGCAAATCAACAATGTCACTATTGTACTCAAAAGAGTGAATTCTGTTTAGTTTTATAAAAATTCTGAAGTCATTCAATTATGCACTTTTGACTGCAGAAATTATATATTTTGAATTAGTCAAGGGCTTACTATAAATGAAGTTACGAAAGGAATCTCTTCGCTTGCACTGTAGAAATCTTGTGGGAAATTATCTCCCTGCTATGGACCTATTTGGGAATTTTGTGTATACGAACCAATAGCTGTTGATACAAAGTATCTTTTAAGAAGCTAATTAATTTATCGTATCCACCTAATGCTCAACCCCAATCTTTGAATTTATAAATTCAGGCTGTTTATTCTTGATTGCATTTCAAAGAATAAGTTTCTAGAGTTCAATAATACATTCTTAACCATACTTGTCTAATGCAGTTTTGATTATAAGTGAATTACTTAATGACACTAACTTGACTGCATACATCTAAAAGAAGAACTAGTTAACCTTCAGAATATTATCCTCGATAAGCTTACATCGTGTGTGTCATCTTCTACATCTACACAAAACTTTGCAAGCTGCTGTAAGGACATGTAGTTGGGGGTGATAGGGTACCTGCCATACTGGTACAGCTATTAGTTCATTCATGCATTTGGATATAAGTTAGCTCATATGCAAAAACAACTCCAGCTCATTCTGAAATACATGCCAGTATAAGTCATGGACAAATTTACCAAATCAGTAAAATGTGTGTTGTTATCATTGAATTCATCTGTATTTCATTATAATTAAATCGACACATTCTCACACTTAGTTCAGTTTTTGGCCTGAGTTTTTATTTTCGTGAAATCATTTTCAGTAGCCTTTCAGGTAAATATATTTGGGTGCTTCGATTTAGTGATGGTTGTGAGGGAAGAATGAATGCTTATATCTGTCTTTGATGGTGTCAGTCCCTCCTGTTCTATCTTGCTGGTTGAATCTGTGGTTATAATTTGGTACCATATTATTTTCCTAGATATTGTAAGAGAGCACAGGTTTCCTGTACCTTTTTAAAATTCTTCCACTGATATAAATATAATGAAGAGTTAGCTAGTGATTGCTCCTCTGAGGAGTAACTACATGGTTGTTTTCTTAATTCCATCACACAGAGATAATAATAGTAATTTCTCTGATGCACTAATGATAAAATTACAGACTGGCAGACAACTAAGTTCAAGGCCAATTGATTGATTGAGTAAAATGTGGTTCATAGAAATCTCAAATGACAGTTGGTATGATTATCAAATCAGGGACAGTAGGAATGATAATGGGTAATTAGTAATTCAAGCGGATATATGTATTACATGTCAACTAAAGGTATACTAATTTAATATGAAAACAAATATACATGGTTTGTATAAAAGTATCGGGAAAAGTTCCTGAAAAATAGGTTTACTTCAAATATTGCTACAATATCTCAAAGTTCTTCAAAATACATCCCTTGGGCATCAACACGCTTTTGCCAGCAGCTTTTCCAAGACTCGAAGGCTCCCTAGTAGGTGGATTCTGGAAGGTTAAGGGTAGGCATGCAAGCTTCTTTGATGGCACTTAAGATCACATGGTGGTGGCCTTTGAGAGGGATTTCACCTCTGGGAATAGGAAATAGTCTGCTGGTGCCAAGTTGGGACTTAAAGGTGGTTGGCGAATCATCGTGATGCCATTGCAGTAGGTCTTTCCAAGCAGACACTTGACTCTGCTCTTGGTTGTCCGTCAAGACCTTAGGGTCGAGTTTATCGCAGATCTTTTGCATTTCCAAATTTTCAGTGATAATGGTGTGCACTGTAATCTTATCAATATGATCTGCGATCATGCACACACTTAACCGGTAGTTTAAATTCAGAACTTAATGCACGTGTCAGTAAAAAATTGTATCTGATGCTTTTCATGCAAACTTTGTATTACAATTATAACTTAATTTCAATCATGGTTGTAATGCAACATAGTTGTTATATTTTGGTTTATACTTCCATTTACATGAGAAAATACTGTCCTCTCCTAAATTTAATTGACTGCATAAATGATGTGTTAAATCTCCTATGATAATACATCTTAATGTGATTCTATGTTTTGATATACTTTATGCCCTTGAATGTTTATTATTTAACTATACTTAATTATTTGCAGAAATCTCTATATCTAAGGAATTTAGCCGCCCTCCCAAGTCCATTTGCCATTTACTGTCCATAAGCTAGTTGTAACTAAGAAAGTGTGTTCAGAGTACATCAAGGAGGATAGTTAAGAAGTCATGTTAAGGGCACTGACATTTTATCATTCATTTGTTAGATTGAGTCCAAAAACAGTATGGGGCCACAGTAATATGATAGCCAGCTGGGTAAAATGCTTGCCCAAAGGCCATGGGTTTCTGTCCTGCCTTGGGCACAGGTGCTGTGTCAACTCTGGTGGTTTGACCATAGGACACACCTCCCATTTCTGAGTAAAGAGCTTTCTGTGAGCATAATTGGCTGATTTTCATAAATTTGTTTTAGTATAAATTTTACAGTGCAACTCATTAACATATTGATGTCATTTCCATCGTAAGAAAGGGAAAAAGGAAGTACTTAGGGTCATCATTAATTGAATGGAGGAGGGAGTGATTGACTAATTGGAATAAGATATGGTTCAGATAGAGGAGAGGTATGCCTGCTGCCATTGCCATAATGAGGTGATTGATAGAAAGAAATAGATAATACAGTTAGGATATATTTGTTTGATAGGTTTTGAGAAAGCATTTGATTGAGTGAATTGCCTAAAGTCAAGGGTCTCAAAAGTGGTTGATAGACTCACCTTGGGGTCAGCATGACATTGGGAGGGGTTAATTTTGGCTCTGAGATAGAAAAAAAGTGAGGTCTATTTGGGCTCTGGGGTGGAAAAAGTTATTAAAAATACTGATATATTGCACCGACTGTCAAGCATTTCATGAATCACTTTGCATAGTCCTTTTCCTAGTCTCAATTAAGGTCAGCTGTTTTTTTAAATTTTCATTCAGTCTAGGTAAATAAAGGCCTCCAGATTCCCTAGTGTAATTTATCCTTTTTTTTTAAGTTCAAGTTATTTAGTTCTCCTTGTCACCATTTACAATACTGCAGTCAAATTAAAGTGGATATGTTGAGTACCCTCTACATAAAAGTAAGCTTCAAGTGAGGGCTTAAAGTGTGTGTGTAATGTAAACTCGAGGTTTTAGATCAAATCAATATGAAGTTAACTCTTACGACAAGTGAAGAGTTGATTACTGTATTGAAAGAACTAGGAAATTCATTTGTTTAGTTATTAATTCATAAACTACACATATATTTCTTGTCCTATTTTAATGTCATATAATCATCAATGAAAAAAAACCATTTGTTTGTCAAAATTTTTGGTATGTGAGCAAATTTTTAGTTGAGATTCAAAGAAATTTCTTAGAGATGGGTACTGGATTTTCTTTTCCCTGCCCTACAGCATGAAAGAAGAGAATAGCCTTCTCTATGACTCTGAGACCATTTTCATGGTTAATATTCCTAAAATGAATTGTGGCTTTTGTTGACTGTGGATTCAGCCATGATTTTTTTATTTTCTTATGGAAAATGCATATTTGCTTGCTGAAATTATTTTTCATAAATGTGGTACTTCAGGATGATCTGGTTTGAGGAGACTTTTCCATCACTCTGAGAGTTGGTGACCCATAAAAATACCACAATATTTGATTCACATGGGCTCAAGTATGATAAGACTTCTCTCTTGGTATTGGGGAGAATGTTAGGAAAGTCAAGTAGGGAAGGTATTAGGCATTTATTGTTATTAATTTTTGATTGTTATTAAGTTATCCAGATATATATGCCACTGAGCAACCACAAGGAGGAAGAAGTCGATAGGATATACGATGAATTAGAGGAGATAATCGCGTGTGTTCTTGCAGGGAAACATTTGATAGTGATGGGGAGTTGGAATGCAACGGTAGGCGAAGGAAGAGATGGTGGTGAGGTGGGGGACTATGGGTTAGGCACGAGGAATGAGCGCGGGGAGAAAGCAATTGAATTCTACAGGAGACAGGGGTTAGTAATCACCAACACATGGTTTAGACACCACAAAAGGCATAGGTATACATGGAAAATGCCAGGTGACTCAGAAAGGTATCAGTTAGATTATATTATGGTTAGGCACAGGTTTAGGAACAGTGTGATGAATTCGCACAGTTTCCCAGGAGTGGATGCGGACTCTGACCACAATTTAGTTGTTATGAAATGCAACGTCTGCTTCAAGAAGATAAGGCAAGGGCGGCGGGTTAGGAAATGGAACGTAGCAGCATTAAATGGATTAACAAGGAAGGAGTATCAGCAGGCTGTAGAGAAAATGATGGATGACGGTAAAGAACTGAGTACTATCGAAGAAAAATGGGAATGTATCAAGCAAGGGATATCGGAAGCTGCAAAAGACACTATAGGAACCGTTAACGGGAAAAGGAAACCATGGGTAACGGATGAGATGATTGCAAAGATGGATGAGAGAAGAAGATGGAAAAATTTAAACACGGAGTTAGGCAAAATGAAGTACAAAGAGTTAAACAATAAATTGAGAAGGGCCACAAATAAAGCAAAAGAAGAATGGGTTTAGAAAGGGGAGAGGTATGCGAGATGCCATTGCAGTAATGAGATTACTAATCAAGAGGAATATAGAATACAATCAGGACGTATTTGCTTCTTTCGTAGATTTCGAAAAAACGTTTGATAGAGTGAATTGGGAAAAATTAATGTGTGTATTGCAGAAAATAGGAATGGATTGGAGGGACAGGAGACTGATCCGCAACCTGTACATGTCTCAGATTGCTTAGGTGCGAGTGGGGAACGGAGAGTCCGGATGGGCAGTGTTAGGAAGAAGTGTAAGGCAGGGTTGCCCATTGTCACCGGTGCTGTTCAACGTATATGTGGAGGAAATGATTAAAGCGGCATGGGAAGAATTGGGGGTGGGAATGAAAGTCGGAGGGGAATTCATAAAATTGGTTAGATTCGCTGATGACCAAGCATTAGTTGCTCAATCAGCCAAGGGGTTGCAAGCATTGCTAAGTGAATTGGAGGTTCAGTGCGATAGATATGGGATAAGAATCAATATTAATAAAACAAAGGTTATGCGATTTTCCAGGAAGAAGAAAAAGGCTGAGCTAAGTATTAAAATAGGATGGGGAAAAAATAAAACAGGTAGAACAGTTTACGTATCTCGAAAGTGTTTTGGACCAACATGGTCAAAGTAGTAGGTACGTAAGGAGAAGAATTGCGCTAGGCAAGGAGACTTTCTCAAGGAGGAGGGAGTTGATGACGGGTCGTTGAGTAGGGAGGTTAAGAAAAGACTCGTAAAAACTCTCATATGGAACGTAGCTATGTATGGCGTGGAAACGTGTTCACTGAAGCAGGAGGATAGACGTAGATTGGAGGCTTTTGAAATGTGGGTGTGGAGGAGAATGGAGAGGGTGAAATGGACCGAAAGGAAAACAAATGATCAAGTACTAAGGATGGTGGCTGAGGAGAGGGGTTTGTTGGGAGAGATCCTATGGAGGCAGGAAAAATGGATGAAAGGCGTATTGAGCGGCAGTGGTATGTTGAAGACTGTAATAGAGGGGAAAATGTTGGCAAACGAGGAAAGGACAGGAACAGGATAGGGATGTTGGACGGGATGAAGGGAGGAAAGAAGTACACAGAGATGAAGAGGGACCTGATGTAGAGTAGGTTGCTGGATTGGGTTTTGGTTGGAGTTACAAAATATTTATTTGATAGTTGTGTCCATCCAAAAACCTACCTTAACCAGTAGATTACCTTAAAAAAATTAAGTTATCAGGCCCCAGTTGATTTTAAGACAAAGGAGAACAGCATTTTTCATTGAAATTTAATGCCCAATCGGGGAAAAAATTTTCGATTTGCATTCTGCAACATTCTTTTTGAAAATCAGCACTCTTTTTTTGTTGCTGGTGACTTCAATAGGTGTTTTTCTTTTATATTTTTCTGCATTTAATTAATTTTTTAAGGAGGACAGTTGTTTTTAGATACTTTTAAATCACCAATTCCCTTCCTTTAACTGCAGTATTATTGAATAAATGCTGGGTTCCAGGAAAGGTATACTGTCATAATCTCATTATTAGAGAATAAATTGTTTTGTCATTTATAATGAGAAGATAGCCCAAGTATATTTCTATTATGTGCTGCATTAGTTTAACTAATATTTGTGTTTTTTTATAGAATTAAGGAATGGCTGGCTTATCTGTACTGCATCAAAGTCATTTGCTGTGTATGCAGCCACATCCACCGAGAAACAAGAATGGATGGCTCACATTAACAAATGCATTGAGGATCTTTTAAGAAAAAGTGAGCAGAACTTCATTTTTTTTCTTGGATAAAATTTTGGTTCTTTCCAAAATAAAATGGCACCAGAAGTAGCCATTATGCATATTTAATGGGTATTTCAGTATGAAAACAATGGCCATATTAAAATTATGTACTATTGCTATAATTTATGTCATTTTACGACCAAAATATTTTTCTATTTTCTCTCACATGTAGTATATACCATCTGCAACCATATTTGCAGATTGTTTTGCCTGACATGAAAGCCACACTGATTGAAATATTTTTACAGGATATAATTTTGTACAAGTCAGAACTTCTTGATCCTTAAATGTCTATCATATCTTCTGCCATTACGTGAGAATTCCCAAGCTCCCTCATTCCCATCCTTGCTTTGCTCTTCTGCCAAGCAAAGAGTAATGAAAGAAGAAAAATTGTTGGAGTAAGGGTGTTGGAGTGAGTCCCAAAAACCATCCACTTGTGAGGATTTTGTAGCATGTGAGCACATTTTTAGTTGAGATTTTAAACAATTCGTTAGAGATGATTATTGGATTTTCTTTGCCCTGCCGTACAGCTCAAAAGGAGGGAAAGGACTTCTCACTGCTCCTGAGACAATTTTCATCATTCACAAGTCAAACATGAGTGTTAGTTTTTGTTGACCGAGGGTTCAGCCATGCTTTTTTTCTGTGTATTATGAATAATGATTATATTCATGATAAATCATTATTCATAAATTTCAGACTTCAGGTTGATGTGATTTAAAGTTTTTCCATCGCTTAGACAATTCACATGGACATTCACAAAGGTCCGATAAAACTGAGTGATTGCATGTTTACGGTAGTCTCCTGTTTTTCATTTTGTTATTTCTGTGTGATTGGTGGGTCCCTGGCATAGGAGGAATCCTGGTAAACCCTGACTGAGTGAGTGTGTGATATTCACAAAGGTCTAACACACCCGAGTGATGGAGTGACTGTGTGTTTACGTTTATCGTTTATGTTTCTTTTACATCCTTTTATAATTTTGCATTTATTTCTGTGATTGATGGGTCACTGACATAGGAGGGATCCTTGCAATCCCTGAGTGTGAGTGTGAATGTAATCAACGAGAGTGAATGTTATTTCTTAATACACCCTAGTGATCGAGTGGTTGTAAGTTTGTTTTATTATTTATTATTTTTATTATTTATCTATTGTGTGTGATTGAGGTATACGTGGGTCACTGTTTCTCAAACACACCCAAGTGACCTAGTGTGTGTGTGTTCCCCATTTCTCCCCTTACTTGTAATTTTTTTACGTTCTTTTTTTCTTCTCCTTTTTCCTTTTTCTTATCACTTAGTGCCAAGCATGTTTACAGTCTCGGTCTTTTTTGTTTACATTTACATTGCTTAGAGAGTTGTTGACCTATAAAAATAGTATAATACAGTGAAACTCCATGCTTTGTTTATTGGAATTTATGTTTACCCACAATTTTCAATATTTTTATCACATCCTATACAATTTTCTATTTTTCTAACATTTGTGAAACCTCATATTAACATGATTTCATTTTCAGTTTTCCCGCTAATTGCAACACTATGTGCTAGAGTAAAAATAATTCACATTCTGAAAGTTACTCTTGTACATCAGCCTTTAGAAATAACTTTTTTGACTTTGTTTCATATGTACACACCCAAAAAAGATGGGAGATTTTTAGTATGTTATGGTATATATTTTTACAGGTGGCAAGAAGGCTGTGCAGGTCCATGCAGCTGTTTGGGTGCCTGACTCCGAAGCCTCTGTTTGTATGCACTGCAAGAAAACCCAGTTTAATGTCATAAGCAGACGAGTAAGTTAATTTCTTCCCCCCCCCCCCCCCCGCCCCTGACAAGATCTTATTGAAAGATTCATTTACTCTGTGCCAAATTGAAGAGTCACAAAAAACTAAATTTTTTTGTTTAAAAATTATTAACTTCTGCAAATCTTTCATCCAGGCTTTCTTGTAAGCCTAAATGTCATCATGAAAGCTCTCAAAATCGCTGAAAAATCATGGGTTTACCTGACCTTCTGATAACTGTAGATGTAATTTTTACCAAATTGTATGTAATTGTGTACTTTTGACCTGCCTTTGCTCAGTTCCCCGTGTAGCAATTTAAGCTCTTTTAATGATGATAGTTTTTCCTGGCCACATAAGGTGTTACGTAATTTGTCCCTGGATCTATTGGGAATAAAATAAAAATATGTTGTTAAATGAGAGTATGTGGCTAGAATCTGTTGCTAACCTTAATTTTTATGAATTTATGTTGAAGATTACTGTTATCTAGGGACTGTGTGAACTGTTACTGGCCAAGTTTGTGATCTTTCTCTTCTTCTGGCCATATTTTGGAAGAAAAAAAGAAGACTGTTTTAGATTGTAATTTCTGCTTGCATATTTTGTGCATAACCACTAGTTAGACAAAATGGAATGATTGATGAAGTGTTTAATAGCCTGTTGTGTGCAATGCAGTTGGGTTTGACTGAGGAATGAATGAAACAATAGTGGATGTGAGCTATTTTTGATCCTTGCTTAGCTTTTTGTCAAATGAGAAAAACTAACTATTCTATAGAGCATGTTGCAGATCATTTAGGTCAAGAAAATTATTAGGATCCCAAGTGACCTGCACCCATTGTAGCAAGCTAAGAGGACTGAGAAGAAGGCATCTTAGGTGAAATAGCATCATAAAGCTGTTGTGCAGAAACTCCTCTTTATGTAGATCTCAAGAGAATAATTTAATATAAGTAAAACTTTTGCTGGAATTGCATTAATGTTCAATTATTCAACCTATAGATTATTAAATATTTTTATTTGAATGTTATTTTATGATTGTTCTTTCATTAGTAATATTTATGACCAAATAGATGAAAAATTGCATTTTCATCCTGAAAACATAAAAAAATTATATGACTTTCCCACTTTTTAATAGAGTACAAGTCAGGCCCTTGGAACTCCTAAAGTCAAGCTGTTAAATAATGTATTAATTGCGTATTAATGCAGCTAGAAATTTGTTATGTTAGCTTTCAGTTTTTTAAATTTTTTTATATCGCTTGTGTTTGAACTCTTAAAATCTTTGTTTGCCGATACTTATTTACCAGGTGTGTTACTTAAAGAAGTCACATTTTTATGGAGATAACATCTTGGATTTCAGCACCATTGTCGCAAGTGTGGTGCAGTGGTGTGTGGGCCATGCTCAAGTAAGAGATTTTTGCTACCTTCTCAATCATCAAAGCCACTGCGAGTGTGCCTTACCTGCCATGATACCCTTTCTCGCCTCAAAGCACAGCAGCTGAATTCCACAAATGCAGCCGGAATCACACCCATTTCACCAGATGGAATCCGAGGTACTTAATACTATTATATAGTCAGACCTGATTAGAACTTATGGTGATGGATATTAGAACTGTGTGCTGATTGGAAGAATCTACATGTTTATTATGGATGGGGTAACCTGGTGACTAAGTGTGCATAAGTAGAAAATTATATTACAGTAATTTTCATGTAAGAAAAATTATGCATAAAAGATAGAATCATGTTACAAGGATTATTCGGGTATACATTCATATTTGCACCTTCCTTTTCTCTTTTTTAGCATGTAAATTGAAATCCTGATGTAACATTTAATAATAGTTTGAAAGAGACAAAAATGTCTCATTATTACTGTAATTTGATAATCGCTCATTAATTAATTTAATACTTTCAAAGTAGTGTAGGATTGATTTAAGGATCTTAACCATGAAACCTCTGGTCAATACCAGTAAAGCCTCTGTAGAAGAAAAGTACTGCATATACAGTTAGCTCTTGTTGACAAATTTTACCTTTTTGGAACCTGAAATTCTGGGTGTACTAACAAGTACAATGTGCAAACTAATGTTTACCTACTCTAGCAAGTTACAGCATCTCTGAAGTTCATTGGTAAGAATACATGGCAAAACATTTCATTTCATCAATGCAATGAAAAATGTCTGTTGAGTGAATGCTTCTTCAAAACCTACATTGTTTATACCTTATAGAGCACTGCTTAAAAACTTTGCAGCATGTTTCCTGTTTATTTGAATTCCATTCTCTAGTAAGTTCTGAACGTAACGAAATGAAATTATTGTCTTTGTAGTTCCACACACTTTATTTAAAAACACGACCCAGGTTTCGACATTGAACGTCATCATCGGGTGGTCTTCATAGAAGCGAACTTGGTATATATACCTTCTGAGTGGGGGAGAGGGGTTAAAAGTGTTAAAATGTAGGTGGGAGGAAAAGAGAATTACATCTTTCAGTGTCAATTGTTGACTTGTTGAATTGTTGACTCTAGGAGCACAAAATTTCGTTGGCAAACCCATCCTTGCAATGGACGTATTTCAAAATTTCCAAGTGCTTCGAAGCATCGAGCCTTTGACCCTTATTTTCAACATGAAGAATTTTAGGCACAAAGTCACTTTTGTGGTCACCTTCGATGAGGTGTTTCGTAAATTTATGTTCTTATTCTTTACACATGTTTTGTGTTCCTTTGTCCTTTCTTTAAATTTTTGTCCTGTTTGTCCAATATACTTAGTGTTACACTTTGACCACTTTAATTCATACACTCCACTCCTCTCGTCTTTTGGAAAGTTTGTCTTTAGTGAGAGTTCACCTTCTTAAGGCATAACTACTGTAAAAGACACATTTAATTTTTTCTTTAGGTAAAATCTTGATTGCTTTTTGAGAAATATTCCCTAGATAGAGTATTCGTCACCATTTGGCAGTGGATTTATATCATTTAAATATTCGGGGTTGTAAATGCTATTTAAGGCCATTTTCTTAAGTTTCTTTCAGTAAAATTTATTTATTAGATCTTCTTGTTTTTCATTTTTCACTGCTATCGTTTTAATTACATTAGGTTCCTTATTTATATTGGATTCTGACTTGGGGATAGAGGCTAATTAATGGATTATTGCATGAAATGCCGATAGCTTTTGGGTGAAGCAATTCCTTAAAGAGGAATTAATTAATTCGTCCGTGTACATTTCCTTCAAAAAATGGAGTACTGTAACCCACTTTTAAATAAAGTGCGTGAAATTACAAAGTCCATAATTTCATTTGAATATGTTATGCAAATTCTGTAAAGTGCAGGAGACAACAAATTTATTAAGTTCTGAACAATCATAACTGAGCCATATGGTTATTAATTTATACAAGTACTGGATGGGGAGCCATATGGTTATTAATTAATACAATAGCTGGAGGTAGGAATGAAGGTCATTGGGGAGTTAATAAAATCAGCTTGGTTTGCAGATGATCACGCTTAATTAACCAATCAGGTAAAGTGATCCTTAGGCTTCCGTAGCATCTATCTAATGAATCCATGCTGTTTCTGAGTATTGCCCAAAGTCACTTTGACCTGAAGATGCCTCCAGGACTGGGGGCCAAACAGTTGTCCATCAACTGAACTATGTAATGGCAATTCCCAGAAACAGCATGGCTTAATCAGCCAAAGGGTTACAAGCATTGCTGAGCAGAAGGAAAAAAATCATGTTTGGGATGAATATCAGTGTAAACAAAACAAGGTAATGAGGCTTTTATGAAGGAGGAAGACAAAGTTAAATGTTCATTTTGAAGAAGGCTTTAGAGATGTGGATTTGGAAAAGGGTGGAAAAAGTAAAATGAATGGAAAAGAATGGAAACAAAGAGGTACTAGGTATCGTGGGAGAGGAGAAATAATTTTTTGGAGAAATCCAAAGAAGGCAGGAAAGGTCTCTCCACCCTTCATCCTTTCCTGTCCATTCCTAATGGTGTAAATAGCCTCAGCTGTCGGTTGCCACCTCTAAAATCCACTTCTACTTCTAAATATTCAACAATATTTTAGAACATGGCCTCTGAAGCTTAAAAAAAAAAAAAAACAAATATCATTACCAATGCATGTTGAGGTGATATTAAAAATAAAATAGGACGTTTGCATAAAGATGATTATTCTGTTTTAACTACTTAGTTCAACCATTTTTTACAACTCCATACTTAGGTTAAATGTAATTATAAGTGATTTTTATGATTATATAAGAGAACCTTTTGCTGTAGCTGTGTTTTCCATTGACTTTTCTGCTGGTTTTCCCACTTAGGAGAGGGAACATTTTAATTTGTCTTTCATTGAAGGTATATAATAATACTTTATAATAATTAAATTAATAATCTAAGGTGTTAGCCTTAATCATTTTCGTGGGCTAAGACTGTATGTCGTAACAAGGAAAAGATGCTACCAGGAAACTTATGAAATGGCTGTCTGAGAGAAAGGAAATTGTCCCAATTTGCTTCCTTTATGTCAAATGTATTCTCACTCTCTTTTGAACAAACTGCTCAGTGACATTTCCTGCTAAATATATGATTTCTTGACCCAATGATGATTTTTAACCTCATTTTCCTTCTGACCCTTTTATAATAGATGGTGCCAAAGATCGAAGTGGATCTGCCGACTCCTCTGGCGAGGAAGACTCGGACGAGGAAGATGAATCTAATGCTGGTCGAAACCAGGGTGATGCAGCAGCCCATGAAGAGGTAAACTTTACTCCCTGCTTCCCCCACACAATTAGGCCCTTCTCTCCTACTCTGGGCCAAGACGTGCTGTCTCGTTTCTTTTCTTTGGAGACTGTGAGCTGCTTAATGTGAATAGATTTCAAGTTGGTCTGTTTTTGACCGTCATATCTGATTATCAGTCTTTGGCCAGTGAATGAATAATGTGACAAGTAAACTAAAATTAAAGTTGTCTCATAAATTACTCTATCCAAGTCGTTCATGGCAGTGAACTGCAATCACTTTTTTACCTGTGAATGCCTTAAAAAAAGTAAATGCTCATTTCACTGGGGGAAACCCAATTGTGCCTTTATCCCCAAATGGAGGAAGTATATACTCTTGTGAAGTGACAAAACTATGAGTGGTGTCCTGTGCAATACAGCCAAGTACCTGGAATCCTTGGGAAGGAGGGAAAGATCAGGTGGTTGAGGAAGATTTGATCCACCTCCAACAGATGGCTATCCATCCTGGAAGAGAGACAGTTCTTTGATATTTGAAGTGGATTCAGTGTGGCATCTTTTCTTTATTGGCATCGACCTGCTCATTAGGTTTGTCCACAAAGTCTTTGTGTTTTAATGGATTTTTTTTCATAGCAACTTGTTAGTTTGTTTTGCTTGCTAGAGATTAGTTGCTGTGATGCTAATATCTGATGTGATTTTATTAATGAGTGCTCTTCGTGCCCGTCGTATGTGTCATTAACTATAATTTAAAATGGGTAACTTCAACATCAGATTGAATAGTGACACAAACATTCCGTTATTCCTTTTCAATTTTATTTGTGCATGGCCCAGGAATCTTGATGTTGATGTTTTAAACTGAAGCTCAGGCCATGTATAACTAAATTCTGTATGGAATATGAGTCCATCTGCTGTTAGATTATTATGTTACCTGTGTTTCAGATGTGTTCCAAAAGGTTATTTTTATCAAACAGGCATGAATGCAAGGTCATATTTATGATCTATGAATGAGGGAGGCACATTTTCCCTATTACTTGAGACTCAGTGGAGTCTTGATCAGTGCCCACAATCCCTAAAAAATCATTCATTCTATTGAACTGTCATTATTACCAATAGCGACATTTGCGTTCATTTATTAGCATAACTCTTTGGCTTTCAGGTTAGTAGAGCCATCAGTGGATATAATTTATTAGATGGGTACTACAAATAGGGATATCAACCAGGAAACTGTCAATGATAATTTGTCACACATTTTTATTATTTTGTCGGCTTTATAGCATGGTTTGCCATTAGTAATATTAATGCTCTGTTTTTTAGTGGCTGGTCTTAATGAAACCTTAGTCTCATAGTAGGAACATGGTTAGTCATTGTCTTGATGTTATCATCAAACTTGGAATGGGTTTGGAATGTAATATAGTAATGCCGACTTGAAAATTTTGATCTTTTTATAAATACAAGTTTTGAAATATCTTATGGTGGCATGGTGGATGTTTTCATGTCATATTTGGTGTTTTATTATGTCACCATAAGATTGCCTACTATCTCTATTTGCTGATGCAACAGTAATAAAAATGCACTTGGATTAAATGCAGACCAACTGTGTGGATCTACAGATCCCTGTATGCAAGAAAGTTAGATATATAGGTTCATAGCATTTCAAATCACTCGGGCTCCCATCCATTTTTGGCATTTTTGCAAACACTGCCATCTGGCTCCAATCTGTGGTGGGGATTGGGATGTTGCCATGGGCCAATGTAATGGCATCCCAACCCAAAAACATTAATTTAAGCTACAGTGGTGGTAGGATTTTTCAGATGAATCGTGATGCTTAGTGAAGAGCACAACCAGTGTAGTTTGCATTTCACTGGAATTCACTCCGCCCTTGCTCCTTTCCCTAAACATCATACCAAATAACCCAACTATCTCCAATGGCCCAAATGACCTAAGCTGTCAGTCACCTCCACCCAATAACCACTTCTATTACCAGTCTGAGGGCCCTTCATAAATGCCATTATCTCCTGACTGGTTATGATCGAAGAGAGAGAAACATTCAAATAAAACATTATGTTCATCTCATTGCTTTGATTAATGTGAACAAGATGATTTTTTTACTGTGCATTGCAATAATACTGCATACCTAACACCATTTGGTACACTTGGTCCAATGATTGTTTCATCAGGAACAGGGGAAAACAGTCCTGTTTAATCTACTTAATAAAAATTTAGTGAAAATTATTTATTCATCTATCCTGTTCAGATAGGGGTCCAGACATAGACATTCTATCTAAATGCAATATTTCTGAGTGTGTGCTGTATACATCTGTCGAAACCTCAAAATTTCATACCTTGGGAGACCAAAATCACTAGGACATTGAGAAACCTGCTTGCTCTTGATTGATCATGGGATTAGAATGCATGCATAATTAAACAATACATTAGTGAGATTAGGGGATGGGTATGAATAGTGAAAGCTAATGCAAAATGGTCTCAAACAGGGATTAGACTAGTCAAGTTTGAGAAAAGACCGCATTTTTATTATCACACTAATCACTGCATGCTTCTCCTATGGAGCATGCCCAGTGGCAGATTTTGTTACTGAATTGCATTGTGTATCATTCTACGATAGACATTAATCTTCAAGCTATACCCAGCAGTTTTGGGCACATGCACAAACTGTTCTCGTTTGAAAAATTGTTAAAGAAGTGCCTATTTTATTTCAACAATTTCAGGGATAAGAGCTTCTCGTAGTATGTTGGTCTATATTTTACTTTGAAATTGGTGTTCATTAAATGAGGGATGCCCTGCAACAAAATAGCAAGAGCTCAAAGCTGAGCCAATATATTTTGTGTGTTGAAAAAAAATTAACGCACACTGATCAGCTTCTGAATAGACTAATTTGATAAGGGGAAAATGTCCTTAAATGGCATAGAGCTACTGTCTCATCTACCATTAATTAGTAATTTACAAACTGGACTGTAACAAAAATAGATGATTGCATAATCTGTGACTAATTCCAAGCTTTTGAAGATTCAACTTACCAATTGTTTGTTCATCATTGTTTGATGCTATTGTTCAGCTTTGTGTCCTATCCATGTGGTTAATAGGTGTACCTGTTGACTATTTATAAAATTCTGGGCTCCCTTACCTATCTCCACTGAATGTGAATTTTTTATTTTTGAATAAAAAATAAGAAATTTTAATTCAGTTCAACTTCATACAATAAAACAGCTTATCAGGTGATATCGTTATTTCAATGATAAATACTGATAGCTCACCAATTGGTACAGTGTCGATATAAAGTTTTGAAAATATAAGGTTTTTTGGCCTGTTTGGAAAAAATATGAGCATGAATACTTAACCAGTAATCTTTTTTAGGAGAAAGAATAAATTCATTTGCCCAGTAAACTGAATACTGACCATAGTGTGTATGTTTCATTTGACCCCATCTTGATAGATTCGTTTAATTGCATCATTTTGAATATATAACTTCATCAACTGCAGCTAATAATTTTTACCGGAAATATTAATTTTCTTGCTTATCAATCCGACCATTATTAATTGGCTGAAATGAAATTAGGATATTGATTTTAAGGTAGTTAGAATTTTGACTGCATTCAAATATTGGGGCTGAGAATCAAGGGGGAAATGGCATGTATCCCATCATTAATTTTTCTTAAATTGAGTGGAGTTGTTTTTGGTGTGTGGGCGTGGGTGTGAACTCCACTCTATTTATAACTTATTTAGTTACAGTTAAATTTATGTGTTGGAATTATTCCTGCTGAATTTACAAAAGCACTCTTGGACCCTGTGCTGCAAAAATGGATTGTAGTGAAGGTTTTAACAACAATGTTAATATATTATATAATTCTGTATGTATTAGTTCTGCATGCTCCAAATCAGGTTGCTACTTAAAAACAATTGAGTTATTTAATATGTTCCAATGCGTTTTATGTTTTGCTACTAAATTAGTATTAAATATGATTATGCTTTACTATTTTCTACTCAAGATATTGCATTTTGTGCATAACATCATTTAGATAAAATGTTATTTAGTTATATAGGTATCAAAAAATGTTTTAAAGAATATGTAAAATTTAGATTTTCTTGTTTACATTCAGATTATGAGGCCATTTGTTTTCTTAATTATGTCGATGACATTGGCACAAAAAATAGGAAACGGTTAATCAAATTTTGTTCTTGGCTTTCTATTTTCATTCAACAGAAGTAATTATTTTACAAACAGTGCTGTATTTGCCGGGCCATTGGATGCACTGGCATGTAAGATGCACTGTGATTTTTCAGGTTAAAATTTGTGAAAAAGAGTTGGATTAGACAGAAAACAATAAAAGTATTTTATTGTTAACACTTTAGATGAAGAAAATGGAATTTTGACATTAAAAAAATAGCAGCTGTACCATTCATTCCTTGTAAAATCCCAAAAATTTGTCATCACTGCTGCAAAAAACATATATGCAGTTATTTCCACTGGAATTATCACTTTCCTTTTTACACACTCATCTTTCCTTCCATCTAGTACATTGCTAATTCCACATTTTTTCAAAGGTTCTGAGATTTTTGTATTTATATGTCAGCTTCCGAAGGCAGGTACCATTTATGTTTTATTCTTTAACGTATTCTCTTTTAATGATTAAAATGCTTGATGACTTAAATGTTCGTAGACCTGGTTTAAGAGTCACTACACTAGAGAAAAGATGATTTAATATCAGATTGAAAGTATTGAGGATTATTGGAATTGTGATGCTGACTCTTAATCGTGAATTATTCATGGCCTAATTTATATTTGGTGATTGGACCATGACTATTAATTTATAAAGAATTAGATGCGATTTTGAGGCATTCACTTTGACCAGCTGTGATAGCAATAGCTAAATGTTTTCAGTTCTTGCCATAGTCGCTGAAAGCCCTTATCCATTTCCCATTCCAATTAATTGGTCTTTGCTATATAAAATTCAGTGCCTTGTGAAGTGTGTGTGTGTGTGTGGGTGTAGACATGCTTGTCAGATCACTTGCTAGGCCATTCTGAATATAGAAGTTGTAGGCTGAGAGCAATTGCTGAAATTGTTTTATAGTGCATTAAGGCAATCTTATCAATTCAAAGTGGAGGAGACTGAAATAGCCATATAAGGTGGGATCAATTTGAATTTAACCTAAGCAAAAAAAATTACTGCTTTAATATTAAAGTGTAGCTTTCATTTTAGTAAAATGGATGGTCATTAATTTTAACATGTTTTAAGACTCAGTGCCTTGGACTTGGCCAGTTAGTGGACAGAGTTAAATAGCTGATGCAATATAGTTCTGCAAGCCTGTTAGAGAAATGTTGCAAGAATACCAATATTCACCTGGATTATTGAGAATACCTTTAATAGAAATTGAAATGGAATGTGTTCTTCTGATGAGAGTATTGAGTTTTTTGTTCATGGATTCCTTTGTTGTATGTTTTCAGCCAACATTTTATGGAACAGCTGTGTCTGGTGAGGAGAAGTAGCTGTTGGATGAGGAGTATGGAAGTCATCCGCCTTTGTAAACAATCTCTTGAGGAATAAGGTCCAATTGTTTGGAGAAGGGTCTTGAGTATAGAGCACCCGTTTGGAAGTTGTCGGAACAATATTAATATTTTGGATTCCATCTGAATAATTCTCTTGCCTTTGATGCTATGTATTCTTGGGAATGCCTTTTTATACTTGGATATACCAGTCCAATATCTGCTTGCCGTCCAGACCAGGATGCTACGGTCTCAACTCGGTCAGCTCAAGAAAATGGCCATTTTGGAACTTTTTTAAATCATTTCCTTGAAAATTAAATTGCCCAAATTTTTTGATAATGCCAGTTGTCAGCCAATGCTTTTAAATACTGCTTGTACTTAATAGCACCATAATACCCCGCAGTGAATCCTCTCTTCCAGTTTTGGATGTGCAATCTCTACACATGTGTCTCTCATAATGCTTGTAATTAATTTGCTTATTAATCTGTGATAAGTTTTCAGGAATAAGCTAACCTTTAGAAAAACATTTCTCTTCAACTATTATAAAATTGGAAGGATGTTGTTTTTCACAGTAAGATAATTTTACTGTAGTAGTCTATGTTTAAACTTAATTTGCATAAAGTGAATTTAACCATTTCATCATCCTAATTGCTGATCCTTAATCTTATCATTAAAAACCTTAAATGACTGAAATTGCTCACTTTATAAATTATGATGTGAATTCATTCATCATCAAATGTATACCAGTTAGGATTGCTGTCTACTTTCATAACAATGTTTTAAATGACTGAAACAAGTCGTCTGTGATCATTGCATCTCTTGGGCAGTTTTTTTACTATATCCCTTAAGAAACTATTGTGACACAAATTAGTCTTGTTAGATTTTCACAATGTGCTATTATGAATCTCATATGTTAAAGTACATAAGATTGGATCAATCATTCATGGTTATTTTGTTATCATATAATGCTCTAAAATTTCCATTTATTAAACAGGGATAGAGGGCTCTAAAATATTTTGCACAAAGTGTTATATTTTGTAAAGTCTAGCATCTGAAGGGACATAATTATTTCCAGCTTGGAACTGTTGTCAATACAGTTGAATAAGAGGGTTACTGCCAACTACCTCATGTCAAAATCAGTTGCATCTAAACTGTTTTGCAGCTGGAAGCATAATTATGCATGTCTTCCATTTACTGCCTAAATTAAATGAATGAAATTTAAAGTGGTGGGAAGCATATATTAAAATTATTTTTATTGTTATATGCTAAATGTTAATGGATGTTAATTTTTTAAGGGTTTCAGAGAGGCTTATGCTCTCAACATGTCCTTTGGTCACATGAACTATTCTCTATATCATGTGAGAAGTATGTTTACTTTAGAGCCAGTGAGTGCCTTAAAATATTGTACATAAGTGTCCACCAGTTGCCTTAAAAAGTAAGCATTCTTTGTTTTATCTGCAACAAATAATAAACAATCACAATGTTCTGTTAATATGTACAGTGAAGTCAGTCCGACTGAAATGCCCGTGAATTGTTTTTATAAAATTTTGTTGAAAATAAGTGTCAACAATAAAAGGTATTACATCAAAAAATTTGTGCATATTTTTGGAAGAGATGGGTCTGTTACCTTGTTTTTGTTTTTCAAATTTGAAAGTGGAAAATCAAATCTTGCTTCAGATACTGAATAATATAGAGATACAAGTTTTCCATTGACTTAACTTTTGGGATCAAATTTTAGGGGGAAATGCATCAGTGTCACAATATTCCGTTAGGCATTTTATTAACATCGTATTTAAACATTCAAAGCTGGATGGTTTAGATTAATTAAGCATCATAAATCAAGGTAATGAATGATAACTTTGATGGAAGTGTCCGAGAAGTGAACAATCTTTTCAACATACTATGACAATACTCGTGAATGATTTCATTAACTGGGAAGATTAGAACAGTATTTCTTCAAAATATTTACTAACAATGTCATCAATATTTCAGTGTGGATGATATCTGTGGGAGTGTGAAGCAGAATTTATTCCATTGAATTAAACCATTAGTCCAATTTTGAATGTTTGTTTTATTTAGTAGTATTTAATAAATTGACTCAGACAATTCTATTGATTATGGCACATTCTTTAATGGCTATTACTTAGCTAAGTGTAGCAATATGAGCATTGTGAAAAATGGAAATTTTATCATAGCTCTTAATAATAATAATGAATAATAATTACTTGTTATTCAATTAATGTTAATTTGATGTTCAATGTGATAGCAGGCAGAGATTCACAATGCCACAGGTGAGTTTGAATTATTCTTTAGAGAACCCTGTGATCACTCACCATTGAAGGCATCTTTCAGTGGACACTAATGAAGGCTTGCCATAATTCTTCACATTAGTTTATTTATGTCATCAGTGACTTTGACAATGTATTTGGTGTGATTTATTGGTCCTTATTCATAGCTTTCACGTACTAAAAGCAAACACAATGCATAGTTAAGAAAAGGATTGTGGTAGAGAGTAAAATCTGTGCTTAATAGCCTATGAAAGAGACCAGGATGCATGTTTTACCCCCATTAGGTCAACCTTGTCCATCCTCTTTGGCCCTGGAAGCAGAAGCATAGAGGTGAGATAAATGACACCTCCTCTCAGGTAACCTCCGAGGGGGGTTGAAGTATATGGGACAGCAAGACTCCTGTAAAATGCCTTCCCTTCCCTGTTTTCAACAGTGACTTAGGAGAAAAAAGGTGTGCATGGTACTGGAGTTTAAACTGTACCTGACTAGTAGTGATGAGTGTAAAATTATTGAAGTCTGAAATGTCCTGAGGGTAAACTTGTCTAATGGCATTGTCCTTTTATCTCTTTAAGTAGGTGTCTGAAGCAGCATAAAGGCATTGTTGCTTTGTCGCATTTTACAATGAGAAGCAAAATACAGTACATGGACTAACTTCAACAAAAAGTGTAATTCATTTACTTTTTCTGTGCTGATCAATTATTATTTTGTGAATTATTTTGAAGTGCCTTTGCCTTGAATGTAAATTGCAGGCGCCTGAGATTTGGGTGTGGAGAAGGATGGAAAGGGTGATATGAACAGAAAGGAAAACAAATGAGGAGTTGCTAGGTATAGTTTGGGAGAAGGGAGGATTTCTGGGGGAAATCCTAAGGATGCTGGAAAGATTGATGTAAAGCATATTGATTGGCAATGGGATGTTGAAGACTGTGATAGAGGACAGAACATTAGGCAAACAAGAAAGGGGTAAGAATTAATGACTGTGATGGAGAGGACTTTAAACAAGCACAGAAGGGCTAGGAGAAGGATAGGCATGTTGAACAGAATGAAGGAAGGAATTATATGGAATTGATGAAGGGTCATTTTTAGTGACAAATGTTATTGAAGGAAGTAGGCAGAATTGAAGGTTTAATTGCAATGCTGGTCAGTCAGTCAGATTCAGTTTTTTAAGGAGAGGCAAAGAAATTTGTTGTTTGGCCTGTGTTAATGCAAAACCTACCTTGAATGGTAGAATACCAATTAAAATAATGCAGTGAGTGCATTCTATCAAGAAAAATCTCTAGAATAATGTCGTTTAGAAGTGATGAACAATAAATGTATGAAAAATATTTAAATTTAATAATCTACATGGTTTGTTTCCTTCTCCCATGCTTGAGATTTTGTTCCAACAATAACTTAATGACTTCTTTGGGTGGTAGAGATTCAGCAGAAAGGTTGCACCTGCATGTATTTTCAATTAATGAATGTAAAATAAAGTTTTATACACTCCAAGTGATTACTTTTTACATTTTTCTTTCAATAGTTGCAACATTTTCAAAACAAGTTAATTATTATTTATTTTAGGGGTAGGTAGTGCAGGGCTACTGACTGGAGGGTCCAGATGCTGATACTTCTGGGTGCCTTCAACTTAACCCAAGTTCTGTGATTTTTAATGAACAAGATCTTTGTGGGAAGCTACAGGGAAAAGAAATGCCTAACCTGAATGTGTGGATTTTTTATGCTATGTAAGTTTAGTACTTGCAGGGTGAAAGCTGTTTCTTAACCTGGGGAACCAAGCTGCTGGTAGATTACTATGCTTGGAAATTGTTTAGCTATTGAGGCCAAGTTCGACGTATTAATAAGGTACTTGATGTGATGTAAACAATGATTTGCTGCAAAAATTATTCAGTTCATTTTAAGCAAAGTCATTTTGTGGGAGGTCTGGTTTTTCTATCAATACACATGTAGAGATCTAAATCATGCAAGAAGTAATATTAATTCAATAGAATTAATATTTTTTGAACATTGAATCTTGCCCATAATTTAAAATAATGTGAAAGTGACCGCAGACAACTCATTTCTTTTTTCTCCTCCCCGCACTTCTTCTCATTGATCGTATAATGATGGAATGATGTTGAAATGGCTGGAACAGTGTCAATAAAGAATGAATATATTGCTGATGAACTTTATATTAAATTTTCGCCTTCCTGACGGAAGTGAATTAATTTTTCGGTTATTTAATCTCAAGTTAGATATAAGCTAATGAAGTATGACTCCAATTAAGTTGAACGATAACAGACCTATTGACAAGACAAAATTAAATATGATAAGAGGAAAACAGAAATATATTATCGCGTAATGATAAAATCGGAAATATATTCATTAATAATGGATAGGCATTTCTACACGAGTGTAAGGTGCTGGTTTTACAATAATATATTTTACGGGATATTCGTTGGAGAATCACAAGAGACAAATTAAAAAGTTCGATTCGAACAATTGGAGGTGAGTAAAATGTAATGGTCACTAAATTTTAAACTTGCAAACATTTTTATTAAAAATGTGTAGTCATAAAACCATTAATCAACCAACACATTAATCACCCGCGTCCGTTGCCCGGGAATCGAACCCGGGACCCTTTGGTCATTAGGCCAACGCTCTACCCACAGGACTAGTGCGATCCACTTAACATCAATAAAGAAATCAGGCTATCTATACGAGCTAACACTTCCACATGCCACCGCCCTGCAAGAGACAATCGTGTATCTATACTTCGCGTCTACTAATTACAGGTTTCTTAATATGGAACTAGAATCACACTCAGGTGTTCTACATGTATCCATCATGGTTGTTGCCAAACTCTAGCCTTAAGCGCGGTATTCATGACGTGCAAAAAGGTATTTTGTGTGTATTGCATTTCCTTCATTTCCTCTTTCAAAAGATATAGTTCCCACAAATAAAATAAATATTCTGTTAGATTCGCAATCGGCAATATGCGATAGAGATACCGTATTTAAACATTCAGGAATTCATTTAATAAAATAGATAAGGGTGTAACGAAAATGTGAACATAGTTTTAATGATAGTTGTAGTAGCTCTACAATAAGATATGAGTTTTGACATCTAAGTTGTTGTATTACAACCTCCACAAACACCCAACCTATTAACGTTCTTATATTACGCATATGAAGTCAGATTCAAGTGTCGTTGGACACAGAAAACGGGAACTAGATTTTGGCAGAAACTATGATGGATATATGTAGAACACGTAGTTAAAGTTTCAATTCATCATCTATTACGGTTACTTAAACATTTGAGTTTAAACAAACCCATGAAGGACGCCGATCTGCCGTCGGGGACTACGGCATAGAGAGCGATTTCTCTTTTCCTCCTCTCCCCGCTCCCCCTCACCTATGCGCGCAGCCAGGGGACTCGGGTGATTTCAATGCACGCAGCATTTAGACAACGAAATAATTGTTTTACCGCTGCGTATTAAGCGATCAACAGTCGCAAATAGCGTCGTTATAGTCATCTAAATTTTTCTCACCGAATGACACTTTCGGCGCATCTCTAGAGCGGAGGATAGTGGTGGTGGGACCTAAATAAGAATAGTGTTCTCCTCTTCGCTGTTCCAATTAGATGCCTTTGGTTCCGTTTGACGTCAATCCGCGTCCTTGGCCACCCTCTAACTGACCTTGAGCGACGCTTCGCGCGCCAAAAATCTCGGAATTTGACCTTGAAGTCCCGATTTCCCTTTTTGTGTGTCGGCGAGAAAATCGACGAATTTGAGAGATAGTGCCCAAAGGGTTAAAATATGACCTTGAATTAATGCGGCCGGAGCGGCGCTGTATTCGCTTCTCTCGGGGGAATTGGCGCCGATTCGAACTGAGTAGTCGCCCGCTAACCCTTCTTTCGCGTACATTTGGGATGTCAGTGTGGCGCTTATTTTCCCGACCGACGGCTGGCGTGTCAATGAAGTAATTGCATATTTAATTGTGATTGATTATGAATTATTTAGTGCTACTTCCTCTGAAAATGGAACTCAATTCATGAGACCGAGTAATTCACGCATGCGACAGAGAACACGCTATTGCTTCACGAGGATGTCGGTGGTTACCTTATCGTTAAGTCAGTGATCTAGACATGATTAGAAGGTGAAATATTTTATGATCTCCTTGCCCGAACTTGTGCATAGAGTCCGGAATATTAAATACAGCTCACTATTAGTTATGTTGTTCCCGAGCCTCCGCCTTCACTGGGTGCTTTTATGGGGGTTTTCCGAACCTGATTGAATTGACTTCAGCCTGCTGATCTTATCAACTTAGTGCTATCACTGTTTGCACTTGTCCCTTGAGCCAATTGCACTTTAGAAAAAGACAACGGCGAGTTTGTTTAACAGTGGTCGTGGAAATAATAATTTCGCCACCTGGGACTGTGTTGTGATTCTGGGTCCAAATTAAGAAACCTTTAATTAGTAGACGCAAAGTAAAGAGACATGATTGACTCTTGCAGGGCAGTGTCACGTGGAAGTGTTAGCTCGTATAAATTTATTGGTTTGATTTTAATCTTTTGGTGAATTCTTCATTGATGATAAAGGTTTGGTGGTAATGCTTGAAAACGTCAGTGCCAATGGCGGCGGGGTAACGTCCTCGTCTACCAAGTCAAGGGTCGCAGGTTCGATTCCCGCCTGAGTGGGTTTTTCCCGCATTGGTTAGTATTGTTGTTACTGTTGTGTTGTTATTTTTGTCCGATGTAAAGTGCTGTTTTCGGACCAAGACGAATATATAGATGAAAATAAATAAAATTACCTTTCCTGAGATTGGAAATGTTTTATAACTCCAATTCATGCTTCCTCTTATTTTTTGTCCACATTAAAGTAATTCTCGTTTTATCACACTTGAATTAACTCTGACTTCTCTCAATACACAATTAAAAGCAAATCTTGCTTGGATTCTCTGCTGGGCAGATATTCTCAAATGAAAATGGTTCATTTATTCCTCTCGTCTCGTACGCAGGAATCTCTTCAGAAACTAGGAATGATATAAATTTTAAAAATCACATGTGATATTTTGGAAAATCATAAATATATTTTTTTCATTTATCAGTCTGAAATAGTACAGGTGATTGGAGATAAACACACTGCTGTTCTCGTCCCTTTCAAGAGAATACCAACTTTAAGCATCTCCATAGCAATGTTTAACAGGTCACCCTTTGATCTCCTAGCTCAGGACACAGTACCTTTTCCATGCAACAGTCCATGAAGAAAGAGGTGCCACAATCTATAATGCTTTTCAGAAGAAACTGGAATTGTGATGCTTCTTATATTACATTGTATTGAGGCCCTACTTGCATAAAATACAATCTATGCCACTTATAATCTGCCCCAGTGCTCTTTGGGAGAAAGCAGAAAAATAGATTGAAGACGTAATCACTTCCTTGTATATCATCCCATGACTTGGGCTTCCGCATGGTTTAATAGTGGATTCATTCCATCAAAAGAATCACAGCTTATCACCCTGAACTCAGGAATGTCATTTGAAGGCCTCTATAAAGAAAGAAGAGAAGAATTAAATATTTTATTAATTTGTGAATTCAATTTTAATATAAATAGTTTATGACTGAGCTCACAAGATATATAAGATTTTGGGTTCATTTTCAAATAGAAAAGAAACATGCTAAGCTTAAGATAGTCACAGCTGGAAAAATGATTTCCAGTACAAAGATTTTTCAATCACTCAGCAATAAAAAATGAACAGAATAGAATTTGCAAAAATGAATACCTAAGTAATTAGAGCACAATCAGAATGAAAGTACAAACAGATACCATTTTATTAAAATCAGCATTTCTGTTTTGGTAGATGGCTCTATTTAGCTTTTAAATGAAAATGAAAGAACAAAAATTCCACCTTGTGCAATAGTTGAAAACATCATATTTATATGGACATAAATAATTCTGTTAGCTTCCTGCACGCATTGCACCAGCATTTTAGTGGATTGTTGGTTCTTAAACATAATACATGAAGGTTCCCAACTTCCATTGTTGCCTGGGAACGATCATTACCTTTCCAGCTGGAATAAGCAGTGGGTACAGTGGTGCATCAGCATTATGTGGGGGCGTTGAGGGAACTGGGGATGAAGACGTCATTGGAGGGACTAAAGTGGAGCCAGGGGAAGGAGGCAAGAGCGTGGAATTGTTGACCACTGATCCGCTAGCAGGGGGCGAAATTGGTGGTGGGTTGGGATCTGTAGAAAAGAGTGGTTGCTGTCTGGGGTCCGGCTCAATGCACCCAACCAACCAATGGGTGGTCACCCTCCCCTTTCCCTTCAGCTCCACCTCCCCCCTCTCCTCCAACTGGAATGTTCCCAACTTCTCCAGTATGGCACGATTGGCTCCACTGACATGTATCCTAAGGGCTGGTGATGGATGGATAGAATGGGGGAGGAAATATCACTAATAAGTCACTTCTACCTGAGAATCATTAATAAAAGTGCTCTACAAACATGAATCAGTAGTAAATCCCCATTACACTTCAATGCTACCAATGTGAAATATATGAAAATATTGTCGATATCAATACAATCAATGCTGCAAAAGAATGTGAAATCTCTGTCCATATTGTAATATTCTACAAGGCTATTCCTTTAAAACATATCCTTAAATGGATCTGCTATATTCAATCAAATATATTTTCATTAAAATATGCTCACATCACAAAATTTGTATTAAAAACCATGAGTAGAAGAAGCATCTCCTTTTATTATATATTGATAGAGATAATTTTCATTTTTCTTAGGTGAAGAATCAATTACTACCACCACAATGAAACAATAATGCACGCAAAGGTTGGTTTTGTTAGGTGAGGGTAGTTCTCACCCAAGGCTACCAAATGACCTGTGAAAGTCACACATCAGTTTAATAAGGGAGTCCAGTTTCATTCCCTGATCCCATTATTGTTAGTGAATAAATAATTGCACTAAAACTTACGTTCACCTGTAGATTCTAAGCGTGAAGCTGTATTGACTGTGTCTCCGAATAAGCAGTAATGTGGCATTTTTACACCTACTACTCCGGCACACACAGGACCTTTGAATGAAAGGTTTTTCAAAGAAAGATTACACACAAAAATAATTACAAACATAGTAAAATCATGTAATTTCCTAAGGGTTGAGATTGGTAAAAAAATATTAAAAAATCACTTTTATTGCTCACCAGAATGTACTCCAATTCTGATTCTCAACTGATCATCTGGCCTGTGCCGGATATTAAAAGAAGACACAGCATCAAGTATAGCTAAAGCCATTAGTGCAATTTCTTTAGCATGTGCATCTCCATTTCGAGAAGGCAAACCTGACACCACCATATAAGCATCCCCTATAGTTTCCACCTAGAGTAACAATGTTTAATTTTATTATTATTGATAGTAAATAAATTAAATTAATAAAGAATGTTTATTTTTTTACTTTTTTGGCGATAATTTACTTTGTTTTCCAATGTTTTGAATCCTATGCTGGGTATATGATCAAGAAGTGCAAAGTATTTAAACATTACTGGTTCAAGTAATGCATCTTGTCAATAAAAGTATCAATCAATCTCAATTTATTCCATAATAATGAATAGGATGTGAAATATTGGAGAGGACTATAAACTATCACAGAGAAGCCAAAAATCATCCTATAATGAAATAAATACTGTGGAAATAAAAAAACAGTAAAAAATTGAATATATTTTTTAGATATTTTCAAAAACTATTACACAGTTTTGTGGACTTAGAAGTGACTCTGCAATGCAAATGCCAACTTTCCCCCCATTCATTTCCTTCTGAAGCTCATCACACTTTACCCCTTACATTGACATTTTTTTAAGCTTATGCCATTCATTCCCACTTCTTTGTAAATGGTTCTTTAGATAATTATTTTAGTCACCAAATGGTTTTACCACAACATGTACACAAATTTTAACCAAACACTTCAATTGTTTCACCTGGCATAATTTATGCTACCCAAGCATAATGCCTCAATTAGACTTTGTACTACTTGATAATATTGTTAATTTTTTAATGAAAAATCTCTCAGGCTCCTGTCTTGTTCGAGAGAGCTTTCTCTATTTCATTAACCACACAAAACTAACATTAAGGTTAATTGAAACCTAAACTAAATAATATTACATTTATAAACAGATTCTAATTCATTCACTATGAAGCAAACTTTACTAGACATAGTAAAAATTGAGTTATCAAATAACAAATTTTCTTATTTATAAAATTATGTATGTCTATTTCCTAAATGAAATTATGCACTGCTCAGTCTGCATTATTTTGGTATTTGAAATTTAGCAATAAAAAGTCCCCTTTTTTGGTTAGCCAGAGGTTGAACATATTAAATGAGAACAGAGAATAGAACAGACTATAATTTAATTAAATTTCATTTAATGTCTTTTACTGCATCAGGCATTAAACCATTAAAGTTTTTATTATGCATCAAAATTATGTTATCAATCTTGTTTTTTGTTCTACAGGTGAAAAAAAATGCCCCCAATTTTCTAAATTTTAATATTCCAAGGGACAGCATGATTTCTCAAACCTTAAGCAGAGACATCTCTTGAATCATTATGTACAACATATATAGACGTATTTATATGTGATTTATTACTAAAAAGAGCTAAAATAAACAATAATAATAAAAAATGAAATATCTGCTTACCTTATAAACGTCATAAAAACCTATAATCCTGTCAAATGTGCTGTAGAGATCATTGAGAAAGTCCACTACCTGCAGAGGATAAATTCTGTTTAGATACATTGTGAAGCCTAAAGTAACAAAATATTGAATTCAATATTTAGTACACAGGTAAGCATGCACATGCTATACTTCCACTATTTTTATATTAAAAATAAGGGAAAACAGAAATATGAACTGAAATTGAACTGCAATGTAATTAAAATACATTGTGATAATTGATGGAATTTGTAGTAATGAGTTTTCAGTTATCAATCGATTGAAAAATGCCCAATATCGTCGTCCCAGTTTGCTCTCTCTGATGGTACCATCTATCTAAGCTGTCAATGTGGATGAATTAGCTAAGTTCCTTACAGCCTTCTAGCAGGACCAACTCTGCTCCTTCTCCCAAACACATTACTTGGATGTCTATTTGAGATAAAAGGATGAAACTACTTCACCCACTAAGACCTTTTAATGAGTAAGAGAATGCAGGAAATCATAACTAGCCATGATTTTTAACCAAAATATGAGTGGGATACATAATTAGAATGATGATGAAAAATCATATCACTGTGTATAACTGGTTAAAAGTTGGCCTTATTTATGTTTATACAAAAATACTTAACAAGGAGATAAAATATAATAGGGAGAGGGAGGAAGGATGCCCATTTAAAACCTCATGGGGTTGTCATCTATGACAAGATGAACATCTAAGATGCCCCTGTTATCATTAAAAAAAATTCTGGACCTTTTAAATTTGTGTGTATTGTTTTTATAAGGTTAGGAATTCTTTATTGGATGATTCAATTCAAAGAGATATCTTCAGATTAAAATGAATTAATATCTCCTTAAGGAAATAATATATATAAATAATCTCCTCAAGAAGTACATCGAGACACCCTTAGCACCAACATTTTTTGGGAAACTAAAGTTGACACCAAGAAAGGAATTTTCTCCATTATCCTAAATGGTTGATTCATACTCTGCACTAAGAGCATGATCAATTATTCTCTAACCTATACAAACTGATGTTTGGAAAAGTACTAGGAATATATTATGTCATGCATGTAAGATAAATAGAAAAGAAATTAAAATGAGAAGATGAATGGATAATCTTCAGAAAACAGAAATAAAAATAAGTTTGGGTTTTGAGAAATTTGATTATGTGTGGTGCAATCGAATAAGAATATTTTTTGTCTCCCAAGTACCTCCTTACAAAAGCTCAAAAGAATTTCACTTCAAACAAAATTTTGCTTGTTTTTAGTAGTATTAAGATAAATAATTTAAAAAAAGTTAGCCATATTCCATTCAGAAGCATCAAGCTAAGTTCATCAAATACATAGACAAAACTAATGTTTGGCCATTTAACATGACTTTACCTGCATTGGTGTGCTTTGGGCACATAAGGCTGTGAAACCCACAATATCACTAAAATAAACAGTCACACATTCAAACTGTTCGGGCCTAACAACCTGTCCAGCCATTAATTGCTCTGCCACTTGCCTTGGAAGCACCTGGAATACAATTAGATCAAAAATGAATTGGAAAGATGGCAGTAACGACCAATGTCCAAGCAGTATACTTACACAATCAATAATAGGTATGTATAAAAGAAAGCAGTAGATTTGCATTAAATAAAATTACAATATTTGACATGAATTCTGCAACCAATTAAAAGATTATTTTTTACTAGCAAAATGACAAAATGAACAAATCACAGTCAGGTTACAGACAATCCCTGAGTCTATTAACCCATCCTTTAAGGCCAAAGAAACTCACTGATCACTGCACAGCTGAAAAAGATGAGGTTTCCTCAATTGGACTAAATGCAGACATTCATATTTACTTTACTGAATACTGCGTTCAGATAAGTTAACAATTCCATCAATTTCTGTTTGGGGAACAGAGTGGCTGATCGGTATGTATGGTGATGTATGGATGAAGACAAATATACAGTGGAATGGCTAAAATTGTACTCAGTCTCACTGTTCAGCATAGTATGAGTACCAATATAGGTTGTTCAAATTTCCATTGCATCACACTACCCACCACTCTCCGTCTTTCTTATATGGAATGAATATTAATACATTATTAAGGGATGACTGATTAATCAGTACTGATTTTGGTGTAATATATATTCTTCCAAAAATAAACTCTGGGGCGAATGTAGACAGAGTTAGTGAATTAAAAAGGTAATTTGATGCTATTGTCTATTAACATATAGAAAAGTCTCACTGTGCTTACATATTTTATTCCAGAGCTTGTTTCTACATAGGCGTTTGAATGGAATGTTTTAGAATAGAGCCTAGAACTCAAGTGATGCATCAATACAGAAATATGTAGCAGAGTTCCACATTATGTACGCCTCCTGTCATAAAAAGAGACCTTTCAGGCGTGATGTGGTGGAATATCATAATTAATTAAAAATTGCCAATTTTTAATTAATTATGATATTCCACCGTATCACGCCTGAAACACCTATTTTTATGACAGTAGGCGTACATAATGTGGAACTCTGCTACATATTTCTGTATTGATGCACCAGTTCAGTTCTTTTGGAAATTTTCAATTAACCTACTGTCATAATTTTGAAAAATGATATTTGATAAATATGTTAATTTTGCTAAAAATTTTTTTATTTATCATTACTCCGAAAACAGCACATTTAGGCCTTTATATTGGACTATTAACAATGATAACAGTCTTGACGGACGACCAATAGCGGAGTTGAGTGTCTGCTTGTGAAGACCTTTAGCAACGGCATTGCGACGATTCCCTGACTTGGCACCAGCAGACTATTTCCTATATCCAAAAATGAATTCCTCCTTTAAAGAAGACCACCATGGCACCCTAAGTGCCGTCAAAGAAGAAGTTAAACGGGTACCCTTAAGGATCTTCCCGAATTTGCCTACCAGGGAACCTTTGAGTTGTTGTAAAGCTGCTAACAGAAGTGAATCGACGTTCAAGGGATGTACTTTAAAGAATATTGAGGCATTGTAACAACATCTCAAATAAATCTATTTTTCCGAAACTTTTCTCGATACTTTTTACACAAATCATGTAGATTTACTCCTGCGTGAGGTGAATTTGGTACCACTGATTGAAAGTGTCTATGTAGTAGTAACCATAATTATAAGATGAATGTATAGGACTGCTCAAATGCTTCCTAAATCTAGCTAAAATTAGATAAATTAAATATTACCATCAGAGGGGTCCATATAAAATTTCATATGCATAAACCTACTTGATATAGGAGTTCTTCAGATCTCCGTTTCTCTTGACTTAGCTGCTCAGTTTTTTCACTGACAAGAGCCTCCAAGTTAGTGGCATACTGTTCCATCCGTCTCAATAAATCATCCATCAGATTTTCACAATGGCTTCTGAGAAAATTAAAGACAAAAGTGGCATATCAATGCACTCATCATGAGGTTTCCATTTCTTTGGAAAGATTAACCAATAATGTATATAATAACTACTACCCTGCAACTGTACATGTACAATTTACAAAACAGACAACTGTGCAAAAAATGCTTATCTTACATAAAAATGGGCTTTTAAATTTTTACACACATTTCAAAATTGCCAAAATAATATCAATCCCTTAAAAATTACAATTTTAAAAAATGGTTATGATGTTACTGAAATGTTGTCAGATATTCCATCAGGCAGCTTTGTCATTATGCTGAACTCTACAGAAATTGAATATTTCATAACAAAATGTAGGTAATGACCAAATTACATGAAGAAAAGAATCAGGAAAATAATATCATGATATTTTTGTATCCTTTGCAGATTATGTGATTTCAAGCAGCATGATCACATTCTGTTAGAAATTAATGAGCATACTATCTAAAAACAATTTTCCAAAATTCAGTACAATTATTTAATGTTTTAGGAGAAGATCAAACCAACCCCTGCACTACCTTCATTAATTAATCTCTAGGAATTGCAGTTTGGACCAAAATCAATAGATTGCACTCCCATTCTCATCATTATTTTGTCATTACTTATCTAATTGTTAGTGCCTTGTTTGCTCTAAAAACAGTCACCCTGTTTGCCATTCTTGGCGACAACAGTTGCCAACATCTTTTCATGAAGTAACAAATTTATAGTGGCATCATGTAACATTCCACTCACTTCATTAGTCTCTTCACGACAACAGAGCGAATCCCTTCAAAAGTCGGCCTCTCCTCTGGAGTGTCTGACCAACAGCGCTCCATCAACTCGTGAAGCATTTGCTCATCCTGACAGCCATCGCTTATGCTTCCCCTAGAAGCACCTCGATCCCCTGCCATGACTCCCAGGACGACAGTGGGGCGAAATGGTGGGCTGCTCCTCTGTGAGACTTGCTCCACAATTTCTACTCTTCCATATTTTGGGAGAGAACACAAGTGGATTAAGAAAACAATCCAAATTCACATCACACTCAAGCTTATGAAATAAATTTCATATTTTACTTAATTGGTGAAACTTATATCTGGAATTTCAAAGCATAAATTTACATACTCTGGGAACTAATTCATGATGCATTTGCATTTAATTGATGCATCTTTGTCATACTAATTGATGCATCTTTGTCATACTAATTAATGCATATTTACATCAATTTGTTACATCGGTCACAGGTATTTTAATAATGGTTCTGTCCATACTAGCTCAAAATTAAGTAATCGAGATTTATAATTATGAATGTGATTTATAACATTCTTAGATACATTAAAGATATTAGACACATGATGCTCTACTTTGAAAATTGTTTCTCTAATAATTACAGAACCAAACTATGTTTTATCAACTACAGGACATTACAAATAAATAACATATTACATTATTGTTCATGTAAAAATCTCATAGTAATTAGAAGAATTATTACTCATTACTTATCTCATTACAACTCTATGGTAAAACATAATAAATACAAACAATAAACACATAAACATAGTCAAAGGCCACTGAAATGCTCAGTAGCTTTTAATGTCAACATTTGGGAGGAATGAAAGGACTGCAGTGACGAGCATTAATTGAGTGATTAGTAAGTTTCTCTTTGAGTCTTCACCATAAAGAGGATAATCAAAGTCATTGTTGATTTAGCGTATTCTATTATATGCCTATACTATTTCCTACATACTATACAATTAATTTTATTTTTCTAAACTTAGTATTTGATCATCAAATTGTTTTTAAAAATTAAATACAAATCCAAATAATGGAAACAAGTCTTTTATAAATATTTATGTGGGTCATGACAACAATAAGAATGGAATTGCATCAAAAGAAAATAATAAATAGCAGCTTTAATGCAGTTTTACTGTTACTCAAGTAATATTTTACATACATTATTACAATAATCTTATAGAGAAAGCAATGTGCAGTTTTCATCAATGGAAACCTACAAGACAAGTTGTAGTTTGTTTAATGTATATTTACTGTTAAAATGCAGTCACCTCTCATACCTTAAATGGTGCTTCTAACTAGCGTTTAGGGAGAGCCTTTTGGCTTAAATTTGCAGAAAGCATTCATTATATGATGACTAGACAAACTTTGTACTTTTCCACATGGATATAATTCTACACATCCAATGTTTTTATATCATGGTCCCCTTTGTTTTACTACACATACTAACCATTGCTTATCCCTCCTTCTCACCTGTCATCTCTGACAAATATTTAAATGGCTCAGTTTCACAAAATCAAATTAATGCACCAATGAAACTGATATTTGTTTCACTAAAATATTACTTCTATTTATTTTCAGCCATAGATATTAGCAGAAAATGCTTAAACAGCTGCTGCTATAATAAGGAAATTTCCCATGGATTCTAATGACTGATGGCAATGACAGACATGGTGCCATTTTCTTTGCATATTTCATAAATATTTTGCCCTGCAGGAAAAGGAAACATTCGATTTCCGCAAGTTCTAATTCAATTCCTTCGCAATAATCATTCCCTGAATTCCTTCTTTTGATTAAATTACTAACATCCTTACACGTATGCAACACTCAAATACACACCTGAGTATGGAGCTTAATATGCGTAAGGGGCCCATCCTTAAATTATGCAAGTCTATTTACGGGTTTTATTACCCATTCCCCCACTTTTAATGATATATAAGATTTGAAATACTCCCATCTGATGTGATTGTCGGTGTTACCATTTACCAAATGCAACTTTCCTAAAAATGTGGTTAAAGCTGTCGAAGTATACTTCACCGTGATTATTACTGATCAGTTCAATTTGTTTGTGCTTAACAAATGAAACCAATATGTAAATAGACAATTTAAAAATTAGTTGCGCATTTTGATGCAATTTTACCAGGCAACACTATGAATGCCTGAGTTAACTAAAGTATGAGTATGATTTGATGGTAAAAATTTTATGAAAATACCAGAAAGAATCTCAAGTAACTTATCAGTCAGGAAATTGGCATGGATAATTATTTCTTGGAAGATTTTTCAATGACCAAATACAGGCCTTCCAAGAAATAATGAAAAAAGATTAACCCTTCCAAGGTTGATAGTCACCAATATGATGTTGTTCCACTTTAACCCCAATCAAGGGAGATGACAAAGTTCATAGAAACATTTCATTACATTTACTGTGTTGACAAATTTTCAATCACCAAGATTCATGGCCATCTTATTTTATGATCTGAATATCAAATTTATATTACTCACCTTGTGCAGTGAGTGTATGACTAGCAACTTCAAACGGGCCTCCTCGCACTAAAATTTCCTCCAATATGATAGCAAAACTGTACACATCTCCTTTCTGAGTTGCAGGTGGAACACCAGCTGGATTCATCAATGTTTCAGTCAACAACTCTGGAGCTACCCATAACAATTCTACATGAAAAGAGAAGTGAGGAAAGATATATAATGAAAATCAGTGGACCTGGTAATTTCACGCCATGATAAAATTGATATGTTTCAAATTTTAGTGATGGGTTGGTTTAGTTCTTCAGTTTCTAGTTCCAATGATTTTTGATACAAGAACCAGAACAAAAATTGAAATGAAAAACATTGGTTCTGGATCAATTAGAGTTATATATAACGTGAAAACCCAATTGTGTTTATACTACTTCATTTTCATGTGTTCCGGTTACCCATTTATTCATAGCAGCATATGTTGGAACAGACGTCACCTTATATATATGCACTTATAGTAAGAGATTTGTTTTTTAAGTGGGAAAATATTAGCTCTGGAGCTAAGTTCATGGTCAATTAATCCCAATGCCAAATAGTTACATTTGTGATGTGTAGGAAAATATCTTCACTGCAGCATAGATAACTTAAGATTGTGCCTTCCAATAATTTATTACTGGCACCTGACACAGGAGACATTCATATCTTCATATCTCCAAAAGTTTACCAGATAGAATGTCAACAAGCTAGGCAACACCTGCATTGCATTGAAAAATAGGTCCTGACCTTGACTTATTATAAAAAAATTACATCCCAACGCCTGAAAAAAATCCCAATGCAAGTCATAATGCCTAAATTTTTTAGTAAAGATAGGCTTGTCAGGGTTTTAATTATTCAGATAATTATTTCCTTTCCAACCTGGATAATCGAGAATCTGTCTCATTATGTCACAAAAGTAATCTGTAATAGAAATCAGTCATCCTAAATTGCTCATGATCAGTTGGACAGGAGAATAAGACATAAGGACAGGGAATAATAATACTGCACCTGCTTATGTCATAGTAATATCAGTAATTTCTTATGACTTGAAGAAATGCTACATTAAAAGCTCCGCTGGGAGGTGTATTCATATGGATGAAGGCATGCATTATGGTATATGGCTAAGTTACTTCTGAACTACCCACGTATAACTTTGACTTTAACTATGATATTAATTTTCATTTGTTTAGATGTCTTAGAATCCCAACAAAACAACTGTAAACATATGTAAAATTAAATCATGTTTTTTATTAGATATTGTACAAATTATGTTTTTTAGAGGATAATAAGATAAACATACAAATAACTCCTAATAAGATGATGTTTTCTTTGAAAATCTTCAAACTTTTGTTGATTACTGTACCACTTAATAGCTTACTTTCTATACATTCATTGGAGCTATTGCATCTGAAACTGAAACCAAAACAAAGAGACAACTCTGCATTGGAAACACATGTAAAGAAAACCAACTATCAAATTTTTAATAAACTTTCCCAAATGAAATTAATGTCTTTTATACTTTGATAATATTCCAAGAAACTGTGGGAGATGCCGCAACAGCAACTTTTAACTGTCAATCTCAATGAAAGCAACATTACTCGAACAATGAAAGCACAAGGAAACGTAATAAATACTAAAATTTGAAATGGATACATGCATTATTATTAATAGTGGTAGAGAAAATTATGCCATAAATATTGCTATGAGATTTTAAACATCTGCGATGTAATATCATATGCATAAATTTATGTAATAAATAATAATATTCATGACATGAGAATAATATATTATTTATTTTATAACTATTAAAAGTGGAATGATAAATTCTATGATTTTTTGGCTCAACTTGATGGAACCTCATGATGAAAAGTGAAAAATAACAACTTTGTAAGAGACCTGATGATGTTGACTATTTGATGAAACCGACTGTTTTTAAAATACATATCAGTGGAACTTACAAAGTTGTTTTTATTATCTTTTCAGAGGCAGCATGTATTATTTAGGCACTAGATACAGGCTTATGTTTCAGAGAATGCATGAATTTATACTTGAAATAATTCAAGGGAAGAATATTTGGGCATGGCAATATTTTAGTCATCACATATACATACTCGTGTAAAATGCTGCATCCCTGGGTGGATATGGAGGTGATGGTGTTGTGAGGGTTCTCAAACCAAAATCTGATATTTTGAGAACAAAGCGACTGTCAATGAGGCAGTTACCAGACCTCAGCTTCCCATGAGAACCGACTTCGCTTGAGTGAAGGTATGACATTCCCTGCACAAGAAAATATAGATTACATTTCAATGTTACAATGCTATGTTTAAGTCAGCTGAAAGACAGAAATTATACAGACTTATGAAAGCCCTTTTTTTCTCCATATTAGTATGGTGTTGACATGTTGTAGGAAAAATCATGCAAAAAATAGGGGAAAATTTTTAATTTCACTGTTGATTGACACAAATAAGGGCTAATTATAATGTTAAATCTCAATAATATGTTGACTAAGACACTCATTGGCCTCTTTAGAGAAGAATTGAATTATTTTAAGTACATTTATATTTTAACCAACTCAAGTTAATACATGCAATCAAACTATCCATTAATTTCATATCACAAAAGGATGACTTGAGAATTAAAAGTTCAATTAATTTTGGACATTTACCTTGAGGATGTCATGAATGAGAGACATTCTAAAATTCCAATCCAAGTGGATGTGGTCATTGCCAAGAACATCTCTTAAGGATCCTCTATGACAGTATTCACTTAATATTAAGATAGTTGGAGGATCCACACATGCCCCAATAAAGCGGACAGTATTCTCATGTGTCACATCTCTGACCTGAAATTAAAATAAATGATTATTGTATAGGTTGTCCAAAATACCAAGATATCAAAAGACATCCTTAGAAGTATGGTTTGGCTAAAATTCTTCGAAATATTTTAAGGCACAATGGTTTAATTTCAGTTTCACATATAATTTAATTTCAAGAATAGTAAAATTAAATTGAAAAAACTCATTAATTATACAAGGGTCATTTTTAAAAAATGACAATAACCATTATAAGGAGTAACATGAAACACACGCATCATAAACAGTTAGTTCATAATTATCACATGACCGCTTGTCTTACCTGCTTTATCTCCCAGAGAAGCTTTTTGTTAACATCGACCTTTTTCTTCATGACCTTTTTGATGGCTACTCTGGAACCCTTTGAAAAAAAATAATGTATCAATAATTGGATCAAAGAAATTTAAATGTCATATATTCTAATACAATAAATAATAAACCTTAAATTAGAATTTACGTAATCCAGAAAAAAGTTGCAAAACTTAATAGTAAAAGTAATCTCAAAAAGGGCAGTTCTGCATATTTAACTGGTAAAATATGAAAAATGATCTATATTTATGTAATTTTTTTCTGATTATAGAAGGAAAGATTATCTTTTCATTGGTAATAAGATGCTCCATATTGTAATGGTAATTTTCATTGTAAAAAGTGGTGGTATTTAATTGTTACACCATGTATATCACAATACTATTATACTCTTGAGCATAGACAAATATTTAGAGGTACATAAGTAGACTATTTAAGAATACACTTTTAAATAATTAAATGTAATATCAGTAAACTACATCTAATGAATGACAAACGTTAGGTCAGTGGTGTAAGACGTAAAAGTCACCAACTTGTTCATGCCCATGGGAAATATTTACCCACTAAATTGTAATTTTTATAGAACCTTCTATTCAGAGTAGGCTAATGGTGAAGCCACATCACTCAACACTATTCTGTCTCTGCCTTCTTCCATTCTCACTCTAATCATTGAAATAATAATGCAAATGACACAATGTCTCTTGCATTTTCATCAATTATCTATGTCTATCACAAAACTTATATTCTGCATCAGCCTCTCTTACCTTATGGATGCCAACTGTGGTGAAGACTTTTCCAGGCACCATTGACTGACTTGAAGAAATTGAACTGCAGTGTGGGCGGTTGCGGTCCAGAGCAAGCTCCTGAAACTTAATTATTTTCAATGTTTGTTGATGTTACAAAAAATTTCATAAGTAACTCATAAGAATATCATTTTCAATATTCCATAAAAGAAATAAAATTCTTTTTTTCCAAATATAGAGGATGATCTTAGTCCCAGATGGCCTTAAAGATAATCCTAGTCACCAAAGTTACACACCGAGAACATACTGAGGTGCATGCTGGGCATATTCTCATCACATAACTTTGCTGACTGTGAAGCTATATGCTGACTGCAAGGATCATTTCAAGTTTCTTATGGCTTGGAGGTTTGTAATTTAAACTGCAATACCTCCCTTTATATCTTCTTAATACTCTCTCAATATCTCGTCAATTAATACTGTACTGTGATTTTTTCACCCTTGTGTGGACAATTTTAAAGATACACCCTAAATCAACAACAAACACATCGATTTGGTCAAGTGATAATACACATAATATATTATTCTTAGGTAGTTAAATATATTTTTAGAAAACCTTTGTTTCAATTATTATTCCATACTTTTGTTGAAGCCATGGTTGACAGAAATACATGTTATCAATACACTTATTTTACACTTGAACAATAAACAGATGTATGTATCTTATCTTCCAGTTGGAAGAAAGGTATCATTAGAAAAGCTAACACCAATGAGTGCACTTTTTTGAGCTGAGATTTAGTGTTGACTGTTATGAAAAATATCTGGAAGAATATCTAGATAATTGAAATTAGACATGGGAAAACAAGCTGTATGGGACATGGGAAAACAAGTCCATTAAGCCACTGAATGCTAAAGTTATTTTCAATTTTTTCTCTTTTTCCAAGAATTGATCATTATTATATATGAAAATTTAATATTTTCAATTTCATTCAACTATGTACAAGTATTTTCTGGAAGAGGACCAGGTATACATGTTAATGCTAGATCTCATAGCAATAGCATCCCTGCTTAAGTACCACTACTATCAAGAAAAAACTAAATATTCATTCATTTTCATTTATTGTGGGTCGGGGTCGTCCAGGGGGTAGAGTGTTGGACTACTGACCAGAGGGTCCCAGGTGATATTCCCGGCCAAGGAACTCTGGACACCTGCAGCTCCACCCAAGCTAGTTGATTTTTCGGGTACCAGATCTTTCTGGGAAACCATAACCGCACAGGGAAAGGAACTGGCCCCCCTACCCTTATGTGTGAATATTCACATGCCGTCAGGCTTAGTACATGGGTGAACTCTACCATCACCTACCAAACCGACCTTCGAGTTGAATACTATGTTTATGGTTTTATATGTATATACAACTACTTACTTGTATATACTTGTATATACTATACTTCTATATTATGACTAAAACACTAAGGAGTGGACAAAAGTGCTAGAATATCTCATTCTAACGATCCTCTCTGTGATATTGTTACGAATGGTAAGAAATCTGCGGTGTGAAATTTTCAGATTCAAAAACGTCTCTTGACAATAGAGCGATTTCTTTTCCACAGTATAATATACAAGATATATTTAACAGGATTTTACCACCTTGGATATGCTGTGCTCTTTTTGTCCATAAACCTTAATCCCATAAATGTGGTTTTTTTCCTGCATTAAGCCTATTATTGAGATAAAAAGTCAGACCTAAAACAATTTAATTCATTATGTAAATATTTAAAGTTATAAGTTTATCAACAATAATATGCAAATGCATGGCAGAAAATATCTGTAATTCTTTGAATAAAAGTGCACAAATTATGGTACACATAACCCTATCCTGCATAGTATGCCTTGTGTATGAATGGTACTTGATATCATTTCACCAAAATATGCCCAATATTACACAGGAAAATTTCACTACTTACATAGACTTGTATATCATTGGTCTTTGATATTAGTGACTGGCCAATACTAAGTGAAAGGAACTGTATTGAAAAGAAAGGATTCCTGTATCTGATCGGACAGACTTGAGCTATGAGCCAAAGATGTTCTGATCAAGGGTGAACTAGGTCAGATTTTCTTTGTAGAGCCAATACAATGTAAATTTACCAAATCATGGAAATTGAGAAAATGGTATAATTTTTTTCCCTCTTACCAAATTCCTATACTACATATTAGGACTTTTTTTGGTTCTATCAGTCCATGCCACATCAAAATCACATTATACTTTCACAAATGGACAAAGACTGTTAAAATTTGTTTTTTGTTTGGGAAAACCATGATGCCAATGTAAATGGTATGGCATGAAGTTTCTATGATGATTTTGGATTTCCCATCCATCTTGTCAAATAACTACAAAATGGCAGTTCTTGAATAAAATCTGTGGCCTCCAATTCCAATACTTTCGATTGATGACAGATGACGATATTTGATTATTGGACACTATTTTCAAATTGTGTCATCTTTTATTTCACCAGTAGCTCCATAATTTCCTGATAGTACCATGAAACTCCCATTAATACTTTTAAGCTACCAGATAAATAAACCCTTTCTAATATGTTGCACATGAAAACAATTTTGCATTTGACACAGGATCATTTTTTAACCCCACAGAGGGGTGGGTGATTACCGCTATTAATAATAAGGTTAAACACCCCAATGCTCTCACTACATACAACCCTGAGATTGCAAACTGCACCAATTCTATCAGTAATGATACCAAACTATAAGCAAAAAATTGATGAAAATATTGCAAAGCATTTCTTCTGTTTCTTTTGATAGGATGACATGGAAAATCTGCTACCATTTATGAATGAAAGGACTAAAATGACCCTGGTATAACTGACTTCATACTCACATAATTATTAAGGGGATCAATTTCCAAAGTTTTGGCCTGATGCGTTGGCTGCTGTGTGAGGCCCAAGCGGGAAGAGAATGGCCTCCCGATCTCCCATTGAACCTCTTCACGTTTTACCCTCCAAGCCATATTATTTAAATCAGCTGCAACTCGAAGGTGCCTGAAAAAAATTAAATATTTTTTTGTGTAATTATGGAATATTCTATCTAATTGCATTGAAATTTGAAATAAGCATTTTTATATGGTCAAAATTATCCCAGTTATTTATACGCAATGATGAGAAAAACAAATTTTTTTACATGTGAAAATGGAGCAGATCTAAAAATCTGACAATACTTCTCTGTAGTTCATTTTATTTGTAACTAAACCCCACAACTTGCAATTTATAAATTGGCTGAAAACATTTTTTGTCAAGTATGGGAATTGGAAAGAAAATTTTCAAAGAAATTTAATATTACTATGAAAATTTCATTCTTCAAAGGTAAGGGGTAAGTTTATTTTTATTGGGTGTTTTATAAACAGTTTTACTGTTTTATTTTAAAATCAATGGAAAACATATCACAATGTGAATTATGGTAATTCTTAGAAAGAAAGAAAAACAATTATCTACCTATAGGTTATGCATGCTAATGTTGTAGTGAAGGCCAGGAAGATTCCAAGTGCAAAGGAAACATAGAGAACCACAACATGGGCATCTGTAAAGAGACAATTATGAACACATATCTAAAATTAGTTTTATGGTCAGAGTAGATTTGTACATGCGTAAATAATAGATGCTCACCATGTAACCTTTTTTCGTTCGACCCTCAGCTCCCTAGAAATCCATTCATTCACAATATAAATAAAAACGATCTTTGTGTGCGAGTGAGATAGTCAATGAAAGTAATTCACCTGAGGGGTCTATTCAGTAAGGAATTGAACTTGAGGAGTCTCATCTATGATGAAATTTTCATGTCAAGGTTTCAATGAGACCTGAATTTCATGTACGAGGAATTATCAAAGCTGTGAAGTAAAAATCTTGGTATTGCCAAGGAATCGTAATTCACAAACCTTACTGAATAGTCTGTCAGGACGAGAACTATTACCAGTTTGACTAAAATGGCAGGCTTATTAATTATGGTGGTTTCTTGGTTTGAATTTATTTTTAAATTTAATTGAAGAACATAAATATTATGTAAATTGTTAACCTAGTGAAACAGCTTACACAAGGTGTACCAATTGTTTGCAAAGCCTGTGTAGATGCCAGCACAGTCTGTGCATTCACCTTCACATATAACCACAGATACTGTGTAGGCAGCTACAAAGAGGGCTGCACTGCTGTGTGATCATTTGTTTGTGTATTACTTCTTGAGTTTAAGCATTTCCAAATGTATCACAGACTTGCAAATGTATCACAGACTTGCAAATGTATCACAGACTTGCAAATGTATCACAGACTTGCAAATGTATCACAGTTTTGCAATTAGCCACACCTCTTGTGAGCCCTTAGAATCCTAATAATTCACTTTTGACATTCAATCAGGTTTTCCAAAGTTCAACCACTAGAATTAATTGATACAACACAAAATGCTAGGGTGTATTTGAAATCTAATATCTTTGGCTTCAGCATTAGAAATAATTGTGACTGTTAACAATATGGCATAACTGGAGTTAAATTCAACGATAAAAAAATCTATGATGGGGAAAAAATGAGAGCACACAGAGAGTAATTTAACTGATTTTGAATTCATGAAAATTCATTATTTTAAACATATTTAGTAAATTTGCTCTAAAAACTCAAAGGTCTGACCAAAATGTCTAAGGAAATAAATCTTATATGTGCTTCCCAATAGTAAAGAAGTCTGCTGAAGTTTTAAATAAAGTTACCATGAATGCTGTTAATAACTTTTATTTGTATGGGCATGCAGAATCATACTACTGTCACAGCCAATTCATTTCTGATCAGACCATTAAGAGGATGAGTAGTTATCATTAATTAATAAATTAATATTTATTATATGATGCAATTAAAAAATCTTGTGAATTCTTAATAATATTTCTGTGGCAATTAAATAGAAATTTCAGGAGTTATTCAGGGAGTACCCTTTCCGCACCATTTCCCCGACAAGCTGGATCGTTGCCCATAAAACCACAGAATGGAATGTCAGGAGGAGGGCTCATACGACCACCTGGCCAGTGAATTCTTTTGCCCTCAACTGGTGAATAGGTTCGGTAAAGGCCATAATAATGTGCCACAACTTCGAAACGCCCTGTATCAGGGTCAAAATCTGACACTGAATAATCTGCATCCCTGTCCCCATTGTCATCAATGCGTACATGGCCTGTAATACCTGAAAACAATATTGAAACATCTATTAGAACATCAGGTTTATAGATATGATCTTAGTTAAAGTTTCTAGTAGTTATGATACCCAAGTAAATATTCATAGTCAATTTAATTGTTTTGGAGAAAGTAATTACATGAATATAAATATATGAATAGAAATGAATAACTTTCATAATGAATATTAATAAATAGCACCTACTGACAAAATTGAGATAATTTAAATGAATTACCCAGTTAAAGAACGTGGGTAGTAGAACAGATGATGTATTTCCAAATGTGCTGATTAAGAAATTCTGCCATAAATTATGTACAAATATTATTATGTATGCATATCTTTCTTCAGCATACAAGGTTTGTATAAAAAGTATTGATAACAATTTTTTCTGAACATGCATGGAGTGCTGAATTGAGACAGTCGATAAGTGTGCACATGATCAAAGATCATATTGGCATTGGTAAGATGACAGTGCTCCACCATTATCACTGAAAATTTGGTGGTGCAAAAGATCTGGGCTAAACTCATACTTTAGGTCTTGACAAATAACCAAGAGCAGAGTCGAGTGTCTGCTGGCAAATACCTTTTGCAATGAATTGAAGAAGACCCCGACTTTTTGGACATTCTCGACTTGGCACCAGCAGACTATTTCCTATTCCCAAAAGTGAAATTCTCCCTCACAGGACACCACCATGGGTCTCTAAGTGCCACCAAAGAAGCTTGCATGCATACTCTTAGGGACTGCCTGGAATCTGCCTACCTGTGACTTTGAGTCTTGGAAAAGTCACTGGCAAAAGTGGGTCAATGCTCAGGGGATGTACTTTGAAGAATTTTGAGGTATTGTAGCAACATGTGAAATAAATCAATTTTTCCAAAACTTTTCCCAATACCTGTTATACAAAACATGTATAGTGCGATGCTAAAGGATCACACCCATTAATAAAGGAGGTGAAACATTTGTTGCACTTATGAAGATTAAGCATATCTAATTCTGCCTCATCCATTCAACTTATTTATATTATCAGTCCAGCTTTTCTTTGATATTTGAGTGTACAATTTGGAGTTTAACTCACTCCACATTATAATATATTTAGAGGAGAACTGGAGACAAGAATGAAGGTTGGTGGACAATTCTTAAAAACAAATAGGTTTTCCAATGATCAAGCTTTAATTTGCCAGTAAGCCAGTTGCAGGTATTACTGAGCACATTGGAAAGCCAGCGAAATATATTTGGGATGAGAATTGATATAAAAAACAAAGGCTATGAGTTTTTTCAGAAAGAGGAAAGTGAAATTAAATATCAAAATAGGGGTTCAAAAACTAGAGAAGTTGAAACAGTTTACCTGTCTCAGAAGTGCTCTGGACCGAAATGGTCAAAGTAGCAGGAACATTAATTAGTAGCTTAATTGCATTAGGCAAAGAGATTTCACTAGGAGAAGGGAAATAACGACAAGGGATATTGGGCAAAGATGTTAAGGAAAGGATCATCAAAACTTTGATATGGAGTATGGTTTTGTATGGAGCGGATACATAGTCATTAAGACAAGACAATAAGTTTAAATTGGAGACTTTTGAAATGTGGGTTAGGAGAATGATAGAAAAAGTGAAAAGGACAGAAAGGAAAACAAATGAGGGAATGCTAGTCATGGTGGGGGAGGAGAGAGGAATGCTGGGAGAAATCAAAAAGAGGCAGGAAAGATGGATGAAGAGAATATTGATTGGCAATGGGATTTTAAAGAATTTTTTGAGGGGAGAATGTTGGGCATGTGAGGAAGGGGCAGGAATAGTAAGATAGGCATATTGGACAGAATGAAGAGAGGAAGGAAGTGTTCAGAATTGAAGAGTGTTTTTATTGTAATGTTGGATGGCAGGTTGTATCTTGTTAGAAGGGGTAAGGAAATGTATTGTTGTACTGTTGTATAATCTGTGTAAACCTATCTTAACTGGTAGAATAACAATAATAATATTAATACTTAAGAGGGTTGGCAGAGTTTTATTACCCCCACTGATGAGATAGGAATGCTTTGCTACTATTTTCATTTAGCACCAGATTAATATGTCAATATTTTGTTTGATAAAATGATGCAATGAAAAATTTCCAAATTAAGAAAAAATTTAACTCCTATATTGAAAATATGACCGGAAAGCTTACCCACAAAATCTCTATCCCACATGCGATGAGTGATGGCAGAACCATCTAATATTGAACCACCATCAGACAATGTCTCATTAAGAGCCATTCCAAGCAAATATACCCCATCATAAAAGGCACCAATAAAGAAGTTGACCTGAAAAGAATATTTGAAAATATTTATAAAATATTTGAAAGCGAAACAAAGGTAAAAGTAACGTATCGAAATTTTTAATAACATTTAAAATAAAGTTCAGATTTACACGGCTTAAAACCAATAAAATTAAAACACTCTGTATAATGTACACCTGTTGTGCCAGTTGAGTAAATTAAATGCATATATTAAACATAATCATAGCTACAAAATCTAGGCCTTAGTATGTGCTTAATCACATATACAGTATATCACATAAATTATGAATGAACAAAAAAGGAAGGTATTAAGGTAGTTTATATTTTTCATTTGCAAAAAATGTGATTTTGAATGATGATCAAATATTAGGTATAATCAAATCATATTGAATATGCATTCATGTGTATTTTGAATTTTAATGCTCAAAGGGTATCATTTCAGGCATAAAATTCTTGAGCATGAAATTTTAAAATTGTAGAAATTATTTAGTACCATTAAGCCATGTTCATCATATTCATAATGGAAACGAACATGCTAAGAAAAAGAACGTGGATTCTTACTTCTTCATTATCTGAGAAAGTGTAGTTATAATCTTGCTTTGCTTTTTCTTTCACACGTTGTGCAAATTCACAGAATTTAGGGCTGGTTGGTTGGAGGAGTGAAACCCTAAGAAGAGCTTCATATGCAGTTCGAGCTGCTTCGTCATCACCATCCTTCAGTTCCCAGCCATGGTCCCCCCAGTAGGAACCCTTGCAATACAAGAAAAAGTATTGATGTGTGGCAATAGTTTATTAAATAATTAGGTTTGATGCTCTTTAAAGAAACATTGACTTCGAAAATGTTGTGTTAACTCCTGTAAAACAAGGTTGCAATGGCCATCGTTGATTTTTAATGAAGTAAATGTCCAAAGATTTATTGTATTAGGTGAACTACAAAAGATTTCACATTAGGCAATGCATACCCAACTCTAGGTCCTATGCTCCTGTACTTACTCTCCATCCAAGTGCACCACATGCTTTGGAAATGAAAAGCTAGGCACAGGAATCACAACAAAAGCTATGCTCTTCTTTCACAAAAATATAATATCTTCATCCTCTTTTAAAAGCAGACATTTTCCATCAATTACAAACGCCATGATACAATGCTTTCTCATTTCAGGGCGAAAACACTCATAGACTCCTAAGAGTATTTCTGCCCATTTTGGAAAACATGGGAATAACTGTCAAATTTCTATCAAAGCTCCTACCCAAATGCTAGAAAGGCCCACCAAAAGTAGCCAACCATCTCCACTCTGACGTTTGACGAATGCAGAAAAACCACACCACATTCCCATTACCACCCAAGAATAGCAGAAACTAAGGTGAAAAATCTGCCCACCATAAATAACATTCAATCAAATTCAATTGAATTAGCCATGAGGTATCATTAGGTTCAGCCTCCTATAAGTGCTCCTCCTTTGGCAGAGTTTACGGCAACACTTTGATAAATATCCTGACTACCAACAATCCTTGGACAAAGATTCTTCTCACTTCTTCCGGATTCAAAACCTCTACCTCTACGTGCACACTCGCGAATCAAAATTTAATAACTACTTCGGTGTGGTTCTCTTTGTGAAAGTTTCTTAAAAAAATGACTGACTGCTAAACTTTCAAATGTTTATACCACACGGCTTAATATAGTTAAAAATATGTGCATATATTTTTGTCATAATTAATGCTACCGAAATTTTAATTTTTCAAAATATGTAAAACACATTTATAGTGACAGTCAATTTAAGTAAAATAATAAAAATGGGAGGTTAAAGAAAGTGAAAAATTATGGAAACTAGAAAGGGGAGGAAGCAAAAACGTTATTAAATTCATTTAATTGGCTCTTCAGTAAAATATATGGAGATATAAACATAACGTGTCTTCTAGTGGAGGGAGACACGGAAGGAGCTCGTTCCGCTAGTCCCCATCACACCAAAGGTTAGAAGATTATAAAATGGGAGACTTATGCGACACGGCAAATAGGATACGAAGAGCGGGTTGCGTAACGTTCAGGAAACCTCGAGTTTACTAAAACGTGACGAAATACAATTCTTACGCATTAATAAATATATAACTGCTGACTGCTGAAAAAATCGTTTCAAACCATATCATTAATCTGAATGCTATTAAATTTTAATCAATTACAACTCACATTACAAGTCCTTGAGTGTGGAGTAAAATATTTCCATAGCAACTATTAGTTGCCTTGAGTTTTGAAGAGACAAAAATCTCATGGAGATCAGGTACAGGTACATTTCTCGTAGAAAAATCCTTTATGCCGCTTCATGAATGCTTTTACAGAATATTACTAGAGTATAACGAACCGCAGTAAAGTGGAGGTAACTCTGCATCTGTTCTGACAATATATATAAACTTGGACAGCAACGAACAATATAAGAACGCATAAAAAGAACACTCACACGTTATTTCTTTATAATTTGATCGAGTGTTAATGAGTAATACTGTTTCTTTTGAGGAAGATGGAGCTAAATTTTGTTGAAATTATTAAGAAATAACGTGTGAGTGTTCTTTTTATGTGTTCTTATATTGTTTGTTGCCGTCCAAGGTTTTTTATTCAATACTTCCGTGTTACTTCGACGAAATCATCTATATATATAATATAAATATATGTATATATAATATATATATTATATACATAAATATTTTTTATAATATATATATATATATATATATAATATATATGGATGATTTCGACGCATATATTTTTTTGTCCGAACGTCACTTTGTGGAAGGGATTTATATCGGAAAAGAAAATACTTTGTTCTTCCACATGTATTTTATAATGCACGACCTAGGTTTCGACTTAAGAATCATCATCAGGTGAAACACAGAGGATACACAGCTTTATAAACCAGACAGAGAAGAGGAGGGGGGAGGTGCTGGCAAAGTGGGAGGAGGGGAAAGGGAAGGGAAACTGGTGTGTGTGAATAGAGTTGAAGGGGGAGAGGGAGGTTGGGTATGGCGTCAGGTGGGAGAGAGGCTGTGGAACAGAGGGAGATCCAGGAGGGTGGAATGGGAGGAATACGTCAGGTCATTAACTAATATATCTTTATAATGAGTACTCTTGGAAATTTCCAAACGTTCCAAGGCATCTAATCTTAAACCTTTCTTCTCCAAATGTACAATCTCAGGTAAAAAGTCCGTCACCTGCGTGGTTAATGTCCATTAGATGCTTGGCAAAATGGAAAGAAGGATTTCTGTTTTAGAAACAGGCGTAATGCTCTTTTACTTGTTCACGGAATTTCCTCCAGTTTTGTCCAATGTAAAAAGCCGAGCACTCATAACGTAATCTATACACTCCACTCTTTTCCATAATGGGAATTTTGCCCTTGCTGTTAGATAAAAGTTTCCCTAAGTCGCCTTTTTGTAGAAGGCTCGTAGATACAGTGTTTCGCATTTCAGTGATTGAATTAAATACTTCAGTTGTTCCATTTAAAAGAAAAACTAATATGCTGGTAATCATTTATTTCTAACTGTGATCAATTCATGCAAACCCTAAAGACAAACTATATCAGTTAAGATTATACTTGTAATGAGGGTACATTTTTCCATCGACGTTAAGAGAATATTACATATATCCAATGGTTTTTTTATACTTTAAATTTGGAGATGTTTTGGAAGAGTATATCTACAAAAGATTTAGCTAACAAAAGCATGCACTTTATGAATGAAAACAGGCAAGCTTGCATTTGTATTTGTGGTTATATATTTGAAAGATTTTTTATCATAATTATTATCAGAACATCTTACCTGAAAGATCTCAACATCTAGAAATATCCAGTCTCCATTGGTCATTCCGAGAGAATGTGCAGCCAACATGAATGGCCTCACAAGATGCCCTCGAACACTTAATATCACAACTGAAAGCATTGAACATTAGATATTATTTTCTGCAAAATTCATGGAATTATACGAAGAAATAATTTGCAAAAAAACTATTTGAAGCATCTCATGTGTCTTTAATATTTAACATTGTGTATGAGTAATGGAATATTTGTATGCAATATTGTAAACAATTTCCTGAGAATGTATTTACGCGCAGTGATTCCGATCTTTCACTAATGAATACGTTCACTGCAATGCAAGTGAACAAAATATTCACCATGTGACCAATAATTCAACGCCAACACCATCAAAACCAACCAATCAGGTAATAAACATTGAACAAGAACGGTAATGTAATGGAGGAGAGGAAGTTATTCAGTAAATCTTCATACTTAACCGTTCAAAATTTATGTTCAACAGCTATGATAACGCCGTTCGATATATAAGTGCTGCAATTTCATGTAATACATGTATATACCCAATTAAAATAATTTTACACACTTAAAAATAGAAATTGTCTATGATTATTTAAAAAGATATGTTACTAAAAGGACTGAAGAATGAGAAATATTTTATTTCGACTTCATTAATTGCAATTAGATCACCTGTGGTCCTGTTTTTGATACCATTACGCTCTTTGACTCACTAAAAAATCACTAATGCTGTATTTCCAAGTCCTAGCTTATACCAAATTCCCAATTGAAATGCAATTAAAATAATTATCAATAAGTATTAAAAATACAATTCATGCATTCTGACAAGGATGTGGAATTGAACCTGTTATCAACTAACATAACTAATTCGGAGATGGGCAACTATTACCCAGAACCCCAAATAAAATTTCGTACGTATCGTTGATTTTACATTTTAAAGGGATATAAATAAGAAGTCATGTGCATCTTTTAATGTAAAGGACAAAAATCCAGTATATAAGGTGTACTAGAATTGTTTCAGGACACGGTTAATCACGATACTATATTTACTATCTTCCATTTTATCGGGCCGATTAATAAAGACCGAAGAGAAGTCAAAAGTAGAGTTTAATGAAAAAATAAATACAACAAAATTTAATGGCTGAGATTTCGACAAAATTACTACGTAAAAACTGAAAATTTTGGAAATAGTCCAACAGGACAACAAAATTACATGGACTTATTGAATTAACCCTGTGCTGAAATTAATCTTTTAGAAATGACCTAGCAATTTAATGTCTAAATTTTGAGAGTTTACGATTGATAGTTGCACTCGTTCTCTTATATCATGAAAAATTATAACAAGGTTAACTGCCAGAAAATATTGAAGTTTTCACTCGCGTCCTTTTTTGTCACGAAACCTCATCATAAAAAGAGAATTCAGGACGCACCTCTAGCGTACATGCTGGTCTCACGGAGGAACCTCTGGTACCTCCAATACTTCTTGCTCCCACCTCCTGGGTTGTAAGGGAGGTCGGCTTGATCGGGAGGGAAGTAGTCGGAATCGATGGACGACTTTGCCACCTCATACGTGGACATCCCTTCGCTCTCCTCGCTCCACTCGTTGCCGTCGAACTCCTTGACGAACGAGAGCAGTCCCTCCTTCCTCAGTCCGTGCTCTAGGTTCTTGCCTTTGAAGGAGAAGAAACATGGAGAGTTATGCTCACAGCAACAATGCGGCTATCATTCGAGACCTTTCCACCCCCTTATCTAAGCCCTAATGAAAGATGAGAAGTAAGTTTATGGTATCCGACTTAATTTTGCCGATTTATATAGTTAAAATAAAAGAAACTCGGTAATTTACCTCACAAATATATGATGTAATTTATATGAATATGCTATTAATTATGCATTATTAATTCCGTCACGTAATTATATAATGTTTCAACGTTTAATATGTTACTAAAAGGGCATTTCTTGAAAATAAATTGTAAGGGTTGGAGCCGCCGTGTTCTCGTGCGGAAAATACGTGGAATCTTTTATTTATGAGAATGGGTCATGTCTCGTTCGGCGCTAGAGGCTTGCCAGGGGCGAATGGGGTCCATTTAACTAAATTTAATGCGGGGAAGTTTATCATTTAACGCAGTCAATATATTTGGAACTCATTTATAGTAAATATCAACAGGAAGGATTATAAAACAATAGTTGTTTTAGCGTAAAAAGTTGAAGGCTATCAGGACGATTGATACCTCATTTGGCCCCTTCGCTGAACCAAAAAATATCCGAGGAGGCGAAAGCGGGAACGTGGATGAGAACAACGGGACCTCATTGTAGAGAACATGTTAACGTTTGATTTAAATATAGGAGTTTCTACATGACACGACTCACGTCATCATATCCTTTAGCGAAGCTGTGAATGCAATCTATTTATGATATCTATGGAATCTTGTCTCATTTATATGCATGAACACACCACGCAAAGATGATGCATATGACGCTGACTGCATTCATTATAAGCCGACGGAAAACTGTGAATATTTGGAAATTAAAAAGTTTTCTCTCCAAAATTTTTATGTTGGAAAAAAGTGAAATGTAAAAACATTTGACGCTTAGCTGATGCGCCCAAATGACTTCGCCATCTTTTACAGATTCAGGAGTACTTTATTCAAGATACGGAGTCAGCGATTTAAAAAATGTGCGCTTTATACTAGTAGTTTATTTTTGCAGTAAGGTTTTTGTGCGTGTGTATATTCTTGTTTGAGTCAAGAGCTTTGATTCAAATGAATAATGCTTTACTGCTAAATGTTTCTTCGGTAGAGAAAAATAATATTTATTTATCTTACAGGGTTCGTCCGGAAGATAAGTGTACTGATTTTTTCCGGATTTTTGACAAAAGGGGAGTCGTCCACTACGAATTTGTACCTGAACGACAAACTGTAAATGCTGCATTTTACGTCCAAGTGCTCGACAGGCTTCGAAAACGAGTCGCCCGCGTCCGGCCAGCGATCAAAAACATCTGGCGGCTGCATCACGACAATGCGCCGTCTCACACCGCGCTTGTCGTGTCGGACTTCTTGGCCAAGCACGGCGTGGCAACGCAGCCGCACCCGCCCTACAGCCCGGACTTGGCACCACCGGACTTCTTTCTGTTCCCGAAGATAAAGAGGAGTTTGAAAGGAACGCGATGCGGGATTTTGGACGCCGTCAAAGAGGCCGTGACGACGTGTCTTCGAGAGGTTCCCGATGATGCCTTCGCGGGAGCGTTCCAGGAATGGGAACGCCGCTGGAACAAGTGTATCGACTCACAAGGGTCCTATTTTGAGGAATATTAGCTTAAGATATGTAAAAGTGTAATAAATTTTTTTTCCTGAGCTCAGTACACTTATTTTCCGGACGAACCCTGTATACTAGTGACTCTTTATTGGCCATAGAAAATGTGATAATGACTTCCTTAATAACGAAAAAGCAAAAAAAATTGAAATTGTAAACAATTACGAGATATTTTATTGTTTATCACGGTAAATGATACGCAGCGTCGTGGTCGTTATTTGGGTTGGAAATCGACAACCGATGTCCCTTTGATCAACAAAGTTAGCAAAGTAAATTTTATTTTATTTTTTATTTAGCAATGTCGAAGTGAATTCTCTGAAAAGGTTCAAAATTTAGTTCAAGGCAAAATAAAAAAACATATATTTCAGCGAAATGATTTTTTTTTAAAACTGTAATCCCAAGTGTAAGATTGAATAAAAACTAATGCGAGGAAAAGTTCCTCATCCTCCGAAACCATATTATTTATCCTTTTAAGCCTCATTTAAATTTGGAGGACAAAAGGCCATTAACGGGAAATTTGAGAGACAATGAAAAAAATCCTGTCTCTCACGCGTTTACTTCTCATCGCCTCCGTTAGGCGCATTTGGTGATGGCATACTTTTTTTCATCTTTCCTCTTTTATTTTCGACGCGCTTAATTTGAAATTCAAATTTTATTATATCCCTAGTTTGCTCCTTAGACTACGAAGCCGAACGTCACTCCATAAAAGCGACGCGATGGAAGAAAAAAGAAGCACGTTAAAACCCTCGCCTGGCGCGTCTCTCTTTGAATGGAGAACTTAAAAAAAACACCGAAATACATCTTTTTCCCCGGATGAGATTTTCAACGCGAGGAGCGAACAAAAAATATGTAGAATTGGTGAATATTAAATATCGTAGAGAAAATTGATTTGAAAATCATGTTTTTTTCAATTCAAAGAGTGTAAATCATAGATGACACTTTTGGCTTCCATATCTCATAATAATGGGAATTGCATTAAACCCCTAGATATATCTCTATTATCTATTTGATTTAAATTTCCCTTGGCAACTGTCCCTTTCTCTTGTGGTCTTGTATTATTTAAAATGTTATTGAACTCCTTAAGAATGTATTATCCCTTACGCTGTATCAAATCTGTTTTTTCTTTTCTGTATTAGAGCGTTATTTTCATTTCTTCTCCAGTATATACACCTTTATTTCTCATACATACCGTGTCTATAATTTTCATCAATCGCGTCAATTATACTATTCAGAGAGCTTCTCTGGAGCATTTCCTCTATTTGTCAAGTGTTTGATCCCTGTCGAGCAACAATCCCTGTGAGGATTATTATACCGTGTCGGTAATTTTCATCAATCGCTTCGATTAATGTTCAGAGAGCTTCTCTAAATCATTTACTCTATTTTTCAAGTTTTTGATCCCTTTCGTGCCACAATCTCTGTGAGGATTATTACATAGGGTTCCCTCGTCTTGGGGATTAATTTCTTTGAACAGGGTTGGGATCCTTTATTCGTTAATTGTTCACTATATCCTGCTGGGTCAATCTACGCTTGGCATCCGTCGTGCTTCATCCATCTCACGGACTCTTACTTCCAAGATCGGGGTTTAAGTGAAACATGGCATTAGTGGAGCTGAAAATGCAACAGAAGGGCTATTTTGATGAGCCAAAGCAGATAGATGTGATCGAAAACGAAAGAAAATAATAGCCTCCACCTCTCCTTAGAATAATGCATGAGCGATAGGACCGATTAGGTATTCATCATTAATAAATGACGAGGGAATTTACTAAGTTTGATTTACATCTTATGCCGAAGTGATATAAAGTTAGTGAGCCCGTAATTAATGTTAAAGATAATGGAAATTGGGAACCAATAAATTTCTCAGGACAAAGAAAAAAGACATGTCCATTATCGTTACCTCTAATGCTTGTATTAGAACCACTTGTGGTGAGACCGTTGAGAACAACAGCAAACATAATAATATGACAAAAAACGAAGAAAGTACAACAACGGAATAACTTACGAAGGTACTAGCATTGGAAAACAATTTTTATCAAGTAATTTTCATCAAACTCCCTATCACCAATAGTAGTAGTGTGTAGTTAATACCATATGAATACAGAATCATTCAGAAGCTGGAATAATTGGCTACAGAAGAGTTAAAACTCATCATAAACGATAAAAAAACCGTCTACGATTTTTATTGGAAAAATCATATTTAAATATGAAGAAAATTATTCAAAATGGTATAAAATCATCCACTATATTAAAATAATTTGCAGAAACGGAAAATTTGAATAATGATTTTATGAGAAATGTATTACACAGCGTAGGGTGAATAAAATTAGACGTATGTAAAATATATGACACTGGTAAAAATAGTGATAGAATACTTGCCTTACGCAACAATCATATTTCAAAACGTCGAAAGAAAGATGAAGAATATAGTCTTTGTCTAGATATTCTAAGTTGTGAAAATGCCAGATGATATGCACAGCGAAATAATGATCGAAGCAGGTGAAAGAGCTGAATTGCGTCCAACTTGATCACAAAAATCAATATACGAAGAAATAATTAAATTAGAGAGTTTGCTTTAATTTAATTGTATATTATATTCTTTCACACCGCTAAATTTGATTACCATATCCGTATATTCCCGCGAATTCAAAAGATTCTGCACATGACGTGGTCAGATGCTGAAATTTCACGGTACTTTACGTACAGGACCAGTCTGAAAATTGCATGAACTTATCAAAATGAATGCATTAAGTTTGAAAAGTATAAGAGCCAAAAGGAAAACCTAAGACTGGAGTAGAAACTTGGTAAATATTTGGGGAATAATTTGAGAGCGATATTAGTTTTTCGCCCAAGTCATTTTCACAAACCACTATGGAAAATAATTGTAAAAAATAAATGTATATATAAATGTAATGCAAAATAACTCCATAACATGCTCTAATTATTAAATTATTTTAGGATCCAAGTAATATTCTTTAAAAAACTGGAAATAATTTATTCCTAAAAAACAAAAGATGTCTGTATATATTTACGCCAGACAAAGTAACGAAAGTCTCAGTCTTAAGAAAGTATGAAAATATGTATAATATATATATATATATCTATGTTTATGTAAAAAATCTATATATATATATATATAAATGTATATTTTTTTCTTGCAGGTTCCCCCCACCTTTCCTCACCTATTTGATAACCCCAACCCCCTCATCCCTTACCCTTCCCTCATAGTGCTACACCCCCTGCCACACACCTTTTTTGGTGGCTGGCAGGGTATTTATGTAAATGTAGATGTCTCTCAAAACCGACTTAACTTTTTTAAGCTCCAAATCAGTATTTTTTACGAATCATTACGTTCATCCCTCCTCCATGAGTAGAGATTTACAAGTTAAAATAATTTTTTTTCTGATTTTATAAAAGTAGTATTTCGCTATGAACAAAGGCTTGTCGATTGAAAATCTTAGAAGTTCTTTATTTTTTATGAACACCCATCGGTTTCGATAATGCTGCACTTTAAAGAAATGGTATCAGTGTCTTAGGTTGCCAGCGTGAATAATTTGAAAGAAATTCACGACTTCGTCCATTATTTGAGAAAAACATCTCCTTTCCCGAAATATTAAATGCTGAGCAGTAACCTCGGCGTGGATGGAATGCCGAGTGGCCCGTAAGAAAGAGATACGCCACTAAATGGGACAGAAAAAGATCGCCGCTGTCTCTCTTCTTCCCAAATTCCCTGACCTCGCACGCAAAGGGAGAATTAGATTGGAACCGGGATGGGACGAGGAGGGGAAAAGAGGAAGAGGAGGATGGAGGGGGGAGGAGAGAGAAAAGTTGGCTGGGAGTAGGGGGGGGGGAGTGGAGTTTGGGGAGGGGAAACGGTTTTCGGCAGGTTGAAACGCGGGATTAAGGGCGGGCTGCGAGGGAGCAAGGAGTGTCGGGGAAGGGAGGGTAAGGGGGGGAAGGGGGAGAGAGGGTTAAGGGCCTTAAGGGAAGCGGCATGGTGGAGACAATGAGGCAGCAAGGAGCGGTAGGGTGAAGATAACGAGGAGGAGGGGAAGGCGCAAGGATAACGATAGGTCGGTGGGTGGGAGGGGGAATGGCGATAAGGGGAGGGATGGACGGGGGGAGGGGGAGAAAGGGAACATGGAATAATTGGGGTGGTGGAGGGAGGAAAAAGAAGAGGAAGGGCGTGAGTCAAGAGAAAGCTTTAACGTGTCCCCAGATGCACACTCGCCTCGGCTGGTTTCTTGGGGACACGAGGGACCCGACGGAATTGCGGATGACCTGTGCGACAGCTCGGATTGGAGGACCCCCCGAATTCAACATGTACCCCCACCTACTACTCTCTCAAGTACTTCAGGGAATCGGACCCAGGTCCTCCGGTCAGTAGTCCAACGCTCTAGCTCTGGGCTACCGCGACCCAGATATATATATATATATATATATATATATATATATATATATATATATATATATATATATATATATATATATATATATATAAGTAGGTGTGTATGTGTATGAATGTATGTGTGTGGATGTGTATTTGGCCAATGTGGCTCGTCTCTTTCTTCTGGCTATGTGCGTGCCATGAAACTCACTGTTCCTATCCTTTATAATGTTGTCTGGTTGCTTACCTACTATCCTTACTATCCTTCCTCTTGTGTGTCGCGTATTTCTCCCTTGGAGGGTGAAACAGCCCCCCTACATATACCTTAACCGGTAGGCTATGTATATATATATATATATTTATATACATACATAACCTACCGGTTAAGGTAGGTTTTAGATGGATTCAACTACCAAATAAATATTTTGTTTCTCCTAACAAAACACATCCCAATATCATACTCTACATCAAGCTCTAGAATACTCTTCATCTCCATATACTACCTTTCTCCTTTCATTTCGTCCACCATCTCTATCCTATTTCTGCCCATTCCTCGGATTCTTAACATTCTCCCCTCTTTCGCAGACTTCAACATCCCACTGCCGATGAATACGCCCTCTTTCAAACTATCTCTTGTACTTAGCTCCCGAAACTGTTTCTTCATCCTCATTTGATGACAATGTGTCAATCACGGTTAAAAAAAATGACCCAAGTTATGCCAGAAGCAGATAAAGGTGAAGAAGAGGAAGAAGAAAAAATCAATCAAAGAGGTACATTGTGCTCCAAAATGATTTTTCTTCTTTTAAAAACAACGAGTTTTCGTATTTTGTAACTCTTGTGACAAAAACTTTCTTTACGAGATTCTCTATCAGCACCAATTTCCTCAACAAAGACCCTACCACATGGAAGAATGATGCTCGTTACAAAAGTGCAATTAAAAAACTGGGTAAGACAGTAGTTGTTAGTGACGTTACAGAAAGTGGTGTCAAACTAATTCAGGAATAAAAAAGCATTCTCACAAAAGATGTTAATGAAAAACAATTTGTTTTGCAGATCGTCGCCGAAGAACATAAAAATTACCCAAATGTTACTAAATCTACTCTCATCAAAAAATAACATTCAAAGTTCTTTCGTTCACATATGTATGTTTTGATTCGAAACAAAGTATTGTTCTCTAATAAAAATGTCTTTCCCTTAAAAAAAATTGTAGCTTTATTAAAAAAATATGATATTTTCACAATTACCATGTTATTTCAAGGATTGTTCCGACTTCAAGGCATTTGAGGGTCGTCCAGTAGTAGTCCAATTTAAGTGAAATTTTGTACAATCTGTTTTTTTTTGAGATAAGATTTGGGGGTGAGAGCAGCAAAACTTTGACTTTCGGAAAATGCCCTATAGTTAAGGGTCATATGTATGTATATATTTGATATCAGGGCTTATATATATATTCTTTAAATGGATATAGTTATAAGGAAAAGTGATAGGAACAAAGACAAAAGACAAAAACAGGAGTGGTGGGGAAGTCGGTATCAAGCAGATCACAAGCAAAAGAAGTTTTCTTGACCGGGACTTGAACACCGGATCTTTCGACTTGTCGGGCTGATGCTCTAACCACTTGAGCTATCAAGCAAACGTAAATTATAGTTGAGAAAATGAAATGCGGAACCGGAACGAAAAGAAAGGAGTACCAGAAGGCAGCAGAGAAAATCATGAGCGGAGAGAACAGAGAGACGGGTGGAAAAGAATACAAATGGGAACATGTAAAAAACGGGATATCAAAAACCGCAAGCAAATCAAAAGGAACAATAAATAGGAAAATCATAGGTTAACCATGGTTTACTGACGAGATGCTTAAGAAGCTGGTTGAGAGAAGGACTTAGAAGAATATGCATAGAATTAGGGCGTAGGAAGTATAAAGATAGGAATAAAGAACTGACGTGGGAAACTAAAATGTCTTAAGGAAAAAACTAGAGCAAAGGGAGCAGTTTCCCTATCTCGGAAAGCTTTGAACCAAAATGGTCAAAGTAGTAGGATATTTGGAGAAGAGATGCATTAGGCTAAGAGGATTTCACAAAGTGGAGGCAATTTATGACAGGGACAGTGAGCATGTTAAGAAAAGGCTCGTCAAAACTTTTAAATGGAGCGTAGTTATGTGCAGCGCGGAAAGATGGTAATTGAAGAAGGATGATAGTCGGAGATTGGAGGCTTTTGAAATGTGGGAGTGGAGAAGAATGGAGAAGGTGAAATGGACCGAAGGGAAAACAAATGAGGAAGTACTAGGTATGTAGGCGAGGAGAGGGGATTGTTGGGAGAAATCATAAGAAGACAGAAGACGGATGCAAAGCTATAATTGGCGATGATATGTTGAAGACTGTTGTAAAGGGGAGAATGATAGGGAAACTAGGAAGGGGTAGGCAAAGCATAGGCATATTGGATGTTATTAAGGGAGGAAGTAAGTACGTGGAATTGAAGAAGAGGGTATCGTAGTGTCGGATGTCAGGTTGTGTTTTCTTAGGAAAGGTTAAGAAATGTACTGGAGTCCAGTCATTGTCCATCCAAAAACTACCTTAAATGGTAGGCTGCCTAATAATAACAAGACATATTGTACGTAGACTATATATATATATATACGTATATGTATGTATATGCTAAATAATGTTATCTGGCCATCAATCATTATTGTATTTCTATCATAACGGCGAAATATAATTAATTTGCTGTGGCACAACAAACTTTCCAGCAGATCATTCTGCTTAAATTTTTCCAGTTGCTTGCCTAACTAAGCAGTCAACTATGGTCTATGCATTTTATTGAATACTAACTAAGGAGGCAGGATGAAAAACATTGTCTTTCTCAGCGTGAAAACACTGCCTCACGGGACCCTGCAGTTAAATGGAAAACCATACGTTGGACCAAATACATCTCCTTTCATATCGTAGTATGGAACTGTGTGCTCTGAGGTCCTGCAAATTAAGCGGTTCCTCTTATTTTCTTTTTTCCCGCAGTTCAAGCCATTTTTTTCTTAATCCTACAACAAAGCGTAAAAAAAGAAGAGGCTTCTCGTCCTCCCATGGGTAAAGCGACTCTAAACGTCGTCGAAACGACAAACCCCAATTTGCTGCTGATCCACTGCGAAATTAATCGATCGCCTCTGTACGGGATTGAATGACCTTTCCTGACCGGCAAATTTGACACCGCGAGGAGATGACGCACTAGCGGCGGGAAGGATGTTAGGTGAGGACGAGGCACCGGAGATTAAAAAAGGAACTAAGGAACTGAAGATAAAATGGAGTCCCTGAGGAAAGATGAATGCTAGCAGAAAATGAGGTCCTCTGGGAAGGAGGGGGGAGGGAGGCGAGCCAGAGCGAGGAGGGTGAAACTGCGCAACGAGACAACGGTCGAACTTTGGACAGAATTGCATAGAGTCTGAACACAGAAAATCTTCCATTCGTCCACAATTTACTTTGGATGATGTAATTATTACAGGTGAGTGCAAGTGTTTCATGAAATATTTCAAATAATATACTGTGCTAATTAAAATACCGAAAATAGTTTTGAAGGCTCAAAAGACTGCTAACTGAAATTCATACCTCATGGCAATGAACGTTGAATACTATTTTCTGCCGCCTAGGGCGAACAGAGCATGGTGCTTTGTCACCATTAGCAAGAAGGCCTTTCAGCGGCAGTTTCAGTCGCCCCCTAACTAAATGTATGCGGACGACATGAGAGAAAACCCACTTTGGATCGGCCTCAAATAGCGTGAGATGTGCAGTGCTTCATTTGTTTAAAGCCACCAAGAGTCGACCAGTTTAATTTGACAGATACATTGCTGATAGACAGGTTGAAAAATGGGACAGGATGTTTCTTCTCCCTGATTGGCACGACTAAGGGAATGGAGAGAACTGATATTTGCACCGCAAGGCGAATGCGCACTTTCTCTTTTGGGTTCGCTTGTCATCGAGGCGATGGGGAGAGTTCCGGAACCTCTCTCCTAAAAGACGAGGTCTTGGCAATGGTCAGTGGGCGCGGTGACACCAAAGCACGTTCGAGTGAAGGAAAAAAACATTCTTATACTGCCCTTGGAATCGTGGGGCCGAGGAGGGATCGGAAGAGGGGAGTTTGGCGGAAACGGAGGGGAATAAAAAGGATTGCGCAGAGAAAGGAGTAGGCGGAGCAGGATACCAACGTGCATGTACCCACTCACCCGCGGATCGTTTTGCTCCTGTCTTCTCGAAATGATAATAAAGTGATAATAAAGATTAAAGTGCACAAATGTACCAAAACGGAGACACAAAACAAATCAAGTAAGTGTGGGAAAGGTTTCAATACTTACAGGAGAGCAGAATAGCAAAACATAAATGAAAATTGAGTGACTAACATGGTAGAAATAATGAAAAATGTAGCGCCGTTACATTAAAAAAGCATTAAAAAACGGATGGGGATGTTTTTTCGAAGAAATTAATTTCGTCTAAATATCAGAAGAAGAAATTCTGCTTTGGAACTGGGAAGAGGAAATGTTATACCGATGCATTAAATAGGCGATTAATGAACCTAAAATTAAATAACTGAACGAAAATGATATATTTTAATGTCTCGCTTAACATGTAGAAAAGATTCGGTGGTCACCACTTTTAGAAGACATTTAGAACTTATAATAGTTTTACGATGACTCTTACAGAAATGCAATGGTCGTAACTGTAAAGTCAACTGCCAATTTGTTAACGGCTTTAATAAATGGAGCGGGGAGATGAATCTGGCAAATCTTAGAAAATTGAGCTTCACCAATTCATTAGGTATCTGAGACAGCTCATTGCGAAGGTTAATCAATGTTTTCCGGCGTCTACACATGCTACCTTCGAAATGTGGGCGGCAATTGAACTAAGTACGCTCGGTAGATTCTGTATTTCATTCGCACAAACAAATTTCCTGGTCATATTTTGTGTAACCTGTGCTTCCGTTCGGCAAACAAATTTTAAACCTAGATTGATTTAAGTGCGGAATATTTAGCTAACTTGCCAGGAAATTCGATGAAACGGTTGCATGGAGATTGAACATGACGTAGTACTAGTGATATTATACCGTAACAGATTCAAGCGTAGGCGGTTGCTGCAAATAGATTCGAGATCAACTAAAAAAATCTAATGTCCGCGTGGCAGCGATAGACTCTGCCCACTTCAACTCCATGCAATCGTCATGTGTATATATACTTTGAAGTTCCAACAGCGAGGGATTAATTTGACGGATGGTATAGTATTCCGGCACGACCGACCAGGCCAAGTGCTTCGCGTGGTTTTGTTTTGAGGCGTCGTTTCTGAGTCCACGACCGAATCGACGCAGGCCTTAAGTAGAAAAGCGTGGGTCGTTGGAAGCGGAGTCCGAAGTTCAACGAACCTGAAAGCAGTCAAGGGCCTTATTCCGCATTGATTGGATAGTTTGGGAGTAAAGACTGCTCACCGAAGGGCACATCATTACATCCAGGACGAATCAGGCTTAATTTTGTGACTTCGGCTTTTCAGATAAACATAAGCCCGAGGGATTGGGGGGGGGGGAGGATAATTGACTAGATCGCAAACGCATGAGGAAAAAGAAATGCTCCTGGAATCACAATTATTCTTCTGCGTTATTTTAGGGAGATAGCGTAAGGTGGAAATCGGGAATAAACCAAATACTTTGAAAGGAGCCGGCATGCGCATAAATATACCCAGTTTGCTCCTGACATAAAAAAATCACAGGTGTAAAACAACATACATCGCTTTATAGCATCAAAATACAACATACATCAAAATCACTATATAATCTCTTTTGCGATCATTATTATTTATTAGTATGTTAGTTCAGTATATCTATGAGGCAAAGACTTATGATTTCGCTTTTTGGGTTATCAGAAATCTAACAAGTCGACACAAGAACTCTGAAATCTCATAATATCACTTCCCTACTTTCAACAATAGGGTTAACCGTCCCAAACGGTGATGGAATATTATGTAAGCAAATTCAATTAAACTTGCATCAATATATGTGTATGTGTGTATATTCAAATTCCGGAATCCTGCTGCTGGAAATTGGATTGGATCCGAAAATGAATACTATACTCGTATATATATATATATATATATATATATATATATATATATATATATATATATATATATATATATATATATATATATATATATAACTTTTGGACGGCACAATAGAACACAGAATAAAACAGATAACACGTAAAAGTAGGCCGAAAGCTTAAATCATCTACAGTGTGAGTGTCCTTTTACGTGTTATCTGTTTTATTCTGTGTTCTATTGTGCCGTCCAAAAGTTATATTGCTCTCGTGAGTACTTCCGCATCATCGATATATATATATATATACTCGTATATATATATATATATATATATATATATATATATATATATATACTCGTATATATATGTGTATATATATTTACAAATATACGTACAAGGACGGCATAAAATGGAGAAGTAAATCAAACAATATGTTATATTTTACTGTATATTAAGTATTTTAGCGTTAAGCGGACTGTATTTGACTTACTGGACTCCTTGCCTTCCATTGCCAAGGAAATACTTCCATGGTTCCAGATTCGTTCTTTTCTTCGGTGATTGGCGGGAGTTCAGAGGTGAAGTTGATGAGGCGTGCACAATGGCGCAACAATTATTACTAAATTCGATCTGCGTTCTTGCTTCGCCAAAATTCAGTGCCCAACTGAGGGCAGTTAGATTATCCAACTAAACTCCCAGGGTTCAGATGGGCCTGCTGGCATCTCTGATTCATAGGTAAAGTGAGCCATCTATCGTTGAAATAAAATTAAAAAAAAAGATCAGATGTACTTATATATTGGGAGCTTTCAGTGACAATGAGGCAATGCTTAACCATTTCCCGTTCTTGAAAGAATCTGATTACAAAATGCGGATACGAAAATTTTAAAAAATAATCCATTAGGAAATGGAATAAGAAGTCGAACAAAAGAGTATCCAGACCGAAGGACGAAGAACCGACTAGGTTTATTGAGAGAAGGATGAGAGTAGGGATGCACTACACGCCTCTGAGAGGTGCATTGATTAGTGCAGACCCTGGCGACACCTAATTATTCCCTCGTTCCCCGGAAACACTTCTTCTGCAATACCCACTGGTTAATGTAGAGTTTGAGATTTCACAGCCGAAATAATTTCTGCAGAGCCAGGTTCAAGAGGGGAGGCGTGCACTGTTCATTTACGACGTACTTGCTAATTATGCAAATATTCTCCATTGCAATTTCTTTCTTGGAATATATTTTAAAATAACTTTAGGCAAGCCATTTGAATTAGAGGTTCAGGATGCACACACGAGCCTCAAAGATGACCATGAACCAAAAATGAAATAGTTTCATTTTTGCACGGAATTTTCAAACACTCTCGTACTTAGCCGAAGAATTCATCAGAGAGTTGGTAGTAAAAAAATGACCCATGGTGAGCGCTTCTGCCGGATTCAGTTCTTGGATCAGAAATTAGATGAGTGTTGAAGTTGCGGGTATTTATAAGGCCACTAATTAGTTAATCATAGTGAAAATTCTTCAAGTATAAAAATTTGTTTTCCGATATGTTCTGCAATATGTGTTTTTGCGGCTTTAATACAGTATGTGACTCTTCCATTCCTCTAATGTTTGGTGCCGTTGGGGATTTAAATGTCCATTCTATTTTAGACTGGGTAACTGATTACCAAAACCCAAATGATGCTCGAAAGATAGCACCCGTGTGTTTATCTCATATGGAGCAGATTTATCACCCGTAAAGTTGGGACCATGATCTGAATAAACGATAGAAAATGGCGTTCTCTGGCTTAGGAAGCGTTCAAATGCTCCAAGAAGAGAATTGGTACTTATGTTTATCACCACAAATTCTATATGCTATGCTTTTGAGGCAAGTCAAACAAGAAAACATGCCCCACGCTACGCAGAGCAAACTGGGGCTCAAAAGGAATCAGGGCTCATAAGGCGTTTGCCTCATGGGCTTATATTCCTCTTTCACGCAATGGGGCGAGAGAGTAAGGAACTGCACCATTAACATACTGTTGATGTGCTTAAGTGAAAAGAAAAATAAGGAGCTGAATGGACCACTCCAGTAAACTGGAATGCCCTTGACGGTCGCAATCTTACGGAGAAAAAATATTCCATTGCTGAAACAATAGGAGTTTTTACGAAATCACAAAACAAATTTGACAAGGTTTCACAAAATTTCTCACTACTTCTCTTGCGACCAATATCTAAAATTTTCGGGCGAAGAAGAGCTAACAACATACTTAAATTTCATTCAATTCGTAGGTTTTTGTAATAAAAATTGGTGTCAATGAAATCTACCAACTAATCATTCTTACGAATAGGAATTAATTCGATATTGTAACTTAAAAATCTATGCAGTTAGACTTGAACAACCTAATACCACTCTCATGAGTTCATATTTTAGAAATGGAGAATGATTGCATAGGATAAGGCTGTATGGGTTGTCATTCAAAAAGATTTGGAGGCGAACTGGTGACAAGTGTAGTCGGTGTTGAGTTAACTTTTGTACACTTATCCCAAAGGCAGGAATCGCTCGCTTTAGATAAGTTTCAATGGGGTAATACATGTGAAATAAAATAAGTTATTCCTTTCCTGAGTCTAAAGGTGCTCTTAAAGTTACATTTATAGAATTGATAAGTTTAGAAAATGATAAAAACCATAGCATTAGGTTTCGAAATGGATATTTCTCTGCCTTGAAAGTCGGAAGCGACACTTTTTTTCCTTCAAGATAGGTGATTAGAATTAAAATGAAACAATTGACCAATTCCCTCTATCTACTAGTATCCACAAACGACGATGACCAACTCAATTATGTGGCAAGAGATCTCAGGGAGGACAGTCGAGGGGATTTTCTTTTCCGGCGACACCGATATTTACTGTTGAGTTTTCTTGAATTTTTAAGACATTGACTGCTGGGAAGAAATTTTAGTCGCACAATTTTTAAAAATTAGTTTTGAAGTTGTGGCTTTAATGTCAGAATGTGATCCGGAGAGTGTCGACCCCAATCAAATTATGAATCATTCATAACTCCCGAATTAGCAATTCTAAATATAATATTCTTTGGAGATGGACTCTAGAAGATCAACAATTTGTAATTCTGCCAAAAATATGAACCCTGTTTGATGTTGCCGGTCGATTTTCACAAATGAAGGAAACCAATCACTGGTCGCCATTGCAGTTCAAGGAACTCAAATGGCTATTCAGAAGTAAGTTCTGGGGTTTCGAATTTTGTGTTCTGTTCCTGGAATTTCTTTGATATTTGAGGAGCTGCCACACCATTTCTTCAGATCGAACCCACCAGATTTTCTGCAGTTTATAATACAATATTCGTGGATATGTTCCTATTATTTACTCTATTGATCTACGCCAACCATGTAAATCCTCCAAGGTAAAATTGCCGCCACTTTAGGAAAAAAATTAGATTCGTATTCAGTTAACCTAGGGGTGTTGCATAAAGCCAAGAAGGAAAACGTTTAAAATCGACATTTTCATATTTAATTAGTAATTATTATAAGGTTTATCTTGAGAATTTTGCAGTCAGAGTTACCGTAAAAAGTGAGAAATTGAGTAGAATAGTGAAAAAACTGCTTTTAGTTAAAGTTGGGAATGAAATATCGATAAATGATTACAAAGGATAATTTCCAACGCCGGAATAAAATACCACCCTTCATGGAATGCTCACAATTGTGGGCTTATTCTCGTAAATACAATGATTAGGGATATACTATCGTCGAAAAAATTAGATTCCTTTAATATCGACCTATGATTTTCATCTGGGTATCCATACATGACTTCATTATGGCTGAGGCTTGGAAAAAATAAAATAATTAGCTTATTTTCCGGTGTAATAAAACCTCCTCTTCACATTTACAAGTAATTTACTTGTAAATTGGAATCGCCTAAAGAAGACAGACCATCTTTAAACGCTAATGAAACTTAACGTCCAGTTAAGACTTTAGTTTGTGGGGTGATATACAGTCTTTCATATTCTTTATCCTACTCTTAAAAAAAAGGGGTGAAGTGATTTCTTCTAGCTTTCAAGAACTTTGTTAGTAAATAATTTGGTAGTTCTGTTAGTGAACAAAAGATTGGACAATCTATCTTAATTATTTTAGATTGAGCTGTTTAAATCACCACACATACTAAAATAACAGCTTAAACAGCTACAGAATAATTTATTTTCCAATCAACCCCATCCTAATTCTTGTAGGAACCCTGTTGAAACATGAGAGCGTCTCTTTCTTCGCATTCCGTACGAGAAGCGTCTTTCTATAGCACTAAACCACATAGTCGAGTTTATTCTACCTCAGAAAGTATCAAATGCAACAATTGCAAAGAAAATTACACATCCTTTCACGGTAATGGAGGCTATCACAAATGGCGTGTCCTAATTAATCAATCGTAGGTAATGACGACTAATAACCAAGAATTAATTAACTATTAATTATTAAAATTGGAGAGTTTCAACAAGCAGATTCTGTAGGAATGAAAGAGTTTATTTGGACAAATAATGCTATGATGTTTGGAATGGATGTGAGTACGTATTTGTGTAATTTTGATTTGGCACGTAAAATAATTTATATATCCAACTGTGAATGAATTTCCGAGGAGAAGTTCGTAAATTATTAAGAAATAGCAATAAAGAATACCTAGATAAATTAGAGTTATGTGTTCTTTTGATTATTTCCCTATAACTTTCGTGCAAAGATATTTCCTTGCATGTATTTAAAAGTGTACAAATTAAGGGTGTCTCGTCACATTCGTCAGGTTTAAATTAACGCATAACAAGTAAAAAAAAGCAATGAAAATAATGAGCATGAATGGTAAAAATTATGAAGAACAACTTTGGCAATGACTTAATATTATCGGACTAAGTTTAAACCTCTTTTCCCATTATGTAGAGTTAGGATTTACGTATAACTAATTTTTCAAATGGAAAGTAATGACTAATTAATCCTTTGGTAAATAAAATAAGCAAATCAACTCAAATTGGTCTCTTGTAGGATGCATAAGGGTACCATTCTTAAAGTGCCTTGTAAGGTGTATCAATGAGAACCACTTGTTGAATGTACCCTGAATGCTTTTCAGCATATTAAATAGGAACATGGGAATCCCTTTTATCATTTATGACTTCTGACCTAAAGTGGATATTTTCTGTTTGATTTTTCAGCAACAAAATTTGGTTATCAGTGCCTTGTTTGATTTAAATGGAAACTAAATAAAAACTAAATTAAACTTTACGTGTGTGCTGAGGTAAGCGCAGGACCGGTACCTGTTAGATGTGGACGATATTTTACTCAGTATTCAATGAAAATTAAAAGTTTTCATGTCATTTTGTCTCACCCGGATACTTTAAAATAATTGAGGTGAGTGTATTGGATGGCAAGGGGAAAGGTCAACGCTCGAATTATTGTGAATGCGCATCGGGAATGACACGTGACCACCTTTCATGGGAGCGAAACTTACAATTGGGTGTTAATACTTAGCAGGACATGACTGCGAAGAGGCGTTATAAATGGGCACGAGTATAAACGGACACTCACTATCTCTCACCGAATGTCACAGTGCAGTATAGGCGGAGAGATGTAAGAGTCCGCTCCCTCTTTCGGCACGAGTGACGTCCCTGCATTTGCCTCGTCCTCGAGCGCCAAAGACTCAGGGGTTGAGAGGCCGTGAAAGACTAACGATGACAAATGGAGGGGATTTCTCCTGCCTTGGATTGGATGAAAACGTTTCGGGGCTGATTAGATCGCCAGCGGAATGAACAGACAACTCCATCCCCTTCATTGATGGCGTCCAATTACGTGAGGACGTATTTCATGGAGAACGAGGGGGGGGGGAGAGAAAAAGGATTCGCCCGTTTGAAGCTGCACGTTCTTCGTGCCCACTGCTCAAAATGAGCTCTGAACAATGGTAGGGCAAATGCATAACTTTTATAGAGATTTCAAAGTGTACTATTTAGTCCTGGATAGAAGAACTTCCAAATAATTGGCATACAGTGACATATTATGACTAATTATATCGAAAAAAATCTTCAGGAGGTTAGCCATAAATTGCAAATATATATAGGATTATGGATTTTCAAAATATTTCCAAACGTTTGTTGCAGTGAGTCCGCTTTTTAAGATTGAGGAAAAGCGCACGAAGATGGAGGCAATAGGAAGTTTTTAAATTTAACCGATTTGGAATCTGGATTAGAATACCATAAAATGTTTTATGAGCATTTTTCCGATGATCGATCAACATATATTTAAAAATTTCATTGTGAGTTTAAGGTATTGCAAAGGGCGTGAAGTTTAGGGCGTTTTTATCGAAAAAATAATTGTGGTTTTTGTGTAATAGGTTTTTTTGTTTGCCCCCTAATTTTGATGAGATGGAAAAGTTAGATACCATAGTGAATGTAGCTTTAGTTAACATTACGTCAATTACCTGAAATCTTTTGCATATTTATTGGTGACTGACATTTAAGCAAAACTTAATATTGCTTTCGTATGCCTAGTGTGGAATCAGAGATGGCTTGTAGAATACCATGTAGATGTAAAATATAAGTTGGCATGTATATACGCTGGCGTAGGTCAACATCGTTAGGTGCTTCGGAGATTCTCACAATTTACGATCATGATGAAATCTACGTATTCCGCAAATTCATATCACATATGCAATTGGCCTTCATAAGTAAGCACTAACTAAACCCATCAAGCAGAAAATACGCCCTTATCTAATAGTTTGAGTAGAAATGAGCTTTACCTCACCTTTAAAATGGCTATCATGCCACAGTGAGAACCTGCAAATGGTACTGACGCTCCCCTACGTCTAAATCGAATATAAATATTCTACCAAAATAGGAACGGTGTTCTATTAGGTCGCCAGGGAAGTGTACGGTCCGGGAAGCAACTATGAGAAGGCAAACCGGTGGGAGTTAGCTGCGTGGGGAGAAAACTGGGTTAAATCGCCTCGAGTCCCTTCTTCTCCTTGCCCTCCTTACCCCCTCAGGGAGGGGAGAATGGGATTACTTTGCGGGCCTTTGACGTGGTAAGAGGCATGTTTCGCATCGCTGAGGGGTATCGGAGCGAGTTGACCCCAGCGCTCTCCTGTAACCCCGCAAACACCCAGGTCACTAGCGTTAAGTCTATATACTCTCCTACCGGTTAAATCCCATTCCACATCCAACACCAAAGTTTCTCACGAAATAATAAGCGCTATTAACATTTTATTAAATGTACAGAAGTCGGTTTTGGTGATTATGCGCAATGTAATGCCAGTGGAGAGAGATTAAATAAAAAAGAGTACTGAATTAAAAGCGTTTCATTGAGTATAGAACTGTCAATGAAATTCCCCGAAAATTAGTCTTTTATCCAGTGGAAGGACCATACATATTCTGTCTCTATCATGGGAGAAAGATAACAACATAGTAGAACCTAAAAAAGCTCATCTACAATTACTCTACACATTTCGTTGAATTATTAGCACTTTTTAAAAACAAGGTTATGAATATCCTAAATTCTAGATGAAAAGTCCTAAGTTAAATATGATGAGGTTACTTTAGAGTTTTATTTCAATGTACACCCACACGTGGCTCCAAGAAAAAAAACACTTCTGAATAAAGATTCTCTGATTCTCTAAGTATTTAACCATTGAATTTGATGGTTCCACCTCTACTTTGTAAAAATTCATGATCACTGAATAAATAAACGGTATATTTTCACGCAAAAACATATATACATATTTGTTCATAAAAACCTATATTATTATATATTCTGGTTAACAACAACTTCAACTTTACACCATCATGTCTAAGAATAGACAGAAAAACACGTTTTTAGCCCAAATTAAGTGTATCAAAATCCGAATTGTTTCCATATTGTCCACATGATCCTTTGGATAACCTCCTTTGCATTTAAAATATTATCATTCTCAAATATTACAATCACATCAAGGAACTATGACACTAGGTCGCTATCAACTATTCATCATAGAATTCTCATCCACCATTCATTAGACTATCTAACCTTCAGGAGACAAAAGCATTGGCCTCGGGCTTAAGTAGTAATATTGAATCACTCTAAATGTGTTGCTAAGTCTTTGACAAAAAGAAAGCTGGATTTTTGGTTGGAATACCAAGCGAATTCCCCCTTAAAGAAAAAAAAATATCATACTTCAATTTATCTTTCCCCAACTGAATGTAGTTATCTATTGAAGATGTTACCTGTCCCGACTTTAAACAGCGGTGACGACTTGGCTACAGGTACTTCTTAGTGCCACTCTTATCCATAGAAACTTGCGACAAAAACGATCTCCGGTTGTCATGGAAACGGCACATAACCGAATTGCATTCCTGCGACCCTCCCCTTGGGCACTGTACTGTGTGCGTAGGAGGAAAGGTGATGGAGTCGACGGGTTATAACGGGAAGGCGGGGTTTTGTTGTGGACGAGAGTAGGCGTAGGTGGATGATAAAGGATTCACCCTCAAGAGGGAACACAACGAAAGGATTTCAGATCCTCGAAAGATACGTATCCCGACGGGAAATTTCAAGCTAAACGCTCACAACTTTGGACATCAAAAGGACGGGAACAACAAAGCCGCTGCGTCTTTTGTATCTCTACTCTGAGAAAGTTTATGAAAAAATGTCGTAACTTTTGAAAGGAATTAAGCGTCGACTTTATCACTGCAAGTAATGTTCGATGGGCCATGGAGTGAAATCAAAATACCGACTCGATTTTAAGGGAAATATTGCATGAGAGCAAAATATAAGTCGCAGTGATGACAGGTAATAGTCTCGAAAATAGAGGGATGAATTTTATGAAAATTTCGAGTCGCGATCACGCGTCAAAGATTATTTAAGGGCAATTTTTAAAGCCATAAAGATTTTATGAGTCCTCTGATGTTAAACGAAATAATTCATTCAATCCGAAGGAAGCAGACCAATTCATTTAAGTTGGATGAATCGAGAAATTGAATTTTGAGGTTCAGAATTCAGTTAAAGCGAACTGAATTTGAAGATGAACGCACTCATTCAGGAAAAGAGGGATCATTTTGCTCCTCGTGTTGCCTGTGGTTTCCCAGATAAATCTGATAACCAGGGAATTAAAACACTCCCCTAGTTTTAGATAAGGGTGGTATGTGGTCGATTCAGATTGAAATAGAAGCCCTGGTTTCAACAACCGAATTGTTAACGAATAACGGTCGCTCACCTTACTCAATCTTTACGACACTGGTTTTTCTCACGTGTGAGCAAACGCGGCACCCATTGTGCACACAGCTTTCAATGTCCAAATTTTCAGGTAATATACGATGTACCGCACTTTTTAAAATGTCTACTATGTCTGCTAGCTCGCGCACTTTCAGTCCACGATCATTCAGTATCACCTTGTGGATTTTCTTCACCGTTTCTGGAGTCGTCACCTCACTTGGTCGACCGATGCGATGCTTGTCTTGACTGCTCGTACGGCCTCGTTTAAACTCTGCTACCCAATATTTTACTATTGTAAACTAAGAAGCAGAATCAGCCAGAGTAGAATCCAGTTCACCTCTTATATGGGTTGGGCTGAGGCAATTAAAAGTATTGTATCACATAACGTTGACCAATTTTCTCCATTTTCACAAATTCACTGAAAACGCTCACTATTAATGGTTCCCAAACAAATACTAAACAACGTGGTGTCTTGAAATTTAAAATATATGATTCATAGATTGCATACTTTCTAATACAGTGATAGTTTTCAAACAACTATCGCCATCTCTAGATCAGGACGGGTACTTATGGGACCACCCTCATAGGTTTCATGAATATTAACTCGCAACAAAATACTAATTTTGTTGGCTAGGATCAATGGAAAAGGATGCTAGTGCGAAGCATTCCCCTCTTGAATATCTATTCCCATCGGTTTAATCTTGAATTTTGGAAATTCCAATCTACTTTACGTGCCGGGAATTATGAAAAAAAGATGAAGGCCTTCGGAGGATGAAATAGAAAACATCACCCATGCAACTACTAAATTTCTAAAAAAATCCGAAAACCAATTAACCAAAGGAACTAATCAGAGTTACGAAAGGGTACTCAAAACGTTGCATTTCAGTATCGAACGACTAGAAAGGCTGAATGAGATTTGTTGAGCACCGCGCAAAAACTTCGGATCCATTGCGGCTACCGCAGCTGTTTCCAACGGGGTCTTCTTCGATTTTGTTCCAGAGTGGGGGATATATAACGTGAGGAGTCGTAGGAAATGGGGTAGAGAAAGGGTAGGAGATGGAGGAGAGAGACGGATTGGAAAGAACCACGGGTAGCCAGGGTGGCGGAGGAAATATCGCCAAGGAAACACCACGAAGGGAGGAAGGTCGGTTGGCGGAGGGCAAACAGGTGACACGACAGAGAGGCCATTAAGGATGGGAAGGGTTTCAAAGCCTGAAGATAAGTGGGAAAGGGAGGGCATTTTTGAGGGAAAATTGCATTCGCCAACGGATGAAAGAGAGAAATAGAAGACACGAGGGTGTGAAAAATCAACACCTTTCAATCTCTCCTACGCAAGGGCTCAAGGGCCCAGGAGACGGGGGAGGTTGAATCCCGGGCGAGGGAAAGGGGGCGGTGCCTAGCTCGATAAGAACCGCGCCGAAACGGAAAATGGATTTTATTTCGTTCCCGGTTGGAGAGAGCGTCGAGGACAAAAATATCTGGTGAATTAATTTGCACAGGAAGTGAACAGAGAGAGAGAGAGAATATATTTTTGGCGGGACATTTGTTCGCGAGAGAGAGGAAGTGTGTCCATTTATGCTGAGTTCTCTTAGGAAAGAGAGATAAGGCCCAAGGATTTTTTTCTCTTTGAGGTTCATTTGTTTTCCTCTTAATATCGCGATATTATTGTGTGAACTCAATTATAAATCCACTTTAGTTTAGCAAACGAACGTACCTCTGACGAAAGAATATTAGGTATTCCTTTCAATTCTGAATCGCAGAACAAAATATCGATTGAAACCCTGGACCTTTTGACTATTTGCTCTAGTTCGTATGAATTCCAGATGGGAAACGGAAAAATACCAGTTGTTTAATTTAAAACGTATATGAATGTCTATAGATGCCTGAAACATTCCCACATAAGTAAATAAAATGATTAGAGAGAGATATGACAACGAATTAAAATGATCAGTAAAAGCTTAAAAAAACTGTTGACTTTATTTATTAAGTCCATTAAGGAATCCATTATCCAATTAAGTCCATTTATTATCCATTAAGCCAAGGAATGACCCCAATTACGGAATGAAGTTCATATACCTTGGTACGTTATATACTTAGCTGCCTATTGATTTTAGAAAGTATCACGAAGTACATGTGTATACACACGTGTATTAACGGTTCTAATGTTGTTCCTACACCCCCTGTTTAATGCTCACTTTCAACACTTATTAGCTTATGGCTATAGTAGAAGTTTTATTATCAATTTAAAATCACTAATCCTGCACGATATTTTAAATGATTAAAAAAAAATTTACTTGCCTAATTTATAGAATCAAATCCTTTGTCACAAATCGCAGAGCTTCAATTCAATACCGATCCTTTCAAAACATTCATTTCAATAGGGTTTCCTTCTTTGGAATAAGGTTGTCATACTGTCATGCGGATGTTAACGATTATTAAAGATGGATAAACCCAGCGGCCTTCCTGCCATCATGGGGAACATGTCGGCATTTGTCAATTGGATTGGAGAAACGAGCTACCTGCAGGCTCAATAAGTAATATTTTGCTAGCAGGAATAAAAAGATGGAGCATTACTAATCATCAGTTTGGACATATCATTAAAATTAATATCAACGTGTATGAGAATAATCCTCAGTGGTTATCCTGGATGACCCTCAACAGTTATAAATCCGAGAGTTTCTATAGAGTCAATAATGTTAAGTAATGTCATAAGCTATTACGAAAAAGGTGGCATTAGTGGCAAGTCACAAAAGAAGGTATTGAATGAATGGATTTTTTAGAATTGAAAGAGAGAAAATATGATAATTCTATTGTTGTTAAGTGCAAAAATCAGGGGATTTAGTGGCTAATGGAATAAAACATTACTAAAAGATTTTTAAAAACTGGGGGAGATGCCGCAACAGTCACCTTTTGACGGACTCATCCACTAATACGCATTTCAATGCAACAATTTCAGAGTGTAAAAATTCCGGTCAAGACGAATGATTTTTACACTCTGGAATTGTTGCATGATGTCCAAAAGAGTTGACAGTCAATACATTTTCTCTTTATTGTTCCCGTTTTCCCCACGGAATAATTAGCCGCAGATTAAATCGCTGCCCGAAGAATGTTTTTCATTCTAACCCTGCATGAATTATGCTATATGAATGTCACCGCTACAGTAAACTGACATATGAACTCTATCTTTAAATATTCGAATTCAATTCCCAGAGACAGCACCGTTAAATTTTCAACATGATCGGATGATCGAAATGATCAAAATAAATTAATTTATGGTAAAAATTAAACACTTTTGTTGTATAAAGAGTTTTTTGGAAATAAAAGGAGGTTTTATTTCAATAGATGCGCAAAAAATACGAAGCTAACATGCATTTTTATAAAATGGAAGTGAGGCAAGTAAACAGAAGCTATCGACGTAATCCTCTTTGCCTGTTTATCAAGGGTTACCGATTTCAGAGCCATTGGGAAAACAAAGCTTGCGAATTTGGATTTTCGAGTCGCTTCTCACCATCATCCGAGAAATATTAAGAGAATTGGGTGTGACAGATGTGTTATGATAGAGCGATTATCTGCGATGGTTCTGGCGACTTGATTGAGACGTTCCAGAGGGCCATGAAGGGGACGACGTGAAAAAACAGAGATATTCAATGTATAAACCAATGAGTGAAGTTTGTCTTTTGGATCGGTAAACAAGCAGTGATGCTCTTGGACCAGGAGGGATTTGGACGTAGGAATTAGGAGTTTGAGACGCTGATTGTGTCGTAATTCTTCCACGCAAATGCTTCCAAATCTAAGGATAATTACTCCAATGAAGAAAGGGTATCACCGCGTCTTCAGAAACCATTCTTTTGAGGTATACCAATGGTGATTAAACACTAACTAGGATTAGGGCCACGAGAAAGAGAGAAAGCGTAAATTTGCCAAACGACTAGGCAACATTTTACTCTTCCAGAAGAGCACCGAATGCCGCAAATTCCACATAATTCCTCATCAGACCACATAGTGAACTGAAACAAATATTTTATATCAGATTTTACATTTTAACCTTTAACTCTAAATTATTTTGACATAGAAATTATATTATAATTATAACATTAAAGTTACATCAGAATTAAAATAATAAAAGTCTCGAGGGACTTGAGCTGATGAGTTACCACAATATTATATTGACCTAAACTTTGGAGTTATCAATTTCAAAATGAACATCATAGATTTTTCCATTGGAATTGACACGATCTCCGCGGAAAACTATTGTAATTGTAATCTTTAAAATCTAGCCTTTTATATATCGGCTGATTCGCGTTTTCACTTTATTTTCTTTTCGTTTTCTCATTCGTTTTCTTCTCCAGGCAATCAGCTTATAGAGCTCTTGAATTTTAAATACCTCATCATGAACGCGTTCTACCTATTTTAAAGGAAGGTTTTGGACAGTCCCTAACGACTAATCATTTCGAATTGTCGTGGTAATTCCCACTTTCTTTCGCATTTCACCGTGCCTTGTACCTGCCTTCATGCTATCTAGTAAGTCCAAGTTCTCCCTTCCACTACTCCGCTTTCCCTACGTTCTTCCTTCTAGCTCGGCCTCAAAAATACCAATGCCTTTCATTATTTCCTACATTTACTTCTTCTGCCCATTTTGGGTTCCCCCCGTAACTATCTCTCTTCGCCCACCCTATTTAAAACTTCAGCATTTCTTTCTCTTTCTCCAACTTATTTCCTCAATTCTCCGCCATATCCCACACCTTGAAAGCCTCCAATCAATGCTCATCCTCTAGCCTAAAAGTCTTACACTCTTAAAATACTACGATCCATATTAGATTCTTTATTAATTACGGCTTTACTCAGTGTACCCATCATCAACTCTCTTCTGGCAAATGCTTCTTTCACCAGCACAAATACACATCTAATATCCCCATTGAAATACCCATTTTCATCTAAATTACTGTTCTAATACGTGAATTACTCCATCATCTCTGGTGTATTCCTTCAGATTACAATATTTTACTTAGATTTCATACTTCCCGAAAATCTTATTGCTCTTGTTTTCTCATCGTTAAATTCTTATCCCATTCCACTCGCTTTGTACTCGATTAATACACGTAAATACGAGTACGTTAAGCAGGTTTAAACACTTGCTTCTAGTATTTATTAATGAATATACCATATATGTCTCAAATTTTCGTGAGTTAAATTAGGGTGTAACGTTAAAAATGAAATCTAACTCCTTCTTAATTCCGTAGTTATACTACATCAATATGCTCGCATGCGTCAAAGTATTATTTACTCAACCTACATGTTCATGCAAAATAGTATCATCCTTTGTGGGACTTTGATTTTACTTTGAGTGGTTTAAGAAAGGGATCCCTTTTGTGTTCAAAAAGTGACTAAATCGTGTCTAAAATATGAATCGATAACCATTTAGCAACCAATAAAGTTTTAGATGACAATGCCTAGAATTGTCAGTTTGATTCAATTTCCAGTGACAGAAAATAACAGGGAATCATATACTTTTTAAAAGTTTAATGGACATTTAGAAACGAGATTTGTGAACAAAAGGCCTTTACATGATGGTTCTCATATATAAAACCAATCTAGCTTTTATCGATCTCTTAAAATTTCCTTGATTTTTCAAGCTAAAGATAATTTAAAATAAAATTGTAATTTAAGCTTCTATGATGGATAATTGGATGGTAGGCAATTACAGGAAGTGCCAGGGATACTAACTTAGTTGATATGCTTGGAAATAATTCAAGTTTCTAGCACTCACGGAAGCTTTTTTTCGTCTGATTTTTCTCTCAAGAAGTCGACTTCAAAAGGCGAGTTCTCCTTCGATCTCCAGGGAAGAATGTTGGAACCTCCCCTATTTGCTCCCAATCTACTCTCGAGAAACTTCCTGTTGAGCATTAATTAATCTGGTGCATGTCGCTCGTTACGTAAACGGGATGACTCCTGCATAGAAGTTCGACGATGAGGTTAGATGGCAAAAATACTTTACCCCATGGACTGTAAAATTTACTCGTGCACGTAGTTTGGAAGATACTCTTTTGTACTCGAGATTAGATTACCCACAGACCTGCCTGTAAACTTGCCTATGAAAGGCGTGCCTCACGAACAGGAAATTCATGAAGTGCACGGCCTAATTAAAAAAGACACTGACAAAAAACAGGCGATATGTCTGATATTTTTAGCCACCTAGCACGACATGTACATATTGCAATTGCATTTTTCTGTAAATAATTAAATTTGTCACATATTTTTTAACTATGTGAAATAGCGTGATATTCACTGCGTGTAATAAAATACTGTTTTTGTTATATGCGCCACACAAATAAAATTCATCATTGTAGATAATAACTGTGTGTGAAATTACAAATAAATTTATTATCAGTTAAGAATTTTTCGAAATGAAATTATATTATTGCTTGACTAAAACCACGAGGAGTTTTTTAAAGTGAGAAAAATCTAAGGTTATATTATTTTCATTATCATATTTGGTTGTTCTGCCTCGTGGTTGGTTCATTCACGGTTGACCTCCAAGACTTCCTCTCTCAAGCCATTCTTTTCATTTTTTCTTATTTTCTCCCAATCTAAATTATACCCAGCATTATAGTGATATCGATAAAAACATTATTATTTGTAGTGTGCTGATAAGAATTAGATTTATGTTGGACACAGAAAAAACTTTTACAATACGGCATTTCTTGTAGGAATTAAGCTCTACTATACCTCGAAGCCCAACTTCATTATAAGCACCCTAATAACCGACTATCCCATCCAAAATGTCTTCTTTTCCTCCCTCTACCACACTTATCCAATATTCGACCTCCTATTACAATCTTCAATATACCAGAGCCTCTTAATGTTTCCAGCATCTCCTTCTTCTGGATTCTTCATATTTATCCCTATAATTTTTTCTCATTTCCCCTACCATGCCTAGCAGTCCTTGAACTGTTAACCTTATTTTCTTTCCACAACGGCTAAGATTTGGACATAGAACACTACACTTGATATAAAAGTTTCATTAAGGTACCTCTTCAGTTGATGCCTCTAGAGCCAAATTGAGCTTGGGATACGCTATTGTTCTGTTCATATTCCTATGAATACATCCACTTTCATAAAAAAATATTTTCCAAAAGTTGTTAACGCTTCGTAAAATCTAGAAATTAAGCACATTATAGAATTTACTGGGTAAAATATTTTTAATGATCATTATTGTGACATTCAAAGATTCAAATTCAATTAGACTTTATTAAATTAAAAAGATTGATTTGAAGTTTTCAGTAAATAAATGCACCATAATGACGTGCAATGGGGTCATGATTAATTCCGATCAATGTCGCTGAGACATTATCATTTTAAACATATTAGCACGGGATAACTCAGAAACATTTCACTAACCGCAATTACTCGTATACATTCACCTAACAAGACCTGCGAACTTCTGGAGGCATTGCAAATGCAACGGGTTTCGTTATCAACATTCTATATCCCGTGCATTGATAATTGCTAATATTAATTCGTTTGCTATCATCTCCGACAAGGCAGAGTTTATGGATACGAATTATGATTCCCTACTGCTAAAAAGGCTCTTTAACCTTTTGATCTCAACCGAAAAATCGATTGCAGACATAGATGCACAGAGTTATCCATTATTATTTATACAAAAATGACTCGGCTATTTTCCATAAGGTTTAACAGTTGTTAAAAAATACCCTTAATGAAATCGATAAATATAATAATAATAACATCAAGTATTTATATTCTAATGCATTTAATCACCACATTTGAGGAGTTTCACGCTTTTAAAGATCTAATCTTCGTTAAGTGTTCCCTAGAGTAGCTCAGAACGGGTTCAATCAATATACATAGGCGTACGCAGTCTTAAGGGGCAACGAAGGAAAAATGAAAAAAAAATACGGCATAGTTCCCTTGGAAGGGTGAAAATATAAAAAAAAATGGATTAGCCGAATCCCTAATGAGCTTTTTTGGTATGTATTGTGTATCTGAAATATTTAAACCGTGATTGAACTTGAGGCGAGAACGGAATCAACTTTAAACAGCAATTAATGTATGTCAATATTTGTTGAGAACAAGTGTATCAATTTAAACAGCAGAAAGCGAAAAAATCTGCAATAAGTAATGAAGGGACATTAATCGACTATATCGTTTTTTGAGGCATGAGGCTAAAATCCAAGGATGTTCAATCTATCACGAAATGAAACTGGCAGAAAAAATAAAAGCGGCTTGATCATTATTTTCAATCCAAATAATTGTAATTATGTTTTTCAAGGAGAACAGTGTGTCTGAATTCACTGCTCGAAAGTGATGTGCGGATATCCATTTAATGCGATTCGACGTTCTCTCCTTGACACGAAAAATCTTTTTTCCTCCATTAAAAATATCAGTAAAATATGGCTTTCTAGCTCAGCACACTGATGTGACGTGGAAGAAAGGAATTTCCGTGATTACGTGAGAGTCCACAAGCTCTCTCAAAAGATGGTGGGCGGGATTTTTTGATAGCCATCAAAACACATATACTGAAAGAGATTTGGTAGTTTTACAACCACCTCAAAATATTTAAAAAATTAAGCTAGACGACGGCACCTAAGGTCTCGAATAGAAATAAGTATGGAATACAGACTAATTGACACTAAAATCAGTCAAATCGCATGAAAGGATCTAAGGAGTGTTTGTCTATAAACATTTATGGTGAAAAGATGTCTATAGTAATCAGATATCCATATCGTGGTATTCTTCTAGAGGAGTAAGGTAAAATACGACAATGGGTGTCTTTTCACTGAATACCTATCGTAACAAAAGTTCCGCAATATATCCCCAAGGATCTTAAAGATGTCTCGTTCTGAAAAGCGACGGTGGATTCTTAAATGAATGTCTTAGGTCGAGAATGTTGATGGGGCACATGACCTGTATGCAAACTGAAACACTTTCGGGAGAAATATGAACGCAGAAAGGAACCTTTTTAATTTAATGAAAATTGGAGGATCGTATTTAACAAGGCCGCTGGTTCATTCTAATTCTGAAAATCGTTTCCTGGAGTAATAGATGAGAATGTTAGAGGTCTCTAAGTAAAGCCTTTGGATAACGAACTCTATTTTGAGTCAATTAATTGCTGAGGAAAATCGAGCCAGCAATAATTATCTCACGAGAGATGGCATAGTTGGAGTACAGTTGTTGGTATGCAAAAATGGAAACGCAAGTTCACATGCATTTAAAATATCAAAGTTCCCTTGGCACGTCCACGATTTCGTCACAAGTCGCCCAATCGTTGTGAGAATAAGAAATAAATATTGTTTTGTAATTAAGGGGATTCATTTCGTAATTGAGGTTTTGGGATTGTTGCTTTTCAATATTTTCCTACGTGGAATTATTCGGTATTAATTTTATCGAAAAGGAGTTTATGAAAATTTACATTGTAATTTTTTAGGAAAAATAGGTGGCATAGTTTTAGATGAATATAAAAAAATGATCCATAATGAGAAATGAATTCACATCCGTTAAAATTTGACAGCAATTCTTTTTCAATTACGGCAATTTTCATGCAAACGTTTTTAGAATAATGAAACAGTATTCATCACGATGGCCCGTTTGAGTAGAATTCGTTGCACGGAGGACAACTAGCAGTAGAATAGTACTAAGAAGTAACAATTAAACGGTAGGAAAATAATTTACACATGTATTGTGACTATGATATCAACGTATTGTACTAATTTTATGTCTCTCTAGCTTTCACCCGCTGACAATGTACGCCGTTCTGAAATAAGAATTTTTCACTGGGTGAGCACACATGGAATTTTGAAAACAGAAAGGAAAATAAATTAGAGTGTAGAACAGGAAGACGGGAGAGGCTATGTAGCGAGAAACGGATGTGCACATCTTACCCTTCTAATCAACACAGGAGAGTGTGATGTCACGAGAATTTAGGATAATTACTAAATACGTTAGCATACTGCACCAATTTATTTTCAGTAAGTTCAAGATGCCGTAGGTGGTCTGATACTGTTGTGGTGACGAATTACGCGAGGGAAAGTTTCCTTACGTTGGTATGATCGGTCACCAATTCCCATCAGGTTCCACTTAACTTATACTCGTATTAATCTCACTTATCCGCGTTGAACTCCAATAATTTGCATTTATCTAATGGTTTAAGGAGGTTGAATAGTGATTGAACGATTCAAAGCATCACCTTAGTTTAGGTATTAATGACGAGTGGTGAAAAGTATATCATTACCAATTCATTCATTGCCCATACTCAGATATAATGTGAATATAAAGTTTTCAACGACTCTGAGGTAATTAATTTATTAAACTAATTTATGAAACTTGCTAGAAACATTATCTTGAATTATTTCTGAGGCGCCAATTCTTTCAACGACGTGATTTAGGATTTTTTCTTAAAAATTAGTCGATATCATGTAATCAAAGCTGGGCTGGCGCTATTAGTTAATGCTACTACATATCAAATATAATTTCGCACATATTATCAGTTGTTCTCAGTTGTTATAGCGTGAGTTAACCATCGCACTATGATTTCATCATTCCAAGAATGATTTTCAAAAACTCAATTACAAAACGTGTTTTAATTTCATTCAGTAATGTAGTACTACAGACATTTAGCGTATCCATAATCAGGCCATGAATATGTAATTTACATCCATTACATTTATGATCACGAATTGGCACTTGGCGTATATAGTCCATGTCCCTTATATGTATGTCCATTGGATATTTTGTGTTGCCTAGAATTATGCCTAGTTTCATACCCTGTAATAATATTTAACGAAGCTAAAACCCTTGTACGTATATTGCCATAAATCTTCCATTTACCCAGGTGGCGACGAATTTGAAGTCCTCGCCTGCCAACCCAGAGGTCGTGGATTCAATTCCAGCCTAGCTGGGCTTTCCTTCACTTAAGGCTTGGATGTAATGGTCTTTCATGTTATATCATGGTTGCCAAAAGTGCTGTTTTCGGAATGTTACGAAACAGATAAATAAAAAACCATATACTCTGAGAATGCTTTAACTATTTTTGCTCTCTCATTAGATATCGTCTATAATTTTCCTTGTGAGGACCAGCAGTAACAAGTATGATTTCTCGTAGTCCTCAAAACTGGGAACCAGGCCCAGAGTTTTCAATTTGGAGTCGTGACTGTTAGTGGATTGCGGAATGCCCTTGACTGAATCGCCGCACTTGTCCTTTCTCTCCTACAAATCTATTTCATCTTCTTGAAAATGTCAGAATTGGTCCAAAGGGCACCGGGCAGCTCAGGTCTTGCAAGATTGTTGTAAGAGGTCACTTATGTGTATTCATTGATACCGAAGTTTTGTTATTGAGTAACATTCGAAACCAATTTCAAGTTACTTAAAGAAATATGTCTTGGAAAACAACTATTTAGAGGGCAACAAATAAGCTTTTCCCTTCTTTTTCAATGGTAATACACGACTAAAGAAGAGATTTTCGAGATATAAAAATCGTTGCCGATGGAAAGAAAAATACGGACAATCTAAGAAGAAGAAAGAATTTAATTCCCAGTATTCTTCTGGGAATAAAGCAATTTAGTACACAAGAGATCTATTAATGTCAAATATACAGTTCCTGAAGACTTTGAAAAGTATTTATCGAGCATAGGCTCCCAAGTAATTTCATTAAAAACCATTTCCACGGAAGCAGGGAATGAAATCAGTGGTACATCTTCGCGAACCACAAAAGCATCACAATGCGCTTCAATAAGGTTTCAAGACTTTGATGGAAAATCGCGGATTTAATGAATTTAGCATTTTCTTCGTATTAGAGTTGGGGGAACAAAAGTAAACGATTGATTTCAATGAATAGGCTAAAACCATATGCTTGAATTATTTCACTTTTGAATCATTCACTTTGAATGATTTCCTGAATTAAGGTTCAAAGCTTCCGATCGCAGGTCTCTCGTTTTTCAATACTCCCGTCCACAGAGGTCGATAAATTATGCTATTTGTCTGCGTGATTGAGATCTCATTCAGGCAATATTTAAATGGACGTTGTTGTGCAAAAGTATCTTGTGTAATCAATTGCACCACAAACTACGGATATGCTACGAATGACTCCAGGTTTTATGGTTGGTTAGAAGATTAGAATTTAGCGATTGTTTAGAGAGTTAATATCCACTTATAAAACAATCGTAAACTTTTAAGAGCTACTGGCAATTGGAAAATCATATATTTAAAATTAATTACCTACGCTACATAATCGACCCCAATCTTCTGACAACCAATTATTCTTAGTGTACAACCTTTAATTGCGAGGAACATGACGAGGTTATTTGAAAATAAAGAAAAAATTTGACTTAGTGTGACAAAGTTTTTCTGAACAATAACTAAAATATCATGACAGTAAAATCAGCAGAAGGGAATGGATTGATTTTAAATATATGCCCAAGACCAAAACCCCTATTACGATCACTGAGCACAATTGAAAAAATAATATATTCCCTGCGCAATAATCTGGGATAAAATACAAAATTTAACAGATAATATTCTATAATTGACGTGGCTTTTTATTAAGTATGGATAACTGCATATGTAGGAAAACAAATTAAAGAGGGCTCATAATCTTTAAGAATGTTTTCAACCATCAGATACATTAAATAATACCGTGTTAATCCATGTAAATTGAAATTTTCACCAAAATTGGAAATACGTCCCATAATTCATTATCAGGTCGCAAGGACATAAGTAACTGTTAAAAATGAGTATCCTAATTGTGGAGCTGCATTTATCGACTAATTAAGAAATTATTCATAATTATTTATTGGATGAAGACAATTGAGAAAAGCTTTAGTTTTGATGTGTTGAATCACTCCCTGCCACAGACCCTATTGTTGGCTCACACGATATCCTTTAGATGTAGACTACCTTAAATTTTAAACAGCAATTGAACTCTACATGACCTCGATATTTCATTGGCACAACAAGCACCAAGTTTGTTTGTTTTTTTCTCGCGTCTCCATTTTTTTCTCCCTATCTTTTACCCACCTGATACATTCTAATACTTATCAGGTTTCGAAAATCGTTTATCTTTCATGAGTTGGGTCCAGATTAATCGACTTTATGGATGAATTTTCCACTTAAATCGCATCGATTGTGCGAGCTGCTGTTAATCATCGATCTCCCAGAGAATAAGATAGAGCGTGCCAACTTACATTTAGGCCGCGAGACGATCTCTACCCGATCCGCCCGCCATTCCGTCAATCAGCGGGGAGAAAACGATGAAGCAGTCATTAGAAATCCGTGGAAAATAAAACAAAGGCCGACAGGCAATCCCCAGAATCTCTCTCTCTCCTTCCCGTTTCGTTTTAAGGGCCCGTTCTCGAAATAAAGCAGCGCAGCTCGAATCCGAAGGAGGTCTAAACGAATTAACCGCCGGCGCAACCCCGCGTATACTCCGAATCCATTCCTCAACGCCTGCCTCCTCTCCGAATCGTCGAGGGCCGAAGAGCGCTGACACGTCCCGAATCTATTTGTCGGGCCTCTATCTATCGGAGACACACCGTCGCTGAGCAACGGGGGTCGGGAGGGAACCCGTACGGAACTCCGGAAGGAAGGGAGGCGGTGAGTGATGCCGTGGCGATTCCGAAGGGGTCAGGTGGTGCTTGTCGCCTGAGATGTCTCCGTCGGATAAGGTAGAAGACGCAACGCTTCGGTGGGTGAATGCAAGAGAGAAACTGGGTGTACGCGGAGGGTCCAGAAGAAGGGAGAATGCTGGAAACGGGAAAAACAGGGTTTGTGAGGACGGCAAGATGACCTGGGACCCTCCTGCGTACCTTCCTCTATGATTGCATCGTCTCGTTGGAAGGGAGAAAATGGACGCGTTAATGGATAGGCGAATATGTGATAGCTGCCAGTAGAAGAATTGGCAAGACGACGTTATGAATCTTCGGTCGCGAAATCGTAGGAGTATATTGCGGCGGGATAAGTTAATGCTTTGCCCTAAAGATGATCATCTCAGACGTTGAAATCCACTCGGATGAAAATGGTAAAGTCAAATTAAATATAGATTTCACCCAATACATTTTATTTCTGGTAGTTATGCCATTAACCGTTCTCGTCAATTCAAACTCCCGAATGATCAGTGAAGAAGCATATTTGAGAAAACAGTGAAAAATAAATGATTTAATAAATACTCAACCTCTTCTAGATGACACTCATGTGATAAAAAAAATCTCCTCTTTTGATCAGACACATTTCGGGCATGTTATTATCACCGTAAATTATATGTTTATCTAAGGAAGAGCGAATATGTTTGGTAAAGATCAAATGAGTCACGATAAATTCAATAACAAATATACATATCAAAAAGTACATCCAATGTTCCTCGTACTTTAGATAAAAAATAAAGAAGATAACGATCGCGGTAGAACAATGAGTTCCGCAAATGCGTGGGAATGAAGAAGATTTATTTTCTGAGAAATTTTTCAAAACGTCTTCGAGATCTTTTTCCGGAAGATGTGCCCACTTCTCAGAAGAAATTCATGGTTCCAGGAAGTGATTCCAAAATAATTTGTAATGAAGAAAGAGGCGTCTTGCATTCAGCAATTATTTGAAGAGCAATCGTTTACAGTGACATTTATATTCCAGAGACTCATTACTGTGTTCAGGAATCATAAAATTGTGAGTGAAAGGAGTGATCTTTTAGTAAAGGCGATAGTTCATTAGTTATCAGTCCCCAAGATGGCCATGATAACCGATAGAACGGATGGGAGGACACACACTGAATTTGCGCTGGTACACTACACCAGAGACGGGAATGAGAATAGGTACGAACACAAAACAGCATACGTACTAATCGATTAAAGCCAAATCGTTAATTCGATCATTTTTCTATGACCAAACGATGACGATCGATTGTATTTTGACGGATAATCAAAAGAATTATTTTTTTTCAAAATTATATTGTACGAGTAATATATTCTATGAGGTTTCATGAAAGTTCATACTGATGGAAATATTTAAGAATTAATATTTTTACCATTATATTATTTTTTATCTGTTTTAAATGCTTAAGTCTTAATTTCTAATTTTTTTCCATAGATATATTCTCTGATTTAATAAATCGTAAAAAGATTTTCCCTAGCATGGGTCCCATGGGTACGAAGCACCACATGCCTCGATCACTTCCAGGGACAATGAAATACAAATTCTATTTTCTTTAATTATAGTCTCTTATTATATGACACACGGCTTATATTCGAACACAAAAATATTATTCAATACAATTATTTTCGTAGGGTTTCTCAAATATAGTTTTAAAAAATTATTCATGTTTTGCTTATTATTATCATTTTCGCAGCGTACAAATTAAATTTAAAACATGAAAAATAAACAACTAAAGAAACCGGTACCTAGTTTACAAATTTTATTGAAAAGGAAATAGAAGAAAAATAGACTGAGTCATATCTTATCTTCCGAAGAAGACGGAGTTCGAGTCCGTCGAAATTATCAAGATATTATTGTGAGTGTTCTTTTTATGTGTTCTCGTGCTGTGTGTTACTGTCAAAGTATTTTATTCAACACTTCCGTGTTACTTCGAAGAAATCATGTATATATAAATATATGTATGTGATATGATTTGCGATCCCATATATGACTCCGTCGACCGTAATCGGACCATGCATAGGCCGGCGATTGTACTTCCAAGCCCGGATGTTTTTCAGATAACTTTCCCTCATGTGTTACGGAGACAAACGAATAAAGCATATCGGCGCGTCTTCTACAGGATATAGTCTTTTTTGTATGTTTCACTCTCTTAGAAATAAATTGTGAAAATACATATAAAGGGAGGGAGAATTTTATTTATTACCTACTGTAACGCGCGCATTACATGGGAATCATTAACTTTTGCCAATATTCGGGATGATGTATTATTACAGTACATCGAAAAATAACCTCAACAATTTGTTTCGGCAAAATAAAAATACCAACTCTTGAAGGAAGGTAAAATTGATTTTCATCCTGTTTCTCATCTTTACTACCATTATAGTTATAAGCTAATGGGTGAGAATGGAATCCCTTTAAGGCATAGCAAAATCGATCACTCAACAAAGTTCAATTGTATTTCTTACTTAAATTGAAAAGAAAGCAAAAAATATCCTGAGCCTCTATTTTATGACGATGCATGCTAAGCTATGTATCCTAAAAAGTTGGAATGAACGAAAATGACATCCATGCATGAAGCTATCCATTTCAGTAATCATTTGAAGGGTGATTTTGTGAGGTGCAGATAGAGCTCACCCAGAACCATTAACCCTGGAGGCTTGCGAAATTCGCACAGCAGGGTAGAGGGAGTGATTACAGCAGTGTGAATAACAAGTTACCCTTTCACTGTGCCGTCTGCGGTAACATAGCCACCCGAAAAATCAAGCATAGCTGGAGATGAGGCTGTCCCGAAACAGTCATGCCGAATCGAATCCGGTACCTCCGATCAGCATTCGAACGCTCTATTCACTAATCTGCCATGTTCACTAAAATTTACACAGCTATTCGAGGGTAAGTCAATTGATAAGTCGCAGATGCCAGCAAGATAAACGGAGGAGCTGTTACGAACATTTCATTGAGAACGCTTGGGCTATCCACCGTAAAGTCTGACTTAACCCTTAGTGATTCTCATCAATTTGGGCCCCTAAAAAATAATTTCGGTAGTCGACGTGAAAATGATGATGCTGTAGTCCAAGGGGTGACGCAAGCAAAAGACTTATTTGTTGCCGGCTATCAAGGACTTCAAGTAAAGGGATGGTCTCTCAATGTACAGGGCGGATATGTAGAAAAGTGAAACAAAGTTTAGGAAGTTTATTGATTTTCCCTCACATTTTGTTTATTCACGTTCCTTGTGAAACAATCAAACTATTAATTCACGAAGCTCGGGCAATTTACAAGTTCAGGGCAAAGGAGGCAAAGAACTCACGTTCTATATAAAGATCAGGTTGAACTGATTAGATGTGGAGGACACAGAGAGGGAGCTAAATTAAGAAAGAAGTAGGGCACGGTTGCTCATTATCACCCTTGATATTTAATATGCGATCTGAAGGAGCAATTAACGGGATTACGGGGAAGATAAAAGGCAGCGGACGAATATACGAGGAAAGATTAAGAATGCTGCAAACTGTGGACGGTAAAGCATTCAAGACGGAGAACCATGCAAGGATGGCAGCCTATATAGAGAAGGGGAACAAAAATTACAACTTCAAGATGAACACGAACAAAACTAGATCTGGAACTTTAAAAGAGAAGAGAATAAACTAGGGATAAAAGTAGGGAAATTAGGGGAAAGACAAAATGAAAAAAGTGAAAGATTTTTTAAGTGCTTGGTCAACAAGATCAGTAGCAATTCAAGAGGCAAGAAAATTATGAGAATAGATACAGCAACAAAAGTTTAACATTAGAAGAAATTATTAGAAACGGTGCGAGCCTAGTCATAAATGGAAGCAATTTAGAGTCATCTATCTATGAAGTTTACTTTTCCGAGGTTGTGTGAAAGAGACTATTGGAGGCGGAAAGAAAAGAGGATTCAGAAAGTATTGGAAATGAGAGGGACTCTAGACGGAGAAGTGCTTTGAAAGAGTACAAAACGAAGTATTACTTCGAAGAGAGGGTGAAGAAGGAAACTCAAAGAAAAAGCAAGAATGAGGGAGAAACTAATTGGAGACTGGATACCCGTGAGGAACGAATGTTTACAGGAACCCGTAAGTGAAGGAAACATTGATGGGAAGAATCACAGAGGGAGGCCAATGATGAGCTACAAGGAGTAAGCAATGGAAATGTCAGTACAACGAACTGCATGAGAAAAACATAGAACAAGATTACTTGTAGGGCAAACACGAACCGATCTTCGGATTGATAACCAGTCATCATGATTGAATTTTATGTTTTACCGTAAAATTTAAAATGGCGGAGACAAACACTAAACTCAAGATTAGATTGCCAATCAAGCCCGAATAAATCTTTAAAAAATCCGACCAAACGACTTGGCGCAATATTCCTACAACAGACAATTTTGCTTAAGTCGGAAGTCCTATTTCGATCTTTCTTTTGTTAGGGAAAGGCGCTAATATCCGTTATGATAGTAACATATGTGCACCACTTTTCATCCGTCGATTAGAACCACTACATTTTAAGTTGGAGCAGGAAAATTTGCTAATGTTTTCATCGATAACAGCATTAATTCAAGCAGGGTTTATAACAGTTTTTCCACAAAATAAACAAGAAAAAAATCTGCCCATACGAGGGCGCAAAGATTTCAGTCATGACAAAGGAGAAACTGGTAGCAGAAATACGTAGATTTCGTCGGTGGAAAGGGTACATTGCACCATTTAATCCTTCCTTTCTTTCTAAAATAAAATGGATTCATTGCGTAATGCACATGCATGGAATTTGACGATAATAAATCCCACCGTGAACAGCGTAAGGAGCGCGCGTTGGATTTGGGAGAGAGGCGCCACAGTCGGAAGTCAAAGCGGAGGGGAAGAAGAATGCGTCGGAAGGGACGAGAAAAACGACCACGGAGGGCGGTGGGTGGGGGGAGGGGATCGGGGTATCGCCGAGTGTGGGGAAGTGGGCGGGAGAGAGTGGGGGCGGATGCGGGGGCGGTGGGGGAGACGTGGTGGCTTGCGGGTTCTTTGAGAGGAATGGGGAGGAAATAGAATACACGGGTAGAAGAGCAGAGAAGAAAGAAAGACAAAAGAAGGTGGCTCGAGGGAGAGCAATGTGATACGGGATATTCAAACGGAGGGAAATTCGGAGAAAAAGAGTGTGGGTTGGGTGGAGGGAATGGAGACGATTGAAAAAAGTGTATATATGGGAGTTGGGAGTTAGTGGAAGGCACGTGCGCGGGAGTGGCCACGATACACCAATGAACCACGAAGAAATCGATGTTTTGGTGCTGCATCGATGACGGAAGACAATAGGAAAATAAGCTTAGCACGGATACGCAACCGTTGATCATTCGGGCGTTTATGCACACCCTCAGATTTATCATCCTCTCCGCGGACAATGAGCAAATCGGTTACAAAAAATGGAATACCTGTATGTAACGACATTCCAGATGCACTCATAACAAGGATAATTTTTGTTTCAAACTCTGTAGTAAAATTCCATTCGATACGGAGTCACATCTACGAAAAATATTAGTATCCTTAATGGTTAAACATTCATGGACTTTGATATTTCAGTAGTTATTGCAACAAATGAAGTCATTCGTCGCAAATGCTTATTTTCGGTGATATAAAAACCGGGATTGGGCTCTTTTGAAAGAGTTCTGAATCATAAGATAGTTCCAACGTACACTCAAATTGCACTATTTCGGTATCCTAAGGACGTCATAGATCCATATATTGGGGAACAGGCACAAACGCTTGTGTTATCCAAGCCCTGATATGTTATGCTGTCGACTGTGAGTCAATGGCGTTCAGTTCTATACGACGTAGAGTAAAATTTCATTGCCTTCACCGAACTTCATTCCATTGGCTTCGTCGAACCCATTGCACCGACCCCGGGAAATGGACGACTCTTTCTTCCTTAAGACGCAGCCGGTAAATGGAAAGAGGAGATAGGAGACGGTGGAGAGAAAACGGATGAAGGAGCGAGAGAAAGGCAGGGTTAAGGGGGAGGAGGATGGGAGGAAGGGCCGGGAGTTGTTAGGGGGAATTGGAAGGAAGGACGGGCAAAGAGATAAACGGAGGGGGATAGATCTGTATGGAGAGGGAGGATGGGTCCACTGATGGGGTAGCTTCAGACGGACGGATCCGCTATTTCGCGTGTTTAGTGCGGGGGCGAACTGGTCCGCCTTTCGAAGGTAATGGAGGGAAAGGAAAATGCGGGGAAGCTGAGGGTGGCTGAGGGGAGGAAGAGTCGGTCCACGCGTGCTTTCCGCGAAGGAGTGGGCGGTAGGAGAGGTAGGGGAGACGAATATGAGATGGTTATCATCATAAGGTATTGTTCACGAGCACGTCACCAGGCTTCGAGTGGGAGACAAGAGCGAAATAGATCCTTAAAATTTGGGATTGAGGGTATTTGTGTCCCGCCTCACGTATAATATCCTTCGAGGAAAGTATGACGAGGAAAAACGGACGCGGAAAATAAGTAGGAAGGCCCTTTCCAAAAGAAAAAAAACTTCATGAATCATTGAAATTTGGAGCTCAAGCCTTAATCCGGGGTGATCGTTCTCTAGAGGGGAGAATTGATAGAACGCAATTTTTTCCCCGAGCAAGAGGCTTACATAATTTTTTCTTGACGATGTGCGTCGTATTATTTGGAAATTTTCCTGTACAAGCGCCGATGAAGCCGGAAAACCTCCTCGTAGACATTTAGAGGAATGTGAAAAGACTTTCAGGGCCGAGACGCTAAATGTGCGGAAACGTGTCGATATGTTTTTTTATCGTTCATACTATTTGATCAGGGCATTCCAAAAATCCCACCTGATTCCAGTATAAAAGGACGTGAATGGAAGATTTAAGGGATTACAACGTTTAAACACAAACCGTTGAGAATATAATTCAATCAACCTCGACGACTAATTTTTGATTTGTCATGACAAACTCAGTACGCTGAATTCTTCTATGTATTATACTTTTAGAGTCATAATTTTACTCCTTATATCTATTATTTTGCTGTGATAATTGAATAAAATCTACACATTCAACAGGGATTACCACTTATGGGTGAATTTGGGCGCAGAACCCTCAGCTATTCAACATCAGGCAAAAGAGTACGGTAAGGTCAAACTTAAATGACGAATGAAATATATTTATCCATATAATCAAATAGAAATGAAAAACTTAAACCACAAGACAATAATGACTGTTAGTCAAGTGGAACGAAAATTCATCTAACATTAAAATATTCATCACAAATCGATAAAAATACTAAAAATGTCAATTTATCTCCTAATTTTACATTCAACAATGTTACGAGTTTTTTCAGACACACCTATGGCGTTTTATGAGGATAGATCACATGGTAGGGCATGAATTAGGGAGGAAATAAGGGGAAGGAAAAAAAGGGGAGTAATTATATGCCATTCTATTTAATTTTCCACAAATTTGCTAATCACATGATATAGGTAGAATAAGTCCTCAGATATGGAGAGGAGAAAGTAAATAGCGTGGTTTTGTAAATATTCTCCATTAAAATTCTTTAAAAAGTACATTTTAAGAATGAAACGTAATTAGAATGACAGATTTTGTCTGCCTTTTGAAAGCAAATTATTCTGCCTGGACGTTATTCAAACGCATTTTATTATGCAGTGGCGAGAGAGGCTGTTATATTCCTCTGGAGTCTCGCGCTCCCGTCCAGTAACTGTGATAACTTTGACCCTATTCATTAACGCCTTTTTCCTGGCCGATCATGCGAGAGTATGAGGGGGTCTTCTCGAAAACTACATTATACATGGAGGAGAGAACTGGGTACATTCAAGAGGTGACCTAGTTTCTTGAGCGTTGCCATGCATTTGTAGCTTGTTTTTTTTAATCCTTACTCCATTAGGCTTTTTGAGTGTTAGTGTTGTTGTTCGAGGTACACGAGGGTCAGAATCTGATTCCATTAGTTAAAATCATCCCCTCCCCCAGAGTCTTCGTCGAAAAATATTTTGTTGCCCAATGAGTATAAAATACTACCTAAGAGATGCAACGTCTAAAGGAAGATTTTTTTCCTGCTATTCAAAAAGGGTAATTTCTTGAGCTTGAAATTGTTCTACCATTAGGACGTGTGCTACATTTCTTGCAGATTTTAAGAATAAGAGAATAACTTAATGTGGGTGAATGCAACCTCTCGCAAGCAATATTCAACGTACACCTGATAGAGGCAATAAAAAAATACAACAATTGGGTATCAAAGGAGTCAAGGTAAATGGAGAAGAAATCAACATGCTCCGGTTTGCAGATGACATAGCAGTAATGGCGGAAACGCGCGAGGACTTACAAGCAACTCTAAGGTTTATGGATCAAGTACTGGGAGAATATAATATGAACATCGACAAGAAGAAAACTAAAATCCCTGTGTGCGGAAGAGAGAAGCTGAATGCAGATATCACAGTTCGAGGGGTGAAATTAGAGAAAGTGGAATCCTTCATCTATTAATCTACCTGAGCAGCAGTATAACATGGGATGGAAGACGTTCGACCGACATCAAGCAAAGAATAGCCCAAGTTAAGAACGCATTCTTGAAGAAGAGGCAATTAATATGTTCAAAGAACCTAAGGCTGGAAATAAGGAAACGATTCATCAAGACTTTCGTGTGGAGCATGGCGCTCTATTGTTCCGAGACTTGGAACATTGGAAAAGGGGACCAGCGAAGAATAGAAGCCTTTGAAACATGGTGCTGGAGGGGAATGCTGAAGATTAAATGGACAGACAAAGTAAGGAACGAGGAAGTATATAGAAGAGCAGAAGAGGGTAGGACCATATGGAGAACTCTACGGAAAAGAAGAAATAGATGGATTGGACACACATTGAGGAATAATGGATTGAATAGGAATATGATAGAAGAGAAGATTCCACGAGGAAGACCAAGAGACATGTACATAGGACAAATTAAGAAGGAAGTAAAACAGAGAAGGCATCAAGGATTGAGGAAATTGACAGTAAACCAATCCTAGGATTGATGTACTGATGATGATGATATTAACCCTTGAATATTTCATCTACCCTGACGACCACGAATTACCCTCAGTTTCGTATTCATGTAGTCCGTTAACTAAATGTCACTAACGAATAATAGCTTTCGGCGTACATAACGAAGTTATATCACTCAGAAAACGATTTATTTGGACATGGCTTTACCCTTTTATCAGTAAAATATATGAACAATTGATTTCGCCTTGCACTGAAAGGGAGGGCTTGGCGAGGATGGTCCATCAAAACCTTCAAAACACTTGAACTAGGAAACACTTGAAATTTCCGAGGTCACGAAGAATGAAGGTGAAATGAGTGTATCAGTGATTTGATATTAATATACTCTCAAGAATGAGATCAATCAAGACTGCCATAGTCAAACAGACCTCTGTAGCAAACATGTTGCGGAGGGAAGGAGGCTCACATTGGAATGTGCTAGTCTTTCCGGTTGTTCACACTGATTACAAAATTTAACTTCTCCCTTGAATCCTGGTACCTTGGGCCCTGAAAAGCCCCTGGTATATGTGAATCCGTTTTCAAGATAGTCATTGAAATGATAGTCACTTATTCCACTTATTGATGATGATACCTTATTCTAGACGGATTACAGATATCGAGAGAGAAGTCAACTCGTGGCACTGGTATGAAATTTGCCCTTTGATTTTCAAGTTCACCTTCAAAATTCCCGAGTTATATGATTTCGTGCCCTTGGCGTGTCATTTAATGTGGGTTGAGAGTCATTCAAGTAAACAACTATTTTTCACGCGAGCTGTAATCTGCAAAAAACCAAAGAGGCTGGATAGCACCATACTTTCGTTCGTCTCGTACTTTGCACGCGAAAAGTCATCCAGATAAGTGAAAGGAACGTGACCCACGTCTATAACTACTTAATTCTTCCTTTTTCTGTAGTAAGCCTTGAAAACTCAACATTCAGGCAATTATAATTACATCGGCAACACTAAGCTACTCATAACTCGAAAAAAGGACAAGGATTAACACCAAAAGCATAAGAATGCCCAATGAATAAATGCTCTATTACATTAATTTGGATGAATAAAACATGTGGAGTAAACAACTATTCTATCTCATGAGAGAGTAGAAGCTCCTAAAAATTTTACGATTTAACTTCGTCCTTGGTGCGAGTTTCTCAATGTCTAGCTTGGAAAAGATCTTAATATATATTCATTTACTTTTTACTCTTGCTTTGCTTTAGAGCACTTTAGTAAGGCGTTTTACTTTCGTTGGAATGACATAGAAAATGAAACCTCCTTATTTGTAAAAAAATGGCAGTCTTTTTTAAGGATCTGTATAAATTTAGAAGCAACCTTTTAATCTTTTATTTATTTCAGACGAGATAAATTATAAGCGAGTTCTCAAATAAAAAGGAATTCAATATGGGAACTAGGATTATTCATCAGTGCCTTTAAACTGATGTTTCAACCTCATAAAATATAATACTACAGAAAAATCTTAGCGTGCCACTTTGATGGAAAGTACTTCGCAGCAGTTTCCTAGATTTGTAGATATTAGTGCCGAACATTTCAATCATTTTTGGAGCACCGGAAGAATTACAGTTACCCCTTTAAACCTCTAACCCGCCCGTAATGTCGGTAGCCACCGTGATGGGATGAAATTATACACATGGCGTCTCATTGTTCAAAGTTTTTTTACCTAGATTTTTATTAGTAACTTCCCAGAAAAAAAATGATTTTCGGCAGAATGCGAAAATAAAAGAGAGGAGGTCGGATTTAGCCTATCGAATCCATTAATTTGTTCAAAATTTCCCTGATGTGATCAAAACCCAGCGGCCACACTGGGAAGGTTGCGGATGAGGGGGAGGGTTTCCCTTTTGTGTTGTGTGTGTGTGCGCGCATGTGCGTCTGAAAACCTCTCTCGAACTCTTAGATAAGCCTGAGCTCACAAAAAAGTGATGATAACGCACGGGCCGGAGCAGGGATTGGAGTGGAATTGAAGCATTTGAGGACCGGGAGCCGGGGGATGCGATGTTTGGGAATGCTTAGGGCTGTGCAAATAATGCGATTAAAAGGAACCATGGGGGGGGAGGAGAAAGAGGGGTGGGATGGAAGGGATAAGGGGGACGCGAGTGAAGAATGAAAATCTACGTCGGGTCGGGAGGCGGGGAAAAGAAGATGAGGGAGCTGTGTGCGTGAGGTCACCAGGAGAAGGTCGACGACCCCTAGGAGGGTGAGGGGAGGGAACACACAGTAAATAGGGTCGACGTTCACCATCAGGGCGAACGGGGGGAGGGGACAGGGGTCGCCCGAGTGTCGCGGCGTGGCACACGGTCGTTGAGCATTCCCGTCACCGATTCCTGAGACCGGAATTCCAAAAGGCGCCGCACTGTCATGCCAAGACCCTCTCCCGCAAAACCCTAAACGCTGCACTAGGGCGAGAGCAGAGTTGGTTCGCCGGATAAAGGCTCTTAGCCGTTGCAGAGAGATTACGCTTACGGACTGTGGACTAGCACTCAACAGACTGCACACACGGCTTAACCCGAGAGCCACCATTTCGGCACAGAGACACTAGTCAATAGTTGAATGCGAAAGAGAAAGAAATTTATTTCAAAATTCGCTGTCACAAGTGTAAAATTGCAGGGGTAGCAAGAAAAACCTTTGAAAATACCAAGTAGATAAGATGTTTTCCTTACAAATCATAACATTCCATCTTGCTTGCGTTTTAATTGTCCAAGTGAAATTCGAACCGTGTACTAAAAAAAGAATTTAGAAAACCAAAAGTGCCTTCATCACGTCATCATCCTCTAGTCCAAGCATAGTATGTTGTACTTCAATCATATGTTCAATGATAGGCTTAAACCTCAGTACATAAGCTTAAATTTTCAAAAGAGTATTAGTTTAACTTATTTCTTCGGGACTGGAAGAGTCCCTGCCCCAAGCTGTGTGACAAATCTGAAACACTTAATTATATAGCGGTTCTTCTTTTACTTTTAACTAATTTCATAATTAGCTCTTTCACCTAACGCCCAAAAAAATTCGAGGTTGGTAAATTATTTATTGAAAAATGTAAGACTGTAAATATCTGTAAAAATTTTAAGCTTGCAGCTATTTAAAATTCATATTACAGAACAGATGTCAGTTGCCACCCCTAAGAAATCAGGACAAAAAGATGACGGATAAATTTTAAGTGCATACTTAACTAGTCATAAATCATCAACTCCATTGTAGACTTTCTTCGGCGGGAAATTAATTTTAAAAATCTGAAAGTGAAAGTATTTGTAATATACAACGGTAAAAAAACCATTAGAGTTTCAAACAAAATATTACAGTTCTTAATTAAAACTTTCGAGAATTTTTTCATTCCGGAATCGTACATTTTTAGGGCCGAGAAGTTCCTGAACCTTTAGTTTATCTTCAAAAGAAATGTCGGATTAATCAATTGCATGTATTTATTTAGTCCAATTTTAACGTAAAGACTAGAGAATGTTTTTTATTACTTTATTTTCAGATATCTGTATTTCCGCCCCGTTAAGCAAGCTTTTAATCAAAATCACCCCTAAGCTCAGTTATTACGTCGAGGATATAAACACTAATTATAATTATTAATTCGCATATTTTATAAACTTTGTGTGCTAAGGCTCCAACCGATTGAGATCCACAAGGTTGTCCATTGCACAATAGATAATAATGCCGGTGTAATGATAAGATTGATGAATAGGGCTGTATGACTATTAGCCATCTCGACTCTTGAAAAATTATCCCTCCAATTTTATAATAAGTTACAATAGCGACTGAGAAATTGCTAGTGTGTGGTGTGCTCGTGAGCGGTAGTCATATGTACATTGGATGGTCATTAAATAGGAGGATCGACTGTATGGAAAGCAGACAGAAAAAGCAGAAAGCAGAATAGTCCATCGGAATGGGGAGGGGGATGAGGAAGTAGCCGTAATATCCCTCAGTCGAAGGCAAAAAAATATGCGCATACTGGAAACAGTAGATTGGTCAGAATATAGGATCGGAGGACTTAATCCGCGGTGGTTCCCATGAAATGAGATGAGGCCTTGAATCCGTTGCTCAGGCTTCTCATTAATAATTCCTCTGTTTGCTCGATGGGTGTGATACGTATGTCCTTCTCCCTTTGAGGCCCCGTGACTGGAAATACTCCCTTCACCGAATTACAAATAGCATCAAAGGTGCGCACTCAGACATGCTACATCGTGTGCTGAAGTGAGTAAATAACGATAAAATAGTTGAAATAAAAATGAAAAAGAGTCATCGAAATCTCTTGCGGAATGGACTCTTTTTAATACAATAAGCCAAAATATTTTATTGTTAATAACACAATTCCTTGAAAAAGGTCCTTGAAAACTTCTGGGAATGACTCGACATTACCGGGAAACTCAAATAGGATTTAGTACCAGCTAAAACGTATTGCAAAGGTATGATGCGACTGTATTTTCCTGTCCGTAACGCTTCATGAAAGCCTAAGAGCCTACGGACTAGATTATTTCTACCTATTCTGGAAGAATGGCTAACTTTCTGGCAGGCTCCATCTGCTAGCTTCAATTCCCTTCGACAAATCAGAGAATACCTGTAATCACCAATTAACCGAAACGGCGCGTTTGAAATCTTCTGAGTGTTACTTCTTGTTTATTCTTAATTGTCAGCATTGTTAAAATTATTGTATCTCTATGTGAACAAAGGGAATGTTGCAGCTTAATTAAATGGAGCAGGTTAGATGCAATGGAAAAAAATATGTAGGGATTATTAATGCTTGCAATAACTATTTAACAGAAACATAACCATATCATTCTGAAATAAAGACTAGTTCATGAGAAACATTATTAAAATGTACATAATGATCAAATTACTATTTGCAGTGGCTTGTAACATTGGTTATACCAAATTCATACAGAGAAAAAGTTTACCATTAAGGATCCTGAATGCAGTCATTTTGACGAAAAGTCTCCTATCTTAGTGCCGATTTTCCTTCTGGATATTCAGCCTTGATGCAGAATTTTATACACTTTCCCCTCAAAATGCCGTCCGAAAACACAAGTAATTGAAATCTGATTCCATGTTTTTGTCCCTTTCGTACAAACACAGTCGTGCACCGTCCGCCAAAGCTCCCTCCAAACAGAATCGCGCTGAACTGACAAATGAGTCTATTAAGAGTTCCTCCTGAAATTGAGTTTGTTTTATGCAGTCTCTAACAAACAGTGAGTATAGTTTCCGTTTTGAAACACGCGTATTTTCCCTATTTTACAATTCTCTGAACCGATTTCCCTCGGTGACCCCTCATCCTTGTGGTCACCCTTTCAGGCTTGTTTGATAATTGACACTCAACCGTTAGGGGTGAGTACAAAGGCGATTTTCCATCAAAAAGGAAACCCCTCTCCACACACAACTAACTTCAGTTTAGCACGTTTAAAAGTCTAAGGTAATACGGAGAGTTTTCAACAGAGTGCAAGTAAGACTTCCCATCGTGAGACATGGAGTTGATTACACCGCCGTTCCTCAACGCCAAGAGAAAGAGCGTCTAAAGAAAATAAGCCACGTAAACCAAAGATGGGAGCTCAGAAACTGCCGTGGAGGGCGAAGTTATAATGGCATAGGTTAGTCGCGTGAAATCCATTCCTTTTTGGAATCCGAGTGGCGGATGCAGGGCGTTGCCTTTGGAAACGACGGAGAAATGGAAAGCAAGAGAAAATTCGAGATGGAGCGGTGGAAATGAGCGGGAGAAATATCACGGGAAGGGAAAACGCTGAAACTGACGATAATCTTGAGAGCAGGGAGAAGCGAGAGAGTTTTAAGCAAAATTAGAAAGTGTTGGAAAGGAAATGTCAACTCGAGAGTCGAGAGAAGTTGACACGCTCACCCAGAGTAGTCGTCGCTTGAGAGGCTCGAGGGTGGGATGGTCGGGCTCCGCAGGGTTAATTGATACCCTCACTCCATCCACAAATATTACCGAGATCGCTAGGGTCCAAGGCGTTCGTCTTATTGGTTACATCTCGGCAGATTCAACAAGTGCTCACAGAATATTATTAAGGCTTTGAGAGATTTCATGAGAAATTCGCGAAGCAGATTACGAAATTAAAAGCCGGGGTGAGAGACAAAACTATGAAATATTGGATTTAACACTTTGTGAACGATTTAACTTAAAGAAATGCGTATTGATGGATTTTTGAGAAAAAGAGTACTTCTCCCAGGAACGGCTTCTATATTAAAGTTACCGGAACAGGAAGTGTAGACTATATTTTATAATTATGAATCTTACTCACGTCTAAGGGGGAAAATATACGGGATATATGAGGAAGAGTCAGCAGAAAATTAGGATTTATTGAAATAGTTCTGAGAAAATGTGGCAAAAAGATAAAGGAGGGATATTATCTTTCACTAGAATATGTTGCTAGCATATGGAATCCTCACGAAGGCTGTTTGATTGCCAAATTAGATCGTGTGCAGCAAAGCGGTCCTTGACCTGTGAAATCTTGTAATGATAAACTAGAAAGCGTGACTAGATACATAGATTGGGAATCACTCAAAGAAAAAAAGGCTAAATTATTCGTTAAATCTCTTGCAAAAAATGAAAGTAGATTTCATTGATCCATATCTTTAAAATTGGACGGATAATTGGAAGGCTGGGGAAAATGTTTGTATTGTTCGCGGGGAATGAGACATGGGGAGACATCAAACGGAAAATAATAGCGGTTGTTACAGGGAAGGGGAGATCATACACAAATTAAAATGGCTCACTCAAAGGATCGACAAGAAAACACTTCTTCCCAAATAAGGCCATGAGCGATTGGAACATATTATCTGGGGATTTTTAAAAATCTTTTCCTTCAAACGTCCGGAGCTTCAAGAAGAAGACGATCAAACATCTGGACTGAATTACTTCTCCTGCTTCTATATTTTCATCTGGCTGATATCTGACTTGCTCCGAATTATTAATTGGTTTTGCTGTATTTTTTTAATTGTACATTTTAATTTTTGGTTGTAACTCCAGTTTTAAATATTGATGGGTTTAACTGTGTAACTTGCTCCCTGGCTGAGTGCCAAATTGCAATGCAATAAATAAAATATTCCAAAAGTCGCCGTCAGGCGTTGTTACTTAGGGTGTCGGGGCACCAACCATTGATATAATAATCTGAACTTAAATATAAACTTACTCATACACATTAAGACATAGGCATATTTATGGCCATGGTAATCATTTACTTTTTATTGAACTACTGTAGAGGATGAGGTAAGATTAGGTAGTAAAACTGTATAACTGGTAATTTTAAAAAGTCTTTTTCTCAAGAAGGGAACACCATGACTGCCAGAAGCTGCGAACAGAAAACAATTTTTTATTCAAAGTGGTCTACTCTGCAGCCATTATTCTATTTAAATCCTATTTAGTTGCAACATTCATTAGCAGCTCATCTCGTATGCGAATAATGGTTTTGTTACCTTACTTAGAAACTGTGTTCCTGGTCGTAGAATTTATTTACATCGTTTGAGTTTTATAACCTCTGGGTTAGTCGCTGGGAATTAAGAGATACTAATTTTGATGGCATATGACTGGTACGAATACTACCAGACCACAGGCCATAGCAGCGGCTCTTATTTTCGGTTCAGAGGAACACTCGTGGTTTCGCGAGATACAAGAGAAGCGATTTTGCCTACTTCAATTCATTCTCAGGCCAAGAACTACTCTTGCTTACTGGCTTGCATCGGTGGAGAAAAAGAGATGGAGAGCTTTGAAAGGAAGCCCTTGTATACCTACTGAAGCTCAAAAAGGGGGAAGAAAAAGCCTCCTTGCTTAAAGTGCCCACAGGAGGGTGGAGAAAAGATGGGAGTTGAGATGTTGAGATAGTTGAGAGTTCGCGGGAGCGGACGAGGACCATTTGAAGGGATTTGACAGATACGGAGGGAGAGGAGAGTAGGGGGTAGAAAGCAAGAGCTCGGGTGGGAAGAAAGGGGGAAAAGACAAAGGAAGGAGAGAAACGAGTGCGCCTTGAAAGTCTTGGTAGAGAGCCAATCATATAGCAGGACGGAAAAACGCCCATAGCAAAGATAGGGGATATTAAAACTAGTCTAAGTGACCCAAAAGAAACAATAACGATTGGACTCATCTAACATTCCTAGCAATGCATTCGGTCCTATTTTTCCAAAAAAATAGCTTATAAGTCTAGCCTAGTCTAGAAGAAGGAGTCTAGTCTACAAAAAATGGCCTAGAATAGAAGTACAATCAAGTCTAATGGACTAAAAAAACAATTAGGAAGAAGATAGTAGCTATGTTGGATTAGGGAGACTTTTGAGTTTCTATTTGCAACATTGAATTCATGGAATAATTGTAAATAGGCAGTGTAAATTTAATATCTCCCAGATGACCCATTAAAATAATTAGAAAGCTTCAGAATTACCTAAAGTAATCACAGTCGTCAAAAGACCAAGTCAAAAAAAATACCATAAATGCGGGAGTTACACTGTACTTGTAAATTGTGCTCTAATTACATATTAAATGTCCTCCATTATCGCTCATTATAATAAAAAATAATTTTTAAAATAAAAAGACGTGAACGAGAGATAAGAATTTCTTCATAATCTTGCACGTACATTTGTAGAAAAAATGGAAAAATATTTTTGTCTCAGTGATCTGTAGTTCGTCTTTTATAGATCACGCAAGTAGAGAATATATGCAATAGCTCTGAAGACTGAACTTGAAATCAAACAAGGCTAGCAGCTTTGTACGACGGAGTGGAGGTCATCGGAATCTGTCCGAACCTGACTGAACATCCTGTTAAATCAAGTGACTACACGCAGATAATCAATTAGCTGAATCAGCTTCCTCAAGTAGATAACGCACGCAGCAATACTCTCTGCGCGGTGGTGGAATTGGGCACGCTGGAAACTGCTGATGAGAAACATATCTGCTTTAAATGTATAATGAATATGGAGAACGAATGGAAAGAGAAAAATTGTTGGATTTCGGTGAATTAAAAAAAGAAATTAGGCTACTGGGCATTTGTTTACCCGAAAGTAGTGATGTAATTTGCTAATGCCAAATGAATCTTTGTATTTTTTTCGTCGTTTCGAAACGAATTTTCACCTCCTGAAGAATGCAGGCAAAAAGTGAATGATACTAAGTTCACGATATTCATATTGAGAATAATAAAATGCCTTTATAACCTTAGATCTACATAAAAAACTGGAAATAGCAACAAATCGGAATTTTTTAGGAATATAATAGAAGGGGGGGCGACATGAGGAAGACCATGGAACAAATGCGTAGGCTAAGTTAACAAGGATGTTAGACGGAAGACATATTAGAGACTAATGTAGTTAGTATTAGAAAGAAGAAGGAGGAGGGTTGCAGCCAAATCTTCCTATTTAAATACTGATGATAACATGAACAACGATCCGCCTTCTTCGTTTGTTATATTTACAATATTCCTCAATAACTTCCGCGGCTATCGAAAGAATGTGAACAGAGGTTTTTTGACACAAGTGCACATGCTTTCTGAGATATTTTGAACATTATAAGTTGTTCCCAAAAATCTTCCCAGTGTACAAAACATAAACTATGCTAATGGAAAAATGATTTATTCCAAAGGAAATACTGCTTTCCAGGGAAATGAACCTTCTCATAGGACTCGTCGCCGATCATATCGATCGTCAGACTAATCTAATGGTGTACTCTTCTAGAAATGCACCGGTAAAACGTGGTGAAAAAATATATTCTCTGAAAATGGCGGATATATTATAACCAAAGTGCTGACACATTCACTGAATGTACTTTATCCTCAAAGTTTGGAAAACATATCGGAGTTTTATCTTCATTTTTATAGACGAATAAAAATTTCTCTGATGACCTTTGATGGGAAAATGATAGTAAACATCTTGGTAAGAATGAATGGACAGATGTTTATCATTCGAATTATAAACAAAAAAATTGAGCGCTCCTTTGTGAATATTCATACGGTAAGTAGAGTTTTCTTATCAAATATTTTAAGAACTTGAAAAGAGCGTCAGATTTATTCAGAAAAAAGAACATCGTGAAATGTGTAACATTAAATTAAGATGACGATGATTAGATTGAGATGAAGAGCCAACGATAAATTTGGTTACATTATAAATATGACTATCCTGATGACTCGAGGGGAATAATTGATATTCCTAGTGAACAATCTACTTAAAAGTAAAACGGACATTTTGTTTTCAAGCGTTACAAGAAACGTAGGGTAAAAATTGATATTTATTCGTAGTGCCTGGAAAGATATTCGAACAGTTCGCTATTCATTCAGGACAAACCATTTTTTCTTTCTCGGGAAAAGAATTATATTACCGGAGGAATGGCATGAGTTGAAGCCGGGAGTAGATAGATAGATAAAGGACTTTATTTGGGCGAAATTGCTACAAATACAAAACGAAAACCTGGGAATAAAAGAGCGCAGAATGGTAAAATGCGTAATCGTCGACGAAACTCCGAGAGCATCGCAACGGATTAAAGTCTATTTAGCAAAAACGTATTCCCTTGGGTGAAATTGAGATGGCTACGTTCCGCTTTGTAATTCTCCAGCAGACACAGCGCAGTTGTTGTTTCATTTCTTTGTTGGCGCCATAAATGGCAAATGTGTGTTAAATTTGAATCCTTTGAACGTCTCTCATAATTTATTTAAAGTCTCTATTGCAAAGGGATGACAAGAACATAAATATTCAAAGAGAAATTTTAAATTCGAATACCTAACTTTTTTACTTGATGGGAACCTTTCCGCAATTCTTTAAAACTGACCAAGAAAATCCAAAATAAAACACCGAGCATGAGTTGACATGAACTATTACACTGCTGTTTATCTTGAAGTACATACACGTTCAGTCATGGATATTTAGATAGGCTCAGTTGATGATACTTTGAAAACTGAGATGAAATCAAGCCCGCAACGGCAATTGAAGCAGGGACGTACATTTTGCCGAAAAAGATTTATAAAAACGACCAGAAACATTAATATCACGACCAAAACTTTATAGTTTAAAATGACGTAAACTCTCTGCGCTGAGATTCCTAGGGACGAAAATATTACCACATCTACTCTTTTTCGGGGAGTTTAAATCCATGAAATCATTAGTGATTTTCAAACACAGCAAATTGCTAGAATTGAAAATATGAGGCAATTAATACAAATGTGTATTGCACAAGATACGAGATACTCGTATTTATTGTAAAAAAGAGTAATGACAAAAGAGTAAAGCAGTGGAATTCATAAAACTCCCCTTCACGTAGAGATTATTAGTTACATCGATTCTATTTCAGGGTACCTAGATCAATAGTAACTCTATCATTAGTGAACAGATATCGTTATTATATGTATGGATGTATAAATGTTCGTTCATTCCCTGGGCAATCAGGAATCAATCATAATAGTAAGAAACCAAAGTCACTATAGAAAAATTAAAGACATTCCACTTAAAAGTTAGAACAAGATTAAACGTTGCGTAGGAAGGAGTTATATTCTTAGGTGAACGAGTATGTGTATGTTAGTTCAGAGTATATGTATTTGCATTCGTGTAAGTTAAAAAGGTTTCCGCCTGAATATATACGCCTTTGTGGGTGTAGATTTGTATGAATTGGTTGGTTTTCCATGAGGTTTTATTCTTTTTTATGGGTGGTGACCTAACACCCTCCGCCACACGCCCCTGCGGGGTATTGTATAGATTTGGACGTATATTATTAAGAAACTCAATGACAAAACTGATTTCTTGACAGAAGTAACTGAAATACCTATAAATATTATTCGTTATTTTTTTAATACTGAAGAATGGAACCAAGTAATTGTATGTAAATGATAATTTCAGATTAAACAGGTATATTTTGCAGGGAATACATTTTTTGTGGGGAAATAACACGCATAATAGGCTATAAGATGAACTATGCGTTTTTGCTCAAGGTTGAAAATTCTCAAAGAGCGTCGCCATGATTGCCGATAATTAGTGCAAAACATCTCTCTGCCGCAGTTTGATAAGCGCAATTCCGTCAGACTTCGGGATTCCTCAGGGAGAGAAAAAAGTAAGGGATGTTCTCCGATCGATGCGGCATCACTCATCCCCATTGGGCGTGGATTCCGTGTGTTCTTCGGTTCACGCCGCAGTACATACGAGACATCGCACGTCCGCCCGGCAAGGAGCTTGTAATGGGTGGGGATTAAGCAACAGAGGGCAGATGCTGCTTTTATTGGGAAACACGACGTCGGAGATCGCTGGGTTTAGAGTGTGTGTGATGGGGCGTAGGATTTCGGAGAAAACGGCAGGCAAGGGGAAGGGGGAAAGACGATTGTTTCGGCTGAGGATTAAGGAGCGGGTGGAATAGGATTTTGGGTCGGGAGTAATGAAGTCGGAGGGGCGATTGTGAGAGGATGTGGTAGGGGTGAGACGGAGGGGCGGGAAGGATGGGGGCAGAGAGGGAAGACGAGGTCCGGGCCCTGAATCGCAATTTCAAACCGCGGAGGGGGATTTGATGGAGCGAGTTACCTACGTCACAGATCCGAGATTTTCTCTCCACTCTCCAGATTCATGTAGGAATAAACATCCCCAGAAATCAGGTCAAAATTATAAGGCACGAATTGTTGCCTACACGCCGAAATCCGAATCCTGCAAATGAAACGAGAATCTCGGTCAGGCGATGTGAAATGGTAACGCAGCACGGAATATATAAGAAAAATAAGGCACTGACGATCCTGTCCTGGGTAACACTCCCACATTTCGACAGCATAATTATTTAATATGATAGAAAGAAGATGTGCGAGCTATTGACTGTGAATGTGAAGTTAAGTAAAGTCCTATCACCAATAATACCAAGATAGTAACTTAGCTCTCTCTGGTTGCATATGTGCTCTCCTGCCATCTTACAGCTGTTCTTGACATTTATTTTGTAAACTTTTCATTATTGATATTGCTTTTACCAGTTTTTTCTTAATATATATTATATGTATTTTCTGTCAGTCAATGTAAAAGCCTTTGTGCCGTTTTTGGTTTCTTTGTTAAATAATTCAATAAGAAACTTTAGAAAGGTCCATTGACGTTATTTCTGTCAGCCAGTGACCATCAACGGCGAGAGGTAAGGGTTTGACTGCGAGAAGATCTCAGTACCGTAGCACTGTTCGATGTCAAGTGCCCCAGTAGAATACTCGTTCTGCTAATAATACTAATGATGATCTTTATCATGTTACTTGTCACTTGACATCGAACAGTTCTGCGTCGTCTGACGTCTTCTCGCTGTCAAACCCTTACTTTGATGGTCACCGGCTAACCGAAATAACGTTATTGGACGTTCATGAAGTTTCTTACAGTTGGCTATTGGAATACTTAAAATTTACTATGAAGGTTCGGAAACTTGATTGTACAATCAAGATAATAAGCGTTAATGAGATGGTTTTGAGATGTGGGTGCGGAGAAGAATGGAGAAAATAGAAAGGACAGAAAAGAAAACAATGTATCTCTAGGCATGGGAAGGGAAGAGAGAGAGAGGTTTGGGAGAAATTCCAAGAAGGTAGATGAAGTGGATGCAAGAGATTATGAGAGGCAATGGAATGTCTGTATTCCATTTTGCATTCAAGAAGTAGGTTATGGCCCGGCGTTCTGTATCAATCATCACATTGGGGTTGAAAGAACAAGTTTGGGGAGCAAATTACTTCAAACACTCCAATGCGTAGTGCATAAATATTTACAACTATCAAGAAATGGAAAAATCAAATGGACTGACAGTGGGCAATAACATTCAAAAGATAACTTTCTTTTAAATTCACCGAAAATCATTTTTTCATGATCATTTCTATCGTTACTTTTTTTCAGATACATTCAGCTAATAACCATGCACCACTATGAGAGAGACTAATGAAGATTTTTCTGTAGTTCAGTCTACGTTAAAAAATGTGGGAGTGTAGATAGGTACCTAAGCGGTTGGATCGATTAGCCGTCGGGTGCGTCAGACTCCGTTTCATGGTCACGCATTAAGCGCCAACCTTGGGATGCATCATTACACGGATCTTTTGGCTAAGGGTTAGAATCCTGGCACGGGAATTATAACTATTTTCACGGGCGAATTTTTCGTTAAATAAGTGCCGACCACTGAAACACTTAAAAAATGAATCCTGATGCTACTAATGAAAGTCATAACAACTTCAGAATTCATTTCAATGTGAAAAACAACTAAAATTTCATTTTTTATTATAATTTAATCCAAACCAGTATGATTTTTCTACATTGAGCGCTATTGCCACACCATTAAAACATGTTATGACAACATACGTATTTTGCCCAAGAACTTGACACTGATTCCTTTTTTCATACATCTTGTAAGTGTAAAATGCATTCTGTACGATGGACCTACACACAACTGTGGTCAGTCCTATCAGCTTTTTCAGATATTATTTTAGTTTCCGTAAATTGTGCAGAAATCCATGATATTGCAGCTTAAGAAAAATAGGAACTCATTCTCTTGCAAACAAAAGCCTTACAACTATTAAGCTAACAACAAACTCTCCCTTTAACTTGACAGAGTTTAGGCTATATATGGTCTTTATTTCTCAATATGTCAAAGTTATTTCTTCTTGTAAACAGAGCATATAGTTGCAGAGATCATAAAGTCTGCTTATTAGTATGTATATTGTCGTACCGTGTACATCTGGTATATGATAATTTCAAACACTGAATAATGCAGGCGGGAAGAAGTAAAAAAAAACAATTAGGAAGATACAACAAGTAAGATTTAGAGACAACAAGAAGAAAGACGTTGAAGAGATGAATAGCTGAAATTGGAAGAATTCCAAGGTGAAAAGGAGAGAGAAAAGAACACGCTCAAAGTCGTTTGATAAAAGAAACAAGAAGAATAACGAAAAGATGAAAGGATATTGGAATAAAAGAAAACAAAATAGGAGAAGAAATTGAAATTGGCACTTAGATTATCCTATCAAAGAGAAGAAGAAGGAGGCAAGATGATACATATTTATGGACATGTAGAGGTTTATTATTGCACGTACATTCTTGTCCTGAGTACCAACGGAGTTGGGAAGTGGTCACATAATCTCTCTGGAACATTTAAGTCGACAATTATCTGCGGCTGTTTTATGTTACAGCAAACTTGCTAAAATAATCTATTTTTTAGAGAAAATTTTCAGAGCACAGTCGCACTAAGTCGCTCTAAACAACCGCATACCCCTATTTTTCGAGAATGCTCACGGAAACCCCGTTCACCTTTACAAAAATAAAGCCAAAGAGAGCCGAAAAACTGCTGTCGTTAAAATAAATACACAGCGTTGCTAAAGACAAACAATCCATGGCGATATCTTGCGGTAAAAAATAAATATTTTTACAAAAAGCATAAAATCATAAAATTACCGCGAGAGGTTTCAACTTCAAGGTTTCGATGCCACAATTGGACCAACGTGAATCAAGAAAAATGGCATAATATCGTACTTACTGCTTACTAAGTACTCACAAGCTAATATAACGTTCCAACAATAGATGCCTAGCCTTAGGCCTAAATACGTAGCCTTTCTGAATTATTCTATTCTAGGAGCAGGTACAAAATATTTACAGGTATGTGTGTGGGTAAACAATCTGGACAAATGGAGCCAACTGAACTGGCACTTTTGATGTGATGTTTAATCATTCGGCGTTTTTAAGAAGATGTGAGGCTTCGGGAAGGTTCTCATGAAAACTAACAAAAATCTTGATTTATTGTATCTCGAAAAGTTAAAAAAAAGACAGCTTTGTCTGTTTTTGATATTACTTAATTTCATGGCGTATATATGGTATATCCGTTTTGCAAATAATTTTGGGGGACGTTGGAAAGGCATAGGCAATTGTAAATATATTGAATTTTAGATTACATAGAAAGTACTGCCTATTTTAGATAAATACTAAAAATCTAGCTGTTGAAAGTACGTTGAGAATTGCTCAAACTTTGATTTTTATCAGAAAAAAATAATGCATAATTTTCCCATGCTCATACGAAGCAGGAAGGACCTGTCTAGAAAGAATTATTCATATGATAAAACAAAAAAAATGAGAAGAAAGCTGTATGCTAATATCTAAGTGATATTCTAAAATCCTCAAGCAAGGTGGCGTGAACGCATCCCAGGCAGGTGTGTTTACTCCAGGCATTTACTGCACACGAACATTTACGATCACGTACCATGCATGGAAACCCTGTGGTTACAAAAAGCATCACTCATCTCCCATTAGTACTCCATTGGTACTTTATTTATAGCACTTTACTGGGCAATGATAAATGTAAAAGAAAGTGGCGTAGCCACAAAAGATAGAGCTTATTAGGTCCTGGTTTCACCTTATCCTGGAATACTCGTCCAAAATTTGGGAACTGCATCAAGTGGGACATACATGCATTATAAAGATAGAAAAAGTGCAACGAAAGGCAGCCAGGAATATACTCGGTAGGCAAAAAGGCGTAGAATGCGTAAAGGACATGTTGGGTATAATGAAATGAGAGTTTTCAAAATAAAAGATCGAGGAGCAGGTTAAGGTAGTGATGTGTACAAATGTACAGCAGTTCAAAATGACAAAGCATGAGAAGGTTTAAGGAAGGAAAAAGAAATACCAACTTTTGGTGAAAAAAACGGGCCGCTATAAATAAAAAATAAGAGCAAAAACAAATATTAATAGTTTTAATTTTTTATGCAGAAGCATTGTTGAATTGAACCAGCTGCTTGAAGAGTTGTTTACCCAAGTAACGATCAAGTAACTGTTAGGAGTTTTTGGACAAGGTAGCCAGAGGAAAAAGGATTGTGGGATAAACCTTACGATAACTGTGTGTGATATTGGTTTGTAAAAGATTTGGACGGTACGAAGTAGTATTGAGGTGTGTGCTTGACGGTGCGTGATTTTGGAAAGAGTATGTTGTTGAACAGTGCATAGTTTTGAACGGGCTGTGCTTTTGGACGGTGCGTTGTTTGTATGGTGTGGTGCAGGTCCATGTCTGACGTTACTGTCTTCATATTTACTTTGATGAGCTTAGTTATGATATTTTTAGCGATGTTCATGTTTGATTATGATGCTGGTGATTTGTATACAACCTGTCACTCTATCTGTATATGCATTTTAATTATACTTTAATAACAAGTATACTAGTAGTTAGTAGAGGGATCATGCAAACAATGAAAATAAACTTGCTATCCCTAACAGATTATTTAATAAATAATTGAAGAAGGAAACGAATAGGAAGTAAATAATTTGAAAAACGAAAGTCGATACCTTCGAAAACAAGCAATAGAGATGTCACGTCCCCTTTCTTTTAACTTAAAATGCGACATTGAGCCTACTCTAAATGAAAAAGTAAAATGAAACTCCCTGAGTATTTAGCGGTGAACTGCCAGACGATAACAGACACTGAAAGCGATAAGTCCGCTAATACATCGAAATTCCTGCTGTCCATCCGAAAGAACCCTTTCATTTAGCGCAGGAGAGATCGAGGGCGTGAGGGAGAAGAGGGGGGGAGGGGTGCGGTTAAGGAGCATTTCCCCTTTATTAACCCCAAACTCCAACCAGATGGCGGCGGTGCTGCGAAACACCCATCATCAGGTATTCTCCCGGCGGTGGCATCTTACCCTGTCACGTAACCTCATCGGGGGAGAGGAGGCGAGAGGGGGTCGGGATGGGTGGGAGTCCTCGAGCGGGGAAGGGACACGATCCAAAGGGGTCAAGCGTGTGGACAACAGGGTGTCCCTAATTGCTCCCGGGGCGGCGAGGGTGGCATTCCCTCCGCCTCACCCCTCATCGCTCTGCCATCAGCCCACTGATTGGGCGCGGAGGGTAGAAATTCAACTCCCCATCTCCCCGTGGGCTTTACGGCCGGGAATAGGAAAGGAGAGGAGAGCGGATAGAGAGAGAGAGAAAGGAGAGAATGAGAAATAGAGAAAGGAGGAGAAGGACACAAACACAATACCTTTCAGTTCAGGGCCTAATGAGCGCCGTGGGCGTGATGGAGGAGGAGAGGGTGAAGTAGTCGTGGGAGTTGGAGGGAGACTTGGGGGGAGGGAGAGATGGAGAAGGGGTGAAGGGTGAATCGCGTCACGCTTTCGCGTGCGACGACACTTACGCACGCAAAGGACACGATTGAGACACGCACGCACCGGATTGGTCGAAATTAGAAACCTGGGGGGTGAGGGAGAAGTGGGAGATGGGGGGACAGCGAGAGAGAGAGGGAGAGGAAGACAAAGGGGGATGCAGACGAGCGGGAGGGTTACGCCGAGATACGTGCACTCCCAACAATCCCGATTAAATGACCAGCGAGTCTCATCTGGGGTCACTCGACACTCTGGGTTTCATTGATGAGGGGACGAAAGCAAAAAGCATGGAGACTGACTGAAATTCTTTCCTTCTTTCGTTTCAATCGACAAAGATGAAGAACCGACACAGGATTCACAGCATGCACATTTTGAGCATGTTGACGCTCACTTCGCTTTGATAACTTTACGGAATGCATCTCACTCAATATTCATCATGAGTTGCAGAACAAAAACTTAAGTTGTCAAACTGGAGTGGATTTCCAGGGGCAAAGGTTCCAGATATTTCAGCGACGCTTAAAATGAATCATTTGACGCCCAGAGAGAAAAATGTTTGAACGATCAAAGGATAGGGAGGTACTCAAAGGCTTATTAAATTCACTCTGTGAGGGATATAAACAGTTGAACGAATAGAATCAATTCTAAAACCGAAGCAATAAACTCTTTGGTTGGGTCATTGGTTGAAGATGACTTCGTAAAAAGCCCTGCGGGGTGTGCAATTCATTTTTCAGTGTAAGGGTGCTTGGATCCTTTCTCTAAGCCGCCTGAGGTTGAAGTTTTCCCACATATATTTTAAAAAAATATTCCGCATACCGCCGTAAGAGTGTGTGGCGGGGGGTGTAGGGGCACCAGCTATTCATACAGAATTATTAGTTTATACATCTACACCTACACACAACCCAGCAAGCCGTCTCAGGGACTTATGGCAGGGGATACTAGGTCCCCAGCCATTCTATTTCTACTCTACTATTGCCAAATGCGTAGAAATGGTCTCCCGTGATTCACAAAAATGGTAGGAAGAAGGGAAGTGACCGGAAACCACTCATGCAACACCCATTTTTGCACATCACGAATATTAAACTTTTTGTAACTACTCCACTCATTACACTAATAAATCAAGTAAGGAAATCCATTAAAAAGGGCGGAGTCACATACTACACAGTCACTAATTACCCGCTGACATTCTATTCTATTATGCAGGAAGGACAATTCATACATGCACTATAGATGCAACTTTGTTTACATGGCACCCGGTCCAAGGGCGCGTGGCAGGTGGGTTACTTTAAGACGAGAGCCAGTAAGCGAGTTGAAGTGGTATGTAACTTGCATGTTTATAACTATTTTAATTATTGCTGATACAGTTCCGTCTTAGTGTCTCCTCTCTTGGTGGTTGTCGCGATAGAACACGAGAAAAACGAATGCTTGAATATATCCATTCGGCAGTCTATCTCTCTTATTTTGTGACACTTTTCTTTCCTACCGATGTAATTGGGTGACTGAATTATATCTGCTTTGTCGAATGCAAAACGTCACGATTGGTAATATCTGATACTGAAAAAATTACGCAGTCTGATAACGCTGATGTCCAGAACCACCATGCTTGATTATGGGACCTCCATGTTTGATTATGGGACCTCCGATCAGTAACAGGCTGCTCTACTAACTGGATTCAATATCTACACGGTGCCCTGGAAGACACCGCTAGGGTGTAAGACTAATGATGATTACATATTACGGATACAGAATCAAAAATTAAGTTTTTTAATTATTAATTTTCAATAAATATGTTGTATTTAACTTTATCTCATATAATTGAGATAAAGTTTAATACAGGTACGTGCATTACGGTATTTAAAACTGAAATATTTTCCTACACACGCGAGATGAGCTGCCAGTGACAAGAAAGACAACTAATCTAAGACGAAATAATGATAATGTATTTGCTACTTAAAATGAACAAAGGAAATGCTTTCTTCATCCAACACGGTCATTTAAAATTATTCTGATCCTCTTTCTTTTGTGGAGAAAATGCCATCTTAAATCTTTCGATTTTTCTAACTTTACTATCATGATCTCTTCTGCCGCAGTACGATAGGACTGCTAATATAATTCAACATGATCGCTAAAGAGACCTGCATACATTTCATGCAAGAGATTTAATCCTTAAATTAACTTTGGCTCTGGGAGTGATTCCCACCCTAGGTTTTTAATATACTTGTTGGTTACCACAGTCAATTTAATAACATAAGAATTCAATAAAAAGTCGTTTGATTTTTCCCTCAACTTTTGAATAACTCCACTGGATAGTTTCCAGTTGTCTAGGTTTCCCTCACTCGCTGAAGAAAATTTTCGCTATCGCTGTGTAATCCTTTTGTACTCAAGCTACACTCAACCACGTAGAAATCCTGACTGCATGCATGTATTTTGATCTTATTTTCCTTCATTTTGTGCTTGTTTCTTCACCTTCCCTGCACGTCTTTCACTCCGTTAATGAAGGTTTCTTTGCTGCTCTCTTTTACATTGTTTACATCCCGACAACTCTTTTACCTTCTTATATCATCGCGCGACCAATTTTTAGCTCTTTTCAAAAATTTTCTGCGTCTTCACATTTCTGTTTTCACCCTGTTTCCTTCGACTTGCTTCCTTCCTCCTTGGCCTTTGTTGAAAAGTGTTTTATTTCATTCTTCGTAAATTTTTCTCTTCAACTCCGTTTGTACGAACTAATATTTCATTCCCTCTTCATTTTTCCCATTCATCTCTCATGCAATACCAACTTCTTAATTATTTTCTTCATAAAGGATCTTATTGCTAACTGTACATCCCTTGTCAGATCTTTTGAAGAGCATTCCCAGCCTTATTCTCTTTTTCGCCTCTTCCACCATGAATTTCATCAATTTATTCCCGGAGTTCCTTTCTTTACATGTTCTCTTTAAATTCCATTCTCCCTTCAATTATGATGTTATTTAATTATTAGTTATATTAAATCGTAAATAATACTCGAATAAATCCGCTGTGTAATCGGCAAAAAATGGCTAAATTGTTCCCGTTTTTGAATAGACCTCTGAATCAACATACTCTTACACATTCCTCTTGTATTGACAATATGTACTTACGCCGAAGATAATGCATGAGCGAGTTGTTCAAATTCAAATTCTTTCTCCTGCAAAGCTGTATTGATTGTACACTGCGGTCTTCCTTCCTTCTCCAACACCACACTCCCCTACGTCACCCTCATCTCTCCCCTTCAGCCAACAGTGCGTTCCAATTACACTTGAATATGTAGCAGATATACTTCTACATCTACGCAATCTTACTACCAGAGCCGCCGCAACGGCGAGTTACGGGGGTTGTTAGGACATAATCCGTAAAATAGAATACTCCCAATGAAATACAAATAAAAACATATATCATATCCGTATATCCTCCTGATATTTGCTTCCCATATAAAATGTGGTGTCAGGACTACGATGCGAAATTTCCTCCACAAACTTTTTCAATTATTCCCCTCATTTTTCTTAAACTTTCACCGTGTATTTTTCTTCTTGTAATTGTACTTTTCGAAACAACCGGGGTTGAAACGAAAATTTTCCGAACTTCATTACATCTCAGCTTCGTCTATTCTCTTTCTCTAATTCACCGCTCTCCTTAACATTCTCTTCACGACTACTTTGCGTACTCACGACTACATTGACTCTCCTCCGCTCTGCTATCCTCCGTAATTACGTGTACATTTTTCTCGACTGCCGTTCCATCTCACTGAACACAGAGTCATAATATACCATAGCCTCCATCCTCCATTTCTGTTTGTTCATTTAGATTGATAAAAACTGATGGATGTTTCTCTGATAAATTGATTAGTGCCAGGTAAAAATCAACCTTTTTAAGACTCATAAATAAAGGTAGAGATAGGCGTTGCTAATCATTTCTACGTCCATGTTAGAAAATATTGCCAAAATAGGCTAACTTTATATGCTAATTTAATGTCAGAAAATCATACACAATGTTCAGTATGGGTCCATAATTATTATGAAGTCTAATATGATTCATGGTAATCTTTTCAGCATAGTTAAAAATGTAGGTTGATCCGAAATAAGTTGCCATAATTCCTTTATTGTATTAAATATTGCCACTCTATGCAATCCTCGCAACAGCGTTCATGAAATGAAAATATAGTGGCAGTACCAATCTTCCGCGAAGAACAAGAAATAATAGTCAATTCATTTTCATTTTTTTGCTAATTCATTTGAGATCAATCATATGTAACCAGTGAGGAAACGGGACTAATGCGCTTGGCATGATTATGTGTTTGCGTAGTTTTGCATGTAAATATCGAGGGGCCAGGGAGAAGAATGGACTATCTAGTCTCAATCACGCCTCAAAAGTATGTTTTCTCATTATTATTAAGATGCATTAATTGCGATACGCGATTTTCATGAGATATTGAATTACATTTTCCTCCTCAGAGCTCTCGACTAAAGAAAGGCCGATATTCCTCATGAAGCGAGAGAGAAGCATTCACATATATACAGGTACGCCTCTGTATCAGATGCCGTTGTTACTCGCCGAAGCACCTATACAGTAAGTATTAAACTTCCAAAACTCCGCTTTGTACCATCCAACTCCCTGATTTCGCTTGCCGAGTTCCCTTTGCCAAAGTGAAATCCTTCCCGTCCCACGAGGGAGTTTCTCGCAGGAGTGATGCCGTCTTCCAAGGCGGATTCGTCAAGCAGTGAGCGCCCTTAAAGGTGACGTATGTACTCTTGTTCCCGGAGAGCTGGGCTTTCATTTGTAAATCAAACCCTACCGTACCTCGCTCGGAAAATGTTCCCAGTTTACAATTCAAAGTCTTTGTAAGGCGATGCTGAAGCCATGATAATTCAAATCAACGGTTTTGGGCAAAACAAAGTGAAATTTCATTTGGAATATATAATAAAAAAAGAGTAGATTTAAAAAATGATACAATACGATCGGTTTCATTGCATAGGTAAGCTGGAATTGGTACCTGAAATTTTTGTGGAGTCTATCTTTATTTAATCCTCAAAAATGATAAAATATATTAGTATCTCGAGCTCAAATACACCAAAGACTGGCGTGAGACAGTGAAGAAAAGTCACAAAGTAAATAAAACTGCTAAACTTTAAGGAGTCAAAAAAATACACAGTCAATTTACGTAAAACTAACTGTATCATGCTCACACTAGAAACTTTCAAATGAGTGTGCTTAATATTAAATTATTCATACATCCTGATTTGAGCACATAATGTGTTTTACTGAATTATGTAAGAATTGATATGTAAATTAAGTAAAAATGTGAAAAAACTCCACTGAGTGAAAATTGCACTAACAAATACAGCAGCTAAATTTGAAAATAAATAAAAGGACCTTATTACTTAACATGCAGCGTATTCAGTTTTCGTGAAATCTTAAAAAAAATCACTCTAAATAACTTTAATATGTGAACTTTTCATTTCACCATCAAGACACACCTGGCTACGTCAGGAGTGGGCACTTGGTGCGCAAACATCCTATACATCGTACGCGCATAGTGGAGGCATAAACATGCATTATTCATAAAGGACCACAATGACCTTATATAGAGGCCACCTGGCCGTTCATCACCGCAGGAAGTATCCTGGCGCTGAAGAGTGCTTAAAAGAAGTTTCCCTGGAGGGAATGGGGGGCAGGGAGTCAGAGGAAGGGCTGGAGATTGCAGCTGGTGGGCGTACCCACTGTGAACGAGAAGAGGTCGGATCTGTCCAGGAGCAGGGCCACGTGCGACCATCCGAACTGGCGGAAGATGCTCGCGAAGACCAGCCTCAGGCGACACTGGCAGTATGACATCCTCGTCAGCGTGGGATACTCGCTCTTGTCCTTGAAGATGCCCTGCTTCGGGGAGGAAGAGAGAGCGACGGTTACGCACTCATTAGTGACCTCCAGGCAAAAAAAAATATATACATGCGTCACATTTCAAATGCGGCAACGGCCACACCATTAAATAAAAATAAAACAAACAAATAAAAATAACAGCGGGTTAGCCAAAAGGCCAAAGTGCCATAAACAGCCTCCAAAGTTTGAATTCAATTATGAACTTGGTTTATTGCAGAGCGATGAAATTCTGAAGATTCAAAAAGCAATTTGGGGAATCAGGGCTAATAAGAAAAAGAGGGTCCGGAATATTTCGCTATTTATACACTAATTTTGCATGGAGTGAAGATTGATTTTCGAAGTGCCATACATCCTACTCCATCTTCTTTTAAACTGGGCCGTGAATTGAAGAGTGTAACTGAGTCCGTATCTAGAAAGCAATTTTGACTAATCATGAAAACAATCGGAATTATCAAGCGTGAACGAGGAAGAAGAGACGTATTTTGGCCGGGAATATTACAGGTTAAGGTGATGGATAGTTTTGAAAACATTATTCTGCGTTCACAAAACTTTCATTGGGTCTGAATTGAAAGATGGCATCTGGTACTCTTTATTACAAGAGTCGAAGATTTCCATAGTCTATACATAGAGGCAAAGAATAATTAGTTACCTAATTATGACGCAAACTATGAAGCTAATTTTTATTTCTCTACCAAAAATATAATTTACAAATATCTCTTGGTAAAATAGTATTAATTTATTCTGGAATCGTCGAAAAGGGTATGCATTAAAAAAATTCGTTCTCTTTGGCGACTGGACGACTATAAAAATGTTATGAGTGAAATAATAAAAATGACGAAATAAATCATAAAAATTTATCTTACTGCATTGATAGTATCCAATGCCAAATTTAAGGGTAAATTAAAATTGCATTCATTCACTTGCCCAAAGAAACTTTCCTCGATGATGAACACAAAATTTGAACGATAAAATTGGATTCAGAATTATACACATGCTATGTGATTCGTTGTCGTGGTGGAAGGGCTTGTGTGTTCCGATGACCCCTAGAGCTGTGCTGGCAGGAGTAATAATAATTACTCCTGGAAGGGTCACCCATTCCAGATAGGTCGAAGGTTAGGAGCCAGACGAAAGGTAGTCCACGCAGCGTCTGTTCCTCAGTGAGGCGGCTGCAATGGCGTCTGACCCCAGTGGGGCGGCCATTAAGTGATGGTGTCACGTTAAAAACACTATTGAGGAAGGCAACGGGAAACCACCTCAATTATCATTCCCAAGAAAATAATGATGGACGCAAAACAGAAATTGAGTCCTGGCAACTGCGGGACTCGGCCCAAGGGACCGTGTGTCGTGCCCGGCAACGGAGGAGGCAAGGCTTCCGCGGTCGTCATCACACGAAACCCTTGCAGGGAAGAAATAACAGCAGCAGGACAGAAGACGCAGAAGAAGACGAAAGTAGTTAGAATAGGAACATGGCACGTCAGGACAATGTTGAGGACAGGAAAATTAGAAAATATTAAGCGAGAGATGGAAAGAGGTAATATAGATGTTTTAGGTCTCTGCGAGGTGAGATGGAAGGATAGCGGGGATTACTGGAGTGACAATTATAGAGTGATATACAGCGGCGGGGTCGAGAGCCAACAAGGGGTTGCCGTAATTTTAAATAAAGGGGTAGGAAGAAGCGTAGTCAACATAGAGCAAGCGACAGATAGAATTTTACTCGTAGAGATTAAAGCAGAGCCGACGAACTTGGTCATTGTTCAGGTATACATGCCACCGAGCAACCACAAGGAGGAAGAAGTCGATAGGATGTACGATGAGTTAGAGGATATAATCGCGCGTGTTCCTGCAGGGAAACATTTGATAGTGATGGGGGATTGGAATTCGACGGTAGGCGAAGGAAGAGAGGGTGGTGAGGTGGGGGACTATGGGTTAGGCACGAGGAATGAACGCGGGGAGAAAGCGATTGAATTCTGCAGGAGACAGGGGTTAGTCATCACCAACACATGGTTTAGACATCACAAAAGGCGAAGGTAAACATGGAAAATGCCAGGTGACTCAGAAAAGTATCAGTTAGATTATATTATGGTTAGGCACAGGTTTAGGAACAGTGTAATAAATTCGCACAGTTTCCCAGGAGCGGATGCGGACTCTGACCACAATTTAGTTGTTATGAAATGCAACGTCCGTTTCAAGAAGATAAGGCAAGGACGGCGGGTTAGGAAATGGAACGTAGAAGCATTAAATGGATTAACGAGGAAGGAGTATCAGGAGGCTGTAGAGAAAATGATGGATGACGGTAAAGAACTGAGTGCTATCGAAGAAAAATGGGAATGTATGAAGAAAGGGATATTGGAAGCCGCTAAAGACACTATAGGAACCGTTAACGGGAAAAGGATAAGGAAACCATGGGTCACGGATGAGATGATTGCAAAGATGGATGAGAGAAGAAAATGGAAGAATGTAAACACAGAGTTAGGCAAAATGAAGTACAAAGAGTTAAACAATAAATTGAGAAGGGCCACAAATAAAGCAAAAGAAGAATGGTGGAAAACGCAATGCGAGGATATGGAAAGTTTACAGAAGAAGGGTGAAATCGGTACTCTATACAGCAAGGTTAAGTTGTTATCGGGAAGTAAGAAGGCAAGATCTGTGCTAACAGTTAAAGATAAGTGGGGTAAGATAATAGTTGAACCAGGAAAAATCCAAGAGAGATGGAAGGAATATATAGAAACACTGTATGGTAAAGAACTTAGGCCGACAAGGTTAGACATAGAAAAGGAACATGACGTAGAAGAAGATAGCTTAGGTCCAGGCATACTCGACGATGAAATAGAAAGGGCATTAAAGGAGATGAAAGCAAATAAGGCCGTGGGGGTGGACAACATACCTGTAGAACTGTTGAAATGTTTAGGAAAATGCGGGAATAAGGCCCTATATGGACTAATTCGTAGTATCTATGAGGAAGGAATCTGGCCGGAAGATTTTGTGAGATCGGTGTTAGTTCCTATTCCAAAAAAGGCAAAGTCTATATCATGTGAGGATTACAGAAAAATAAGTTTGATATCCCATGCAGCTAAAGTTATTCTCGGGATTATTAACAAAAGGATAGAGAGTAAGGCAAATGATTACTTAGGGGATGATCAGTTTGGGTTTAGGAAGGGAAGAGGTACCCGTGATGCCATTGCAGTAATGAGATCACTAATTGAGAGGAATATAGAATACAACCAGGACGTTTTTGCCTGTTTTGTAGATTTAGAAAAAGCGTTTGATAGAGTGGATTGGGAAAAATTAATGCGTGTATTGCAGAAAATAGGAATGGATTGGAGGGACAGGAGACTGATCCGCAACCTGTACATGTCTCAGACTGCTCAGATGCGAGTGGGGAACGGAGAGTCCGGATGGGCAGTGTTAGGAAGAGGGGTAAGGCAGGGTTGCCCATTGTCACCGGTGCTGTTCAACGTATATGTGGAGGAAATGATTAAAGAGGCATGGGAAGAACTGGAGGTAGGAATGAAAGTCGGAGGGGAATTCGTAAAATCGGTTAGGTTTGCTGATGACCAAGCATTAGTTGCTCAGTCAGCCAAGGGGTTGCAAGCATTGCTGAGTGAATTGGAGGTTCAGTGCGATAAATATGGAATGAGAATCAATATTAATAAAACAAAGGTTATGCGATTTTCTAGAAAGAAGAAGGCTAAGCTAAATATTAAAATAGGCGGGGAAAGAATAGAGCAGGTAGAGCAGTTTACATATCTCGGAAGTGTTTTGGACCAATACGGTCAAAGTGGTAGGGACGTAAGGAGAAGAATTGCGCTCGGCAAGGAGGCTTTCTCAAGGAGGAGAGAGTTGATGACAGGGACGTTGAGTAGGGATGTTAAGACAAGACTCGTAAAAACTCTGATATGGAGCATAGCTATGTACGGCGAGGAAACGTGTTTACTGAAGCAGGAGGATAGACGTAGATTGAAGGCTTTTGAAATGTGGGTGTGGAGAAGAATGGAGAAGGTGAAATGGACCGAAAGGAAAACAAATGAGGAAGTACTAGAGATGGTGGGTGAGGAGAGGGGTTTGTTGAGAGAAATCCTATGGTGGCAGGAAAAATGGATGAAAGGCGTATTGAGCGGTAGTGGAATGTTGAAGAAGGTAATAGAGGGGAGAATGTTGGGCAAGCGAGGTAAGGGCAAGAACAGGATAGGGATGTTGGACGGGATGAAGGGAGGAAAGAAGTATACGAGATGAAGAGGGACCTGATATAGATTGGTTTGATAGGTGGGGAGTCACAAAATGTTTATTTGATAGTTGTGTCCGTCCAAAAACCTACCTTAAACGGTAGATTACCTAATAATAAATAATGTGATTCGTTTAGTTTGAATTAAAAATATATACAATCAAATAGTGGAAAACTTGTCTACGCATCCCTATTCGCATTAAACCATTGTGACCCAGAAAAATGCAACTGTTTGATAGGCACAAAAATAAACTAGAAGGTTTACTTCAATAACTAGGGTGAACTTGTAAGCCCTACAACGTGTATAATGTACATATGAGGGAATGGGGGGGCATTTCTTTCCCTGTGCCGCCTGTGGTCTTGGTCAAAGATGTGCAAGAGCTTCAAAGTGTCCACCATCATCGAGAATCGAACCCAAGATACTTCGTTCAGCAGCTAAACTCACTAGATTATCACATACCAAAATTTTCAATAAATATTAAATAACTATGTAACTAGTATTAGTCATGAACTATGAATTATAAAACACGACAGTGAGGAATAGTATGGTGCGTATATTGTAAACGATTCCGTATAAGTAAGTGAAACTGTAACAGAAAAAAACATCACCCTGTCTTGAATATGGTGTGGACTACCACAAATAAAAAGTCATTATTTCATCCAAATTCCATGATTGGATAAAGTATACCCATTGGATAAAAATACCCATTTAATCATGAAAAGGGCAGGGTTGTATTGTCTCTACCAATGCAGAAGTTTCGCAGTATAATATTTTTGGATCCTTCAGTGAAAGTTAACCCAGATTTCCTGATTTTCTGCTGCAATGCGCCATCATCCGGTTCATCTGCAGGACGCACGACGTTCTTCATAGTGAAAATTTACGTTCATGTCAGAGCTTGGCTACGAAACTAGTACTTTTGTACTTAGAAATAAGTGGTTGAGAAATTTTCAAAATTTTATTTGAACCATTGTAATAAAAACACAAAACCACTGTTAGTAAAGATCAAATACGCATTAAATTTCTCTCTGATTTCCCATAATAAGTACTTTCTCCATAAAAATAAGTTAATAAGTTGCGAGGGAGATTTTTGTATTAATATTTAAAGTACGTCGTAGATTCCCAGCCTTTATTATGTAATTTTAAGAAAATTGGCTCTGGAATAAAACTGCGATCAGCCTCAGTAACGGAAAGATATGCTTCAACCGATGGCACTGCATGTAAGTCATCAATGCAATTCAACAGCTCTGAAAGTACTGGACGAATATGAATACGTACACGTCTCGTCTTGAAATCTGCTGATTGAAATGAAGGATGATTTTTCGAAAAGTTTAAAGAAATTGAAGTGCATTCAATTGTTCAATATTATTAAAAACAGTTCAAGTCTTACAACTCACGTGCCTGGTACGTTTTATTTATTTATTGGGTCGATAATTGAAAACTGATCGATCTGGGGTTAAAATCTTTTCGATGGAAAATGCAGAATGGCAAATCAATTATATGAGTTTCGTGCGTGGGGAAGAAAGGTGACGCGAACTGTTGGAATTAAAAGGTATGTTATCGCAAGGGATTCACCATTCAAGGGAATAAATTCAGGCGTTATTCACCCACCCTGGATGGTGGGTGGATAACGCCTGAGTCAACCGTTGACAGTACGAGCGGATTGATAAGAAAAAACTGCTTCCCGTGTGTCCGCTGCCCTTTGTGCCCGCCACTAAAAGGAAAAAAGTTTACGCAGCAAACACAATCTAGGGTAAGAGACTCTTTAGGTGATAAAAAAATTCTCCGAAGAGAGTACTCGGGAGAGGGGCTTGAAAATGCAATCGTCGAATCCGGGAAACGCTCGACCAGCCTAAACATCCTTTTTTTTCATCCACTCGCTGGACTATCGCTGTAAGGGGCATATGCGTATTTCAGAGGCCTTTTCCGAAGCGGATTGAAATCATGCTGGGAAAACAGAAATACACAGGGGAGGGAGGACGCACAGGGAAGATGCGAGGGGTGGAAGGAGAGTGCGGAGGGAGGGGATGGAAGGAGGGGTGGACATCGGCCAGGAAAGGGCACAAGTACACACACGCAACACACACACACACGCAGGCGAACGACGCGACGCTAGCGGACGTCACTTGATCCCATCGCCGGGAGGCAACGCGCGCAATATTCGGAACGGCTGCATTCAATCGGATTAAGGGACTTCAGTGACGCAACAACGCCTTCAACTACCGCTGCACCAAATCCCTCGAACTGCCGCCCCGTCAGGGAGAGAGAGAGAGATAGAAAAAAATAAATGGGGAGTTATCCGACGCGGACGCTTTAAAGCTCCTCGAATTAACTAAGGAGATTGAAATATGTGCCCCTCAAAAGGCACACGCAGACATTGAGTGGTCGCTTGGGAGCGGAGGCGATGCATCTGTCTCACAAAGGGCCAGGGGCGAGTGAAACGTGGCGAGCGAAGAACAAAGAGCTCGATCCACGCCGCGCCGGACGTCCCAGCTCACTTGACCGCCATCGCACGACGCTGCATTTGAAGAAGAAAGAACTGGGATCAGAGTGAAATGGACTCTCCAGCGTTTCAGTGATACATTTTCGTTACAACATCCCGCGGTCTTACATATTTATGAAGTACCAAATTAGAAGTTCGGTTTGATCTGCGCAGATTTTTTGAAACATGGGAAACGATGCCTAAAAATGAGCTCGAAGGCAATATTTGAAACTGGAAACGTGTGATCTTATGTTCTACGTATTGATCTAACTCACCTCGATTTTCACACGCATGCTTCGTGATTTACGCTAGGAAACTCCGCCGGAAGTTCTACCCAAACCATAAGCTATTAAAATACCATTATAAATTATGTATTTGGAGAACTATGGTAGAGAAAAAGAAAATTCGGAGGCAAATTAATTTGTGAAAATGAGCATATGATTTATCACTTTCAGTTGATGGAGAGTCGGAGAGGATGCTGACAGTTCGTAGTTGAACAAATAAAAAAATAAGTTAAAGTGCAGGTAAATGAGGAAATTGCGAAAACGAGAGGATGAATGCGGCAATGAAGAAGCAATCTGGGAATGTAGGAAAAGGTATGTTAAGTGAATGTAAAGATAAATTTGTAAAAAGGTTAAACGGAATTTATCGCAGGCCCTAGGGAAGATTAAATGAAACAAATTTCGGAACTCCTTTAAAAGATAAAGCTTTTACAGAAATTTTCCAACTCACTAACTTTCTGCGAATTGACATAAAATGATTTTTAATTTTAGCGAGAACTTCACTGAAGACAGGATAGGATAGGGTCATAACCCAGATATGACGCAAAAAAAATACGACCTTCAAATACAGAATTTCCCATCAACCCCAGGCCACGAATCGGCAGTTGAATCATCGCAAAAGAAACCTCGTAGGTTGCGTTCGACCGATTTTATTTTTACGAGCATGCTATGGCATTATCCTCCCTTGATATATTTCCGAAAATAATTTGAAATCACGTCAGACCAATTCAAATAGAAAAGGAGTTTTGAAAAGATTTTCAACATAGTTAACGTTACAATTGAATCGATAATTTCAAATGAACTGAAATTCCCACTGAACGTAACCTAGGTTATTAGAACCAAAGGGTTATGCCTGTTTAACTCACTACTCGACCATAGAAACACTCCTACCACACCAACATTTAGTGGTGAATTCACCATTATTTCTATACTTTACGCAAACTTTGTTATTTGTCACAGATTTTCCAGGATGACTCATTGATTTATACAACTATTGGTAAATCAATCATTAAGAATATTAGCATTTCGCTCATCTGCGGTGGTCCGTACACCCACTTAGATTCAGAGCATCCTACCTTGCCACACACTCGACGAATTGTTTTTCGTAGTACCCACTCAACATAAAAGTTGCACCTACTTATAAGGAACCTTTTGATATCAACAAAATGACAATAACAATAATCTCTTAATGCATTCAAAGGATAAGATCTGGAAAATCTTATGAATTTCAACGAATAACCTTAGAGGCCTATGAAGTTAACTTTCAGCATTTGGAAACGGGCCCCAGTTTTCCCAGGAGGCAAATCTTTTGTGTTTACCCAGCACTCAAAACAAAACATCAACCGTGGGAACAAAGTCGAGGCCTTTGATCGGAACTGTGTGAGTTGAGCAAAGAAGCCGAACGAAGCTGGTCTTCTTTCGGTTTTCTTCCTGTTACTTGGATATATCAATTTATTCTTCCGAATTTTACACTATTCTTCAAATTTCAGCTTGGTTTTTGGCTAAAGATAGAAAAATAATTTCCTCAGGTAGTTTCATTTTCATGTCTACGCCACTCGTCATATCTCAAGACACTTCGAGAGTATTATTTTTGGGAAAAATAACTTTATAATTGTCCGCAATTATTGGTGATAACATTGTTCACTTTTGCAATTCTCCACTTGCTATTTTGCGCCAATGACACGAACATTTGTTTCTTGAATTTCAAGTAAAACAATTACACAAGCCTGTTCTCCGACCTCGCGCTACTGCGGCGAAGAAAAATGTTACCATTGAAATGGTTCGGGGAGATAGAGAGGGGGTGGAGGCAGGGAAGGAGAATCTTCCAGCGCTGGAAGAAGGGGGATGGTGGAAGTCAAGGGACGGAGGAGTATGGGGGTGGGTACAGGGGTCTGGGAGCCGTCGCTGAGCAACACGTGCGAGTCCCTGAAACGGCATCGAACGAGTTAACGTAATTGTTATAGTAAAGTCCCGACCCCCGAAAGGAGCTCTTGAAGGTCACGGGATTTGCACAGGGAGAGCTCCCTTTTTCGAAAGGAACGGAGAGGGAAGAGAAGGAGGCTAAGGTCAGTGGGTTAGTCTCCCCACGAGGGAGGAAAGAAGAGATTTTTGATTTCGAACGCCGGAAAGGAAACTGCTCGTCGAGAAGACGAAGGTTCCCAAAGAAGGGAACTTGCTTATTCATCCCACGAGATTGGTTCTTAATGGAAGGCGATGTCCGGGGCAATTTATCGCGAGGTTTTTCGATATTTCTGGCGCCTTCCTCGTCGTGGGAATGCTTGAGAGAATCCAAACTCCATCTCCAACTGCACGTGCGAAGCTTATATCCTCTCTTTCTAGAGAGCCTTGAAGATGAATCATGATACTTAGGCCAATATTTCCGATCAGTTCTCTTTTAAGATGAAGGAAGCCATTGAACTTAGTATTATCTGGCTCCTATTGAAAACTCCGTCCCGTGGGGAAATATACCACGAACCTTACCTAAAGATTGCGGTTGGTCATGGCATTAGTTTAGCTTTTTAATGCATAAATAATAAAGTTATTTTTAAAATAATGCCATTCTTCATTTTATATTTGTCTCGAAAAAATATGAAATACGACTTTAAGGAGTAACTTAACTTGAAATGTCGTCAAAATAGTAGAAATTTACACACTTTTTTGGATAAAAATTTTGAGCAAAACTCTTTCATTGTCTCGTATTAAATTGCACGGGACGTTTTATTTTCAAGATATCCCAAAATAGAGGCAAAAACCTTGAAACGGTTACGTGAGAGGAAACAAGAGAATATATAACTTTCTGAAACGATAACTACTGTGCTCTAGACCCGGAACGCATAGGATTTCAAAGGCAATAAATAACGAATTTGTTATAGTTGTAATAGATCTGACCAGTTCCAAAGGTGCCACGTACAAAAATTTAGTCTTTAGTGTCGGCAATTGATAACTTTCGCCCAGAAGGGAGAACAAGGAGGACAATGTCCGCCTCATCTATGTTCTCCATCCCAGGGGAGCCAATTCATCATCTCCTTCGACAAAGCTAAAGCCAAAAGCGTGCCATACAAGTTAGCGAATTAGACGCGGGTGAAGTGAACCCAAATGAAAAGCCAGCCAGCTTATATGGCATTTCACAAGAGCGCTGAGAATCAAACCATCTATGAGAAATCCGGCGTACACTGTGATCCCTTGACAGATTAAGGAATGGCTTAAAACCGAGTGCTCAGTAGCCCATCAACCAATTGGTTTGATCCACAACCGTCCTTAAACACTGGACACGATAGAACAACTGCGATTATTAAATTATCATTTACGATTTATCAGTTGCAAACCTTCGAGAGATTTCTATTGTGACAAAGTCTATTTCAATACGGAGATAAGAAAGTAAGTAAGTAATGATTTATAATCTCTGGAACAAAACTCTGAGGTAGAAGGATACACCACACAGCGTGATTATGCACTAAGAAAAAAATCAACACGTGTATGTTTATAAAAAAGTAAAGACAAAGGGTAACATGTTCGTAATACTACAGTTAGCGTATTTTTTAATTAAATAAATAATATTGCAACCTCTTCAGCTCGGTTTGCCGACAAAACCCTATTGACTAGGGAGAAATACTAGAAAAAAGGGAAAAATGTCATCACTAGCGGATTCCTGGTATGAGATGGTGGTATTATTTTATGTTTTCAGCCGGAATGATATTTCATTTATCCTCATGGAGATTGAGTGAACCGAGTCGTGCCACGTCAGGATGTGATCGAACATATGCCAACCCCGACTACCAGGCGGAATTGGAGTAGGGAATGACAACTCTATCAATTTCAATTTGAGAGATGGTATCGAAGTTCATTTTATAGATCAATCTGGCATCTCCACTAATAATATTTTTAGATTTCCCATTATTTATAAGGAAAAAGCCTTTTTTCGGCCGAGTCGAAGATTGCATGAGCATAACTATCAAAGCATCATCATTAAGGCAAGGACGCAATAAATCCAGAGCAGATAAAATAATCTAAAAGCGGATCAGGCTGAATATTTACGTATTTTCAAAAAATCCGACCTTGCCCTCCTGTGGTCAATTCACCAGGACTGGATTATTTTTCCAGTGATTTTGCAAAACGCTCTTCCCATTAAAAACATGTGTAATTACCTCTCATTGATTTCTTCGGAAGTGTGCCACTCTTATATATATATATATATATATATATATATATATATATATATAGGAACAGAGTTCCCAATGAGTAATTAGGAACAGAACAGAGTTCTGTTCCTAATTCCTCTTGAGAAAGGTGGTTGCACCACCGAAAATTCGAGAACTAGTGAGTCCCTCTTTTATATGTTTTAGTTTCTGTGTTTTCTATGACTATTTAGTGAATTTTATTGTGCACGTTCGTGGGTTTTCCAAGAAAGTGACTATATATATATATATATATGTATATGTATACATTTACATTTCAAGTGCAAGGGAATCTTTTGATACTTTGACACCGTGACTCAATTCTTCGTATTTGAGAGCTTGTCAGAAATAAAATAATTAGAAATAAACGTTCAACTGCCAGATGAATATTTATTTCTAAGTAAAGTAATTAAAAACCAAATGTGCTGCATAAAGAGTATACGAGGCCTGTTCAATAGATACGTGAATTGAGGCCATAAAAAGTTTTTTAGAAAATTTAGTCTACATCGACTTTGTTCCCTTCAAAGTACTCTCCATTCGTTACTATGCACTTATTCCATCTTCTTTTCCACTGTCTAAAGCACCCTTGGAAGTCCTCGGTAGAGGATTTTTAAATTTCTCCTCATTTCTTGCTTTATTTTGTCCACATATTTCCAGTAATCTCCTCAGAGATTACTGGAAATGTGTGGACTGTGGGAAATGTTGGTGCCTCCGCAGAGTCCCCTCATCACATTTTTGCATTTAGGGAATAGGAAAAAGTCAATGGGGGCGAGATATGGCGAATAAAAAGGTTGATCAAGGATGGTAATTGAATTTTTTGACAGAAACTGGCGAGAAATCAACGTTGAATGTGCAGGTGCATTGTCCTGGTGAAGAATACATCCATCATGTTCGATTAAAATAGTGTGCACTGTTTATTTTGCTAAATTCAGTTCATCAGTTATCATTCGGACAGTTTTTCGACGATCGTTTAGGACATGGGACCGCACACGATCAATGTTGTCGTCAACACAGGTGGTTGAAGGACGTACCGCCCTTGCATCATCCGTGGCGTCTTGTCGACCATCATTAAAATGCTTAATCCACTTGAAAACGGATGTTTTCGTCAGAGCATTATCACCATAAACAGCTGCCAATATTTCAACCAATAACTTCTACCGCACTTCACCAATAATATTGATGTTTATTCATTTATCCGTGATTTCGTCAAGTTCCATTTTCGAGAAACAGTGAAAACAAGGACAAGAGAAACTAACATAACTGGCACCATAAGCACAGCTCGACGATCCGCCAAGCACAGACGGCTTATTGGGTCTCAGGCAACTAGCGCCAATAGTGGGCAGGGCTATAGTCCGCGTCATGGGCGCCAGATTGCACCAGTTTGCGCAATTATTTGCACAGACCACGTATAGCATGACCATTTACGTCATTAGCAATTCGATTTTGGAGTAGGAGAAAATATCATTATATTAAAGAAATTTCGCACGTGTTACAAATAGTTTTGCTCGCACTAATATGTAATCTCATAAGTTATTAGGTCACAAAACTAGATAATTTGTACATTATACTATAGCCGTTTGTGTCCATTCTTATTGTTTAACTCGATTGCTTACTTTGAAACAGTCTATTTGTTTCAGTTTGACTCAGTTGACCGTACTGAGAAGGTAAATAGTTCAGATAGGTATGAGGGTGACCGTTTTTATTTTTGATGCAGGACAAGCAACGAACGCAAACAAGTGCGACAGTTAGAAGTGATGAGTTTTCATGCTCATAAAAAGTTAAATATTGCAGTGTTATCATTTCACACTGTTGATATTGGAACTATCGACTTGAAAATATTGAATACTGTTGATTTGAAAACTATTTTTATCGAAATGGTCAACTTCCCCGCACTTACGATAGCAATATTGCAAAAAACGAATGGTGAACGGCTCATCAAAATGAGGATGATTATTCTACAGGGGTATTTTCTTGCAGAGGGGAAAAAATTGCTTTAATCCTCTTATAACTTTCTTTTTTATTCACCTTGAGTTTCCTTATTCAGAACACGACACTAATTTAAGAAAATGAAACGAATTAATTATCATGACGGCTTAGTCAATGGAAGCATCAAGTCATCGCTGCCAACTATCGTAGTTAGAATCACTCCCTGATATCTATTCCGCGATGAGTATTCCAACTTGAAATATCACAATCCATAAAAATAAAATCCCCTACCCTTCGAGGTTTCAGTAAATTACGGAAATGATCGACTGGTCGCTTAGAAATATTGCAAAAGTCTGTTTTGCTGATGAAATAAGAAGAATTCTTGTCTATGACCGTTCTGTAATATTTCCAGGCCAATCCTTAGGTCTCATACGGCGGAAGACCATTTGCGCGCGCTGAGTCCCAATCAAGGACCAGCGGTAAGAATTTTAACCAGGTATCCCTTCCCCAGAACCGATGCACAGCGTTGTGACACCATATGTTCGGAGTAACCAAGAGGGAGGATAAATGATTATATCCAGTATGCATGAAGGCAAGAGCAAAGTCACTAGCCCCCCAGGAAGCCATTTTTTGAGTACTCCATTCGATTTAAGATCAAAATCCAAATCGAAATATTATCGATTGTAAATTTTGGTACCTAGGAGCAGGGGGTCTGCCCTTGACGTACTCCACCGAGTATTTCGTAAGTTGGTGCCTCTGACGCCGCCGCGTCCAATTCGTGTATACGACAGCGCTCTGTCGTGTTATTTAGGGCAACGGAATATTTAAGTAAATTCCCGATTCAGAGTGTCGCAGAGAACGCTCCTAGACTTGTTTTTTTTTCAAAAGAGTGAGGAGCACTTTGCCGAGCTGTAGAGTAGGCCCACTGACGACTCTTCCCCTCCAAGCCCCTACCTTTCATTCTCCTCCTCGTCCCCATTTCCCACTAAACCCTGATGGAGCATGCGATCTTTTCTCCTAAGGAGTTTTCGGAATAACTAATCCCGGGTACTAGAAGCGATTTCCCTTCTTCTTTATGACACTGCACGTGCTGCCAATAACAGCCTCCCGCGAGCACACGCGCAGGCGTCCAAGTTTGCCAGAATTGTACGAGTTGGTGGTAGGGGTGGTTCGATAAACTTCATGGACAAAGGGGACTGTTTTATTTGTACAAAAAACCCTAATTTTAATATTTACTCCAGAAATAAATTTAACTTATCACGATCAGGAGATTGAATGACCTTGTTGTTGAAGAATATTTCAGCAGTTCCCCTATATTTTATTCACAGCGGGTGTCATCCTTGCTTATTTAAACAAAAAGGCATGCAAATTTTTATCGTAGCATGAACACATGTACGCTATTGCCATGAAAAATGGTCCACTCAACAAGCGCAGTGGCTTGACCCGAAAAATATCAATGGGAAAATGGCGAAGACCACCATCCCGTTCCTTGACTACGTGGCATTGAAAGTATTCCGTTCATAGCAGTCGATTCAAAGAATAACGAACGATCATAAGTTGTGTCGAATTAATTAGTGCACGTGGTGCCTTGCTCAGAAATTAAGTTACTAGAGACTCATGAATAATGAACGTGGAACACTATGTTATCTTGCGCTAAAATGTTATTCAAGTTCGACTATGCTTCAAGTTCAAGAAGCCCATGCGTTTCAACGCATGGGCTTCATCTTCAGGTACTCACGGACGGCAGTGAAGAAAATGGAAGACTTAATACTAATTGACCAAAGACACAAAGAACTGCAAGGGTCAAAAATTGGTTTCATGACTACTGATTCCTTTTCCGAATCAAACACAGCATTCTGCAATCAAAGCGATATGACTTCGAAATTTTACCAAATCCGTAATATTCTCACGATCTCGCCCCGAGCGACTTTTTCTCATTCCTAGAACTGAAAAAACCGTTACGAGTTCGGGGACTTGACAACATAAATGACGTCAATCAAGAGGTGGAACAATGATTTTGGACGCAATCATCTTAGTTCTGACACCGACGGCCTTCGAAAAGTCAAGAAACGCGGCGAGTAATATATAATTCTGGATTGTGAATATGAAGTTTAAAGAATGACAAATAAAAATTAAGTTTATATTTCGATTATTTGTAGTAACAATTAAAATTCTACGATATCCCTATCGCAATTAAAGGATTACATTCCATCTTTAATGTGTGATTAAGTGTTAAAAAAAGCGTGGAAGTTTTCCTTGTGAATGGAGGTAACAAATGGATGGTGTGAATTAATCACCATGCATTTGCGGCTGTGGGGAAATCAACAAGAGGTCGTAGGCAGCGCGCCCAAAAAAATCCTGGCTGCGGAGGTCCCGAAATGTGAACTATAATGTATAAGGGTATGGTCGAGAGGGTCCTCAATCCCACCTGTCTGCTTATTGAAATTTTTCCTTCTCCATGAATGACCTCTTTACGATGAAGTTGACTCTGCCGTAATTCCTGACTCAAACTGAATATGTGTCAGCGACAGCTGGAGTAAGATGAAGACTCTCATGCTCCTGCATTGGACGTAACGATAAAGGGATAGTGACTGAGGATGGTTTTTGCCCTTGTACCGCAATGAGCAATAAGGATCACACCAGCAACGTGTACATTATGCGCACCACAAGCCAAAACGACCAACTATTACTAATTGTGTACGTGCCATTGTCAAAATGCGAAGACCTAGAAACACTTAATTATAATGTTGAATTTTCTATGCAAAATGGAGTAGAGATTTTCAAGCTGTCGAAGGCTAATCCTATATCAATTGAGGACGTAGGCTATTTATTCAAAAGGAAAGAAAATAATATTACTCCCTCTCCCCCGCTATCTGAAAAGGTTAAACCAAGCTTTTTATACCCAATTTTGTAGGTCTATTTAATCAATCAACTGAAATGATTCCATTGTGATCGTATCAAAGAAGTTAGAGGGCTTTTGCAGGGGAGGGAAAAGTTAAGAGGCTTACTCTAAATATAAGATATAATTTGATAGGATCAATCTTTCAGTCAAAGTTACATAAATGTAAAGATAAAAGTACCAAGGAAAGAATCAATTTGGAAATTTATGCTAAGACGCTATTCGTAGCTCGTTCGTAGGATAAGAAATTATTTCAATCTTTACACAAAGAAATATCATTTTATTCTGTCTTAGTTCTCGTAATGCCTTCAGAAATATCATCCGTATGTAATAAGAAATAAAAATATAAAAGTTGTAAGATGAATTATAGTTTCAAGATGACATATGCAACGTATGAATATGATTGATACATTTTTACTGCTGGTGATATTCACCATTACGGCTAATATGTTACTTAAATTCCCCACTGGGGACCTATGGAAAACTCAAAGATTCTTATCATTAGACACAATAATAACTCGATCATTTAATGAGTAAAATTTTACGACTAGATCAAGGAAGAACTGATGACATATTCTTTTTAATATGCCGAGCAAGTTCAAAAAAGGAATTGAATAGTTTACACCTACGTGTACCTTAATCAAAAAACCACGTTTTGATTAACTTACATTTCTAGATTACTTAATTATTTTAAGGCTCAGACGCTGAAGTTAAACTCAACTGAATCGTTCTAATAACTCTTTGGCCCAAAACAGGGACACACTCTTGACTGTTATACAGGTATATTATACATGTATTTTATTCAATACCGATCAAATCGACTTGGCTTGGTGGAGTCGAATTGGTAACCAGTCGTGCTCATGCGTAAATTATTACCATGCATTTGATATTTAATCCAGATATTAAGAGAATTACACCGTAAGAAACAGATACTATTTAGAATGAGAGTAAAGTTAACTTTCATTATTATCTGCTTATAAACGGATCACAAAATTTCGGGGATTTTCTACAATGAGATTCCTTTAACAACTTCCTCCTGCTACTTGGATGGCAAACTTATATAATTGGAATATTGGACATGGAACTAGAAAAACCATGGCATTCCCATTAATGGAGTGTACATTTGACCTCCATAGAGAGACAGATTCCAAACACGCTCCTGCTTCATGACGGAGGGAGTTGAGGACCGACAGACGAGCAGTAAGCTAGCTCTTCCGGGATGAGTATAAATTACTAAGGACGGTGTGAACTCGCGCTAAGATCCCCCCCTTCTCTGATGAGCACAGAGCCGTCCTCGAGAGAAGGAGTCAGTGTGGCTGGTCGTTATTCAGCAGCTGACATGAGTTATTAAGCGAGGGCAGAGAGGCGCTGAGAGACCGATGTGACCGACGGCGCCAGACACGTGTGTCGCCGCTTTAGCGGCGGCCTCTGCCGGCCTCTCCTGGAAAGCTAGCTATACGGACCTCGACGTCGGAATGCGAAAGTTGACAATATCACTAAAGGTTGGAGGAATTCGGCGGCGAGGACCGGGAGGGGTCGAGGTCGGGTCGCTAAAGCGCACATAATTCCGCAAAAAATGGAATGGAGGGTCCTTCTCGGGAGGGAAAAATCGAGAATAAGAATCGAATAAGCGATGACTAGATCCTTTAAAATTAATCGATTTGCCGGATGGGCTGCGGAAGTACATGTAGCATCGCTGAAACTAGCCCCAACAATTATCTTGAATTAATAGAGTAATTATTATTAATTTAGCTATAGTTTTGCCAACAAGCAAACAATAAATAATTTAAAAAATGGTCTAGTTACGATGTTTTCTTGTTCGATTTGGTCGAAATAGACGAAAGCAATCGGATTAAGATTAGAATGACGGCTGTTCTATCTGGAAATGTCTGTTGTTGATTGAACTCGCATAGAAAACGCATAAAAGTTCTTCAGTCGAAGTTACATCCTGTGTGTAATGGTCACTAACATAAGGAATCATGCTTCCTAATAGTCGGCAACAAGCGTCATTACATCAATTCTTGGATTGCTTCAAAAAACTGCGGGAGATGCCGCGACAGTAACTTAAATGGAGTCATCCACTAACCTGCATTAAAGCGCAACAATTTAAAAGTGTAAAAAATATTCATGTTGACCGGGATTATTACCCAGTGACGCAACTCCACCCTAGTCTGCAGATCTTCCCAACTTTATCGAGGCCATCAAATTGTGTCCCATCAGGTAGTAATCCCTTTTTAATTGCATCAACTAAATTGAATTTCATTCCTTACCCCTTATTCCTAATATTACTTTTTTATGAATCCGATCCGTCAAATTAATCTTCATTTCACGGAAATTAAACGACACTAAATGAGAAATTTCACTTTGTTATTTTATAAAATTATTTATATCAGATTTAGACTGGAATTTAGGCTTCATCAATGGAAATGGGAAAAAATGAATTCCAAGAAAAAATATAAGACGTAAATCATACTGCGTACGCAGAGAGAGCCCGAAAAAAATGATCGACATAATTCTGTTAGAGACAGATAAATATCGCAAACGGTCAGATACTTGATTGACCTTGAATAAATCACTTTCGTCATTGTAAAATACATTTTATTTCAGTCAAAGCATAAGACGATTTGAGAATTTTCTCTAACAGAGCCGTATATTCATACACTCGTAATAAAATACACATATGTACAGTTTCCTAATACTGTATATAAGGAAAAACGGCATAAGTACTACATTAATCTTTTTTTATTAGAATGGCATCATTGAAATGGAAAATTGAATTCACAACCGACTGCCATTACTCTGGATACATGCAGTACTCAATCAGAGAATACAGATTTACTGTTTTGACTAATTTATAGACTAACTCAATGGATTTATACTTTTAAGGTTATGAGAGGTGCCATTAAATATATTGAATTCCAAGAATATCGACGCAATTAAACTTGAAAATGATTTTAAAATCTAATTAGTACGACTAGAGTGACTACGATTAAATTAAGTAATTTTGCACACTACCTTTCACCGTGAAAACCTGATTATTTAGTTCTCAGAAGTTACCCCAAGTTCACAGCAACGCATTGTTGAGTTCACTTATTAATAAGCGAAATTCTATAAAGATTTCCTTATAAATTTATTTACAAGGAAATTACGTAAACTCCAAATATAACTCAATGTCCTTGGGAAGAATTACAGCCGACACCTTGAGACCCGAAAGTCTAAAAAAGCACGACATGATTCTCGTCTTCAAAGATCGTTTTAGATCAAAATCTATTTCGTCCTGGCACTAGTTGTTTATAGGGGAGGCGAAGATAGTAGCAAGCCATTAAAGATAGGTGGGTAATTCAGCAGGAAGTGAATATTTAGGGAATGGAGAAAGGCGGAGAGAAACCCGGCGTCGGCATCGCCTACTCTAAGGCGAAATGCGCCAAGATGTCCGCAGTTTAATGTCCCATCTGAGGGACTGTGTACTCCACTTTAAGAGCTCTCCACATAGCATCCTAAGCCGGGTTCAGGTTACCACTGAAATAAACCTGCCATCTCCTGAATTTGAACCGCGTCCTCGGTCTTTCTCCCTGACCAAAAAATGTTAAAGATATAATAGCATATTTCTTAGACTAATAGTTTAAAAGAAGTCTTGCGGAAAACACCCAAACACAAAATATTGGTTAACTGTCGCAGGGTAAACTGTAACGTTTTCAGAGGAACTCAGTTTATGTGCATATTTTCTCTGAAATATTAAAGTCGATTTATTTAATCTTCATTATTTCCCAAGATTGCGTAGAGATAGTAACATGATAACATATACAAATATTCTACGTCGTTATTAGTATATATTAGGTATAATCATACGAACGATAAACAAAGATATGATCATGAGAGAACTAAATGAGAGTAATATTGCTCCGGGAGGAAAGATGTCTGTCTTGTACTCTCGACCAAATTTAAAAAAAAGATCAATGTAGGCGTTCTGGCATCCGGGGAACAACATTATAATAAGATTACATCCTGCTCATGACTCCATCTCCCGGTTTATTTCCTTCGAGTATTCCTAACTCGTAAACTTGATGTGATTTCAAAAATGTCATCTTAAAAATCCTTTTGCGCACAAATTATTTATTTTTATGCCTGCCACACACCCAAACCACAGCTAGAGTGTGTGGCAGGTGGTGAATACACACCAGAATAATTTTTTACCGAACATGACCCTATCGTGTTCGGGAAATGTTATTATGACCCCTTACCGTTCGTGGAAAAAATGGCATCTTAAATATATCTGTTCTACATTTAATCCATCTCATTTTATTGACATGAACTCTCCTTCCATAGTACGATGAGGGTAATGATACATTTTCAATATCACTGCTAAAGAGACCTTCCAATTTATGCAAGAGCTTCGATCTGTAATTTATCGTTCGTTCCGGGAGTGATTCCCAACCAAGCTGCTCTAATACGTTGGATACTGAGTTTATCATAATAACGTTTTCATTATGCATGAAAATTGGCAATTGTTATGGTGAATTGTACGCCAGAAGTATAAGATTCGAAAAATAATTAATATGAGATTGGCGTTTAAGATTTCTCACTTCATGCTGCAATCCACCTCCACCCGCACTTATCTGTGGGATCCGACCACTCTTATCTGACGAATTTGTTAATATTTTATCATGACTAAATATGATTTCATTGTGATTATTTCATCCTGAATTCCTATTCTGATACAACTTGTAATATTTAGGCATGCATTTCTTGGATCAGTCATTCCCTTTGCGGTGACATCCAGCAGGATTTAAGCATGTAGCACTTCCGTCGGCTCGATTAACATCTGACAGTGACCAAATGACTCCTTAATTTAAATTCGACTTTTTCAATGGAAACAGGGTGGAGCTAAAAGTATTAAGTATCGCTATAATTATCAATTTTTTGCGTCAGTTTTTAGGGTATTAGTGGCTTCAGCACCATAGCAGAAAATGTAGCAATTGGTAATGAATGTTTCAGACGGAAAACAAAGGTTTTGCTAAGATTAAACAGATATACGAGCGTAAGCTGGTAAGATTAACTTTTTACAGAGTACAACTTTAAAACTGGTACAGCTGCCACACTGGAGGGTCTTCTCCTAAGTACTTAATGCTAGGCCAATATGCTTCGCTGCCGTGTGAAGATGTATTTATGCACAAGACTACCAATCTATTTATAGACTTTTGTCATCCAAAATGGGATTCCAAAAAGTCTAGGTCTCATTACACAATATATGTTATTAATTCCGTGATTTAGGAAGAAGTGTGCTTTTTTAATCAATCAATGTACCGTTTGAGTGGAGATCTCATATTGATAACATTAGACGTGAAATAAAACACAATAGTGAACACGAAGGTTTGTTTGATGAGAGGGGGGAGAACTCTCTCCGTGCTAAGACATAGGCGACGAGTGAAATTCACCCATCAGGGTAAGATGAATATTTTTGTCTTTTCCCTATGGTTTTGTAGGAATATCCGGTACCCGGAAAAATTACACTGTTAGGGGGAAGTTCATGGTCCCTGGAATCGAAATCTTGCCCTTAGGTCAGTAACCCGGCCCTCAATCTACAGGAATATCACTCCGGAAAATATTAAAATAACTCATTAAGTTACAAAAAAGGCAAACTAAGACAAACTCAAGGCCTTAAAACCTTTTGATTATTAGAAGCGTTTCAACTGTCATTGTTTTCAGTGTAGTTACAGAGTCTTATAAGAATATCTTATTTATATTATTCTATATTTACAAGGAAACCTGAATTTCTGTTTCATACTATGCTTAAGCCTTTAGTCCCTTCCACTTCTCTTTGAAAGGAGAAAAGGCGCAAGGCAAAACACTCACAGAGTCACAATCCGTTTCCGAAGTTATGGTCGTTGCAGTTTCCGGACTCCACCCTGTTCATGAAGAAGCGCACGGTCGCGATACATCGAATTGGCGCCGGCACTTGGGGAATAGGCAGCGCCGGAAGGGCTAAAGAGATTGCACGATCCGACACGACAAACAAACGAAGGACGAAGTCGCCACGACTTTTTTGCACTACTCCCAGATTATCCCTCGGGAGGTTGATATTTACGTGTTTGACAGTCACGCCGTCGCCCTCTCCGACAGCGTTTATCTTCGACTTCCGACGCCCATGAATTGATTGGTTCATGTGTGCTTAAGGACTGAACCATGCCCCGTGCGGGCGAACCGCACGGAAGGAAGGGGGACTCGATTAGAGGCGGCGGCGGCGCGACGACACGATTTGGGGGTGCAGGGGGCGGGAGGGGGGGGTGTAGGGGATGGAGTGAGGAGACGCTGACCAATTAGGTAATGAATCCACCCGCCGAATGACAAAGATCGCTCATGATTTTTTTTGCGTCCCAAGAGGAAAGGCCGCCAACTGCGTCCGGGCGAAACGAGACGGAGCAGAGGGGGAGAGGGGGGGGGAAGGACGAGGGTGCTACACTTGCTGGTGCGGTGCATCGCCCAAGGACGCGCTCTTATTCCGCTCGCGGCGCACGTGTCGTTGATTCTCTCAACGTCCTCGGCAGGCAGATGCACCCCGGGGGACGTTACTCCAAACAATTCGCAGATTGCTGCCTCGAAAAAAAATTCCGAGCCATTATCTTTTCCCTTGGAATCGTGTGGCGTTTTTCCTATCTACGTATTACCTAGAGCCAATTGTATTACTCATTGAATGGTCTTAAACCCCTTCTTCGCACGGATTAGTCCACGAAATTCCTTTTATTATATACCTCCGTATAAACTGCACAAACTTAAATGTTATTTGTTTTCTTATTTTATGCAGTAGTTACCCTTTCACTTAATTTTAGGCCAATTTAAAATATATTATATATTAATTGCCAACAAGAAATGAAGAAACGCTTAAGTTTCAATACATTAATTATTATTTTTGAAATTATTTAATTTAAAATATTTTAATTATTATTTGATGTAATTGATGATTTAATTTATATAACATATTTTATAAATTGGAAGGATGTCTCTTTAGCAGTATTGAAAATATATTGCTAGCCCTACGGTAGGCGAGATCATATTCGTAAAAATCATAGATGGTAAATGTTGAACAGATAGATTTAAGATGTAATTTCTTCCACGAACGATAAGGGATCGGAATAACATTATCCGACCGCGGTACGGGTAAAAATAATTTTGCATTGTATGAAGCGGCCTTTATTACCTATACTAGAAGTGGCCGACAATGTGATCATCACGCGTGATTACCTACTCGCGATACCAAGAAATTTTACGGTGCAGGGCTAATTCTCCAGTATACTATCAACGAAAATGTTTCACCGTTCGCAGAATTAAAATATTCAGTACTTAATGCATAAAAAATACCTTTTCCACGATTGGTTGCCAAGATTGAGGCATTTAAAAATAAAATTCAGCGAATGGTTGTATGAAATTTTATTATTTCTTCGAAGAATTTCCTATGCATTATTATGGAGATACTGACACCAATCGTGTGGCTTTCAAACTGTTATGTAGGATTTGATACCAAAGCAACCAGTGTTCCAAATTTCAATATCCTCGGGATTATTCCAGCAGACAAAACACATTCGTGTATGAATAATTAAATTAATTAATGCATAAAAAATTATTGATATTCCTAAATTACACTTTCTTAAAGTAGACAACAATGCTTAGGGAGTGTATCATATTTAAATACTTTATCTGCCACCATGGAAAGTGGAATTCACTTCTAAGTATTAATAACAAATAAACAGTGAGTTGCCGCACGAAAACAAAACGAACTTTCAAAGCCGTTAACAATTTGAATAATCAGACCATTGATTTTCTTTGAAAACAATTGAACAACGTGTTGCTTGATGAAAAATGTTCAAAACTGGATGAAATTTGAAGATTCAAACAAAAAAAGAAATATATTATATATGTTTAGAACGACCTGCTATCAGCTTTTAACTAAGTTTATTTTCCCTGATCAGCAAGGCAACTTATCGGTAGATAGATCGTTCAGCTCATGACCAAGAATCCCCGGGTTCAAAGTCGGGTATTCTGGCTCTCTCCATCTTCAATCAATCTGGTTGATTATTTGAGTACCAGACCTTTATGGGGAAAGGAACTGACCATCTGATGTGTGGATTTCCTACGCCGCACACCTTAGTGCGAGTCAAACTCTACACTTAGCTATCAAACCAAGATTAAAAGCGCTGTCGTTGATTTTATATTTCTCCAACGTATTTGTTCAGATGGGAACGAATTAATATTGGGACAGTTAGAAGGAGAAGAATAGAGATGTAAGAGTTTTAGTATGCGCGTGATCAATCCTGATGAGGCGTTCTTCCCAGTTTTCATATATTGTCTGTAGGGGTTAAAATATTCGGTTCAAAAGTGTGATGTGTATTCACCCCCTGCCACACACTCTAGCAGTGGCTTGCAGAGTACTAAAAATATCTAAAATATATCATGTTAACAGGCTGAAGGGACATAGGAATGAGAGACAACCGATGAAATGTCGTCGATGAAGCAGAGATCTAAACCAAGAAAGGATACGACGATGATATGTGAATTAATGTTAACTTCGAAACTAAGTGGAATGTTTTGTTGTTTCTTGCATTGATATTGCCCGGAAACACGCCAAAGGGGCACAAAATATCGAAACGCCAAAATTGTAATCACCGCAATCTTGACATATTCATTGACATATTCATGAAATTAAAAGAAACCTTAGGTATTAATTGATTATTTAAATCTCGAGGCTTGGATAGCTTTGACTTATTAGAATAGTTTTCTTGTTCAAATAGTTTTCTTCTGTTGTGATCGTGAATTCTGTGAGGGAAAACAAAAAACCGGTACTAACGGTTAATTACCTTCAAATTCTCAACGCTCTCTCGCGTAGAAATAGTTTGGGATTAAAATTATTCATTAGCTGGCAAGATTTTTATTTTTCCAAGTCATGTTTTAAATGCAAACTTCAAGTATTAGGTCGCTCTTATCCTACCTCTCCTGGTTATCATATAACGCGTATTATTCGCTCATTGTATTTTTATAGTTAAAACTTTGCCTTTGTTTATTTTCATTTCCAATTCATAAATTTAATCTCGTCTCGCTTGGTCTCATATTTCCGGTGCGTACCGGAACCAGTACGGTATCCAATGCCCACCGTTTCGAGCGCATACATGAATTTGGAGTTTTTTAATTTCCCCAGGAGTAAACTGCTGCGCAGATCAAGCTACAGGCCTCATTCTTATTGGATAACCATGGTGCTGAAAGTTACCAGCAATACTTTTCATTAATCATGCATTGCCACTTCTCGTGAATGATCAGTTATAATGAAAGTAGTCCCCTGCGGTGATGCATGCTCTTTCTTGACAGCCGATCGCGAGAGAAAATGCCGAGGTCCGTTCGTAAACAAACTTTTGATCGTTCTGGGAATTTCAGGTTCGAGGAAAGTGGGAGCAATTAACTTAAAAGCTCAACGAAAGGCGCTGAAAGGAGATACTCAATTTTTGCGTCGTCGTTTCTGAGTGCGTCTGACTCCAAACCTAAATGATCAATAGTCAATTAAAATAAAAGGTAGACAGATGGGAATTATTCGCGCACCACGCTTGACACATCAAAACAAACAGGTGCCTCCCGCGGAAATGCTTTTTAGAAAAGTTTGACCTTGAAACTGACTGCCATGTAATGTTTTTCCCGCTACACATAATGATGTTCCGTTGAATAAAAAAAATTCTTTTTGCTGCTCAACTTCAACTCTCCTCTACTTTGTTCACCGGATCAGTAGATGAGTGAGGGATTTCATTTCTCGCTGAACAAAATATCTGAAGGTGAAGAGTCCTTTTCTGGAGTGATTTTAGAGCCAGCAGGCGTTGGTTTGGCTACAACTTCGCATCTATTCGGGTCACGGAAATCCACGATACACTAAGCCTTGCAAGATAAATTTTTGCTCGATGTAAGTCCGGATGTACTTCTTAATAAGTCTTAACTTTTGAAGTAACTACCGGATGCCTGAAATTCAGATATCAATTTCGATACCAAAAAATTAGTTGCCAAATGATAAAATAATTTTTTAATTAAATCTTTTGATGCAATATCAAGTTTCATACGAATAAAACTTTACGCAGATGTTCATTTTGGACTAACATTATGGTAAATTATTTTTACTATAACGTAATAAATATAAAAAAATGGTGAGATCATAGTGTAGAAAATAATTATTGTACAATTCGACCTAAATAAATTGGTTTAGTCGAGAAATGTCTTCTACAAATATCAACATTAGAAAAAGGCATATGGCAAACGTCACACCATAATCCGCAACGCGCAGGAAAACTGAGACATATTCTTTCGAACATTTGGCTAAAATTATTGACGAAGTGCTGAAATCCCCAAGATACAGGAGGTAAATTTGCGTGGGTGGAGAAAAATGTGTGTGCACAGCACATGAAAAAGTGGGGCGGGACCCATTTTGCCTAAAAATATACGTCGCATTTTACGGACGATCCCTAAGGCACATAGTTCCCCCCAAGCGATAAAATCTGCCTTCCAGGGTCATCTGTCAACGTAGCCTATTCATAATGTGGAGCCACGGTTTAGACAAAATAATTCTGCAGCTTTGTTTTAATGCTTTGCATGTTTGTTAGATGACATACTTACTGCAAAGAGTATATCAAGCATTAATTAACCTAAGGACATAATTATGAAATACAGAATCTTGTATTTTTTACGGGATTTTTTAAATAAACAAATTGTTTTTTCCCTTGAAAATAACATCTTAGTTTTTGTCGATGGATATTTGCTATACAATAACGTCAATTTTGAACTAATCAGTAAAATCTTTAGTAAAAATTACACTAAAATGGAATTTATGTATTGGACAAAGAGACGAAAATGTTTAGTGTATTGCAGATTCGAGTATTTACTCCAATGCCAATATACTATAAATTTCCAACACATTGAAGACGTCGAAGTCATCCCTTAAAGCATATTTCACAATTCTTACATAGTTCATAGAATCGTATGTTTTGTCATATATAAGTATGAAAAATAAGGGCAAATGGTTACCTACCAACATTCGGGTTGATTATTGTGTTTATTTGCAGAATAATTGATTAAATAAGCTGGTAAAATTTTGAGAACAAATGAAGAATTTTTTATGTACATATATGGCAGCAGAAGAGGAAGTTGTCAGTAGAGTTTGCTTTTCCAAAACATGAAATCTGTATGAAACAGCAGCAGAGATAAAATTTAAGATTGGAAGCAATCGCAATTTGATATCGCTGTAGACTAACTGCGAACTTTGAAGGTGATTGAGTAAATTCTAAAGCATCATAGCGACCACATGGAGAAGGAATGAATTATGGACGGAAAGAGTAGCAGAAGAAGGCTAAGACAAATAACGAAACAGAATGGTGATGGTGGTTTTAAATGTAGGTAGGAAACAGGATACACCACGATTGTGATGATTATAAGGTGGAGATGCAAGGGTACAGTAATCTTTTTGATCATAGTATATTGTAAATATTCTGAAAGCTATAGCAGTTCAATATGTTATTATAAAAAGCTTACATTACAATATGAAGGGGCATAATAACTTAATGTATTATACTTTTTCCCTTTTCTTTCGATTAATACTATTTCAAGAAATCACATTGATTAAGACTACGCAGGAAAAGAACAAGGTGAATGGCCTATTTTGTTTTAACATTGAAGACAACACAGTGATATTGTTAATGGTTCTTGGTTCAAGAACCACTAAAAATATCACTTCATTAACAAAAAAATAATTAAAATAAAATTACGGATTAATAACACAGAAGTAAGAAGTAATAACAAAGATGAAAGAAAAAATATTACTACTAATAAATAAGAATAATTCAAGATCTAAGAAGGCATTTATAATAAAAGATGACAAAATAAATCAAAAAGATACCGTTGAAAACAGCGAGTCATTACTTTAAGATAAGTATTCTTGCGGAATACCACTGACAAGCAGATCAGAGGAGAATAACTTTGATAACCTGGCATCGGGAGCAAATTATAAAGGTTGAATGAACAGTTAAAGTAAGAAACGAAACAGAAGGAATAATAAAAGGTGAAAAAACCGAAGGGAGTCGATGTGTAAGGAAGGGAAGATCCGTATGGATTTGGCAAACCTTAGAAACAAATTGATTCGTTATAAACTAATAGGGATAACAGAAGCATACGGAATAAGAGAAGGAAAATTCTCACGAGGAAGATGAAGGGCTAATATGTGAACCCTGCGAAGAGGGATGCAAATCGGGAGAAATATCCTGGCGGAAATCGCAGACTTTAGCAACGAATTAATGAAACCTTCACTTCCTCAAAAATAATTTGCCGAACATATTCTAATAATTGTGCTAACATTAATTTGGTATCAATAGGGTTCTATCGTGCGAACAGTTTTCTCGATGGGGTGAAGTCAGGGAAAGGTTCCCGTCAGAATCACGCGTCACTACCAACTCACTCCACGTTCGAGGAGTTTAAAATAGAAACGGATTAGTTATGGGTTAAGGGGGCGAGGAGTGAACGGGGACGGGAAGGTGATGACCGGCTGAGGGTTAGAATGCGAGCAGCATGCGACGGAACTGCTCGGGATTGGAATTCAAGGGTCGCCTGAGGATGCAGCAGATGGAGGGATTGGGGGAGGGCAGGGCGGGGTGAAAGGGCATCGTGTAAAAAGGGTAGAGTCGGACAAACTTCTCCCTCGTGAGCCAGTGCAATCAGCTAATGAGACGGTTTCCCTCGCCTCTTTGCTCTTCCCTATCTTCTCGCCCCTCTCCCTGTTCCCTTCCCGCATACGTGCACACGGACACACACACACACTCACAGACACATACACACGCACACGTACAATCACCCTAGATTCACTATCTGGAACTCTTCAGCGCCAACCTCAGCCTAAATGACACCACTCCCTGACCTTCCCGCGACTACCTTTATTTTTTCTTTCCTAGACCGAATCCTCTCCTCCGACACTTTTGTCACAAAGCCTTTAAAACGGATCCTCATCTGTGTAAGAGTAAAAGTAATTGAAACTAGGACGCCCGTAAGAGAAATCCGCCAGTTTGGGATGCAGACATATTCCATCGGGTGCTGAAGGTTTCTTCAGCAGATGGCACATTCCGTCTCTGCCACGGGTAGGGAAGTCTTCAAATTTCTGATTATGGTAAAGGAAAAAAATCCTTGGTTGGTGGAAAGACATCCTACTCCGAGACAGTCTGTGCAAGAGGCTTCAGAAGGTACGAACAGATTGGAGGAACTTCAATTTTGCCAATAACTTTGGTGAAATTTCTTAAAATATTAGGAATAAAAATATTTTAATGCTACCTGTTCAGAGGAATAAATTACGATAAAGCTATTATTAGCAGAATTAGTATTAATTATTGCTCAAAATTTCTGAGTACTGAGAACTCAATTTGTTGTATATTTTCAGTAAGGAGACATGACCCCCGGGTTACCACGCATACGAGTATACATGTATAATATTAAAGAATCAGAATTGTACATATTTATTTATATTTATATGACATAAAGGAATCAGGAGATATTTTTTAATAAATGCACAATTTAGTAGCAGTGGTAGTGTAAAGCAGTACCGATCGATAACATTAAATAATGAATCCAAATAAACATCTCAACCGGTTCAATGAAAACAAAAGCGGTTTAGAAAAATTGCAAAAGTTTATTTTTTCATTTTAATGCTTGAATATCACCTTATATACAGTTATTCATTCATTTTTTGACTGTGCATGGTGCGAAATTTCATCAATCTCCGGAGCACGGGGAAAGTTCAGCAAGTTTGAGAATTAAGTTTGAGTTTTTACATAAAGTCTGGTTCCATGCAAAGTCAGAGATAAGCATCGTTCTCCACGAGATAAAATGTTTAGAGAAAAATTAGTTTTTGTCGTTTTGGCCTGCAATTCTTCCCTCAAACGTACATTCTATCCCCAAAAGACCCTTGAACCCACCTTTTGTATTCAATCCGCCCCTCCCCTCGCACCTACCCTCTCTCTTCAAACTGTTTTTACTATCATCCCTTCCCTCCGCTCTCAATGCCCGGTACCCCTCCATTGCCGATCCCATTTCCTTGGCTACTCAATCCTAGCGGCATCCCTTTTCTCTTTCTTCCTCTTTCTTGTTCCAATTTCCGCCCTTTGGCCCATTTCTTGACTCGTGTCAAGACGCCATTGTTACCACCTCGGCCCTCCTCCACCTTTGCCGGATACTCGCTTTCCTTCCACCTTCCAGATACACTGTATCCTATTAATCTACCCTACCCATGGTCGCATGGAATCCCTTTAAAATTTGAGCAACTACCCGGGGCATATTCCACCTAAATGGCAAAGATGGGCCATTATTAAAGGGCTCCGTATCAATTCAGAAAACGCCAACCCACATAAACTCCTGCCCACCTCGGTATTGCCACTTAACTCTCCATCACCTCCCCACCGCCCTCAATAACTATCTCTCACGGTTTCCCTCTTCGAAAATAATAATATAATAACAATCGATAATACCTTCGACAACATCAACCGCAGATATTTGTGGAATTTCAAGTATAGGTATACTCTTCAACAAATTTTGGTAGGCGTGTTATACTCAATTAGGAAAGTATGAAAATATTTGCGTAAACCATGTGTGTGCATACGAATGGTCCAATAAATTTGTATTGGCCTCGGCGGAAATAATTGATCCGTCAAGCTTTCCGCAATTTCACTCTCGGTAAAGGGTAACTTGATTTAGGTATTCTACTATTAAAAGTTTCTGCTAAGTATTTATTAAGACGATTGAGCCAAATCAAGGAAATTATCAAAATAGAAAAAACTTGTGCGCAGAACAGAAAAACATCTGCGCAGAAGGAAAATATTTTGAAATCAAAGAGGACAAAGAAAAGCGCTGATCATATCATAAAGAATCATTATGAACGAATAGAAAAATTCACATTAACCTCGGTTTGGAGCCCCTGGAAGCACAAAGATTACGACTTTGATAAGATTACTCATCCATGTGCAACTTTAAAGGTACCTTGGATACGAGTTTAACACTAACACAGAAGGAAGAGATTAAGCGTCTCATTATATCAACATTCGAGATCTCAGTGATAAGTTGAGGGGAATCGAATGCCGATGAGTGTCATTTATGGAGTCCTTTTTTCCTCGTGAAATAAGGGAATTACCACGGTTATGATAATTAAATATATGAAGATTTGTACTACTTGCTAAAAAAATGATACGAAATAATAATAAAAATCTATTCATATTGTGAATTGTGCAATTTACATCCTCAAAGAAACTTGCAAGATTATATACATGGTAGTTAAACTTTCGCATGCCGGAATAAGTATAAAGACCAATTGAATGTGGCGAGCACGAGATGGGCGAGGGGTAATCCTGGTAAAAATAGGAAAAAGAGAAGGTAAGAATTTTAACTAGATCCCAATGCAAAGACATCCTTGGCAATGTTGAGAGAACGTCTTAGTGTCGAGTAATAAAAAAGCAGGAGAGAGAGAGTAGTAAGCTAAATGAAAGCTAATAAAGCCATGAGTGAACGTGGTAGAAGAGGCTTACAATACTAATCTCTTAGTGTCATATACAGAGAAGAATATGAAGAAGCTCATGAATGTGACAGAAGCGAAATAAGTATTTAAGAATGAGTCAGTACGCAAGAAAGAGCAAAAGTCAGTGTTTTTTTGCGTAACCTAAAATCAGTCTTGACTGGAATTGGCATTCACCAGAAGGGAATAATAAGGAAAGTACGTATGCATTGATTTAAGCAATTAAATCTGAACTAAATAAATGTTCAGTCCCGTGGGAAATACTTTGAATTTGCCAACGTTTCTACCCAAGGCACTGCAATGACAAAAGGTTTCAAAGTTTTTAGCCCGCCTGATGAACTCGTAAACTGTGGGAATATTTGCACGACTTTTCCCAGCCCTAACAAGATCCAAATCGAAAATCACCGAAGCAGAGCTTTCGAATCGAAGGACGAAGGTTCTGACTAGGCACGAACATTTTTTAAGCTTAATGGGGCCGAACGCAATTGCTTTCCAGGAACCCTTTGTGAGTTATACGGAGACAACAATCTCTCTTCTTGTCCTAGCCTGTACCGAGCCATTTCATTTTGAAAAGGGCAAAGCAGTAAACCTCCAAACTTTGGCATTTTGGAATTGATATGGTGGAGAATGAATTGCACGAATCTCGCATATCATTGCGTTTTTCTCAACGTACATGGCAATTCCAAGGGTTATTCGATAATTCGGTTAACATATTCATAAATTATATTATTTTGAATTGAATACTAGATAAATAACAAAGGCTGTGCAGTTCATTAAAAATATAGTTTAAGAGAGGGAATTTTAATTACCAGACAAATCCGACTATTGAAAATTGGACAAGATAATTCAACGTCCCAATAAGAACTTTCAATTTACCATGCAATCAATTATATATTCCCAGCTTCAAAACAATTGCGATAAATTAAATTTACTAATCATTGCATACACATATGCTATGGAAAATCATTCTACAGCGAAAGATTTTTTTCTAGATTTAGACTAATAGAATAATTTGATAAAATTGCTGAAATCTCCATTTAATGGTCAAAAAACGTGAAATCAATAAAAACACTTTTGTTTGGCATTTAATATCAGTGAAGTATGCTTTAAACAAGCTAATAATTGACGTGACATTGTTGTTAGCAAAGTCATTAATTACAACACATCCAAATTAGCGAAACGGAATTGCATTGGACTTATTTAGCTTCACTAAATCGAACCACCTGGCAACTGTCGGCTAATCCACCTGACTTATTTCCTTTCTGCGAACTTGGAGGTATTGTACTGACATCTGGCGCAAAGGGATGATTAAAATTTGTATCGTCATGCATAATTACTAACAACGGCTGTTCACTGACCAAAACGCTGATGGCTGAGGAAATTACGGAAAATACATACAAATTGGTCATCTGTGTTCGGAGGTAAAGGAAGTACATGAATAGTCAATATAATATATGAAGTATCCCTGGAAGAATTTCCTATTCCCTATTATATCTGTATATCTTAAGAATAGAAAATTATCTTATAGAAAAATTTGATTTAACCTTCGGGAGAGGAATAAAAAATAAGTCCCTGATCGCGGTGAGAGTGAGAAAAAGTCTCAGGGTGGCAAATATATAGAAAATAAAAAGTTTAAAAAAATATGGAGAGTAGTTTCTTATGTCTCGAAAACTTGGTCGGTAAGGCAAGAGGATAAGCATAGATTGGAGGCCCTGGAGATGTGGATGTCGAGAAAAATGGTGAAAATAAAATGGACAGAAATGAAAATAAACGATGTAGCTCTACGCAAATTAGGGAACGAGAGACGGGTGTTGGGAGAAATTTGGAGAAAATAGGGCGAATGAATGGAAGAAATACTTGGAAGTGTTAGAGTAATAAAAGGAAGAATGCATGAAAAGCGTGGTTGATGTAAAATATTAAGCATAAGACATGGATTTAAGGGCAACAGAAAGTATTTAGAGCTAACGAATGAGTATTTATGATATGCAGGATATTTTTATCGTGATAGTTAGGGTTTATAAGTACATTACTTTGTAGTTCCAGAGTTCACCAGAAACCTATCCTAAGCCGGTAGACTACTGCTGATCAATGATACACTATTTATTAAGGTTTCATAAGTATGAAACGTTTAAGCATTCGATTAAAAATGGACCATTAATTGGTTTCATGATAATTTGTTGGCATTTTTAGTTATTTCAGAAGAATTTAATTAAACAATATTACTTTCGTCCGTTATTGGAAAATGGAGAACGCTTGCCAAGCACTCACCTCTTTTCGAATCTTTAAATGGCTAGTTTTGTACATGCGCACTCATATAGTATTGAAAAATAAGCGATGAGTTGAAAGGTTAGTTCGTGTTCCGGTGGAGGCGCCACCCACTCAAGTGAAACCCAACTCGCAAACTCCGTGAGACGCAACCGCGGACTGATTCGCCAAAGTTAACGCTCGGCGAATACTCCCACGCCGAACGAAACGAGGGATTCCGAACGGAAGAGGCCTGCGAAATAAAACGAAGCGGAGGTTATCGGATTCTGTGGAAACCAGAACGCTTGAAGAGAGACGGTAGGTGGATTGGCGGCCATCAACCCCAAATCCCACCCAACCCTCCTCTCCTCCCCCCCACCCAAACTTTCGCGCTTCACAGAAGCCGAGGGAGCGGTATGCAAAATTTCAACCTCGTGGACCGCGGCAAACCAGCCCGCGGAAACTGCAAAAAGGGACTAAAATCCAAGTTCTGCGAAGTCGATATGTGAGGTCAACGGCCATGCCAAAAGACACTCAAGTCAGGCGCCCTCTCTCATTTGGGTCCGCGACGGGGAGTGAGGGGATGATTAATTCGTTAAGTGTTCGACACTCCTTACGTATATCTGAAATGCGGAATGCTGGAAAAAAAGTGAGTGAGCCTGGCGTCTCGGTTGAAATTAGACGCTTTATTTATTTTCTCTTTTAACGACTTAATGGGGACCGGTGGAGCTAAAAATAGATCGGCTCTTGGGAATTAAACGGAGAGCCAATTAATCCAGTCATTATGCTCACATGCGTGAACGGCGTGACGTGAGGAGTCAAGGCGACTGCCGTTCAGATCTGTTCTTCACAGATTTTAATACTGAGCGCCTTTAATAAAATTTTAAAAATGAAACCTGTTTCTGTTCTTCGCAACCGCTAATTTTTTTGCGACCGTGCGTCGTTCGCGTTTTCGTAGAGAAGATCGTACGGAGGAAATTTTTGATTTAGAGATTCGAACGAGCCGAATCTTCACATCCGTTATAGCTACAACGTACGTTGGCCAGCAACAATGTTTTTTGTTTGCTGTAACTGGCTAGTGAATATCTTAAAATCATACCTACATATTTATTTAAGGATAAAAATGGTTAGCTCACGACCCTTCCCTGAGGATCTTGGTGAGTGACGAGTACACAGGGTACCCTGAAGGTTTCCGTTTCGAATGCCGCCATGAATATAGGTTATACATGTCGAAATATATGATAAACCGAATATGATATAAGTTATGTATGTCTAAATGTACAGGAAACATTTTCCAGAGATAAGCTTACGGAGTGATTACACCCCCAGCCGTCCCAGTGATTTTGTACCAATCATGTACCTCTATTATCAAAATGAAAGTACCAACTAATTATAGTTGAAGGAAGATCCTTCAAACATCCTTCTTTGTGATCATTATCTGTTCTAAATTGGTAGTCTGTCAATTTTCTGTAAATAATTGAAGTTCTACCACTTAAAGAATAATAAAATCCTCTCAAGTAATCATAATCGACGGAATCCAGTGAGATTATTTCAGCATATCTTTGTGGCATATCCGGTGACCAATCCTCCGGAAGTAGCATCCCTTTGTCCCAAAAATCTAACTGTAACAGTTTACCTTTCGTCCTTAGGTTTTCAATCCATCAAAGTAGAGGTTTCTGAATGAATTCCTGGTGCATGAATAGAAAGACGATCTTCATTCACAACACTCAAAGCTTGCAACTTGGTGGAACTCCGAAAATAAATGGAGAAGAAGGAGACATCGTACCCAAAGCAAAGATAAAACTACGAGGTTACCGATAGTCTCAGCAGTGATAAACGTGCAAAGTTATCCTACTAGCGGAAAAGTTTGTACCTAGCGCCCGGATACACAGATATCTGTTCGACGCGATGTTATTGGTTCGGATCGCATTACGATAAATTCTTCCAAATTCTTGACAAGCAAACGACCTCTCGGCCACAATACGAGAGAGAAAACATGCAAGAAGGAAAGGAGAAAACGTTTGAATCCTAATATGCCGAAATTTCTGATTTCCGTACATTTCTCGATCTAAAATCGAATGGATTACGAAGAATAAGTTCTAATACTTCTTAATCACAATATAATGTTCAATAATTTAGGCTATAAAACATTTTTTTACGCAAAATGGCAATGTTAACGTTTATGACGATAGATCTTATGCTGAATCGAAAAACGTGTTATGTTAATCTTTATCTATACACCTATTTTAATCATACGCAGCCAATGTAAGATTCGAGCAAGCAGCCTTACATTTAACTGGTAAAGGCGCCAATTTTCACAATACGTGAATCGGCTGTTCTTGTGATCAAACAAGTGCATAACGCTCCAATTCTATTTTCACCGAAACACAAAACCCAATACAAATTTAATAGTTCGACCTAACGCTATATTGTAAAAATTCGGTCGTTAAAATACGAGCGGGTAACTAAGAGGGGCGGTGAAATTGAAGGTGAATTGTCAAGGTCAGTAGCAGTCTGAACTTGGCGGCATGTAATAATAGTTAATGAAATAAGCTTAGTTTTTCTAAATTTAAGTTATTTGAAAGTATCCATCACGGTGTTTATGACTAGAACACCATTACCAAATGGTCGCGTGAGTGTGCGACCGTCTTGATAGTAATACTTGCTAGCGTAGAAGCCGACAAACCGCGAGCAAACAGTGAGAAATCCGCTTCCACTCCTCCTTCCACCTCCACATACTCTCCATCCCTCACCACGATCATTTTTTTATTAATGTATGTGGGTATGTATATATATATATATATATATACATCTATACACACACACACATACCAATGTTACCTAATAATGTGCCCTTGGTCCACAAAACCATGGTCTCATTAGAAAATATTCCAATTAAATATTAAGATTAGTCTTGTTTCCTAATTACTCCTAATAGAAACGATACTTTTGGAGAAAAATTGTGTGAAAAAAAGTTTTCAGTAAAAACGGTAAATAACTCATATTGGATTTAAATCAAGGATAAAAGAAAGTCCACCGATTTACACGAAAACAATGATCTTTTAAATCATTTCATCATTTCCAAACTTTTTTGATATTTTTTATTAAAATTATCAAATTGTTTTGATGTTTTGGTCTTCTACGCTCAACCAGAGAGTAGAGTCTTCTATCGAGGAAGTATAAGGATAACTCACGAGTTTGGGACACGTTTATGCATTCCTTGAACTTTTTATGACTACTTTCTTTTGATGTACAAGCCAAGATAGTCACGAGCTTGGTAGCCCTACCATTTTTTTTCTCACGAATGGCAAACGAAAGTTGTGGGGAACACAAAACTTAAAGAACTTCCGAGAAACAAATCCGCGGAAAAGCAAATACCTCTGGGTGCTTTTACCTTTGGAAATATTTATTAGCGAGCTGGAGAAACATTTCACTCTTGCTGTTTTCTCCGTCTCTCCCTTTCTCTCTCCTATTATTTCCCCCATTGCCCAGCCTTGGCGTAAGCGGAAGAAAATTGGACTCCGGCGTGATGTCGGAAATGGCACCTTTAAAAGTGGCTTCCACTATTTCCGAGATGACAACGCAGTATATATTCGAACACTCGGAAAATCCCGAGGTGGATAACTGGTCGCAAAGAAAAAGAGACGGAAAAAACGGAGAGGGAAAAGAGGGCATTTAGGAGGGGGGAGAAGGGGATGAAAATAAATAAAAGGACGAAGCCAGGGAGGTTTCAATAATAGAATAACCTGCAGCATTTCTCCACATCAATTTTTCCGTCTTTTCGTACGGGCGGCCTTCTCCCCGAGACTTTTTGAATACTTGATGAGGAGGAACACTCCCGCAGGTGGCCCTAATTAAATGCCTCGGTATGAGAGGACGGGGGAAGTAAGGGCGGCGGATGGAAAGGGTACGCTCGAAGGCAGAGGCCCTTTTGTTCCCCTTGACACCCTTCTCATCCTCCCTCCGCCTACAGTTATGCCGGTTGCTCGTTGTTAATACCTACAGCCGCTCGCTTTCACCTGCTTTTTGAAGGAGGAGAACATTTTTCGCGCAAAAATTCGATCTCGCCTCGCTAGGGGACAGAGGAATTTCAATTTTCGTGCGGCCAAAACTTAATCTTACAAAAGAGGCTCCAACTTTATCAGGGGCGCTACAAATAAGCCAATATGCCTTGCAGTGAATGAAAAAGAAGAAGAAAGTCAGTCACAAAAGGAGCAGGAATGAAATGTAACAGCAATGGATTGTAAAGTCAATCTGATATGATGAATATTCACAACGAAAACCTTTTTGATAATCGTATTTTTCGGAAAACTTCGAGCCAATATTATAAAAAGACTTTTTCGTGAATCTCTTAGCTTTTAGCTTTATTTGTAATTTTCTTTACAATTTCAAGCTGAGAAACTGAATCAACTCAAATAATTCGTGACTAATGCTAAAATCAAGGGCTGAAAAAAACGGTTTATTTTAGATAAATATTGTCTATAAAGGTAAACGATTAAATATAATGAAAATTTTGTTTCAGTAATTTCAAAATTGAAAAATTTCAAAAAATAACATTATATTCATTGCAAAACATGTGAGTATAAAGAAATGTGTAGGATAACAGGACGTCATGAAATATGCTGAATATGCAGCTTCGCTGAATTCAACCAACGTAAATGACATTAAAAAAATAAATTTAACTATCGCATCCAGCTTTGGAAACCATGTTAAACTATTCTTCCAGGTACGACTTTTATTTCTTTAAGTTAAATTGAATTTTATCGAGTAAATATTACGAAAATTTATTCGAAAAAACCACATAAAAGCGCTTTAAAATTGTATGATTGGATAAGTTTAAACAAGTTATATGATCTAGATTTAGATAAAAATTTTTGACTTCAACACAAATTAATGGTTTGACAAATAGCTACCAAAGAATAGAGCAGAGATACAGTTTGGAGCGGAGATATGGCAACAAAACCTAGAAACATGTTTACTCCTCCTCGAAAAATATCTGTGCTCTTCACTAAAGTTATATCTATTAATCAAGTTTGAACAACAATTGCGATAGAATTGTCATCTATTAAAATTCCAGTGAACAAGTTGTTAAAATTATGTATCACACATTTATGATAATTTTTCCCTACTCATTTAATTGAAACTGCACGAAAGAAAAGAAAAAGAAAGAACTTTACGAAATAAAATATGAAAGAGTAATTTTTACACAGAAATGATTATGTTCTCACGAGTGGTAGTATTTACTCAGTTAAATGAATTTTGTTGCGACATTCAAGCGTCTTTGCCATGGGAGGAAAATCCGAGAATTGGTCTCATGAAATATCCTCGATTCTTCATTCATGTTCGTCATATTTCCGCCGAGTTTTAGCCTTTCATTACTAGCTTCACCGTACATCCCATTCTGTGATTTGTCTACACTTCTTTACTGTTTTCTTGCTTTTTTGTGCTCGGAAATCTGTCTTGTCTCGGAATTCGTCCAATTAGTTTCCCCTTTCATCCTATAAATTTATCTGCCGCTTATTTTTTATAATTTTCTCACAAAAATTTTTTCTTTGTGCAGTTTTTAGTTTTTTTACTTATTACTTAATGGGTAGTATCATGTTTTCATCGCTCAAAGGTTGATGAAACTTAAAAAGTAAAAGAATTAATTTCTCCGCTAACCATTTTCTGGGTTTTCATAAAATGTCAAACAAAATTATCATTATTCGGCCGTAAATCGTATTTCTCGTGGCGTACCTATACACAATTCATTTTTATTTATTATAATTCATTAATTAACGTTCTTGTTTTCTTTCTCTTGAAATGTCAGCTAGGATTAAATTAGTCAATATTGTTATTATAAGGGGCTCTACCGGTTAATTTATGTTTTTGCATGGACACAACCACCAAATAAACAGTTTGTGACTCCTAAGAAAACAATTCAGTAACCCACTCTACATCAGGTCCCTCTTCATCTCTGTGTACTTCTTTCCTCCCTTCATCCCGTCCAACATCCCTATCCTGTTCCTGCCCTTTCCTCGTTTGCTTAACATTCTCCCATCTATTACAGCCTTAAATATCCCACTACCGCTCAATAAGCCCTTCATCTGCCTCCATAGGATTTCTCCCAACAAACCCCTCTCCTCACCCACAATCCCTTGTACTTCCTCATTTGTTTTCCTTTCGGCCCATTTCACCTTCTCCATTCTTCTCCTATCACCCGCATTTCAAAACCCACCAATCAATGTCCATCCTCCTGCTTCAGTGACCACGTTTCCGCGCCGTACAGTCAATAGGATAAATATAATTCAATTGGTTGAGGCTAAAATTATGCTTGATTGCTTATTTCATCCATTCCATTATTTCTTCTTTACACTGCATTATGTTTAAAAAAAAATTTCCCCACCGACGGCTGGTGATCCTACGTCTAACACTACATCCCTTCCACCTTCTTCACTGAGGTATAATTTTTAGCGTTCTAATGTTGATTTTGAGGTAATTTTTGGTTACATTTAAATATGAAGTACTTCTCTTCACCCTTTACCCCGCGGAGTTCGCTGCCGCGCCGATCCTCTGCTGCGACATTCTAAAGGGACGCTGAATTCGTGGCGGAGATCTCAGCTCTGCACGAGCAGGGCAGTCGTCCCCAGGCCATTACCACAAAGACGGAGGAAACATTCGCAAACTCAAATGACTTAAATGTGCGAGGAGTGAGTTGCTTTGGGGGTGGTGGGGGGGAAGGGAGGTGATGGGAGTAGGAGGATCAACTGCGCATCCTTCGCCCTTAGAACTAGATGTAAGGACAAGAGAGGGGGGATGGTGCGCCGGGAGCGGTGGGGGAAGGACGGCGAAGGCGGGGACGGAAGGGGAGGAACGGCATGGGGACGTGATCTCCCTCCCCGTTGCAAAACGACACACTCCGACCGCGTTCCTCATTATATGCCTCGGTCCGAAATGTCCTCGTGCAACCTCCTCTTAACCTCTCACCTTAAGCCACACTGCGTTCACTCCAAACACGACTCCCCTAACGGCCGGGTCTTTTCCCTCTCTCTCATCATTCCATTCGCAGTCCCGCCATCCCCTTTGCGGATTCCTCGACGAGTCTTCGGCCATTCAAAAGTCCAAATCCTCTCCACCTCCCTCCCCTTACTCCTCCATATCTCTTCCCTCTTCGGGAAAATCGACCGAGGCTCTCAAAAGCAAATATGATAAAAAAAGACAAAGATGATAAAATATTTGCTTTAAAAATGCCATTGTTTTAGCAAGCATGAGGCATTCGACAGAATCGACCAAGTAGGAATGAAATACTGAACAAAAAATTGTGAGACGGTGAAAGAATCTGAAATCTAGCTATGGAAAAATCAGCAGTCTAAGGCATCAATATGAAACTTGATTATTTCGAAAAGTAAAATAATGGCGAGCAATATTATTTTCCAAGAGAGAGGAGACTGGGTGGGGGAGTGAAATTTTCTCCTTGTCATGGCCAAATGAATTCAGTATCTATCAATGACTAAAACATTAAAAGCAAGAGAGAAAAGATCATGGCAATTATTTAAACGTTATAGGAGACTACTACGTTAGTAGCTGGTGCAATTAATATAGCTCACTAAAGAAGAAATAATAAACGACTGGAAAAGGCGTGCTCCGAGTGGAAAAGGCTCCGAGTGTCGTCAAAACACAGCGTGCAGCTAAAATACGGGAGATGTAATGAGGAAGTGCCTATCTTTCAAAATAAAAATCCAAATCCCTTGGTGATTTTCCGGTTACTCCATACAGTTGTAGGTATTCGGCAGGTATGTATTACGAGATTTCGACAGTTAATGGCTATTTTGAAGAGCAAGACAGTTCTTATTATAAAAGGGGCATCGAAGTTATTGAACATCGCTGGGAAATGTGTATAGAGCTGAAAGGAGATTATGTTGAAAAATAAATACATTTTTTCCCAAAATTTTTGTGTTTTCTTTGTTGGATCGGGTACTTCTAGGATCACCCACGTATAAGGTCGAAATTTTATCGCTATCTGGTGTCATACAGTAGTGCTGAAAGGCTGATCTTTCTCATCTTCAACACAATCAGTCGGTTAAAATATTTTATTTCACATTTGGTTATTTTAATGACTCTGTTTATCGCTTATCATCACCTGGTTGTTGCCGGGGTTATTTACCTCGTACTTTTTAAGTAAAAAGTCCAAATGAGAAGCTCACGAGCGTTGAGGCAAAGAAAATTTGTAATTTGTTTGGGTAAAATTGCATAATTTGATCTAATCGAAAGCCGCACCTCATCCTTCTGGTTGGCCATTGAGGGAAGGTAATTGGTGACGAGAAATCCATCATGTGTCAATGAAATGTTTAAATTGTATACACATTATTTATTGAATATATTACCTAGTATATCACGTCATTGAATATTTTGAGGGAAAGTTCATTTAAAGATGCTCATTGATTTATCGGTTAAAACGTTCTGACAGAGGCAGCACCAATTATGTTCACTCTTGACTATAAATTATTTTCCTAGATATCACGCAAATCCGCGCAAATCTTTGGCGGTTTCGTTTAATGAGACGAAATGAAAGAATCAGCTGGGATTAGTTTCATAGTTACACTTAAAAAAAGGCGACTGGTGTTTAATTCATTCGCGAGAGCGAGTTAAATGCGAGTAAATACAGTAATTGAGTTGCTTTGAAATTATAAGCTGTACTTTGCAAATTTCTACCAGGCTAGTATATCACTTAAATCAATGCGAAACTTGGATACTTAGCAGTAAGGCTGTGCAAAAAGGTATATTGGACGACGAACTTAAATGCTAAATCCCTCAAGAGTTTTACAGAGAATGTGTTGGCCTGTCCAATATTGCGAGAACTGAAAATAAATAAAATTCTAACTATTATTTTGCTCCTGTACCTATCATCACCTTATCGCTGTACCACCAATAGAAATTTTCCCCGGAAGTTAGGCATTTAGAAGTTTAGGAGAGGACGGCTTACGGACTCTACAGTCGCAAAAATGGGACCGAATGGAAAGAAAGGGTTCAGAACTAAGAACACCATTTTATGTCCCTCAAATGGTTTTTAAAGATGGGAACTTGATTTTAGAATGTCTTAAAAAATATTTTACTTACATAGCCCAGAACATTGCATAAGAGCTTAGCAAAATAAACGAACAAACAACTATAACCTAACAAAGCATTGAAGTATTGAACATGTAGAGTATTTTTTTACGATTAAAACGAAATTAATAGCATTTTTAAAATTTACGAGGAAATGACATCCTGCGCATATTGTTCATTCGATTACATTAAAAAGTTATAAATCACTACGTAACCTTAACTTTATTATAAATACTTCACAAAACAATTCTCGAGAGTTGATAAAACTTTCAGTTTTTAATTTTCGATGAATTTGGATGAAAGGTTCGGGAACATTTTTCCCTTACGTGAATGTATTTCGCGGCGCCTTCGCAAACCGCAGGCTTTGTGGTGAGGGGTCTGGTCTTGAACACACGGCAAGCGCTTAAACGCCTGCGAAGGTTCGTTCAGGCTAGATCGTGTTTTTAGTTTACCCCTGCCGAGTGACTCGGTGGAAGCGCATAATACAGCGAACGATCGAACGGTACGGTACGCTATCAAATTTCATGTTGGACTGGGGAAATCGAGTACGGAGAAGTTGAACATAATTTTCCAACTACCCAAATCGACGTCAAGAACCGACGACAACGTGCCGCGAGTACGTGAAGTGCTAAAATTCAGACCGTCGGTTAAGTGTGCGCATGGTAACAGATCGTATTGGCATTCATGAAATGATAGTGCACATAATTATCACTAAAAATTTGACGATGCGAAAGATCTGCGCTTAATTCGTCCCGATGGTCTTGACGGACGACCAAGAGCAGAGTCGTGTCTGCAAAGGCCTGCAACGCAACACGACGATTTCCCAACCCCCTTACAGTCCCGACTTGGCACCAAAAGACTATTTCTAATTCCCAAAAGTAAATCCTCCCTCAAAGGGCACCACCATGTCCTACAGTGTCCTACACATGTCCTACACACCTAAGTGTCGTCAAAGTACCGTTGAGGACCTTCTGGAGTCCGTATAGCAGGGAGCCTACGAGTCATGGAAAAGCCGCTGGCGAAACTGTGTCGACGCTCAGTGGATGTACGATACGTACTTAGAAGAGTTTTGAGGCGTTATAGCAATGTCTGAAATAACTATATCCGATACGTTTCCTGATTCTTTTTATAACTTGTACATCTTGCCAGTTATTTCATCGAGTAAGTTTGATATTTTCAAATGAATAAAAACAAATTAGGACTAAAATTTATTTATGATACTAAATTATCACCAAGCGATCTCCGCTGGCATGCTTAAATCGCACCCAAACTCACTTGCCCAGGTATCCCTTCACATTCACTGAATTTCGCATTCTCGGCTTAAAACTTCCATTTGACTATTTTGGGCAACCGGAAATGGAGAAAATTAATGAATCTGAATTGAGAATCAACCTCCGGTAAAAGTCTCCAGTCGTATTCACCAACCCTCGAAAACTGTAAAATGTTGCGCCCACAAAATCTTTAAAATCCCAGTACCTTGTCTAAAGATCTTTTTCTTTGACATTTCCGATCGGAAGGATTGCTTCGTTTGAAATTTCAGCGATGTGCATAAATAAATGCTAAAATCTATAATTTTCATAAAGCATGAACAGGTGAATCGAATTACACATGGTAAAATAAAGTCGACATGAGTAATGAATAATATGTTATCCGTCAAATGTTAAATATGTTATCCGTCAAAGAATATTATTGTGAAAAGAATAAATAAAGGGTAAATCAAAAACTAATTACACTAATCCTATCAAAACACACCCTTAACAAAGTGTCGAAAAAATAAAAAAAGTAAAATAATAATAAAAATGATTAATTAAATAAAACTTTGCTAATTGCTTGCGGTATTGTATAATACAATGCTAAATGTCTCACGTACAACTACTCGTACGTGGTAGAGAGACGTTAAATTAATTCATCGTGATTCATATTATTGTGCTCACTTAAGGCAGTTTTTAGAATGTACCAAAGACTCAAAGTTAACTGCTTATTGATCCCGATAGATGCGAAATCATAATTTCTGTTCGTGAATTCATAAGAGGAAGTGATCGGCGACAAGGTTGGTCGAAATGAGGCGAGAAAGGTTTTAAAGAGATAAGTAGATAATTAAGGTATCAATGGAGAGTATAAAGAATTATTTCTCAGCGTTTTAAAATCCAGAATGGAGGTCGAATGTGGTCGAGAATTATTCCTCTTCCCTCCACTCCCTATCGCCTCAGGTCACTTTTCTCCCGCTGTGTGTCAGCCATGGCTTATACCTGACCTGCCTCGAACAGAACATCATTTGCCTGTGGGGGAATGGCAGGTCATTAACAGCCCTAGCAGCGAAAGGCAATTATGCAATCCTATGTCGTCTTTCTCCTGCATCGGCTTCGCTTCTCTCATATCTATTAGACTCCATTGTTGCCATTTACAGAAGGGCATTGCGAGGGGCATTTGCGATAGTCGATAACTCTTAAGAAATCCACTAGCCCATATAAGATGAATTCCTTGTAAAACAAATATTATGAATAATTAAAGCAGTAACTACAATGAGTCGCTTAAATATTTGACAGATTCGCAAATTTCTAGAGATAGGGCAAGTAAAGTCCGTTCTGCCGTGGTGGTGATGCAATAGCAATACACTTTTAATGCAATAACTGAAGTTAAAATTACGGTAGGATCCAAGATTGTTACAGTAAATAGTGTTCCGTAGGCTTCATTATGTTTCCTGATAAAGGATTATCTGTGGATGCAAATGAAGGAGAAAACTATAACGCATAAAATGCATAGCTGAAACATAACTAACTTTAAACAACCTTACTCGGGTGAAAATGGCTTTGTGACAATATGAACGTACCGATTTTTCACGTAAATAATAACCAATATATTATAGAAATTAAACAAATTTTTATATCCTCTAAAACATTGTGCTAAAATAAAGAAATTACATAATTATGTTTTCAAAGAGAACAATAGCAGCTAAACATCTAGAGAGGTTATCTACCTTACAAGATTACATGCCTTTTCAGTTCAACACCTTATTTCTGTAAGTTAAGTTCATTTTTTTCTTTTTGGGGATTTACTTTCACCGTTCCGATCCTATCCTCGCTCACACCAATGCTCCTTTTCCAGCTTCTCTCCCACCTCTCTTTATCCCGCACTTGATTCCCTCCAGTCCCCTGTCTCCTTCCTCCTCATCTCCCCCTACTCCCATTGCCATTCCTCGCCAACCCTCCTCGTCACTTATTTCTCAGCCGCTGCCGACTGCCGACCGAAGAGAATTAATCGAATTAAAACCCTTTAACGCTGAATGCCTCCTCAGCACGACAAGGGAGGCAGAAGAGAGAGAGAGAGAGAGAGTAGAGAAAGAGGAAGGGAGGGTGGGAGGTCGTGCTGTAGAGGACTTGGAAGGAGAAGGGGAATGCAGAGGGATATATATATATATACGTGTACACAGAGCGCATTCTCCTCTCAATTCGAATACGCGTTCGAGTCGTATGACCCCGCGTCGTTTAGGGTGAACCCCTCTGCCGTCCCACTCAGGTCTTGCGCTCTTTCGTGCCTCTCTTATTTTCTCTGCGCAATTCCTTCGCTTTACGCTAAATGTAGTCCTAAAGGGTGTGTGTTCGTGTGTGTACGTACACTCATGCATTCATATTCTACACAGGCACATGAACACAAACACAAAAATTTAAAATGCCAATGAAAAAAATACACGCAGACAGCAAATGAAGGAAAATCAGAGTTTTCAGTTTTGTTTTCAACATATTTCGATGACGCAACAACCCTTTTTCACCAGATAGTAGAAGAGTCAAGATGGAAGAAGGGAAAATATCACCGAGTCATAAAAAAAAATTTTGCGTCCATCGCCACAATTTGTGTAGAAATGAAGGTTGTCTAGAAAGTAACCTCCGTTACACACACACACACACACACACCGTTTTTATGTATGTGTGTGTGTATATATATATATATATATACATTACTAAATATATATGTATTACTTATGCGAAAGACTCACAGATGTGAATAATAATGTTTGTGGCGCACTAGCGAACAATGACCAAAACACAGGATCACACCATAAAGAAAAGTAACTCACTAGTTTTGGAATTTTCGGTGGTAAAAGCCACCTTTCTCAAGGAAGAGAAGGAACAGTTCCTTCCTTTTCTTCCTTGGTATCTTTTTTTTGGGAGAGAGTTTGTGGAAATCCATTTATATAGCACGAAGGAATAATGAAAAGGACTTTGCGTTTCCACAGGGAAAAACTGAATTTCTTTATTTGGCAAATTAGTGAATTTCGAAAAAAATTAAAAGATGAGCTTGGATGGTCAAGTAATAAGCTTATTCATTTTACAAAAAAAATTAGTTTTGTTCTACTGGATATTATTTACATGATGTTAAAATGTCGCAATTGTGAAAGTAAAGAGAAAAATACCCTTACATAACAAATAATACTCTCAATACTAAAAGGAATTACAGATATTTGACTGTATACCAACAGAGCGAATGTTCTTCCAATCAGTTCTAATTGGGGTCGGGCTAAGTCTAAAACATTACCAAGCATACCTTTAAATCGATTTATAAAAATGAAACAACAATAGAGAAATTCTAGGAAAAAAGCCCATGCTAACTGAGATGAAGAACCATTCTAGGCGAAAATCGAACCCGCGAGCTCCGGATTAATTGATGAGGCCGACCATTAGCCCGCCGCCACCGGGGCCGGCAATGTCAGATGTAATAACGGGAATGCTGGTTAAATGTCGCGTTGGGTCACGCGCAGTGACGAACGGAAAGATGAACAATTCAAACGGACAACGAATAATGAAATGTACCATCTCATCCCACACCGGAGTGGCTGCTGGCCATTTCTCAAGTGGAAAATAAATATAGCGTGAAAGTCACCATGGAGGTTGACCTTATTATTTTATACCAATTATTTATACTCTTTTGAATTAGCAACCGTAAGCTATGTTCGATCAGAGGTAAATTTCACAAAACACAGATAATCCAGCGAGAAATTTGCCTCATTATCAAAATTACAAATAATCAAATATTGATACAGCCCAATTGATTCTACTCGGCGAAATTTTAAAGAAAAGCATGTTAAAAGTAATTTAACAACTAAAGTAATTAATAATGAGTAATTAAAGTATGAGTCGAGGACAGTAAGTAACATTTCAGAGTCTAGTGTTCATCGTTAGACGATGTATTTTACTATAAACCTGTATCTTGTTGGTGAACAAAAACTTTCAGTCCTGGAATGACAGAAAAAGATTTATTGAAGTATTCCAGTGAAATGCCATAAGTTACGTCTACGGTGTGAAATACAGTCGAGTTCCCTCCTGGTTTTCTTCTCAACCGCTGATATGTTTGAAAACAAAGTGTCATTACAACATAACACTATAAGGGGCCACTTAAAAAAATTGTAAAGTTTGTCGTCAAAACGAAATGATATCTATATAAACGTACACATGGATTGAACTCTTCACCTGCTAATTTGATTTAGGTCATCTGCGACCTCAACATCACAATTTTTCACATGCAATAGAAATTATTCATAGAGATAAGAATATGAACATTTTGGCAATCATAATTACGAATACGTAATAACCACAAAATACACAGTTTTGTACAATAATTGTTGGTTGACGCTTCCCAATAGAACCGCCTTTCATGTCAAATCGTTTGAATTTGGCCCGGGTTAGCAGCGCGTTGAGCCCTACCGTCACCAATGCGATTCGATTATGGTTCTCGGGCTTGACAGTAATGGAGTAAAATGCGACGCCTTTGCGGTAAGCACTACTGCGCACGATACAACGTGAACTTAGGACCAACCATTGGAGGACATAAATGGGATTAAGGCTTATGGACAAAAAGAGCACAGCATATCCAAGGTGGTAAAATCCTGTTAAATATATCCTGTATATTATACTGTGGAAAAGAAATCGTTCTATTGTCAAGAGACGTTTTTGAATCTGAACATTTCACACCGCAGATTTCTTACCATTCGTAATAATATCACAGAGAGGATCGTTAGAATGAGATATTCTAGCACTTTTGTCCACTCCTTAGTGTTTTAGTCATAATATAGAAGTATAGTATATACAAGTATATACAAGTAAGTAGTTGTATATACATATAAAACCATGAACATAGTATTCAACTCGAAGGTCGGTTTGGTGGGTGATGGTAGAGTTCACTCAGTACTAAGCCTGACGGCGTGTGAAATTCACACATCAGCAGGGTAGGGGGGCCAGTTCCTTTCCCTGTGCCGGTTATGGTTTCCCAGGGAGATCTGGTACCCGAAAAATCAAATAGCTTGGGTTGAGCTGCAGGTGCCCAGAGAGGCTTGCCCGAGAATGGAACACGGGCCCTCCGGTCAGTAGTCCAATGCTCTACCCCCTGGACTACTGCTACCCATATACATATACTATATATATATATATACACACACACAAATCCATCATTCATTTGATTTTGAGTATAAAAATGGTGTTTTTGTGACAAAAACTCTGAAAATGCATTTACATAGAACGATGTTAATGTAATCCCCGCTTACTCGCAATTGGTCAAATGAGACAGAGAACTTATTAAAAAATCCTTGGGGGTAGCTGAGTCATTGCTCCACCCTCCAGGACTCGCCCGTAGCCTTTAACAGATTGTGGCAGTGGCGCACATTCCATAAAACCGAGAATGAGGGAATTACATTTAAGGATGGGAATGTTACCAGATATAGAGAACAATGCTCGGTTAAAACTCACCGAGGAATCGTTCCTCCACTTGTGCAACCTTCCGAGGATACCAGAAGTCACTGACACCTCTCCCTCGGATGGCGGCTGCGGTCGGACGTGTGCGGGTTGCGAAGGGTTGTCGTTCAGCGAACGGTGGTCGGCATTGTCAGGGGATAGGAAGAGGGAGAAAAAAGGTGGAGGTATTAGCGCCCGGAGAGGACATTCCCAGAAACGATGTGTTGCCATCGGATTGACGTCTAACCAATCCCTTGTTAACCAAATGATTTACCCTTTACCCAGCCAAACTAAGACTATTTTGCATTAAAGGCACCGGAAAATAGTCTTACAGGAAACACATGACAAAATAATGTAGCTAAAGGTTGAAAACTCTAAAATAGTGGGAAAATTACTCGGAAACACTTTCTCTAATCCCCACTGGTGGGGGATTCGATTAAACGAGCGCGAACATTAAAAAAATTGAGATCGTCATCCTCCAAGCACTCTGGAAAATTGAATCTCGTGAATAGCATACTTTTTTTACATTTTCGTGCAAAAAAATTCACTTTTTGCTCCGGGGGGAGAGAGGAGGCGCTAAAAAAACATGAAATTTTAATTGATGCTATCACTGCAGACGTCCAAGGGGACGAGAATTGGCTTTAAGAATTTAAGATGAGGACTCCTTTAAGTTTAAAGTGGATTATCCGCACCCCCCCCCCATGAGGGGAGAGTGATGGACCGGGTAGGACAAATAATTTTGACAGGTGCCCAGGTTATGGACAATATCAGATTCATGGGAGCTGGCGCACCTCCTTTAAAGAATCGCGGTTGTTCCCTCCACCAAAATGACCCGACAGAGAAGAGAGTGGCGCGGAAACGATTGAGAAACCGACCAGCAAGCGCATGCCAATAAATCCAGCTTTATTGCAACAACTACGGAGCTCACGCCCGTTTATTTCAACAAGGGTGTTGTATAGCCCTTAAGGGGGCATTAACTTCTCTATTTGCGCCGAAAATTACTTTCCCTCGGGGAGTGTCTTCTTCTCTCCCTTCTCCGCGAATGAGCGACATTCGGTAGCCACCACAGGAGGCCTCTTGACCCCCGGGGGCAATTATTAGAATAAATCTTCCAGACTAAGGTTTAAAAACACACGGAGGTTTTTGAGGGTTTATGACAATGGGTGACTTTCACGCGATCATGAAAATCCCAAAAGAAAGGGGAATACTTTGGAGGCAGCAGTACAAAGTAAAAAGGGGAAAACCTACTACTAGTCCTTATGGCCTCATAAATGAATTCGTATAGGATGGAGTTAATCTGAATTATGTATGCACAAAGAAGCTGGCCCTTAGGCATTTGCTACCAATCAATAACATAAAAAAGAATACGGAGGGTAAAGGAAAGGCTGTTGCTTTCGCAATCATCAGAAGGAAATGTCATGAAAGCTGCTATTATTTTAGGTAAATAGTCGCCGACTAATTTTCATAACAACATCGGTCGTATTGGTCTACCCAAATAAGGAAGACATGTTGAATGCCTTGGAAAGAGTGATGAGTACCTTAAGGATTATCAAGGGAAATATTTAGAATAATTAATTACAGAAATAGTAATACGGCTAGAAATAGAAAAAAATGGAAAAAAGTAAATGGGGTCGGTTACAGTAACTAACTTAACATGTTAATCAGTTATAAGCATTACTTATTTTTTATAAATAAATTGATTTCTGTTTCGAGTGGATAGTGTGATAGTTAGCATTCATAATATTTTAAAAGTGGGCCCAGGCGATGAGTTTCATGCGAGAAAATATTACTATACTGCTTTTTATATGCAAATTTATTATTTTAAGATGTTAGTGCATTTGAATACGGATCACCACATTTTATGCCAACTGATAAATTTAGCTATATAATTTTAATCAAGTTATTAATTTTTCAAAATAAAAGATTATTTACTTGAACTTAACAGCTAACGGTACAGATTTTACTGACTGTGGAACATTCTGTTTCGATATCAATAGTGTTCGACCGCCAAAGGCGGAAATGAGTTGTGTCAAAACTGATTTTGAAGATAAAATGCAAAATTAACAAAAAAGTAAAAGAAAGATCACTTAAAAGACCAGTAGTATAACATAAGCAATAGGTGCATTTTCCGAAATGTAACGTTTAAAAGCAATCGTTACCGGTTACTCAATTGTTTTACAAATCTGTTTCACTCAAGTCCCTTATTAAATCTCCAATTTAAATTATATACAATGTACTTCACTGAGATAATAGCGGAAAAGTATATATCAACGCAATGTTTTGCAATAAAATAGATCGCTAGGCTCAATATTTTCACACATTTTTTGGCTAATTCTATCCCACCACTCATTTGTAAGCAATACTTATGTTACTAAACAAGTGACAAGGCTGAGGGCAGGAGGAAGCCAACTCTGACACATGATCAAGGAAAGAGCCTGATGCTTACCTGATCTCCCATTCCAGTGATGATTGGTCTGTTCCAGTAGGCTGCCAGTCTCGCCACGGGCTCCAAGGCGAAGGCGCATGCAGGGCCAATGAAAGCAATGACGTTGGCCATGTAGTGCATGTCTGCTGCCAATCCTGGGGCTCTAGCTCCGGAGCAAGATGGATAGCTGTGGATATATCATCGGAAAGAATTTAGCACGCCTTGGACTTCTGCCAAACAAAATTACTCGTTCGGGGAACCATTCACCCTGGCACAATCACAAAACAACCGTGATGTTAGGTTCTCCCATAACATAAAACAAATATTTTGTTGAAAAGAGCCATCCAAATACGAATAATTCTATCCAGATATGGATAGAATTATACGTATTCGGAGTTCGATTCGTATTCAAATTTGGCCTGTCCACTCAAAATCGGAATTATAAATTCTCTCAATTTATTTATTAAAAACAGAATAAAATATTTATGCATGCACCACCGTTAGCTTTGATAAGGATTTGCGTAGTGTAAATAAGGCATGAGAACGAATGTCGTGGTATTTACATTTTTCACAACGCGTAATGCAAAGACACACTAGAGACCAAAACTTAATTTAAAATATTTTCGCTAATTTTACAGTCGATATTAGATTAGCTGAATAAGGCAAAAACATGGAATACGAAATTAGGCAGAACTTGATAAATTTGAGGATAGAAGTCGGAATCTCATCTTAAAATCCACTTGACGCCTAGATAAAATTATTGAATTGAAATTCTCTTTCCTTTCCTGACAATGATTTAATTTTCTACACATTAGATAGGGTCTTAGGAAATATTACAATAATTATTACATATTACTCCCAGAAAAAGTTCCCACCGACGTCGTCCGAAGAGACTTGAATATATAAACCGCGGGTGAATGTAGGAAGGATACTTCTTTAACTGGTATTTCTAACTAAGTCTCTAACTTCATACATGAGGAGCGATAAGTTGAGTTTAGGAGTGTCCCTGAAGTATACGTATTAGACATGTTTCTGATTGAATCACCTCAAACCGAAATATACTACTAAAATCATGGAATTGGAGCATATGTCAGCAACTTCAACAGTTTAGGAATAACTTTTGAGATTCAGTACGTTCCGTGGATTCTTTTTTTCTTGGATTGATATACTTATATCGCAACAACGCTGCCGTCGTGTGATCTTGCCAGAGTATGTCAAAGAGTTCTAATACCTGCGTGATTTTCAATCTGCGTGGATTCCGCCAACTCCCTTCAGCTAATATTAATAGCCATCTAGCGACTAAATTTTGGACAAAATGTTCAAAGTCGAATAAAGACTGAAATCGGAAGAAGGCAATAAACTTCATCGGGTGAAAAACCTTGCGCTTTATTTTCTGTAACGCTGGCACTTTTCTGGTGCAAGGAAATTTCTCAGGAGTGGAATGAATCCCGACAAGGCAAGATTTCTGTTGACGGGCAGAAATTATGTAGGAGATGTATGTGACGCACATCCGGTGGTGTGACTATCATAAAGATTTTAAATGGTGGGAGAGATTCGTCACGAACAGGGAGAAAAAGCTGACATTCAGGACAGACTCCATTAATGTCGATGACCGAGGAAGCCTATGTAATAAGAAAGATATTTGCATATGAAGGAAGGAAAAGAGCTTCGTCAATATATTCATTCAATGCTAGTAAATTTTAATTACCCAAGAAGCAATGGAAGAATCGTATCAATATTTTACAGATACCAGTGAATTCCAAAAATAACCTGGTCATCAAATCGGTTGGGAAAAATTACAAAACTTGCATGGCTGGATGGAGCGTATGAAAATTGTGATCTAATTTAGCAATCGCAACCTTACAAATGGACTGAGGCATAGTGCTATTGAAACATGTTTCACCCTATATTCCGCCGATCACCCTTCATCATATACGTACTCATGAATTTAATGATAATCCCATCATTAACCTCAGATGAGACAAAGGAATTCAATAGGAATATTAGGGAACGTTTTCAGAATCAAGAATCAGCCTTCAAATATACTCGTTCTTCTCTTTAGGAATTAGAAGATATACGGTGAGATTGTTTGCAAGATAAATTAAATACTTCAAATATTTCATTCTCTTAATATTTGCGATCGCGAACTTTTACATCGAAGATTTGGTAAGAATGAAATTAGCTGAGGCATCAGAAAAGTGCAGGAATAAATTATTACTTTAATGATAAAATGGTCGTTAAGACAATAAAAATGATTTGGAACAATGAATATTCGAAGCAAAAGGTAAACACGGTTAAAAAAGTTACCAGCAATATACGAATTCGTTTGACACACATATGAATACGTCCAATTACAACAGTGTAACACGGTGTAACACTGTTTGAAAACAAAATAAGAATTTTTCAGCGAGTAAAACGATATTTTAAAGTGACTTTGCTCCTATATTTGGAAAGAGTCTCTTACCGCTGAAAGAAAGCAGACAGTGCGACTTGAGGGAACTATGTTTGTTGATATGATCAATGTTCCTCGCAAAATATGCATCATGCCATGAACTACAGTTACGATATTAAGAATCCCATTTACTTAAAATATCGTATTCAAAATAAGAGAAAAGCATGGCTACCCAACAGTATAGCACGATGCAATCACTATTTACCTCAAACGTTTTGACATATTCTCTTCCGCACCCCTTGAAGAAGTTTGTGGGGAAGTACTTATCCTAAAGGGTATAGAAGAACTTACAAACTTGAATTATTTATCACAGTTCGTAATTGATGCCAACGACGAGGTATAAGTCTCATGCTTCAAGCGCGATGTGGTATGAGCCTACACAGAACAGAAGTAAATAAGGTTGAACTTTTCTGCTTAATATTAAGAACTAATTGCTAAGAATCAGGCGTATTGATGGTGGGTATGGTGGATTCTTCCCACCCTCTATTGCATGTATATGTAATATGGTACGTACATGTACATACTCTCTTCGTCTGATGGTGAAGCAGTGACTTCGAAACCTAGTTCAAAATAAATGCCTCTTTAGTGAAACAGTGATATCATGTCAGACACTATAGCATAAAGAACTTGAGCTTGCACCGTGAGCTTTGACTCGATTTAGCACGTTCGATGTTTTGACGATGGTTCAGTGAGCCAGAATAGTTTTGCAAAATAGAATTCCTTAAATCTCAAAATGTTTTTTAACTTATTTTCGCAAGGCGAAAGAATAAACGAAAATCCTCGTACACGTTCGAATCCAAAGCGTATATCAGAAGATTTATAAATGGACAATATCCCTCTGAGAATCTTCCCTCCCTCGAGGCTTTCGCATCAGATCTCTTTGCGCGCTAAAAACAATTAGCACGCCTCGGGTTTGTGCTCCAGAAGTGGGAGGAGACACGATAGCGCGTTAAGCGCGACGTACGTGCATACGTTTCCGCCTTAAAAATAAATCTCCCCCGCCCCCAGAATGATGTGCGCGTCGACCATTCTTATTTCTAGATGAAACGTGACGGCACTCCAAACCGTTCGGAAGGCGCCTGGAGTGCCAAAAGACGTTTAACTCCTTCAATTCGCCACCGGCGAGGAAGCTGTTCCAAGGGCTCGTTTATCAAACGCACACCAGCTATTGGGGCGGAGGAAGGAGGGATCTCTTCCTGGCCCCAATTCTGGGGGAAAGAGGAGGGCGCCCCAATTCGGGACGCCCTCCCCTTTCAGTCCCATCCCCCCTTCCTCCGAGCCCCATCGCCGCCATGTGCATCCCGCGGGAAGGCGGGGATATATCAAATGGGAGGAGACGAGGAGCAGCCCGGAAGCATGGAGGTTAGAGGGAGGAGGGAAAGAGGTAAGGAAAGGGACGCTGGAGCTAGGCAGCCATCAAAAACAGGGGGAGCGTTAGGGGAGGCGGTGGAATGATGCACTGTACAGAACCCATTACTCTTCGAAGGCGCGTATTTCACCACCGAAGCGCCCGCGCGCTATGAAAATCGCTCCCTACCCCAACCAATTCCACTTTCACGGGCAAACGCTCGCTTCAAGTACGTACGAGTTTAGAGGGAGGGGTTTGTTTGGGCGTGTGCGTGTGTGTATTGGAGGGACTGCCGTCCGCTACCACGGCCCTGAAAAGGACAGGTCGTCCTTCTTCAATGGCGTTGCCCTTCTGGCCACAACGCAATAAAGGCTCAAGAGCGCAGAGCAAATATGCCCCCTCATCTCTGATCCTTCCCCTCGCACCGCCCTTTATCCACCGCTGAGGTGTCCGAGCGGCATCGCTCAAAGTCTCACCACTCACCGGGGATCAGCCAGACATTTCGGAGGACGTAACAAGGCCCCACAACAAGTCATAGCATGTGAGGTGATGGTGACAGTGACCTATGGTGATGAATAGAATGGGGTATGTCGTTTGAAAGCCATTAGGCATGTAGACCAACTACTCTTATGGATATGGAAATATCCTCAGCATTTGATTGAGATGCTTGATCACATGGAATATTAATGTATTGCTCTTTAATAAATACGTGGGTCGCTCTATAAGCCCTTAGAAAGAAATAAAAAGAAAAACAAAAAGTTATTTCGGGTAGATTTTTATTTATTTATTCAACACAATCTCCTCTTAGGTCCGTAGACTTTCCCTAGCGTTGAGAGCAAACGCGGAATCCATCTTGCCGAGTTTTATTCACACCCAATTTTTCGTGCAAAATCGAAAACACATTACCAAGTGATATACCTGTGACCTCAACTATTTTGTGAACTTTGATTCGACGATCACTAAAAACCATATCGTGAATGTTGCGGATCGTTTCGGAGGAAGTCACTTCCATTGGACATCCAGAACGATGTCACCGCAAGAAGTATCCTGGCGCTGTAGAGTGATGTATTATTTGTGGAGCATGTAGAGCCACGTTAAAACTCATTTACTCGATTGTAAACAGTCGCACACACGAGAGCACTTAGAACAATGTACCATGAAATTCAACCAAATCTTCTTTGATCTTTTTTTGTTATGTCTCTTAAAAAGCAGTGTTTAATCACCACACGAAACTCATTTTTTCCATTTTGCTAAATAAACGAAGGCTTCAATCGACTATGAATATGAAACCAAGTCGTGGGTTTAGCTGAAACTTAAACGACAGCCTAGTGAAAGATGAGACTTACTAAAAGCAAACATTTTACCATTTCACAAGCGTGTCTTGGATTTTCTAAGGAATTATTTAACGACCCACGTATATTAAATTCGTTTGAAAATTCTTTCTTCCTTTAGTTTGAGGAAAATTGATTGATGAAATTTATTGAATGAGTTTGCCAATAGCAATGAGTCTACTTAAGGAAATATTCGCAGTCACGAATGGCATTATATTTAACTGACCCTACAGTTTGTGATTAATTTTTTAATATACAGTATGATTTTCAAAGGGACCTTGAGTAGTTAGATAGTATGCCCAAAAATACATTTCTACATTTTGAGATGTCGATATTTCGAAAAGATATCGTGTTGAATAAGAATCTGAAAAAATAAGTTAAATCCTTTAATGCACTTTAAACACCGGCACAGAAAAGAGAAGGCACTTTAGTGGCTTGACATGATTTTCAGCTTTGCAAAAAAGTTGATCTTTTTAATACTATATATTAATTAAGGAAAGAGAAACGTGGCCATGAAAGTTGGAAATACCGCTAAATGGAAAAAATAGCTGAAATTTAAAAGACCCTTCTTTAAATTTTATTTTGGAAAAACATTGAATATAAACTCTAATATTACAAAAAAATAGCGAGGTCTGAATAGACTGCTGGCTCTATTTTATGACGCAAATGAGCAAATATTTTCAAATGGATTGTGTTTTTTTCGAGGAGATAAAGCTTGACTTTCGTGCAAACAGAAGCAGTCCAATTTCGTGCAGACAGAGAGCATTAAAATAAACTGCGCACATACGGTATTAATCTAGACATTTAAAGTACTCACTCAGGTGATTAAATTAGTAGGGGCAATAGCGATGCTTCCGACACGTAAGGAAAATTTAAGAGAAAGCAAGATATTACGGAGGAAATTGATATGGCCTTTACTACGCACCCGAGGAAGCCACGCCCAAGACATTTACTAATTCGCAAAATTAGTCACATGCCATCCATTAAAAACACGAGAATTCTAAATAGATTAGCTAGTTAATAGGCGAATATATTTCTCGTCAGCAAGTGAATGCATTAATTACTGAAAGTAAACAATTAATCCGCAAGAAAAGTACAGCAAACATTGTATTTTTTTCGTCAAGTTAACGAAAAATTCATAAGGCGAATTTCAGAAATTTAAACACAAAGTGCCAAAACCTCAATCGCCTTCTAAAAAACACCTTTATAGCTCTTTCATTTATCTTTTCCGCAGGTGTGTGAGTTCCTTTCCCTGTGCCGGTTATGGTTTCCCAGGAAGATCTAGTACTAGAAAAATCACATAGCTTGGGTGGAACTGCAGGTACCCAGAGTGCCTTGCCCGGGAATGGAACCCGGGGCCTCCGGTCAATAGTCCAACGCTCTACCACCTGTACTACCGCGACATATATAACAAGGACAGGGCAGGAACAGGATAGGGATGTTCAACGGGTGGAAGGAATTACTCAGAGATGAACAGGGACTTAATGAAGAGTAATTTGCCGGATTTTGTTTTATTAGGAGTCATATTTAATTTATAGATGAATATTTATTTCGTTATTGTGTCCATCCAAAACCTACCTTAACCGGTAGGTTACTTGATAATGATTCTATAAACATGTATAATTATATATATATATATATATATATATATATATATATATGATGACGAGCGGGTCGCGGTGGTCTAGCGGGTAGAGCGTTGGACTGCTGACCGGAGGGTCCCGGGTTCGATTCCCGGGCAAGGCACTTTGGGCACCTGCAGCTCCACCCAAGCTAGTTGATTTTTCGGGTACCAGGTCTTCCTGGGAAACCATAACCGGCACAGGGAAAGGAACTGGCCCCCCTACCCTGATGTGTGATTATTCACACGCCGTATAGGGCTTGGTACATGGGTGAGCTCTACCATCACCTACTAAACCGACCTTGGGGTTGATTACTGTGTTTATGGTTTTTTTTTATATGATGACGACGGCCGTGCCGTCGAAACGTAAATATCTACTGTAAGTGTCCTTCTTTTATGTTTCTGTGTGTTTAATATTTATTAACCTAGTGTTTGTGTGTTTGTGCGTCGCCGGAGTGCGTCATTTTCAAGATTATATATATATACTATATTATATATATATATATTATATATATATATTATATATATATATATATATAGTTATATATATATATATATATATAACTTTTGGACGGCACAATAGTACACAGAATAAAACAGATAACACGTAAAAGAACACTCACACTGTAGATTATTTAAGCTTTCGGCCTACTCCGAGGCCTTCTTCAGGTCAGACTGCTAGGCAGGGAATCATCTTTAATTCCCTTCCCAGCAGTCCCTAAACCTTGTGATTTCTTTGATTGAAACCCTTCCCAGGGTTTGTTTAAGGGAAGTGGAAGGTCTTAGGAGATGGCTAGTAGCATAGAAGTGAGAACCCGCGAGATAGCACATATCTGGGTGCTCCAGTCTTTTAAACCCCCCGGGCTGAACCAAGCCCACTGATTTCATCCAATGCTACCTACATTTCCCCTCCCCCACCTTGCCCGCTTCCTATTGGTCTCTCACCTCTCCTCCCCTCACCCTTCTACTGCACATGTCCTCTCCGCTCTTCCCCAACAACGCCATTCTGATGACGACGGCGGTCCGTCGAAACGTCAATACATACTGTGAGTGTCCTTCCTTTATTTATTTTTCTGTGCGTTGAATATTTTGTATCCGTGTGTTTATATACATACACACATATATAAAAATTATACATACAAATTAATGGCGATCTCTATTTCTGAAAGGAAGTATTTGTATGCATGCAAGTGTGATTTCATTATTCATTTTCTAATTTTATACGAAGACCAACTCGACAGATACTATGATACGCGTCATGATTTCATCAAAGCGAAGCGTACCGGAATAAGACTCGCGGGTAAAAAACGAAGAGAACGTTAAAGAATCTTTTTTATGATATTATACGGGATTCATTGTGAGCACAAATAAGGACTTCAAAACGAAGCCTTCCCAAGCGGGCCCATTGGCCTTGGAATGGTAGGAAGTGGATTTTGCTGAGAAATAAGATGAAGATTATGTATCAATCCTACCACCCAAATTAATATGGAGCAACAAAATGACTCTTTTGTGTTATTCTCGAAAGGATCGGAGGAAACAAGGGAAAATGAGAAGTAACCGGAGGAACGACAAAAATTGATACAATGAGATAAAAATACTTCGATTCATGCAAGGAATATTAAATAGACGTTGATAACAGAAAGGTTATTGTGTCGATTAGAAGTAAACGATTGAGAACACCTCGCTTTTCATTTGTCTCTTGATAAATAGTATCTGACGAGCTTAAAAGTGAGCCGTGTAGGGGCCGCTGGAAATGACCCGCCGGAGAAAATATTGGACAGCACCACTTGCTGAATCCGACGCATGAACGTGGGGGAAGTATGCAAATTGATCAAGTGACAGACCTGAAGTGAAAAAGCCATTACCAATAAATCATGGCTGTGCCTGGTTTCGATTAATTCAAGATGTGGAGAAGCGTATTCATTCCGCTATAAGATTAATTGAAAAACTTTCCTTGACTGGAACCGTTTGCCCTTCGTTCATTTCGTTTGCAATTTAGAAAAAAATATTACGGTTACACATAACTGGATAGGAAACGCAGAGAACAGCGTGAATTAAAAAATAATGCGTGTTTGAGACGCTTACCAAGTGTTCAGCGAAAAGTTCAGCATAAAATGCGGTCTTTTCCTCCGGAGGGATATCATTAAACGAGCAGGGGACAAAACAGACAAAAACCATTATGGACACGGTTAAGCGCCGTTCGCCGTGTCGGCAGCCCAGCTGAAAATCTGCATAATCCAACATTTTGTAAGACTCAATTTCAGAGCCAAAGGCAGACGGAGAAGATCGAGATTTTTAAGAGTTGACTTACAGCGTGGAAATGGTTCCCCGAGAGATACGCGTCAGCCATTATAAACGGAAGGAGATGATGTGAAAGGGCGCGAGGATTCCCCGATGCGGTGTTGTTGTTTCACTAATTTCATCCTTACTTTGTTTCCATTAGAGTAAAGGATGCCCATTCGATACGACCCTGACTACGCAACATGGGTTTTATCCCCGGACCGAGGGATGCGAAGTACAGGAGATATAGGAGGAGAGGGGGAAGGGAGTTTCACTCAGGGCATGCATACTCTTACTCATGCATGTCTTATCTTCAAGTTTCGAAAGTTTTACGACCGCAAGGGATGTTTGAAAAAATTTGATGAAGACGGGAGCATCTTTAAGGGCGGAGAACATATGGCCGAATCTGATGTCGGAGGGAAATATATTGACCGAGGCGTCTTTACTGCTACAGTGCAGGATAAAAGCTCTGGTTAAGTGACGTCATCGGGAAATAAATGTCCCGACGACTCCTGTTTTGCCTCAAGCCACCACAAATGCTGTTGCGGCGAGACGGTAAGAGTTTCACGGGATGTATCTCCTTTATGGTAACAGAAAAGCGCGCTCATTAGTGAGTAAAATTTTATAAGAAGATGAAATACTAGATGGTAAGAATGAGCAAAAGGCAATTATCATCACCGACCACAAAGAACTACAAAGACTACCACTGTCTAACAAAGGCAGACCGCATAAAACTTTCTAGTTCGTAATTAAGGCATCGTAAGAATTTTAGAGACTTTTAATGTACGTGCTTTGCAGACCACACGTTATTTCTCCTTCTTTTTTCAGAATTCTTCGGTATATTTCACCTTTGTGAACGTCATCCTTTTCGTATTCCACATTCCATTCTCGGAGAGAATTTTCAATGCTGAATTTCCTACGATTTTGCGAGTTCATAATACTAAGAAGACGAGCTAAAGATCAACATTTTAAAATTTATCATGATTATATTATAATTTTAAAATTGTGGAAATTGCCAAAATATTATTATTTCGTTTTCGTTTGAAATATCGTCCATTTTATGTAACTTCAATGTTTGCAGAAATGCAGAAAACATATTACAGTGAATTACTGTGGAATGCAGTTTAAGTACTGGCACTTCAACCCTTTTAGGAGTGATTGGGTCAATGCCAAAATTATCTTTTATTCTAAGACTGAAGCATCTACCATGGGGCAGCTTTATTTAGTGTGATACATTGGAGATCATATGGAGCTTGTATGATAGATAGATTCCTGAAAAATAATAAAGTTTGAAGCATTAGTCGTCCATAGAACAAATATAGGCAGAATTTCAAGTGAGAGATCTAAAGAGGTTAAATAACTCCATATTGGGACAGTTGAATGGGATGAAGATGCTCTTAAATAAACCTGAATGGTTGGAGTGAAGTTTTTTACATTTTAACAAAATATCGCAACCGTAGCTCACAGCTAAAATTATGATTTTCATGAATGACTTTCCGATGGATGACCAAATGAATGATCGATTCAAGGATAATCATGATATTGAATAAAATCGAAATGGCCATCAGTAAAATTGCTTTAAGCAAAGAAATACTATTGCAACAGTACTGAGAGCTATGGTTCAGATGAAAGAGATTTGAGTAACAAAACTTAAACTCTCAACACTAAGTCAGAAAATTAAATACTTTCTCCATGCATCGACGGATGACTTAAAAAAATCCACTTTTTCTCGCCTTCATTTGCGAAAGATTTGCTTAAATCCTTATCCTTTAAATACCCCCACCACCGATTTTCGCAAAATCGACTCCCTGTTCCGTTGCCATAAAAGTTCTAGAGGGCTTACTGTAATATTGATGATGCAATTTGCATGCAGATAGCAAGGGGATAATCCATGAAGTAGGAAAGGATCTATCCTGATAATTGGTTCGTTCAAAGTGGGGTCTGATAAGTGAACCCGTATCATGACCGTGTGTTGTACGTAGGAACTCGGGTTGCATGCGTCGAAAGTTTTAAACGACTGATTCCGATTTACAATCTTCCATTTCTTATACTTGTTATCTTAATCAACCGAAACGATGAGGCACATGTTCAAATAATTGAAATTTTCAATATTTACTATTTTATTCACTTATAAGGAATCAAGAAGTAAATTCCCGGCTACGTTCCGGAAAGGTTTTTTAATGAAATTAATATAAATACATTACTCCTCTCCGTCGTTTAGAAGTAGGTTAATAAAATCTCTCACAGGAGACTTTCTCGACTTATGAAAAACTAACAGAATCAAAACAAACATCCTTGACATAAATCGCTCGTCTCCTCCTGCTACTCAGAATTTATACCTCACTCATGTAGTCCGAAAGAGTATCTTTCTGACTCATCTTTCTCTTCCCCGCGAGCAAACGTTCTTTCATCGTTACCACCTCTCAACAACGTCTCCCTATTTCCGTAATCCGATTTCCCATTCTATTTCTAATTTTATCCGCCCGCCACTTGCTCTTGCGTAATCTAAAACTTCTTCACTAGTGCCCGCCCCCTATCCAACTTCCCCATTTTCATTCTTCTTCATATCCACTCCTCAAATCTACGCTCCTCCAAAAAGCTCCTTTAAAAAGCAAATTCCTACATCAAACAATGAAATGCAATATAAAATCTTGATAAATCTCTTATTTTCTACCCTTTGTTCAACTTTTCTCTCTTTTATGATCGAGCTTCCTTTTCTAAAACAATTGTTTATTCGATAAAGCTATTGCTATAAATATTTCTCTAAAAAATAATTATGGACAAAACCAAAGCATGAATTTTCCATTAGTTCAATTCCATTTCCTCCAACTACAATACTGAGCACATACGATCTATCTCTAGAAAATCCCATCACCACCATTTTCTTCTGATACGTATAACTCCATCCATAACTTTTAAGGAGCTGTGTGAAGTAATGTGGTCAAAATTAAAGGAAAGAAGGAATGACCTCATTTCGCCCTTACTCCATTACCTCAGAATGAGGGCTACAAATCACGTACAATTGACTCAGTATCTCTCCATAATTTAGCGTTATCCATCACCAAATATCGCACTTTTGCAGTATATATCACATAACCCTCCCACCGCAACAATATATACCTCGACACACTCTGACCACATTGCGCTGTCGCAAGGCTCGAAATGCACTGTACATTCCTTTCTGGAATAGCGTCACGTGTTCCTCTCCTCTTCATACTCCAATAATCTTTATAAATAGTCATTTACTATGTTCTCGAAGCCATTATCGTTCTCAGTACAGTGGAACCTCTGAATACACGAATATCTCTAGACTAAAACCATTCGGAATACGAATGGATCTTTCGAAATATTTTTGCCCCAAGTTCGAATAAAACCTCGGAACATAAATTATTCGCAAACTACGCAATCGACCAAACTATCCACCTATTTTTACCAGCCACCGCACACTTTTGTTAAATTGCCTGCCCCATTCCTTTGATTTCTCCTCCACGCATCATCACCATGCATACACTTTTGTTCATCTGCGTGATTCTCGTAAAATTGAGTCCTATTCCGCATTGCATTTTCTAAAAAAATCTGGAAATACAACAATTTTGTCCATCTCTTCTTGGTATCTGAGTATTTACGCTCTAAATATGGTTATGAATCAGTGTCAATGCTATACTAAAATCGCCGAAAATCTCTTCTAAGAAAGTGCTGAAACTATTTTTCGCAAAAGCAGTTTGTTTCTCTTTGGTATTGAAAGTTTTTCCAAGATTACCATGTCTCCTAAGAGAGTTAATGATAGTAGTAAAGCAAAGACGATGCTAGTATTCATTATGATTAAGATAAAAAGAAAATAATAACGAGATGAAAGTAATGTAGATGCATCGACTTTTGCGGAAGACTATGAAATGATTAAGTCAACTGTACGTACTAACTTTCATGTGAAATTAAAATTATGTCGACCATCGTTTTATTCTGATACACCACAAGTTTTTGGAAGGTAAAGACAATTCTCTCAGTGCAGTTTTAGGAAAGTAGAGTAGATGATGCAGATTCGAATTCCGGTGAATAAGTTGCTGCTATGTTATAATATTATAGCATAACTGTAAAGTAAAGCTAAAATACGAATCACAAATTAAAATAATAATTTCATTAATACTCGTCAAATGACGGACGTCTTCTGGTGTTTAGACCCTCAGTATTTATAGTTCAGTATTTATACTCTCTCAGATATTGTATGGAGGCAAAATAACGGACGTTTATCATCATCAAAAGTTTTTAGTTTAAAGATAAATGGCAGCAGTTCTTTATCCATTCCATTCATTCAAATTTTCTTCTCCAAAGCCGCTTTTTTCGAAATCCGCCTTTTTATCTTTTCTTTTTTTCCAATTTTGACATTTCCTGAATGCCAAGATTTGTACATGAGGATATGACCACAAATTTCACTCAATTTTCAAATTTCACTTCCCTTATTGACTGGGTCACTAATTCATTTGAAATTGCATATTGGTCATACTTATACGGAGGTCAGGAAGGTGGATTTAACGAGTATTTTTTTAAAACTCGGATCGCTTCCCTTGTCCTTCCTCCACCCACTCCCCTTTCCCCCTTTCACAAGTCATCCTTCTACCTCGGCCTATTTTTACGGCGCCCGCATAGAGCGTTCAGGTACCAGCTTTATATTTAGATTGTCCTTAAGGGGTAGAAATAACGGAATCGGCATTTTATTTTTTTCTAATCTGTTCGTTTGATTATTTATTCCCCTTCTCCCAGTGGGTCGTCCATTATTTCGGCCGGCCGGTGAACCCACAAAAGCTTTTGTTCCCAGGTGAAAACGCGAACGCTCACCCGGAGAGGCCGCTAGAGGTCTCCTCCCCGTGAATGGCATGTGGGCGACCCCCTAGAGGGGGTGGGCAGAGAATGGCGGCACAGGGGGGGAGGGGGATGCATGGCCATGCGGGAGGTGTGTGCTCACGGGTGATAACTCAACCGTCGCGAGCGTCGAGGTTGCGTTCATTCATGCGCGCGTCTGTTCATATTTTCCTCCTCTTCGCGTTAATGGCAGAAAATAGCCAGCCCTCTCTATCAGCAACTCTGAGCAAAATTCCAGTTTTCCGAGCGCACAGGCTTCCTGATCTCGGATGCAGATCCACTAATCTTCTTTTAGATGTTGATAGCCGAAATTTTAAACTCCGTCCGCGCCGATGCCACCCTCCTAAAGGTGAAGACAGGTAATGATTTACGATTTTGCAATTTTTACTCTTTCCCGTCATTTAGTCGCCACTCAAAATGCTGTAAACTAAGTGTCGGTGTTATTTATTATTAGTCCAACTTTGATACCCTAGAAGTTTATGCTGTACCTGCAGAAATTCAATAAAGTCCATTCCGAGAGAGAATCCATCCCCAGAGAACTGACGTTGCAGCTCCTCAATTTAACAGACCATAATTAAAATGGTGCTCTCCTGTATCTTTCGACACTTTCCATACATGCCAAAACGTATGATGGAGTTCCAATATATTCTAGTTAGTATTAAAAATTTCCCCTGTTGGTATATTATTTGCTTATTGTAGTCATTTCTTCTTCCTTAAGGCAAACTCTCCTATCTGAGTCCTACCTTTCCGTTCATCTACCACTTGAGTTTAGGTTTCCCATAATTGTGAGGCGTTTTTTCCAAGAATATTTGAATTTATTTCCTCTAGATGATCGTATCGATGTCTTAAAAGAGTGATTAATTGTCGGTGTGGACTCTTGGACTTCAAATAAATTTGTTTCGGCTGCTGGTATACCTACTAATGCCTCTGCTAAAACTTACTTGCACCTGCCCTTTCTTTACTATGTCTATTCCACAACTTTCCTTTCTGTACTACCACTGCCCTACTGGGACTTCTATCTCCTCCGCTGTTCATACTCGGCCTCTGTTATCTGTTTTATCTTACAATGATCAAATAAAGAAAATACATACACTTCTTTTATTCATTTATAGCATAGTGCATCATACATTCTCTGGTATTAGCGTATTTATAGCATTGCATATTCACTTTCTGTTAGTTGCAGCGCGTCATCATCACGCCACCACCTCTACCACCCTCAATGAAGGCAGTTATCATTGCTACCACGTCACTGTGGTGCAGACGCTCCGGGTTAAATTTTTTTCAGATTCCTAACTATCTTAAATACTTAGGGATATGAGCGGCCACTCCACCAAAGTAGTTCTGACATTCATCGGAGCGTTCAAGGCTTTCCACCATGTTGATGAGGTTATGCACAGAACTCACGATTTGTTTTGAAGATTTACAATAAACTCTTACACGCTGAGATTCACGTGTACTTATGAGCTATTTTTACATGTTAAATTTCTCCAACTTCTTATCCGTTCATTGCGTTGTAACTATGAAAAATGTATATAAAGATTCCCTATGCTTTTACATAGCATAAATCAATAATATTAACATTTCCAAGCCCATTAAGGGGATACTGATTTCACGTTATTAAGAATTATCGTCAGACTCAGTAAAAATATAATGAATTTCAGCAGTTAATCACATACACTTTGAATAAGTCGTTATTGAATCTAATGTGGTTTTCCATGAGATACATTGAACCTTAGTCCTTTTTACAATTGACTAACAGCGAGGTGTGATGTAAAATACTTATCTAAGGCAGCACCTGAATTTAGCTCTGATTTATGCACAAAAGGACATGGGAATGACATACAGGCGTTTGTGAAATCTTCCAGGTCACATAAAGCAGCATAATACTCAGTTTCACCCCATAACGATTTATAACACCGCAGTTAGTAACCGAAGGTCGAATGTCGGTTTGATGGGTAAGGGTAGAGCTCACTTAATACTAAACCCAACGGCGTGTGAAATGCAGACATTAACAGGGAAAGGGGGGGGGGCAGTTACTCTCCATGTGCCGGTTATAGCTTGCCAAGATCATCTTGTATCCATAAGCTCCACAGCTTGGGTAAAGCTGAGGGAGCCCACAGGCGTCAGCCGGAATCGAACCCGGACCCCCAGGACATTAGCCCGAAGGGCTACCAGGAACCCGATTTATAATATATTGGTTAACATTTTTAATTGCTAATCGCTATGATGAGCATTACCGAGAAAACGATAGATAGCACTACCGAGATGTATCCACCATTCCTAATTAGACTAGATGCTAAATACGAGTATTATTCTGGGAGTTGAATCGGCGTGAAGGTTAAAGTGTCTCTTTTACAAGGGCGTTTCTGAAAGACTAAACTACATGCGGAATATTCTTTCGTGGAGGGACTCGGATATCAAGTATCTAAAGCCAAAGATCAACAGCATTAAGCTAAATAGTTCGTTTGGTTTGCAATTAATGCCAAATTTTCATACTCCATTATTAACTATATTGACGAACATATTTAAAAGACGTAGAGAGATAATTTTGGATTAGATAATCTATCGGTTATCGTAGGTTTTGGATGGACACGCTACCAAATAAATATCTTGTCCTTCATAGCTAAACACAATCCAGCATCCTACTCTACAACAAGCTCCTCTCCATCTACATGGACTTTCTTTCTCACTTCATTCCATCCATAATCTCTATCCTACTCTTGCCCATTGCTCGCTTGTCTAACATTCTCACATCTATCACATTCTTCAACATCCCACCACCGATCTATAGTATATGCTTTTCATCCATTTTTTCTCTCACCTTAGGATTTCTCCTAACAATCCCCTATCTTTCCCCGCCATACTCAGCACTTTCTTATTTGTTTTCCTTCATGTCAACTTAACCTTCTCCATCCTTCTCCACACCCACATTTCAAAAGTCTCCAATCTACGCCTACCATCCTGCTTCAATGACCATATTTTCGCTACGCTTCGTATCAAAGTTTTAACGAGCCTTGTCTTAACATCCTTGCTCAACGTTTCTGTCATCAATTTTCTCCTCTTTGTGTAATTCTTCTCCTTAGGTCCCGACTACATTGAACATTTCGATCCAAAAATCTTCCGAGATACGTTAACTTTTCCACCTGTTCTAGTTTTTGCCCTACTTTTTAATGTTAAGCTTAGCCTCTCTCTTTCTAGAAATCCGAATTACCTTTGTTTTACTTATATTGATCCTAATCCCATATCTATCGAACTGAATTTCCAATTCACCCCAATCACACATGCGCAGTGGAGGACCGAGACATGTACAAATTGCGGATTAGACTCCTGTCCCTCCAATCTATTCCTATTTTCTGAAATATACTAATTGGTTTTTCCCAATTCACTCTACCAAACACCTTTCCGAAATCTACGAAACTGAAAAATACGTCCTGATTGTATTATTATTCTATATTAATCCCGATTAGTGTTCTCATAACTGCAATGGCATCGCACGTGCCTCTACCCTTCCTAAACCCAAATGGATAATCTCCTAAGTAATCATTTGCCCTACTCTCTATCCCTTTGTTGATGATCCTGAGAACAACTTTAGCTGCGAGGGAAATCAAACTTTTTGTTCTGAATTCCTCACATATTGCCAAAATGTTCTTTTTTGGTATAGGGAAAATCGTAAATCTGATTTGACAAAGTCTTCTGGCCAAATCCCTTCCTCATAAATCCTACGAATTAGTTCCATGAAGACTCTTCCTGCCACATGTTCCTAAATATTTAAGTAATTCCGCAGGAATAGTGTCCACTCCTATGGCCTCATTTGATTTCATTTCCGTTAATGACCTTTCTATCTCATCGTCGAGTAAGTCTGGTCTTAACGTTATCTACATCATATTCTCTTTCTATGTCTAACCTTGATGGCCTAAGTTCTTTACCACACAGTTGCTATACAGATTCCTTCCATCTCTCTTGGATCTTTTCCGTTTCAACTATTACCTTACCAAATTTATCTCAAACTGTTAACAAAGATACATAACTGATCGTATCACTTTTCCACTTGATAAACTTTATTTTACGACCGGGTTACATCATCTGATGGTGGTGTAATACATCGAAACCCGCGTCAAATAAATTTTATCAAGTGGAAAAGTGCTACAATATACTCAATTTGTTAACACAGATTTTCCCTTCTTACTTCCCGATAGTGACTTAACCTTTTTCCATAGCGCACCAATTACACCCTCCCTCTGCAAACTTTCCATATCCTAGACCTACTGATACTCCGTCTATCTCATTACCGTTAATTCTTCTACATCCCATTCCCTAACCCGCCTTCCCTACCTTATCTTTTTTAATCGGTAGCTACACTTCATGACTACTAAATTGTGATCAGGATCTGCATCCGCTCCCGGGAAATAGTGCGAATTTGTCACACTGTTCCTAACCATAATATAATCTAACTGATGCCTTTTTGAGTCAATAGGTATTTTCCACGTATGCCTAGCAGTATTATAAATATCTATCTATTTAAATATTATCTAACCATGCACCCATTAAAAATTTGGACAGAACCGATATCTCTTATGAATTTACGTGTAAACATTTCCACCAACTTTCTACTGACATTTATTTCTACGCGCAAAAGATACTTTTCAATAAATGTAGTACATATAGAAAAAAATTGATTCTACGAGGACTTCTCAATTCAAAGTGATCATAAATTTTTTATTATTACAATTTATCGTAAAATAATTTAATTTATCTTATTTCATTAGCTTAATGTGTTTTATATTAGTGGTATAAGTTTCATTGAATTCACTTAATATTGCGTCAGTAGCAACGACTGCAATTTTAAATAAGTTTAGTTTTCCTACGCCTTTTCCTGTCGATGAAAACTGCTTTCATCAAATGAAGAAGTTTTTTCACCCTGGGGAACAAGAAAATGTGACATTGACCTAGGTGCGATCTACAGGGAGGATATGGAACCTTAACCTTAATTGTCGCAATATATTCAGCAACAGAATTTGCGACTTGCAACCATGCATAAATCGTGGGACAGCATTCAATCTGTCGCTTATGAATAATTGACATTTCGTGGTGGGTTTCAAAGACTCCACCAAATGGTGGCACCCAATGAAATATTCATTGTTTATTATGGTGCCTTAACGTTATTCGATTCGATTCGATCTCTCACAATGGCAGCAGTGTTTACTTCCAATATGACCAGTGACTGCAGTTTAACTTCCTTTGAAATTAACTGTGACCCGTATTTAAACTTTACAACATTTTATATCTGTACTATCAGGAAGAGCAGACTCTCCATTATTCTTATTCGCCTCGAATGATAATCTATTCAGTCAAATACAACATTTCAATGTACGGTCAAGCGTTACCTCCATTGTTTCCGAAGGCGAACTGAACATGTTTCAAATTGGAACGTCTGCCGCTGACGTAATATTGGATTTAAATGATTGAAACTTATGCCGCATATACATTACACGTCAAGTAAACGAAATAACTTAAAATTAACTTTTTTTACAGTTACTCTAATGAACAAATTTATTTCTTCATTGAGCATACCTGCACAAGGGACCAGGGGATCTCACCACTCCATAAAGACTTATAGTCATTGTAATATAATTTTAGCAAATTTTTAATTTAATCTTGATATTTACTATGTGCTGTACACATTAAATACTTGTTCTAAAAACATTCGATTAGTTTTCCACCAAAACAAAATACCTATCCTTATCAAGAGCGTTATCAAAAACCCTTTATTTCTACGGTTATCAACTAATTAACTGACCTGAAACATGGCGATATTCGCTGTTAAGAGTTACAAAACAGGAGGTTCTTGGCTCCCTACTTTCCACAACGCATATGCGGGCCGTTTCTGAATCGATCTTTTCCCTCATTACCCCGCGTTTATGAAATGCCACGATTTTTTTAAGACCTGTCATCATGACTGATTGAACGCCTAGCTGTGCATGTTAATTTTTTTGTTATCTCCAAATTTCTGGAATTATTCACCAGAGGCTGGAATGTCTTGTGCATTTACGTCAAAAAATATATAACAAGTTCTTCTGAGAGGAAAAAAGTAATAAATATGAAAACTAAGACAATTTGCAGTAACATATGATCTTCACTCCAGCGAAAACTTTTCAAGACGGTAAATAGCGCAACTATGACGCGATTTGACATTCATCGCGATAGGTTGAAACAATTTAAATACAAAATGCTAAAGCGAGAAAAAAAGGTTGGCCGGAAACTAATATGGACCGCTAAAAGATTCGATGCAAATTGCGGTTCAGAAACATGTTGTTAAGTAAAAAGAGTGACTAGGCTGGAATAGGAGGGTTTTAAAATGTAACTACGGAGAAGCAAGCAACACTCCGAGGTAACTTGATGACGATGCGCTCTATAAGATTAGAAATGAGGAAGAAAATTGGTGGGGTTAATTTGATGGAGCGAAGAGTAGGGGAAGGGGACTTTTGACGAGGGGATCCAAGCAAGTTGTTAAAAATGGACCGCAATCATGAATGTGCATTGGTATGTATGAGGTGATTTCTGCATCAGCCAAAAAAATATCAGGGTTTATTACAGGTCATGCGGTGAATACGGTCGATCTATCTTCTGACTAATTTTATACGAGGCATTTAACGGAATGCCCCATTACACCAAGAGTGGTTAATGCTCCGCATATATAAGTCAGCCAAAATGAGTATCTGCATGAATATTCGTAGAATACAAGTAATGATACATTTAACGGCGATCTCATTCTTAGTTTAATTGAAATATGTATTCATACAGGGTTCGTCCGGAAAATAAGTCTACTGATTTTTTCCCGCCGCTCCAGGTGCGCCCAGCACCGCTCTGACGGGCTGCGATTGGAGGGGGGTATGTTGGCAAGCGACGCTGAAAAAGGCAGTCGGCTCTGAGCTGTGGTGTAGTGAGGATCTCTGTTAACGCGAACCTCCACGCTCGACCCACGTCATTGAACGCGATGCCGAAGTTTTTGGAGCAGCGTTATTCCATCAAATTTGCGGTAAAGCTTGGGAAATCGTCTACCGAAACTGTCGGTATGATTAACCAGGCTTACGGGGAGTCAGCCATGTCCAGAAACATGATCTTTCGGTGGCACAAGATGTTCGTGGAGGGCAGAGAAGAGGTCGACGACGAACCACGGCCTGGACGCCCATCAACGACACTCACCGACGAAAATGTGCGAAAAGTTCGCGTAAAAGTACTGAACTCTGATCGTCATCTTAGTGTTCGGATGATAGCAGAGCAGTGTAATGTGCCAAAAACAATAGTGCACGAGATTATTAGGGACCAATTACAGATGCGAAAAATTTGTGCAAAGTTAGTGCCGAAAGTGCTCAGTGATGATCAAAGACTCAATCGTTTGGAAATCGCGACACAACTTGCGGATCACTGCAAAAATGATCCACATTTTTTAGAGAACGTTGTTTCGGGTGACGAGACGTGGGTCTTTGAGTACGACCCGGAGTCGAAGAGACAAAGTGCGGAGTGGCACACCCCATCATCACCCCGTCAAAAGAAAGCTCGTATGAGCAAATCTCGGATCAAGGCGATGCTCATTGTCTTTTTTGACAAAATGGGAGTCGTCCACTATGAATTTGTACCTGAACGACAAACTGTAAATGCTGCATTTTACGTCCAAGTGCTCGACAGGCTTCGAAAACGAGTCGCATGCGTCCGGCCAGCGATCAAAAACATCTGGCGTCTGCATCACGACAATGCGCCGTCTCACACCGCGCTTGTCGTGTCGGACTTCTTGGCCAGGCACGGCGTGGCAACGCTGCCGCACCCGCCCTACAGCCCGGACTTGGCACCACCGGACTTCTTTCTGTTCCCGAAGATAAAGAGGAGTTTGAAAGGAACGCGATACGGGACTTTGGACGCCGTCAAAGAGGCCGTGACGACGTGTCTTCGAGAGGTTCCCGATGATGCCTTCGCGGGAGCGTCCCAGGAATGGGAACGCCGCTGGAACAAGTGTATCGACTCACAAGGGTCCTATTTTGAGGAATATTAACTTTAGATATGTAAAAGTGTAATGAATTTTTTTTCCTGAGCTCAGTACACTTATTTTCCGGACGAACCCTGTAGTTCCTTCAGTGAATGAAAATTTAGCATGATAGAAATAACTGGCAACGATTATCAAATATCCAGTAAGAATCGGGAATTAATGGTACCCACGTTATGTTGATGAGAAAACTTTCAACTCTGATAACCATTTTACGCATAAATAATTTTAGAGCACATAGAGGGAATATACCTTTTGTTTTTAAGCACACCTTTTACGCATTAATCACTTCCTGTTGCCACTGAATTTCTTTAGCATCTTCTGCGACGAAATTTAAACACGTTCATGCATGAATTCTACCGTATATACGTATAATCAAGATCGAGAACCTAAAAAAAACTTAAACTGGGAAAATATACTTGACTAATGAAATCTTATATCATTAATTAGATGGAGTACATTTTATTACTATGATAATTTAAAGAGAGAATGGAAAATTTTGAAATTGGCAAATACTCATAACCATTGACGATATAGGATTTCATAATATGAATATGTTTTAGTAAAGCAGAGGGCAATAATCACAGGCATCAAATTATCAATTCTCAACGCTCATAGAGCGTTGAGAATGATTTGATTACGTAAGTCTATTAAGACTAGAGTCTAATATTAACATAGAAATCTTTGCTAAAGATTCGTCTCACTTTTTAAGCCATATACCATATGAAAACTTTTCAAAAAATAAACATCACTTATGAATGGGAGGTGCCTCCTTACGTTGCTCTCTAAAACGCAGTACTTAAGTCAAGTCATAAAATTTACTACGCGCAGCAGACTTTTAAAACCACGTCAGCATTTATGAACCGCTGCGAATGCCTGAGAACCACGATAAGAAGGCGCTTGAAAAATAATTCGTCCACAAATTCGAGCAATGTCTGCAATTCCGGCAAGAAGCCATATTCTTTGTTTAGATTTCTCGTTAGTGAATTCTAATAGCCTTCGAAATTATGATATTCCAAGGAAACTGATTAGACTGGTTCAATTGACATTGCATGAATCACAATGTAAAGCCTTTATTAGGGGTAGAGCAAGTAGAGCATTTAAGATGACCTCGGGGGTAAGACAAGGAGATGCTCTCTCAGCCACGTTATTCAACCTGGCCCTACATAATACAATGAAAGAATTGAAACTAAGAGGGACCATAGTGCAAAAATCCCAGTAAGGATTCGCATATTCAGATGATATAGCACTAATTGCACGAAATGTGAATGACCTAAAAGAAATGTTTAACATTTTAGAAAACACTGGTAAAGAAGTGGGGCTGAAGGTTAGTGAAGAGAAGGCCAAATACTTGAAAATGTCAGCTCATCAGAACAAGCGGCACCTACAAAACATAATAATTGGGAATGATGAGTTTGAGGGTGTCAAGGAATTTACCTATCTAGGAGTAAGACTTAACAATGAAAATAAGATATCCACGGAGATCAACCAAAGGGTAATGGAAGGTAACAGGGCATATTTTGCAAATATAACAATCCTCAAATCAATGTTGCTATCAAGGAACACAAAAAAGAAGATCTATAAAACGCTTATTAGACCCGTGGTAACTTATGGAGTTGAAATATGGACATTAACAAGTCAGGATGAGGAAACACTTAGAAAATTCGAAAGAAAAATGTTAAGGAGAATCTATGGCCCAATTAGAGAAGGAGAGAGATGGAGAATTAGAATGAACGTGGAGATAAATGAATTACTAGAAGGGAAGGACATAGTTAGCTATGCCAAGTCACTGCGACTGGCGTGGTTGGGGCATGTAGAAAGGATGGAAAATGACAGAATGCCCAAACTGATACTTAATAGCAAGATGGAAGGTGTTAGAAGAAAAGGTAGACCAAGGAAGAGATGGCTACAGGATGTGGAGGATGACTTGAAGGCAATGGGAGTTACAAGATGGAAGGAAAAAGCAAGAACTGAATGGAGGCATATTATAGAGGAAGCCAAGGCCCACACCGGGCTGTAGAGCTGCAGATGACGATGAATTCTGATAGTCACTGACGAGAGATGGCATAAAATGAGCAAGTAAAACTATGGCACAAAAATTGTAAAACGGGATAGGAGTAAGAAATAATAAGGGATAGAGAACTCCGGCAGTGTTAATCCTTTGAACGGAACCCCAGTTCAGATACGGATTGTGGTGGATTTGTGAACGCATCATTCTAACGTTGACACGTTCTCAGCTACAACAAAAAGTACCAAATTTAGAGAGTAAGCAACATGCAGGTTGGTTTAAATAGGCCTCAGGTCTATCTAAACTCAACGGCAGGCGGAACTCCGATGTACACACAAATGAAGATGGAGAGGGGATCTCCATTAACTGTGCCACGGGCAGTGTTTGCATGGCATCGATATTATCGCATCGCTCGCATTTTTAGATTAAAACGTCCAAATTCATCACCCGGAAGGTCTAACATACCATCATGCTATCAAGTTATAGCAAATCCATTCTTAGAAATAAACCGAAGATCATCCTTTAATGACAAAATAATTTTTGCTATGTTTGAGATGTTTTATGTTGATCTCCATTCGATCATTCACCTTTTTCCAGTTCTACCTAAAGAAGTACACGCTGGTTTTTGGGCCCTCCATATAACTAAGCATCTACGAAACACATAACGCATTTATGGCTGCTCAAGAGAACTTGTAGATTTTCATGTGATTTTATGGAATGGACTCTGACCATTAACTCGACTGATCTAACTATTAAAACCGTCAAAATTGTGTGCAATTTACCAGGGAAAAAGTATAGAGAAAAATTTAATATCCTGAAAGTGTGATGGGCGAAATGAACGTGACAGTTATACCGAAAGAGCTAACTACGCAGCAGCTGTCGAGAGTCATTAATACTGATCATCATATCCAAGAGAAAACCTCTAGAAATCAATATCGTTTTCAACCCCATTATGGTAAGTGCAGGTGTCCATTCATTGATTTTCTAGATTAATTAACATTCTGTTCATTAGTAATCAATGCCGGGTGGAATCCTGTTTTTAAATCTGTCATAATATGCCACAAGTGGCCTCCTTCTTTATGTCGTCCATTCCTTTAATTTCCGGACCTTGTGAATACATTGTGCCCATTGTGCCACGCCTGAAAGTCCCTCAATTTCTTTAATGTTTCCCATGGTGCATTCTCCTCTACAATTGTGTCTGTGTGTGTCGTTTCTCGTTTCTTCCACCAATTTGACCGTGAAATACTTTTTCCACCATTACATTCGGAATGTTTCTAGTGCTATTGTTCAATTGAAAATGCTTGAACAATCAAAAACACACAAATGGCGTTTTTTACGAATCCCAGCACCGGTCTTGCTTTGTGGGGACAATATAAAATGCTATGAATGGTGCGAAAAAAGTACACTTATTTTTATTGAGACTCTATTGAATTGTGATTTGAAGTTGAAAATTTATTGAATTGCATTGTTTTTAATCGAGAAATAAAATGGGTATTGTATGGAAATAAAGTTATCCACAAGATGAACTGAATGAACCGATTGCTTCCCGAAGAGACGTAAAAACAAAAATCATCAACTTATGTGAAGTGTATTATCAATGCGTTTGTGTACTCGGAAGAAAGACGCCAGTTCGCAAAAACGATATCGATCAAATGAATTGGAAAAATCACAAATTTACTAGATAGGGTCAAACTAGATGTGGGGTTTGAACGGGATGTGAAAACTACAGCCAATGGTTAAGCACTTTAAAAAAAAACTGTGCATAACATTAACAGCTTATTCTTTCTGTTATTCCATTTACATTCAACTGATCCTCACGCTCATCTTTCATGCATAGGAAAATGTCGATTCTTTTTTTCCATCCCTCGATTCCGAATATCATCACCTCTGGCATAAAAATGAACATCCAACTACATCTTAAAACACCCATAATTTTATCATTTTTTCCTTAAATTTATCGTAGTAATACCTTCTCTATAGAAACCATATTTAACATGTTTGCTTCTTCTCAATCCAACTAACTGTTTTCATTCTTCTCAAAACAAATCTCAAATGCCTCCTCAGTTATTCTCGTGGATAAAAATCAAGTTTTGGAACCATATAATATTTTATTTCATGTTTTAATCGCTACTATTCCACTAGTTTTTATTTGAAGTCTCATCTATTAATGCATTCATTGAAAACAATGCCTTTGCACCGCAAGTTTTTTTCGATATATTTATTTCCATTCCAATTTTTGTTTAAATATTTTGTATCAGTTCATGCAACTATGAATGGGTACAACTTTTTGATACATTTTCATTTTAATGAAAAATATATTTGATAGCACATTAGTTATATATTAACATACTGAAGTATAGTTCATGAACTTATCATTTTAAATCACCTTGTTTCAGGATTCGATTAAATCCTATCTCAAGAATATTTTTTCCCAAGCATGTTTGACGATTTCACAAAACATAGCTTACTTCAATTGCAAAACTGTGGGATTACTGAGAGGGAAGAGACAATATATGCGGGCTTCATCTGGCTCGTCAAATAAATTTATAAGATATCAAATATTTACAAGCTAGAAGTGTTGTGCGACATAAATATGCCGTAATCATTATTTCATAAATTAAAGTTTGAACAGCTACGTGTTAAAAGATAACTATGCACGCAAGTTCTCTTTAGAGGTGAAAAATACATTTACGTATATGCTCCAGCAACTGACTGCAGAATTCTAAAAATTCTGCCTTGAATCCATAAGCAGTTCTGGTTCACTGCCTTTTGTTAGTCGTGTTTGATCGTGGCGGGGAGAAATGACATAGAGGAGAGGTACTGCTTTCGTTCTGTTTACTACTCGATGGTAAATAATTAGCATAAAAACAATTCACCAAGGGCAAACTTGTTTTTAGTCCCGACCTTGAATTCCTCTCAGTTATCCGAAAGCGATCGAGATGGCTTTTGAATATCGCACAGTGGACCGTAATACTTTTTTCGACGCCTTTATATTTTTTTTAAACGAGCAGATCCTTTTAATGATACATCAAGGATTTTAACTACCGATCTTCACTCAATGATTCCTTTTAAGGGAGTACCTTCACAAAATATTGGTAGCCCCACGTTGGCCATGAATCTGGCCATTATCTTCCCCTGCTCCGATTTATAACCTTCACTGCGACAGATCGCAGAACAATTACAAAAGTACACATAGAGCTAAATGGTTACGTTCATTATTCCAAAAGAAAAATTGCCTAAGTCACGGTAGCCCATTATCTGAATTTCGTATAAATTTTGAATTCGAGTTCGAAAAAGAATGCCACGATCAATGAATGGCCTAGTAGACAAAAATAATCGAAAGAGAGTACGTGTGTGTGTCTACCGGGAATAACAAAAACAGGATCGCCGATTGAATGGATAAGTTTTCTCCTGTCCGGTAGTATTACAATCAACTCGCATGCTGAATACAAAAACTTAACGTGTGAGGTACTACCTCGAAGAATCCAACATTTATTAAACCCATCGTTTAGTATAAATATAGGGATGAAAAAGTGTAGAAAATATGACAATTCTCTTTACTGCATCCCACGCTGAATATTCTATGAGCACCTGTGAAGCATTAAATAAATATTGGTGCAAGAATTATGAAACCGTAACAATAAAAACCGCTGAGTTTCTGAAAAGCTTCCGTGTGGAAGCGGAAAAAATTTAAATGAGAATGTAGCTCAATCACTCATTGATACAAATTTATGTATCGTGCAGCTGCACTCAAGTAGATTAAGCGTTACCCTTCCCTAACAATTATTCTATTTCGAAAGTTAGACAAAGAGAATATGTAAAAATATGCCACTAAAAGAATGCCTGAGCTTTCGAGAATGAGAGAGAAAGAATTTTGTAGTTTATTATACAGAAATGTATCCCTCGGTTTATTTCGCCTTCCATCGCTCATCTAACTCTTGCAATCATTGAGAGCTGACATCATCAATCTAAAGGAAATAACTGACTACCCTTATTTCTCAAAACAAATATTTGTGACAATGAATCGACTTCGCTTTGCCTCCTCCGTTCAGACGAGTATGAATGAACGGTTTATCTTTCCAACGAAAATCCTCACCAGAGAAGCACATGAAGGGCATAAAGAGTACGGCAAGCTCTAAGTCCCACAGCTGTATAAACATATTTGGTGCCACGGGGAGCGGCAAGTGTGCAGATAATGGTGACGAAAATTCTGACGGAAAAAAATGAAACGTAGAAAGCAAACATAATTTCAATACAACTTGTGTATACGGGGCAAATAGTGTATCCCTAAAACGTTGAATTGAAATTTAAGGGGGTAAAATATCGATCCGCGCTCATCACTGAAATGGCTTACACCAAACTTCAAGTAATTATAAAACCCTAGGACTACGATGTGAAGTCAAATACGAATAGTCTATCCTTCGCTCCTTTAAACCACGATGAACGGACAATTTTGAGATTAATAGCTCGTAAAACTCTTCTATTCCCAAATTTTCCCAATTCTGTGAATTTTCCGTTTGATGGTCATTGTATCATGAAGAGATCCATCGCTTATAAGTATAATTTAAACGAATCTGACGATTGATATATTTAATCGTCTTTCTCGGAAAAAACGATGGGTTAAAGAAGCACTCCATAAAAAGAAAAGGGGGGCTTTATACCAAATATTTCATTCGATGTTTGTCTTAAATAACTCATTTAATTTCAACTTCATTCTAGTGCTAAACTATTAATTTTTATTGAGTTAAAAAAGGTTTTAAGACAATAAGCGAAACACAACATTAATATTCATCATATTTATAAATCTCTGCTAACACTTAATTGAAGATAAAAAAAAATGAAGACCGCTGTCTTAATGCGAAAAGAAATCATTAAATGATTGGTCAAGTTTCCTGAGGAAATTAACAAAAGAATCAACACACTCATCCGCTGACTCATGAATACCATTTTCTTGCCCATCACTCTGCGTAGAAAACAAATACCAATTTTAAAAGACGGATAATCACTATGTCACTTCCATCTTACTTCGATTTAATCAGAAAATCGTAACATCAACGTCGAAAATCAAATGCATAGGTTTGAATTGAGGGGTTCTAGGAGGAAACGAGTACGTATACAAAATTTATTCGATGACATTCACTCGCCTATACGATGACAATTGAAGAATCAATTCGCGTATGACATGGAAAGCACTCCGAGAATTGAGGTAATGCTTCATTCTAACAATCCCATTAAAAAGGCACATCCAGAAAAATTGTTACCATATCAATTTCATGATAACAGTTAATATATACTCGTAGATCTTTAAAAACAAAGTCGGAAATATACTGTCTTTTATAGACCAATTGTAAACTTCCTAAATCGAACTTAAGCGATCGATCATCTACCCCAGCCACCGATTCGGGGTGAACGGGCACGTTGCACCCTGAAATGTCATCATGTGTACTTTGAAAATACTTTGGTACCAAATGTCTAAACTACAGTAAACAACCCGGAGGTTGGTTTGATATGTATGGGTAGAGTATTTCACCCAGTACTAAGCTCAACGGGGCGTGAAATTCACACATCAGAGTAGGGGGGCGGTTCCTTCCCCAGTACTGCCTATGATTTTCCAGAAGGAAGGAAGACCTGTTACCAGAAAAATAACACAGCTTGGGTGAAACTGAGGGAACGCCCCCAGAGGCGTCACACGGAACTGAACGCGGGCCCTTCAATCAGAAGCAGAGCGCAATACCCAATTGACCACCACTTCCCAACATCATTTAACCTAAAAATGTGAAAAGTGATAAATTTAAATATATTGCAAGACTGGTGTGAAAGTCGACGATTTGAAGTAATGGAATCCGATTAGTGCGTTTACAGGATTTCCTATGAGTTTTTTGTAACGATGCAAAGTATTGACTTCCGGCAAAAATATTATGGGCCTCTGTCATATCTTTCCCCCGTTACTTTTCGACGAGAAATTTCGCTCGTCAGTTGATCCAAATTTGTGAGCAATTTGAGAGAGGAGATGGGATGGAACGATGGCGTTATTTAACTGCCTTTCGAAATTTTTTAACCAAAAAGTCGACGCATGGAGATTTTCCCCGACCCATAACATACTCATACGAGCCCATTATATCTTTCCGCATGAAAGTAAACAGAATTTGGACGTATCGTCGTCCTCGTTTCATTTTTTTCCGAAACCATAATGTACGAGGGAAAGGGAGGCAACCAAGACGGGTAAAGGAAAAGCCTGCAGCAATGATATAAAAATATATAAATAAAACGCGTCTCACAATTTTCCCTCCTTTTAAAGATGGGAATCTCAAGAGTAGGATAAGATTTTTGAAAGATCTGACCCTCTGGCGTTGAGCGAAGTAAGAACCTCACATAAGAGACGCATTGCCAAACGCTGGTTTCTCCATAATGGGAGAGATTTGATTATGCGCAGACGCACATGGATAACGGTTTCCGCCGTCCCTTATTGATAGTGGCTTCCCATTTATACTGAGCATGAATGCTTGCAAATTTTAAACCACACTGAAAATGTAATATGTTTAAATCCAGCTGAACATCTTCATAATCTTTGTTGAAAAGAAAAATAATTCTACTTTTTTTGTTGAGACCTTCGGCATGTCTCATGTTCATTTTGGCAATTCAATTTAAAAGTATGGACTTATAGAATACACGTACCCGAAAAATTGGGTGGAGCTGCAGGTGCCCAGAGTGCATTGCCCGGGAATCGAACCCGGGGCCTCCGGTCAGTAGTCCAACGCTCTACCCACTGGACCACCGCGACCCAAAAAATATACATGCACGTGATATATCCATAAATATACATTTCTATATATATATATATATATATATATATATATATATATATATATATCTATAACAAGAAATAACGTGTGAGTGTTCCTTTTGTGTGTTCTCATATTGTGTGTTGCTGTCTAAGTTATTATATATGTATGTATATATATGCACACATACATGCATACAATATATGCTTGTACATACATAATTTTTACGTTTATGTATCACCCTGCTTTTGTCGAAGGAAGAATTCGATGGTGACTGGTAGAGACGTGACAAATATGAGATACAGAACACAATGGAAAAAGGAAACTTAGGAAAATGGGTGGTTCAACCACCCACTTTAGCGGAGGGAAAAGAACTAAAAGTCCTCTCATGAAAACCACGAACGTTTTTATGCCAGGAGGCTGTCCAGTCGTCAGCGCGAAAATACTGTGAAATCCAGAAAACCCTAAAGCCCTGAAATATTTCAATGTTATTTTCTTCCTCAGTTTCATACAAAACATGTGTGTGGATACGTGTCATTACAAAAATCCAAAAAAATCATCGCCAAATAACCTATATTTAACTTATTTATAAATTTAGAAAACCTCATCGTGGTCGTCCTTAGCTTGACGAGAAATGTTAGCAAACATTCGTTAAAGCCATCACTCGATCTCAGAAATCATCGCATTTTATTAATATAAGTACGGTAAAAGTACAATTCCAAAGGTCAAAGTCTTTCGCGCGATTTTATACACCTATATATTCCATTGTTTCAGGCTTCACTTCGTGGAAGTATTTAATATCCATATAAAAAGAAAGATTTTTGCTTTTCCACAGATTTTATTAAATGGCACAACGCGTTTCACCGACTTGCGGCACCTGATATGTACCTGATGATGCCGCAAGTCGGTGAAACGCGTTGTACCATTTAATAAAATCTGTGGAAAAGCACAAATCTTTCTTTTTTTGGTATGGATATTATACACCGTTATAATGTCATTTTCAGGAAATATAATCGCAGAATAATCATATTTTGAAAATAACTCTTATACCTTGTCGTCCAAAGTTGTAAATCACATTTCCGCAACCAAAATCACCAAATGTGTAGAAGCTCCCTCACAGCGTGCAAGACGAAGATGGAAAATCCATTCCTCAAGGCTACGTCACGGAACACAGTCCGAACGACGAACTGCTCTCCTGTCGCAGAGAGACTATCATCAATTTTATTTCACGCAGTTATTAATTTCCCATCGCTGTGAAATAAAAATCATAATACTGTTACACAGCCTCCGAAAAAATACTCGAAGACACTGAAGTTACGTCAAGGTATTTTTAGGTCAAAGCAGCAATTAAAAGGAGAAAGAGAAAATACGACACAAGTTATCATGCAAGGTAATAAAAAGTACCTCTACTATCCTATTCAGCCATTCGATAGTATCCAGATTCGTAAGTGTGAGTGAGCTTGGGCAAATATCTCGCTTAATAAATTATCGTCAACGCATCAGTCTTTCATTACATAAAAATTCTACGATTATTAGTACCATATTGAATTGAGACAAGAAAAAATGTGTCACAAGGACAATTATACGGGCGCCAGGGTTGAGGAGGGCAGAGTTGGGAGGAGAGAGAAAGCGAATGTCAACATATATTTCCCGGCTTTCCCAAAGACTTGGGATTGAGTTTGGTGCTGCTATTGATTATGCCTCCCACTTAAGTTTAAACATAAGTAGTTAACAATTAAAAAAACGGAATAGCTCAGTTTTCCGTAAATTTCATTTAATTATGCAGTAACTATTTTCAGTATTTTTCTCATAGAAGTTAAAGAAATAAATGTCAAGGGAAACTATTGAAAAGGAAAAAGAATCCGCTTTATATTGGTGCGGTTACGAGAGCCAATATAAAAAATAATGGAATAATTGAAATTCGCAAAAACATCACATTCAAATATTCAGGGTATCGTGAACCATTTCAAAGCAAAAAGTAAAACAAATCCATAACATATATCAAATTGCGAGACGATCTTGGACTTTCCCCCGATATGTAATTACGTTAAAATAAAAAGCTTCAATATTGCACTCGAAATGCATGTGTTTCCTGCTATTCTCCGCACGCGTGTGCGAATCGATTACTTGCCCTCAAAATGAGAACAAACGTAGTGTACACGAGACAAGTACAGAGAAACGGGGCGGGGTTCAGAAAACAAACTTCGAAGAGAGGACACATGTCACTCAATGCCAGCTATAAAACCGGAGATAGGAACCTCTTGAATAATTTAAGTTCAATTCAAGATCAAACGTGTTGCAGCGGTATCGAGCGTTCAGGTTTATTAGCAAAATTGAGTGAATAAACCATTGCCTGCCCCGGTACGGTGTACAGGAGAAATACGAGATAACCCAGATTACCGAACGGAGAGATTTATAGAATTGCTTTTACATGGAGCAGCCCGCAAACAAAACAACACAAGTAGAAGGAAAACGGACACTATTTTCCCTCTTATTTTCATGGCTGATCCCGGTGTATGGCTACGTCGCGCGCCATGGCGGCGACATCTAGGGTGTTGTTATGATGTAAATGAGTTTCTAGCTAATCCTCAAGGAGACCTCTCCGGGTTTTCAGGCTGAAGAGCTGAAACTGCTCTTTTTTCCCTCCTAGCACTCTCTGACCGCGCTAAAAGAAAAGAGTGAAAAACTGAAACAAAGCAGATATGTAAGACTCCAAACATGTTGAAAATCCATTGGAATATATTGAATGACGGAAAAAATACATAATACACTATAAATAAGTAAAACGACCCTGATGCAAATGCGTTTCAACCCTGGTCGTGTGACTTTATCATTGTGTTTTGTAAAAGTTTCCATTGAACAATAAAATGTAGATGAGCCTAGGAACCTACTAATAGCAAATGACTCGCTGAGCCGATCCGCCCCTGAAGATTCGATTTCGAGACATTTTATGAAATGAAATGCGCAAATTTTATCCGAAATTTTCATATTTGTAGATAAATATCTCTTAAACCATATATATAACCACGAAGGGCAGAACGGAAACACTTCATTAAAACAATAACTGGAGCGTGCTTCCGAAGGGAAGTAAGATGAGTATCCTACGAGCACTATAAAAACAATAACTTGTACAATCACTAATAATTTATCAACTGCCAAGACTGTTTGAGCTTTGTTTTCACGAAGGAAGACATTTTATTGACACATTCCTGATGCATCAAAAATTAGTCTAGGGTTCCACCAATGACATTGGTTAGTTCTTCTGATAAATAGACATTATGAAACACCTTAAAAACAATTATAAACAACGCCCTGACTATCCATTAAGAATCTCCGAAACCAATTAAGACCTCACTGTCAGAAATCCGTGAAAATAATTAATCTAATCAGGTTTACCAGTTAGGAAGAAATAATATTACGCAAAAAGGCCAACAAGAAACAACATTAATTATTTTTATTTATTTCATGCGAGAGAAGAGATCAAAGGTTAGAAGTCATCCGAGGTGAGATTGTCACAGAGGCCATGCGTTCTCATAATGATCTCATCCTAGCTCTGTGCTAACAATAAATCTACTGAGAATGGATCTCTAAGTAGAGCAAAATCATAACACGATGATAAAAACTTGGCTGCAGCTTAACGATAGTATGAATTCCGAACGAAAGAGTACCTCGAAAATTTTTATTCAATTTACGACACACTTTCAGGAAGGCCTTAACCTAGTTTGACCACCAGCATAATATTTAATGGAAAGTTATTCTCAATGCCCTATTACCAAAAATAGCAGAACGGATCTAATGCGAAAAAAAACATGAAATGATTTATAGTGATGCGTCTGTAGCATTGGTGCACGGGTGATGAATGAAAACGCTTTTAACACAGGACAGAAGCCAGCTCAAGTCTAAAAGCGAAAAAGCTCAACTCCACCGTTTCAAACAAAATATTTCTGATGATTTTATTTCTAATTATTTTATGCCTTATATTTTATTTTCGCCAATTTTACTAGTTGGTCATACTCACTGTAATATGGGAACTAGCTCAAAAAGGTTCATAGGATGCAGAAAACTAACTGTACCCTCGATCATACCAACTCGTACAAACTAAAATTATGCAATATGGAAAACGTTTTGGGATTAGCAAAATCACTATGTAATCGTATTTAAAAATAGTAATGATCAATTAATAAAAAATGGGGGCTGTATATTTTTACTGTACTTTTTTAAGATTCAATAAGCAGTTGTAATAACCTTGACAACAAATTATGATCATTTAAAGCAATAGTTTTCTTAAGAGGCGGAATGAAGTCATAATTTAAAAAGCTGAAAATAATTCCATTTTTATTAAAATATGTCAAGGTTTAGCTTAACGTAGTATGTCGGGGAAAATCGAATTCCATTGACGTCCACAGTGTCAGTTTCAATACTGTTTTGGAACGCTCTGAGAACATATAAAGTCATTGAAAAAGGAAGGATTCCCCCCATACAAATAGAGAGGGAAGAATCAGTCTTCCGAACAAATTTCAACTTAAAAACGGAAATAAATTTTATCTGAAGTTAAGGAGATATCACTTAATACGACGTGGGAAAATAAATAATCAAGCACATGCCACCCATACTGTTTCAAGCCCACCTGATGGCACTACGCAGTAACTATGGCTCTGTTTTGCAGTAGACGGACGCAAAAACGCGAATGGGAATTTGGGGGGACCCACAAATGGAAATTTTGAATGGTACAATGCGTTCAACCTGCTTACGAGAGTTTAAACAGAGGTCGAGTTCATTTTACCACGTTTTCCTTGTTTTCTCCGGCTCAAACAAATAGTGTTTTCATACCGCAAGTTTTCATACCGTAAAACCATTTTCCTATTTGACAACTCCCCCCGTTTCAAAGCTGTAGCCCCCCGAGTTTGATGGGTAAGCACCATTTCTCATTTGCGGTCCAGGTTTCGTGTGCATCGGCGTTTCACTCTAACTACATTGCCACATAATGTTTGAAGCGTGAAAAATCAATCAATTCCATTGAATCTCTCGTACTGCTTATGGGAACATCGGAAAGCCATTGATCGAGGTGTATCTCAAATATCCGCGTCGTTTAGGCGTCTGAAGCTGCTTGGCTTTCGGATTCCCCTCCCTCGCGTTGGGTGGCCTCTGTTCAGCCGACCGTTCCTTCGGCTAGCCGGCAAAACTACGTCGCACAGGGATACTCAAAAAGAGGAGCTTCAGGAATCAGTCCGAACTTCTTCGCACATGTGGTTATTTGTACCTAATGCAAGGATCACACTTTCTTTTAAAATGTGCCATATTTTGCATTTCTTGTACAATATATATCAACTAGTTGAGGAACAAGTACTAAACAGATGTTCGAATGAAGGTTGTACGCATATATTACGCTTAAATTGTCTTTCGAGTTACGCCGCGTGAAAAATGTTCATATATGGAAATTATTAGCGACTAATGAAGAACTCCTTCGAAGAGCCGTTGGATGGAGATATCTATGGAAGGCGTTGGCAATAAGGAGAGAGAAAATAATTGGGTACATTTCGTCCCTTTGTAGGTAGTTTTTTGAAGGACGTGGGCGCTACCGAGCAAAACAAAGACGATTAACTTCTAATGAATCATACTTTATTATGATTTGGTACTCAGCTGTTTAAGGTTGATTTTGAATGGACACCTACTCCTACATTTTTTAGCCTCGTTTAACCTAACAAAACCTTACACCCTACACAAAAATTAACTTCAGTTTCAGACTTCAATTCATTCCACTCCCATTCATTCCATCTAACATGACTCTTCTTTTCCTACACCTACTTCACTTGCCTAATGCTTTCTCTTATCACAGTCTTCGACATTCCATTGCCAATCAGAATGCTCTGCGTCCATTTTTTCTGCCTTCTTTGGAATTCTCTTAGCAGAGCTTCCTCCTCCCCATCATGCCTAATGAACACTTCGTTTGGTTTTCTATCATTCCCACCCTTCTCCTCATCCATATCTCAAAAGTCTCCATTCTACGTCTATCGTCTTGCTCCAACGTTAAGTTTCTGACCTGTACAAAACCATTCTCCATTGGAAAATCTGGTATTTTTTCACTAGCCTTTTCTTAATTTCATTAATTAACGTCTCCATCATCCACTCCCGCCTTTTTGTGAAAGCTTCTTTGCCTAACGCAATTCTGCATCTTATGTACTACAAAGAGTCTTATATCCTTAAAAATGTTTGCTTTGACCATCTTGGTCCAAAATACCCCCATGATACTGGACGTCTCTCTGTCCGCTCAAGTTTTTGCCCTCCTCCTAAACTGTCCCATCTGCTCTAGTTTTTGCCCTCCTATTTTAACCTTTAAATTAGCTTTCCACTTTTCCAAAAACGACATAACTCCCACTCACTTAATCCCACTCATTAACCTCTTAATCATGTAATTCTAATAATAATTGAAAGCGTACGTTTGATATCATTCCATTATTGTTTATGCAGTGGTTCCGTTGCCATAGACATGCTCGCTTAGTTTATAGATAATCATTTTTAGCGTGGTGTTACTGGACAAATTATTTTTCGCTAAGGATGAGATACACGTAACATTGAGCAAATCGAATTAGTTTTGGCTGTCCAAGCCGTACTCTATTTACAGAAACGGATTTAACACTTGGGATGATCTGTACGAGTTCTCAAGGGTCCAAGGTTAGTAGTAAACTCTAAATCGGGGCTCCATCGTATATCCAAAAGAATCTGATTAAAATCGCCTTCTTTTTTTTATCATGACGCACGAGTATTTTGTTCGGAAACCTGGGAACATTGTTGCCTCGTCGTCGTTAGATGAAGTCAGGTGAAGTAGAGAAGCACGCTCCTTTAGAATCGTGAAAAGCCTCAACCGCAGTTTCCCCGAATAGAAAGCGAAATAACGAGAGTAAAAAAAGATAAACAAGATGCAAAAAAGCGAGTAAACAGAGGGCAAGTTCGCGGGTGATGACTCTTGCAATTATTTGCCGTGGGAAAAAGCACGACCGGCGAGCTGCAAAAAGAAAAGTCTCGCTTTCTCGCGCGCTTCGTTAAGACTGCGGCGCAATGGTATTTATGCGTCATATCACGGTGTCAGAGGTTAGTTCTATTTCTGTCCTGCCACTCCCACTCGCTCGCTCACTCTTCTCTCTCTCTCTCTCTGTATCTCTCGCTCGGGATTGTGGGTGCGCTGGAGCGGGTTTGATGCGGAGGTGGCCAGGGGGGAAGGAGATAAAGGGGGAGGGGCAGAAATGAGAGAAAGAAAGACCTTGGGAGGCAATACACTCGAGGAAAAACGCTGTCTGGACTGAGAGGGGTGGCCGGGGGTGGGGGGAGGAGTAAGGGGAGGAGATGGTGGCAAGAGTTCAGTTCTCTCGGGCGCGCGAATGAGTTGGATGGAACTTGCAACACACGTTGGTGGATCGCAGCAGGTATGACACTGCAGGGAGAGAATATCGTGAATGGAGGAGGGAGGGAGGGACCCGTGACTCCGTACTATTTTTCCCTTTGGAAGGTGAGGATTGGGGAGGAAGGATAGAAATAACGAGGGAGCGTGGAGAGAAAGAAAAGGGATGCCAAAATAAGCGATACCCCTTTTCAAGGTCAAGGCCCAAGCCATTAAGCGAAGTAAGTGCGACTCGCGAATAGGTCGCAATGTTTTGAGCGGAGCGAAAATAATTGCGGTTGTGGGCAAAAAGAGGGTCGGATGGCGATGGCTGAAAGGATGGGAGGAGAGAGATGGTCCGGGCGATATTGGAGCAAGAATTGAGATCCCGTGATCTCTTCCTCACCATTAAATCGTCGAGCGCCGACGCGATGGAGAGGAGGTAAACACCATTTACGTCTTCACACCGTGGGCTCTCAATATTTTACAGCTTCACTCCCGAGCTTCCAAACAGAAATAAACTTGGCATAGAGAGATAGAGGGGGCATTCATGTTATAAATCTCCCATTCTTGACAGAGACCAATATTAGAAACATACTTCGCTGAGTTATAAATATATGCATATGACAATAAATAATAGTTTTCGATCCAAACGAATACCTCCAGTTTCTCAAAATCATACTAAGGAGATCCAAATCCGAAGGATCATTTTTACCAAATGCATTGAATTTCGCACATACTTAGAGACATAATTGTAAATTTGAAATAATTTTCCAAGGCGGAAGAGGGTATAAGTCGGCTGATGAAGGTACAAGTCGATAAATAAATGATTCCTTAAAAAAACAAGGATAAATACGAATACGGGGATAACATTTAGAATAAAAAGGAAGTAGTCGCCCTTTCCTTACTGGTTGTTGGCTCATTTCATCGAAATGTTCAACTTCCAAAAAAGTGGCGCACACACGTCCCTTGCACTGCATGAAAAACGCTTATTTAATAGCGAAGCAACCTCGCATGCATGCGTACACTAATTTAAAGGGATTTCAAAAAGGTTTCTTAGGAGACTTCATCATCATCAGAGGTTTATCCATCCTCCTTTTGCTCGGAGTAGCCCTGTAAGGGCCTACGGTGCCTCAGAATGGGCCCAATTATTTCCTCTCTCCTCCTTGCCAGTACCTTCCATAGACTTCCCTCTTAGAGAACTCTTCGAGGGAATTCTTCATTAGTCACTAGGTACGTCCATTTTATCTTCATTATTCTTCCATGACATCATATTTTCATGGGCTTCAACTCTTATTTCTTCTCTTACTGCTATATTTTACGCCTCACAGCCGAGGAAAAGTGAACTCCTTACGTCACTTTTTATGAGTCGTTTCCTAATGAAAAGTCTGAAGCTATGCCGTTAGTAATAAATTTATGGCCAAAATAATAATTATGATTCACTTGTTTGACGTTTAGTTTCAAACAGGATAGCACCGTTTTATGCCTTTTTTGTAAAAAAGTAGTTCTGAGGGATACTCTTATACACTGTTTGAAGGGACAGGCAATACCTACCCTATCCACCTGTCTTTAGTCAGAGCATCCATATTTTCATCAGTGTAGTTATAAGGACAGGAAAAAAAACTCTCCCAACAAGAGTTTCATAGAAGGGGTAAGAGCTTTTAGGTGTTTTTAAAGACGTAATAAAAATGTCTTGATCATTAATAGCATCGAAATAAAATATTCCACTTACTCGTCCTCATGGGCAATACTGCCTTTTATGTTTCAAGTGAGATGATGAAAAAAAATGCATGACCGGTATACATGTATGACGTCATCAGCAAAAACAAAGTGAGGAAAAAATGACCCTTTTTCAAAAATACATCAACCTGACACTCTCACACAGCAGAGTCGAATAAGGACCCTCCAATCGCGTCTGAAATGTCATCAATGTAGAAGTCACTGGCTAGGAATAAAAGTGGATGAGGAACGAATACTATATTTAGAATAATGTCACCAGCGATGAGACATTATTTTTTTCAATTTTCATCCTTTCCTGACCTCCATACCTTACACACTGCAGTTGTCACGAATAATGAACAGGAAATCCTGGCGCAGCTATTCGTTAAACCTTCTGGTTAAGATTAATTCACAGATTTATCAAGCTGAAATAGCCTAGGAAAACTAGAAAGAGTTAGAATTTTCTCTTCAAAACTCACGGAGAAATATGATAGAACAAAATTTTTCCTCCGCGCCAATTTCTCCGGGGAAACACGGACGGAAATCCCATTTATTTTGCCATTCTAAAAATAGATTTGCAATTCTTTCGCCCATTTCAAGTTAATTCTTAGCTGAAAAAAGTCGCCCTCCAATTTTAGATCTAGGCGCCACGCAGCGGATTTAATTTACTCGTTTTTGGTAATTTTTGCTCCTTTTATGAAGGTCACTCATGCGTAAAGGTCACTTCATCCGAAAAAACCAATTAAGGATAGAGAATTCAATCACAAAATGTGAAAGGAAGTGCACGCAGTAGTTTTTCATTCAGAGCCATCGTTCTCACGTGCCATCAAAATCCACCAAAGACAAATGACCAATGTCATTGTGACCCGAGAGACATTTCGCCAACGGCTCTTTCAATTTCGAGCAGGTAAAATAATTCAAACCTGTCTCACCCAGCATTTTAATACGAATTAATTATCTCCGGTCCATTTGTGAAAAGATTTTTAGATTTATCAAAACTCAGCATTTAGCAGAGTGAAATTTTAATTAATGCACTGTGATAGACTTCCATTGAAAAAGTACAACTGCTAATAATAAATAGTACATTAAAGTTTAATTTATTCTAATGAAAATTCGCATGCTAACTGAGCCGGCACATCAAATCATTCGAATTAAAATTGGAAAAAATCAATTGATCCCATTTTTAAATATTTAATTATTTTCCAGGCTTCGTATGAAGGCCTTGATGGTTCAATTGACTTGGTTAATATGCTAATCTGGAAACTATGATCACGCATTTAATAATGAAGTACCTACAAAATTTATAAATGAGAAAATACAGTAGAATAATCTTCGTCGTGCGTCGGTATCTGAGGTGCTCGCCTGCTGACTGGAGGGTCTCTCTGGGGAGACATCCGCCGAAAAGCACCTGCGTAGTTTAGAATATTCTGGAAGAACACAACTGACGCAGGTATGGGAATTGGCATTGAGGGCATGCATTCCACATGCGATACGGCTTAGTGCCATGAAAGCTCTTCCCTCAGCTATCAAATCGACCTCAGGGTTGCAAACTGGTTTTTATAGGAAGGATCTGAAGGTACAAGGCAACTTTCTTACGGGTTAATGCAAGGAAAACTTTTTATCATTGCTCTATCATTAATTGAGAATGACCATACACAAAATCCAAGCTATTTCGAAGCCAAGGAATTCTAATTATTTTTGAGTATTACTGTCCAAAGTATTTAATAGGTAAACTTAAATGACTATCACCCAATGAAATGAGTAAAATTACTCCACCATGACTACACACGTTTGCTATCAGTTTGCAAAGACAAAATTTGACTTTTTGTTAAGAGAAAACAATATTGGAGGAGAACAACAGAGTTGCTAAAATCGTAAGGTAATGACTTTTCAGTCTTTTGCTGATATAAAGGTCATCAGTCGTCCTTAAGTGGCTACCATGATCGAAAAACTAAAAAAATCTGATTTGAAAATAGATCGTTTTAGATCATTTGTAGCGTATCTTGAGTAGTTTAAAATACCTTCCGAGACAAAATTGACATGTACTTGGCGACACTGAGCTTAAGACACGAAGTCTTTGCCCGGAGTGACCCTTCTATTTAGGTCCGATGGTTTGAAAAAGGGTTGGGAGGAGTTGAGTGGACAACTCCATCCGAGTGAATTAGGTCGGTATTCCATTGAGGATAATGAACGTGAGCTTGAATATGCTCTCACTGATTGAGACAATGGGAATCAAAGCTGTCGAATAGTTTTAAGGCCAACCATTGAGAATGCCGAACCCGTCATAGGGCACATACCTTGACAGACGATGCAGGAGGGGTAACAAACAGAAAAGCCCTTCTCTTTGCCCTGAAACGCCCTCAACGACAATAGTGAAATTATTGAAAATTTTCCATAAGCTAGATTTTCATAAATTTCATGATACAAAATATTGCGACTTTCCCTTAGTACTTCAGTGAAAATAACTGGATTCAAACAATGAAATTGGATATAAATAACATTCTCAGAATATTGCCTGGTTCATTATCAAGCCTCTTTTTTTCCCCCATTCCCCCATTCCCCCGTGATGAAAGGCAAAGGACACTGACTGAACTTATCGGCTCTAAGCAGGCGACGATACATCATTTTGCTCCTCTTTCTCAAAATCAGCAACGAATCAAAACGCAATAATGAATGAAAACGGTTGAAAGAAATAGAAATGACTTAAAGGTAAGGGAATAAAAGACTTAAGTACTAATATTGGTAACAGCACATAGAAAATTCAATCACAAACTAGTACAAAGTCTCAATGGAAATAAATGCATAAATGTATTCATGGAAGAACCTGCGGATAATACTGAAAAAATATCTCTCATGAAAGCTGTTTTTACTTAATGTTAGGAAAAAGTTCTTCATTTCAAGGAGTTGAAACATAAGAAAAAGTTAAAGATGTCCTATTGTATGAACAGGCGATATGCCGAACGGAAAATTCTGCCAAAATCTTATTCAGCCAATTGTCCTCACCCTACTTCATTGATAAGCTCAAATGAGGCCGTATGGTAATGATACGCCTTTTTATTAAAATATCAAAGGATGGGCGTAAGAAAGGAATAGCTTTACCAAAGGACGAAATTAAAATTATTATTTGAGAAAATTGAGAACTTCACTTTCTATTTATTATAAAATTATATAATATCTGAACAAAAGATTCGAAAAATATATGTATGGAACTCCAATTCCTGTCTTCAAACGGAACGTCGTAACAGTTTTCTGTATTTCATTGCGTTTTCGATCGTCCGAAAACTTACTTGTGCGTCGTAATTTTTATTTAAAAATAGTATAAGGCTATTGAGACATAAAATAACAACATAAAATAAAAATAACTTCACGATAATTTATTATTATGCCATTTTGAGCATGACATGTCAATATGTATCTTTTATCTTTTGAAGGAAACTTTGCGAAAATATTTATTCATGTGACAAAAAAGTAAAATATTTATATGATTACGTAATCCTCTCGCTATCGAATTACAAAATTTTACTTAGTTTTACATTTCAGTCAATATTTGGATATGGCGTAGACTTAAAACGAAACAAATACTCGTTAGTCGTGATACTAAAATATATTAAAGATCTTAAATAATTTTAATATTGCTAATAACTCCTTCCAGTTTTACTATTATCGTACATTTTTATTTTTTTCCTGTTCTAAACATTGCCTTTACGTTTTTTGTGTACTATATGAATATTTATGAATTATAATCAAGAGATGATAAACTGAAGAGTATAACACTAAAGAGTCGCATATTATTTACCTAGGTTGTGTTACATTAACGAACTAAGAATTAAAACGTGGTAATAAAAATAAAAGCGTTTTATAAACTGAGCGACACGAAATTCAAATGAATGTGTTTTATCGTGGAGAACCTTTGATATGGCTCATCCAAAGAGGGAGAACATAGTATTGTGTCAAATGTACTGCTGAGAGTGTTCTTCCCCCATTTTGCAATCATAATAGTATTAATAAAAAAGGGTATTTTAGATGTTTGTTTCATACTTACTGCCTATCACTGGATACTTCTTAATAAAAATCCGTAACCAATTCAAAATACGGAAGAAGCTAACTTGAGCAGCCCCTAAAAGTAGAGTTCTATATGTAACAATTAAATGCTCTAAGGGCAATGTGCAAATCCACGTTAGAAATCTAGAGAAAATTCACTTTATATCTACACCAAAGGTCGTATGAAAAGCGAAATAATAGGATTCATGGAATTTTTGAAACGATGTATGCCACTCTAAAAGTAATGTGAAATGCCTTTGATCATTTTTCCTAAAACTACTCCAACCTACGGACCATTAAAAATTTAAATATTATCACTGACTGGGAAAGAATGTCAGATCAACAAATTCCAGGCTCACTCACTAAAATGATTGGGCATCCTTCCAACCGCAATAAAAAATATCTTTCTCCAAGTAGGAAGCATGCAACGGGAATGTTAAAACGAGCGAGGAAAAAGACTGCTATTTTCAGGAAACCGTTTCCAGACCACGGTGGAAAACTGTGTAGTAGTCATCCTGGCTACTGCGAAGAAATAAGCTGTGTGCTATTTGCGTGGTTTTCAAGCCTCATGATTCTTTATCTACATTGCCAATTTTCTCCCAGGGCCAACTCGAGTTTGGAAATATTAAAAATGAAACGTCTTAACGTTACCTTCTTTAAATTAGGGATCATAGATTTTTTCTTCGCCTTGGACGGCTATCAGGCGGGTTGTATAAAAATTAAACGAAAAGTAAAGAGAGAGATGCTCTAGTATCGCCTTAGTTAGGACTTATTCGAAATACACGGTAATTCTTTTGGATTAATGGAAAAATGTGCTTTTGAGGCATTGCAAAACTTACAGATAAAAGCCACTAGATCTGCATAATTTAGATAGGCATGCATGTGCGTAGTAGTAACTTTGTTTATAAATATGAACAAATAAATAATCCTATTTATTAACAAGTCCATATTCATGCAGGCCGGGGTCGTAGTTAAAGGCATAGCTACGCAGGGGACGGCAAATGTATAAACATACACGTAACTATTTTGTGTTTGTATTATACACACACACATACTTAAATAAATATATATATATTTACATAAGTATATAGATACATAAAAGAACATCGACCCTGCAAGTCGAAGATCCGTGGTTCGAGTCCCGGTCAAGGAAACTTTTTTGCGCATTTAATCTGCTCCATTCTAACTGCCCCATCATTCCTGAGTTCGTCTTTTATATGTGTTCCTATCCCTTTTCCTTATATTTATTTCCATGAGAAGGTGTACGCCATGTGGCGGGTTTTCATGTTTGAGTGTATGTATATAAATTTTTATATGTATGTATATATATATATATATCTATAAATATGTATGTTTTATTTATACATGTATATATATGCATGTTTTATTTATGTATGTATATATATGTATGTTTTATTTATATTCATGTATATATATATATATATATATATATATATATATATATATATATATATATATATTACATATAATATATTTTCGAAATGGAACACTCTTCGGCGACGCACAAATATATAAACACAGAGATGTAGATTTCTAAAACATTGAAAGCCAAAGAAAGGACACTCATGTGTAGTGCCGTCGATCACTGGTATACCTGTATTCCGTGTCGGACCATATGTATTTACATATGCTGTACAAGCACGCATGAGAGAAATAACGGCTTAAACTTTCTGAAATGTAAGTCCAAATGAATTCAACGTTCTGAAGAAATGAAATGTGTGTGCATGTATATATGTATATAAAGTGGGTCGCGGTGGTCCAGTGGGTAGAGCGTTGGACTACTGACCGGAGGGTCCGAGGTTCGATTCCCGGGCAAGGCACTCTGGGTACCTGCAGCTCCACCCAAGATAATTGATTTTTCGGGTACCAGATCTTCCTGGGAAACCAAAACCGGTACAGGGAAAGGAACTGGCCCCCCTACCCTGATGTGTGAATATTCACACGCCGTCGGGCTTGGTACATGGGTGAGCTCTACCATCACCTACTAAACCGACCTTCGGGTTGATTACTGTGTTTATGGTTTATATATATATTATATATATATATATATATAGATGATGCGGAAGTACTCACGAGAGCAATATATAGTATCTTTTGGACGGCAGAATAGAACACAGAATAAAACAGATAACATGTAAAAGGACACTCACACTGTAGATGATCTAAGCTTTCGGACTACTACGAGGCCTTCTTCAGGTCAGACTGACTACAGACAGTCTGACCTGATATATACCTTATATATATATATATATATATATATATATATATATATATATATATGTATATATATATAAGAAGAAACTCACGGAAAAGTGAGTTTATTTTCTTTTTTGTACATTTCTGTGGTTTTGTCTGTGTTCGCTAGTGCTAACTTAACATAAATTATTATTCACAACCGTGGTCAGTTCCTTCCTCTGTGCCGGTCATGGATTCCCAGGAAGGTCTGGTACCCGAAAAATCACATAGTTTGGGTGGAGCTGCAGGTGCCCAGAGTGCCTTGCCCGGGAATCAAACCCGGGACCCTCCGGTCAGTAGTCCACCGCTCTACCCACTGGACCACCGCGACCCATATATGTATATATTTATATAAATGTATATATATGTACACACACACACAGTCACAGTCTAAAAGCGACTCAAAAATTAACCCAGGTTTCGATTCCGGATGTATCATATTTTTTCAGTGAATATTTACTACTTTGTGTTCGCTCATATATGCCTCCTAACTTGTTTCCAATTACCTTAAACCAGACATATTTTCCAAAAAATCTATGTATCTTTATTTGCATATTTTAAACCATGAACATTTATAATGAGTATAGAACCTGAAGTGGAGGAAAAGAGAGACCACTCACCTCGCCTGCACTTTCTTCAGCCGTATCCCGTGGGCAGAGAGGAAGTGTTCGTTAACCTCCTCGAGGGCCAGGTCGATTGCGGGACCGCATCTCTCTAGGTCAAAAGGTGAATCCAGTCGGGAGGCCATAAGGACGCCCACGCTGTACTCTTTGATTGTTGCGTGCTTCGGCCTCTGGCGGCCATCATGCTTCAACTCCAAGGGCTCCAGAGCTCTCGACACGTCGTACGAGATCGGCGACGCGGCGTCGTCATCCTGGTAAGGGTAAAAACCCTCTGGGAACGCCGCTCCGGAGGGTACCGCCGCCTGCGGGTATGAGGAGTCATTGGAGAGCGAGAAAAGCCCCACGGGGTCATCGCCGGCAGGATGGTCAGGCCCGGAAGGTGCCGGCCCGTCTTCCGCGGCCACTGCGACCGGAGAACCGCGGGAGTTCTTGGGTTCCGTGGTCGAATTAGAGGGAGGCCTCAGGCCGTCGGCGGCCCCAGGCGAGGTCCCCGAGGGGAAGGAGAAAGACGAGGTGACCGGCAGGGTGGTCGCTTGTGGAGGTCGAACCGTGACTTCGAGAGACAGCAGGGCGAGGAGCAGGATGGGGAGGGATGGAAGCGAAGGGAGGGAGTGAGGTGGAGAAGGGGACTCCAGGAGAGGGAGACAGGACATGTCTGGGGCACTTCGGGAGGCGAGACGGGGACACCCCTATGCCACCACCGGAGAAGCGATGGGCGTTCCCAGTCCACCGCACCACGCTCTCCTCGTCCCCTCCTATCGAATCTCTACTCTAAAAAATGGGTGAGCAACACGCCTTAGCCTTATCTTGACTTCTCCTGCTAGTGCTATAAAATACTACCCACTCTTCCTTGAACTCTTTTCACCCGAGATGTTGAAAATGGCTTTATTCGACCCTCAAAACTCCTAACCTCTCCCTCCGAAACCCCTTTCCTCTTTTCTCCTGAAACTTCACCTTTCTCTCTCTCACCTTAACTGCCGACCGTTGAATCAAAACAGAAATAGCACCTCCTCTCAAAATGTTCACACCCTAGTTTTCTCTTCTCTGCTTAGTAATGAGTGAATACACAACTAAGCCAAAAATATCACGCCCAAAAACTTTTGCAAAATAATGGCCAAGTTTAAGGAAAATAACTTGAACGGACTCAATCCGCTGGTAAGAGTTTATCTTTATATTCGGGTAAAACGAGCGCAAGAGTGAAATAGTATTTTATTCAAATTCCAGAGTTTGCTCTCGTTGGTGCAAAGCGTCCCCCGAATACTACGCTACTTTTTTCTTTCAAAGATTATCACGTATCAGACACTACTGCCGCCACCTCCAAAGAGAAGACGAGATAAATGGATCTTTATTGATGACAATAACAGGAAAGTCCCGAGCGATTCACAGAGATCCGTAAACACTACGCCTTCCGCAAATCCGAACATCTCTCCGGCTTGAAAATAATTCTGAATGCCAAAAAAAAAACAAACCCGAACGAAGAATGAAATGTGCCCAACAAAATAGATTTTTACGCACCACCTCAGACCAAAAGACGTCTCTTTCCTCTTGATCCCCTTCACGCTGTCACCGGAATCACAGCGGGGAAAATATCTCCGAATCAGATTCCCGCGTTCCCAAAAAAATGATATTACACAACCGAACAGAAAAATGCACCCTCCCGTCGAGAAATCTACGGTGCGGAAACAAAAGTTTCGTCCGATAAGACGAGACGGAGGAGGAGGAATGCAAAACAATCTCCCTCTCTCCGATATGGAAATGTCTCTCGTCTAATAAGAACCTGGAGAAACCACGCACAATGCCACGACCTTCCGCATCCGATGGAGAGTTCTACTGGTGAACCGTCATCCAACCTGGGGTGGGTGGCGATGCAGTGGGTAAATGTGAAGGGGTTAAAAGGGGGGTGAAATGGAGAGGGACGAGTTGAGGTTGGAGGGAGAGGGGAACGTGATCTAGGGCGGGAAGAGGGGTTGAAGATGCTCCCGTGGATACCAAGGGAGATGGAGAGAAGATGGGGTTTCCTTTCGCAGCGAGGCGCAAGAGTAAGGAGATGAAGAGTCAAATCGCAAGACGCGAATGGGGATGTTGTCTCAGGAGCGCTCCTCGCGCCGTTGTGCAGCCGGAGGCCTCAGTGGCAGGCGGCCCCCACGGCAGGCGAGCGCGCGTGTGACTGAGGCGAGGCGAGGGAGGGCATTTGGGACGCGTGGCGCATGCGTCGTCGGCGGCTACCTGACTCTGTCGAAGGGAAGGGCGGGCGGCGAGGGGGTGAGGGAGGGAATGTATGAGCGACTGTATATGTTTGGAGGAAATGGTCGAGAGTTGAATGAGAGGAGAGGGTTGGAGTGGGGGGAAGGGGGGTGAGGGAGGGAGGTAGAAGAGTGAGGCTTTTGCGAAGGATCGCCGCTGAACACAAATTTGGGATATCGTCGAGCGTGGAAATTAAGTTCGCGAAAGGAGGTGTAGGTCTGCCATGACCGGAGTGGCGGAATTTTTTATAATTTTTCCCATATTTCTACCTAGCATATGGCTATGGGAGGTTAGTTTTACTAAAATGAAGATGTTTTACAAAGATAAGCGAGTAATCTCTACATTTTCATTGATTTTTTGAAAGCTCTATTTCGGCGAAAAGTCAAACTATGATTATTCTTGTCGAATCCATCGACAAAATGCAACAGATAATTTAGTGCGTAGGACATTGCGATCTAAAAGCAGAGGACACGTAATAAAATAACTATCAATCTAAGAAGAATGGGTATTTATTGAAGTTTATTCACATATTTGGCTACAAATGAATGATAATGAACATAACAGAAAACACGAACGGAGTTATAAAAACCGTTACCGAACACCCTCTGCAACTTTAAAACCTTTATCTGTACAGCATATACGAGACATGTAGACTCGTACATGTAGACTAAACACATAGTTGAAATGATTGGCCCTTCTCGAGTGTTTTAACGAATCAATTGGCAGCAGATTGATGGGCAAAAATAATAGCTAATGATGTTTTGGCAGACCCTACCAATATATTTCTGATGAAGATAAGATGTCCGAAGGCCTTCAATGGCGAAGATCCAAGACACAAGATATAAATCTCATAAGTGTTACATTTTTGAAGCCTAGTAATATCTCCAATTGCCGAAATATCAAGATCTAAAGATCCATTGTCTAAGCGTTCTAGGTAATTAGGTCAAAGTCTGAATTGTAGATGCTCAAGTACAGATGTTTGGGTCTTAAGTTGAGCTTATATTGATTTATCATACTGAGATTTTATTGACGTCCCAGTCGTTAGGTCACTAGAAAATCATTGATGCCTCCGGATCATCGAGAAATATGTGCAGAAAAATGTTTCGCAGAATTTACAAATTGAATACCCTTTAAGAACCCATATCACTGATTTCAAATCGAATAAACATTACAGAAGGACAACTAGAGGAAATCCATGAGCGTAATGTCAACACACAATATATTAGTACTAAGCTGCAACGATGAACAACTCTCGGATTCTTGAATTAGTCGAATATGACGCTAAGGCTCTCGTAAACATTTAAAGGTGTATTATTTTATTTCATTCGATGGAAAAAACTATTTCGGGAAATGATTCTCGGTGATTTTTCCAAATTGATATTTAAGAGAATAGAAAATAATTACTGCACACGCCCTAACACATACAAGCATACACGTATCTACGTCGAGGGCAGCAGATAAGTAGACTAACATCATCATGTAAAGAACATGATGATGACATCAATAACTGGATAAAATTTGGGAAAATTGGCATTTAATCGCCCGTGTGGCAGCAGTAGTAGTTCCAGTTCCCCTCTTGTTATCAGTAATTGGATCAAAGCTGCCAGAAATATTAATTGAATCCGTGAAAAAAGAATGGCACCATGCGCAGTACAAACGATATTTTTCCTGATAAACCATGAGAAATTTTGTGAAAAGACAACTTTTCTCCGAAATCCTCATATCTTCTCATCTCAAGAGGTCAACATTAGACCCGGAGAATTGTCATTTTTTTATGACTTTCACATAAAAATTACCTCAAAAATACAATCATTATGAATACATTTCGCGAAAGGTTATATTCATGAACAATATGAATTTTAACCAGTAGGGCAACGTTTGTGTTGTTCATAAAACTGTACTAATCGAATGTATACAGCTACGTACACCTTTAAAAGTCGCAACTTGAGCCACGGAATTGACATTGAATTAAAAGAGCAAAAAGGCTTCACATTTTACACTCAATGATTAAATAGCGGAATATCAGACCGTGCACTCTGATCCATAAACAAACACTATAGAGTGCGACGGTGGAACCATCAATTAATTTTGTAATTTTGAAATGGATACTAATTGCTCCTCTGGGGTGTCGTTAAAGGAAAGGAAAGGTGAAAAGGTTAGTGAGGGTCCGATGACAACCGTCTATGTTTCATGATCATTAGTATCGGAGGCGTTAAAAGTCGTAAAAGAAGTGCAGAAAGAAGAAAGGAATTCACTGGCTGAGATAAAAATTAAGTTGTCAGTGAACATTAATTTCTGAGCCGATGAGACCCAAGGACGTTTGAAGATGGTAGACAGCTCAGTCCTACGCCCGGAGAGTGAGTGTAGTCCTCCTCTTGTTCCATCTCCTCATGCCCCACCCCCCCGTATCCCTTAGCCTTTCATCCGTATCCCTGCCCCTCCCCCGCATCCCTTAGCCTTTCACTCCGTCCTCATACTCCCTTCGCCGTTAGAGCCTCCTCCCATCCGGTGATCTCTCGGGTCACGTGGGGAATTAAGGATGGCCGTAGAAACGAGACTGCTTTTCGTGTTATTCACTCGGATATTCTATTCCTCTTTTTTCTGCTGGGAGGCACGGAGTTGGGGAACGTAAACCCGAAGACTTGGAAGGAACGATGTTGAAAAAAGAGACCGGACTGTCACTTGATCTAATTAATTACCGGTTTGTTTTCCTTCCACGCCTCCCTCAGTCCCTCCTCGGGAAAAGCGAAGAAAGGCGACCGCTGCCCTCGGCGAAAGAAGAGCTTCTGACGATGGGGAATGGAGACGACGATCGAGCTTCATATTTTTTTACAAAGAAATTTTCCTCCTCTCCCACACTTACCCAGCCAACCGCGACACTGCCGTCAAGGATTTTTCGAGATTACAATATGAGATAGAAAGAGAAGAAAGACGAGGGAAGAGATTGCTGTTAAATCGAAAAAAATACGCAGGTAATATGTGAAAGTTTTTGTTTTGCAGGGTGGTGAGCAAAATTCGTTGGGGTAAACGGGGGAAGGGGACTCGGTTCGCCGTGGCGACGGGAGGGATCATTGCCGTGATGACGTCCTGAAAGATACCCTCTCGACCGCGAACCATTTATTTATTTCCCCAAAGCCCGGACGTTAACTAGCGGAACCGCTCTCCATTACGGAACGCCAAAAGATAAAAATGAAATGGATGTCCCCTAGGAGTGCCTTAATTATGAGCGTTTTACTTTCAAAGAAGAGAATGACTTTTGAAATACCCTATTATACTATGGGGTGACGCCGGCACAAAGTAAAAAAAATGTAGGCTGCTTGTTGAAGTGTGTCTGGTTCAAATCTGAATGATATTTCCGCATAAACCCAATGACAGCTATGGTCTACGATTTTCTGTATAGCTGGGAGACCAAAGGTGGCGTAGATAAAAGAAGTGAAAGATGAATAAGTGAAAACGCACCATAGGTTGTGGTATGAGACACAGCTGAGCAATAAGCCCCATATCCTCATCAAACCAGAACAACCTTAAATTCAATTACTAGGCTAAATAATATCACAAATTTTAATTAATGTGGTACTTGTACTATTTTTTGACATATTGAAGTGTCAATTGAATAGGGATGTGAGAATAGTCAATAAGAAAAAACAAAAGAAGTAAGGTTATCCAGAAATAGTAAAGATAAGATAAACATTCAGGATGAAAGAAACTATCTAGAAAAGATAGAGTAGTTCACTACCGAGGATGTGTTTCAGAATCCTGGGGAAAGAGTAAGAACATTTAAGGAGAATCGCGTGAACTAAAGAAACATTTTACAATTACAATACAACAATACAAATAGGAGGAAGTTGATGACAGTCTTAAGAGACTAGTGAAAACTTTGAATGGAAGATAGTATCAATCGGCTTAGAAACTTGGGCATTGTTTAAAGAAGAAAAGAGTGGAGTTCGTTAAGTATCTGCGGAGAAAGATGGAAAAAGTTAAATGGGTGAAAAGAATAAAAACAAAGCACAGGGTATGGTAGGGTAAAAGATAAGGTTGTTGGAAGGAACTTGAAAGAGGCAGGAAAATGGATAGGGGGCATATTGTGTGGAAATACATGTGCATTGTTGACGACTGTGATAGAAGTGAGGATAGACGAGGCAGAGGCAGGGGATAAAATAGGCATTTTGGACAGAATAAAGAAAGGCAGAACTATGTTGAGTTTAATAATGGTTTGATGTAATGCAGATTTTAAAAGAATTAATAAATTCCGTGCTAGGTGAGGCTCAGAAATGAAGCAGTGATTAGGCAGTTGCCTATCAAAAACTTGAATCATTTACGTCACGGCATCAAAATTGTCATTCGTATTTTTCATTCTCGTGATTACATATTGAAAATATTACCTATACTCCAGGGATACTTCAGTAACAAAGCACGTGAAAATTAATTAGAAAATTAGCTCATCTCCTTTAGAAGTTCTCCATCCTTTGGAGAAATATCTTTAGAAGATCACAATGCCATCTTAGGACACTGTCATCTAAATCGCATAAACAATTTGGCATTTATATTCTTTATTACGGTCTTCGAATTGGTTCGTGGCTCTTAGTGCTACCCCCGACAAAAGTAAATTTAAAAAAAATGACACTAAGCCTATTTGAAATTTTACTCCCATTTCTTTTACTAACACTTCCTGACTCTCCACAATGGCTTTAGCTCTCGGTAGCCTGGTGTGTTAGCATACTCTGCCATACGCCTCCGTGTCTGTTGGCGGAGAATGGTGCAATGTAGAACTAACTTTCGCTGTGGCGAAACATCGCAAATAATGCGCTTGAGTGTGAAACTAATGGTCGGATATCTTGATCTCCCGTGCGTAACGCAGGGTAAATATCCTTGACAATATCCTGAGCAAATGTCCCATAGCCCTGGTTATTACACCCTTCCTTCTCCGCTCACATTAACCATCTCGCAGCGAACATCCTCTCCCCCCGCCTTCCCTTTCCGTTTCCTTTCTCTTTCACGGCCTACTCCGCCCTACTCATCTCTCCCGCTCCATACACTCACCATTCATCAGATCTCTCTCCCAGACAGTTTCAATTACCACAAAGTTATCCCTATCTGGGGAATCAATTTGAACACGACAGTGACGTGAGCACGGGAGGTGCGTCGTGGTTTTGAACGGGATTGCAACGAACGGATGAGCGTGTCTCTCTACTTCTCCCTTTGTGAAAATGTCACCAGAACATCCCCGTGCTCCGCTCAATGAGCGGAAAGAGTCTTGACGTCGCGTGCCTGGCGCCAATATCAAGTCCTCCGGGCGTGACCCTCCATTCGCCAGGTTCAATCCATTAACGGAGGATACATTTGAACATTCCAAAAAATTCTTATTGAATATGTATCCAACATAATCAACTGTCCACGTAAACAAACTCAAAGGTGATAGTAAACTCAGTTAATAATAAGCACCAGTAGCAGAAGCAATATTGTTAGTAGCAGTCACTTGGGTGAACTCGGCGTTTTTTTAGGAAAATAACAATTTATAACATTTTTTCAATGATTAGGGTTTGGCAATCTTCTGATATCACCCAATTCAAAAATTCGATTGCCCTAACGCGATAGCCTTCAAAAAACACCCAGCCAAAATTTAATTTATACTGAGGCAGTTTATTAAAAAAATTCCATTTTAATACGTACTTATGATAATGATCACTTGCATTAAGATAATACAGACTATGAAAGGACATTGGAATACATATCTTTCTGTTACAGGTTCACTGAAATCAGATAGATCCAGTATTATTAGGCACGACAAGGGATGGGGTGTTGAGGGTAAAGAGGGTTTAACGGTGGTGATGCATTAATAGGAAATAAAAATAAAACGTAGTCACAAACGTAGAATGACATCACTCAATGATGCCTACGTTAACCGTTCTCAAAGTCAATTATATGCTTATAAATATCACCTAAAATATATCCCGATTGCAGGGATCTATTTTAGGGATTGACAGGGATCTCTATGAAGGGATACACCATATTCCCTCAGTTACGAAAACCCTTTTTTTCGAACCGCACCGTAAGGAAACATCTTTTAGCGTCTTCCAATTGCCAATTAATACCTGGATGGGCAGGAGTCCTTGAGCACAGGACGTTGATTACGGTCTCTGAGGTGGCCAAGACCCCCAGAAAGCGAATAATTAGACATTTGCTGCATATTTTACTATAAGTATGGTCAAAGAGAGATTCGGAGGCGAAATAAGTTATTGATGTAACGGGGGTTGCCCTTTAACCACTGTGAGGAAAACATTTGCCTGGAAACGGATGGAAATGAATAACACAAGCCTCCAGCATGAATAAATTTGGAAATTTAAAAACCGTATGACTGATATCCAGCCATAAGCGAAAAGTTTCACGTGATAAACGAGGGGAAGACTGGCTACTTGCCAGAAAATCAGTGGCGCCTAGTAATCCATAATAAGGTGATTAACGACACAAAAATAAACACACCATCATAAATTCCATTGACGCTTCTTCTGAATCCAAAATTAATTCAAAAAATCTTCTATGGAATATAAACGCTTAAACATGGGTGATGTTTACACAATAGAATGTAAATCCAAATAAAGCGATGATAAAGGTCTGCAGAATGACAAAAGTATTTGCCCATTGAGTTAGGAAATGAACATCCCTGTGTAATAGACTGATGTTTGAACGTTTAATGGAAGGAAAATGATTATTAATTATTATTATTTTTACTACTATTGAACGCAATTCAACTACACGGTTAAGTTGTTTTATATTCGTCTCCCTAAATTTTCCTCCCGATCACAGGATCTGAAAATCTCTCGTTAATACTGGCTAGATAGTAGAAGTCGGATTAGTACACCCCATATTCAAATATAAATTCTTAAATATGCATCTACCAAATATTTAATTACACCACTAATAATTTCACGATAGAGAACTAATGCTAGACATAGAACCCTTAAGAGAGAATATCAGTTAATGAATTCGTAGGTTAAAATTTTTCCTTCATTTTTGGGGTTTTAATTTAAGTTTTAAAAATAATATTCAACCAAAAAGTCCCAGGGGACAATTTTCAGCCCTATAAATGTATTGCAAATAGTAAATTCTTTTACATCTGTTCAAGAGCAACGCCCTGAAGAAATTAAAATGCGATTGCAATAGGGAAACATTCATGGAAGTTCATTACTGATGTGAATACGACTCCATTTCCATTTGAGTGGTAACTGGATTTGTGTAAATTAAATTTTAGGCACTGTTACTTCGTGGAATTTTCTCATTGTGGAAAATAAAGTAATTGCACTTTTCCACTGTGCAATTTTCCACACCTTATTAAATTACTTTCAAGATTTTCGTGTCGTCACGTGATCATCAAAATGTACAGTTAAGCATTCATTGCCGTCTAACTTAAGATGAGAAAGGGGGGAGATGGAAAAGGAGGGATGGAGAGGGTGGTTGTTAATAAATTTTAGAAAATTTCAAAGTAATTTTTCAATGATTTTTGATTTGAGCCTTTTAAAATGAAATGGCTTATTTTACGAAGGGATTAATTAGTGTCTTTATAAATTTTAAAAGCCTTCACGATTACCCAATGGAGATCGAATAATTTTAAATGAAAGGAATTCGAAATTGAATTCAAAGTAAACCTAAATCCAATCACTTGAATCCACATGGAAAATTAAAAAAAAACATTTTTCTCTCATTCCATGAGCTGAGCCTGTTAATAGCCTGTTATTATTGGTATAACAATACTATTATTTAATCAAGATGCATCATTTCTTAGAGAACACAAAGGTCAGTTATTCTTCAGTAAATGAACTTAAGTAAATTAGTAATTTTACCTGTAAATCCTAAATAGTTATTATTCTCACAAACGAACCTTTCAAGTAAGATCAAGTGGCAAAAGTAGCGTCACACATACCTTGGCGATGGGCGTATATGGAATTTTCTCTGATATACTTGGATTTATATTACACGAAATATGCATCACAAAAAAACGGTTATTAAATCAGAAAATTTTAAAAATAATACATGGATAAGTGAAATCGACTGGAAGACTAAAATAACAATACATTCTGTATATTTAACGGATGCTTTGGTGAAATTAAACTCTATAGACGATATCTCATGTGATGAAAGAAAAAATTTACCCTTTTTAATTTAGTACTTCGTGAGGGACACAGAAATTATTTATGCGGTGTTACTTCTCATTATTAAAAAAATCGTTCTAGTAAGAAACTTTCAAATAGAAAATGCTCTTATTCCCTCAAATAACACAGAAATATACGTTGCCAACATATACTCCAAAATGACTGATTTTAATATTCTAGCTTAAGTTTAATTTCATTCTTTCGTGCATAAATTTTGTAATGTTAGAAAGTTCTTTCTGCATATATATCAGGCATATATATATGTGTGTGTGTGTATATATATATACATATTCAAACTTGAAAATCCCGCCATACGGCGCACAAATATTCATTCAAACAGAAATAGGTATAAGGGAAGGGGATAGGAAAACACATAATAGGCGAAGACAGGACATGTGGGGAAGGCGGTTTTTGAGCAGATCACGAAAGTAAAAATATTTCCCTATCCGGGATTTGAACCACGGACCTTCCACTTTCCGGGCGGATGCTCTACCAGTTGAGCTAATAGGGAAACCTGATTTACCTTGAGATCTGCGATCTTATAAAGCGCCAAAGTGCTCCGATACATATTGCCCGAGAGATGGCGTTATGGAGCTGTTTCACCCACCAAAGGAGAAATGGACGAGACACAAGAAGGGGAAAGGATAGTAGAAAAGCATTCATACGATCTTATAAAGGATAGGAACGGTGCGTTTCATGGCACGCATAGCCAGAAGAAGAGACGAGCCACATTGGCCAAAACACATATTCAAACTTGAAAATCCCGCCATACGGCGCACAAATATTCATTCAAACAGAAATAGGTATAAGGGAAGGGGATAGGAAAACACATAATAGGCGAAGACAGGACATGTGGGGAAGGCGGTTTTTGAGCAGATCACGAAAGTAAAAATATTTCCCTATCCGGGATTTGAACCACGGACCTTCCACTTTCCGGGCGGATGCTCTACCAGTTGAGCTAATGAATAGGGAAACCTGATTTACCTTGAGATCTGCGATCTTATAAAGCGCCAAAGTGCTCCGATACGTATTGCCCGAGAGATGGCGTTATGGAGCTGTTTCACCCACCAAAGGAGAAATGGACGGGACACAAGAAGGGGAAAGGATAGTAGAAAAGCATTCATACGATCTTATAAAGGATAGGAACGGTGCGTTTCATGGCACGCATAGCCAGAAGAAGAGACGAGCCACATTGGCCAAAACACATATTCAAACTTGAAAATCCCGCCATACGGCGCACAAATATTCATTCAAACAGAAATAGGTATAAGGGAAGGGGATAGGAAAACACATAATAGGCGAAGACAGGACATGTGGGGAAGGCGGTTTTTGAGCAGATCACGAAAGTAAAAATATTTCCCTATCCGGGATTTGAACCACGGACCTTCCACTTTCCGGGCGGATGCTCTACCAGTTGAGCTAATGAATAGGGAAACCTGATTTACCTTGAGATCTGCGATCTTATAAAGCGCCAAAGTGCTCCGATACATATTGCCCGAGAGATGGCGTTATGGAGCTGTTTCACCCACCAAAGGAGAAATGGACGGGACACAAGAAGGGGAAAGGATAGTAGAAAAGCATTCATACGATCTTATAAAGGATAGGAACGGTGCCTTTATAAGATCGTATGAATGCTTTTCTACTATCCTTTCCCCTTCTTGTGTCCCGTCCATTTCTCCTTTGGTGGGTGAAACAGCTCCATAACGCCATCTCTCGGGCAATATGTATCGGAGCACTTTGGCGCTTTATAAGATCGCAGATCTCAAGGTAAATCAGGTTTCCCTATTAGCTCAACTGGTAGAGCATCCGCCCGGAAAGTGGAAGGTCCGTGGTTCAAATCCCGGATAGGGAAATATTTTTACTTTCGTGATCTGCTCAAAAACCGCCTTCCCCACATGTCCTGTCTTCGCCTATTATGTGTTTTCCTATCCCCTTCCCTTATACCTATTTCTGTTTGAATGAATATTTGTGCGCCGTATGGCGGGATTTTCAAGTTTGAATATGTGTTTTGGCCAATGTGGCTCGTCTCTTCTTCTGGCTATGCGTGCCATGAAACGCACCGTTCCTATCCTTTATAAGATCGTATGAATGCTTTTCTACTATCCTTTCCCCTTCTTGTGTCCCGTCCATTTCTCCTTTGGTGGGTGAAACAGCTCCATAACGCCATCTCTCGGGCAATACGTATCGGAGCACTTTGGCGCTTTATAAGATCGCAGATCTCAAGGTAAATCAGGTTTCCCTATTCATTAGCTCAACTGGTAGAGCATCCGCCCGGAAAGTGGAAGGTCCGTGGTTCAAATCCCGGATAGGGAAATATTTTTACTTTCGTGATCTGCTCAAAAACCGCCTTCCCCACATGTCCTGTCTTCGCCTATTATGTGTTTTCCTATCCCCTTCCCTTATACCTATTTCTGTTTGAATGAATATATATATATATATATATATATATATATATATATATATATATATATATATATAATATAGTCTGACCTGAAGAAGGCCTCGGAGTAGGCCGAAAGCTCAAACAATCTTAGATTAGATTAGTAGATTATCTACAATGAGAGTGTTCTTTTACGCGATATCTATCTTATTGTGTTCTATTGTGCCATCCAAATATTATATTGCTCTTGTGAGTACTTCCACGCCATTGATATATATATATATATATAGATGGCACAATAGAACACAATAAGATAGATATCACGTAAAAGGACACTCTCATTGTAGATTGTTTGAGCTTTCGGCCTACTCCGAGGCCTTCTTCAGGTCAGACTATATTATTTATATATATATATATGCCTGATATATATGCAGAAAGAACTTTCTAACATTACAAAATTTATGCACGAAAGAATATATATATATATATATATATATATATATATATATATTACCATAAAAACCATAACCATAAAACCATAAAAATTTGAAAACACCAGAATTTAAATAATTATAAACATAAGGAATATATTTCTAATTAGTTCCATCAGTACAGTATCAAAATAGCTATAAAAATGAATTAAAATTCTATTTGCAGTAGAAGTGACCCAAAGAGAACTCAAGTTCATTGTTATTATTTGTTACTTTACATTTAGATGTACGTTTTAAGAAATGGGCACATAGTGAAAACCGCCTCATTCCTTAGCCTCGCACAAAATATAAGACACAACCTGACATCCCACACTTAAATAAACTTTAATTCGCATTTGTCATGTCTATTATGTCAATTCATTTCCTCCGCATGCCTGGCCTGCCTAATCCTTTACCTGGATCACTGTCATTTTTGACATTTATACCCTTCTTCAAACCTGCATCTCAAAAGTATTCCATCCTCGATTATCATTTCCTAGAATAATTACTTGTGTTTCTGGGCCGTAACAGTCCACTTTCCACACCAAAGTTTGCAATAATATTTTCTTAAGACTTCTACTCTAAGTCCTTGTATCAATCTCCCCCTTCTTTGCCTAATGAAATCATTTCCCTCGCGTCTCTACTTTTAACCAGCATAAGCTAAAACACTTCCAAGATAGGGCAACTGTGCCACCTGCTCTTTTCATTACGATCTTATTTTAAGGTTTAACTTAGCCTTCCTTCTCGCTGAAAAACCCATAGCCTTTCTTTTGTTTACACTGATTTCATCCCATATCTATCATACTGGTTTTCTAATGAGCTCAACATTGATCTTTTTAGAATGACTAACATAATCTAGATCATCCAGAATTTAAAATTTTAAACAATATACAAATCATAAGTTTTAATTCTCTATCAAAGAAATAACATCTTAATGAAATATATACACCATGACCATATGTTTTTATTTGGTAGTTGATCAGTTTTAATGATCAATATTTTTATTCACATTTTTTATATAGAAAGAACTAAGAATTTCCAAATCAATAAAATAAAAAAAAACCATAAACACAGTAATCAACCCGAAGGTCGGTTTAGTAGGTGATGGTAGAGCTCACCCATGTACCAAGCCCGACGGCGTGTGAATATTCACACATCAGGGTAGGGGGGCCAGTTCCTTTCCCTGTGCCGGTTATGGTTTCCCAGGAAGATCTGGTACCCGAAAAATCATATAGCTTGGGTGGAGCTGCAGGTGCCCAGAGTGCCCGGGAATCGAACCCGGGTCCCTCCGGTCAGTAGTCCAACGCTCTACCCACTGTACTACCGCGACCCGCATCAATAAAATAATTATCAAATATATATGGACGCCATACAAATTATCAGGCTAAATACAGAATTATGTAAAGATATGTTTTATAATGCTCAGGCGGTAAAACCTATTGATATTGTTCATAAGTGTAAGTATAGTTTATTAAAATTCAACGTTTTGTCATGAACTAACAGTCTCTATCATCAATGTTATGAAATATGGCTTGAATGTCGAATTTAAAATTAGAACAGTAATAGTAATTCCATCGTTTTCATAACGAATGTGATTCGTGGAAGAAATCAAGAAAGCGCACCACTTAACTTTTAGTACTAGAATGGCCAACATATTAGAGTAATTAGTATTTCGGTACTTTTGATCTTTATCAGTCAGTCGTTAAAGTTTACCATATGTACAAATACGATAATCCTAATTATTTTCATGCATCGCCCCCTCGAGAAACGGTGGAATTTCAAATACCGGTATTTTAAGACAATTGGGAATTTGATGAGCATTTTGGTACTAATACGTTCTATAATGCTCAAAGAAAACTATAAGGAAGCCATAAATGCGTCCTACTAAGTTAATGTTAAAACATTGGCATAGACGTTACCCAAAGGAAAATTCATGATTCAAAACATCACCTAGATTGCTTAATTCTCCAAACTATACATCGAAATAGGATATTTTCATCACCAACTCCCATCATATAGGATATCAAAATGGGTTTTTCCAAGGTCTAAAAATGGTTCAAAATAATATCTAAACAAGAAAGTGAAGGCAGGCGGCATCAACGAAGCCCCACGAAAATCTTCCCAAAAGAAGATCTGGAGAGATGACTATGGAAATGAGAATTCGTTGTCATCGCTCCCAAAGGCAACAGGAAGGGCTCCGCCCATTTTAAAATCTTTTCGAGCAAGTACTTTCACAAGGATGACGAGTAATAACAATTCCCATTTTACTTTCAATATCATAGCAGCGGAGTAATTTCATTTCCCATTTAGGCTAGAATAGACCAGATTATCGTATTTATGTATATATATATGTATGTATATATGTATATATATATATATATATATATATATATATATTAGGTTGGTCCAAAAAGAAATACTATTTTTGCGTGAAATTCAAAACTTTATTAATATGTTTTGGATTGTTCGATTTGGGTCAAATATGCACCGATTTGTTGTATAATTTGTTGCCATTTTAAAGGTAGCTTCATAGTGCCTCTCTCATAGAAGCCTTGGTTCTTATTGACGAAAAACTAAAGTAATCTATTTTCACAATCTTCTCTTGATCGCAATTTCTTATCACTCAGGAAGTTTTGCAATGCGAGAAAAAGGTGGTAATCGCTTGGTGCTAGGTCCAAACTATATGGTGACTGCATTAAAACCTCCCAACCAAGCTCCCGGAGTCTCTGGCGAGTCACTACAGACGTGTATGGCCTTGCGTTGTCCTGATGAAACATAACAACTCTTCTGTTGGCCAACGCTGGCTGCTTCTGGTCAATGGCTAGCTTCAAACGGGCCAGTTGTTGACAGTTGAGATCTAAATTTAGTGTTTGGCCATACGGAAGCAACTCATAATAAATGCGTGCATTATATATATATATATATATATATATATATATATATATATATATATATATATATATATATATATATATATATATATATATATACATATATAATATATAGATATATATATTATTATTAGGTAATCTACCGGTTAAGGTAGGTTTTTGGATGGACACAACTATCAAATAAACATTTTGTAACTCCCCACCTAGCAAACTAATCTATATCAAGTCCCTCTTCATCTCGGTGTACTTCTTTCCTCCCTTCATCCCGTCCAACATCCCTATCCTGTTCCTACCCTTACCACGCTTGCCCAACATTCTCCCCTCTATTACCCTCTTCAACATTCCACTACCGCTCAATACGCCTTTCATCCATTTTTCCTGCCTCCATAGGATTTCTCTCAACAAACCCCTGTCCTCACCCACCATTTCTAGTACTTCTTCATTTGTTTTCCTTTCGGTCCATTTCACCTTCTCCATTCTTCTCCATACCCACATTTCAAAAGCCTCCAATCTACGTCTATCCTCCTGCTTCAGCGACCACGTTTCCGCGCCGTACATAGCTACGCTCCATATCAGAGTTTTTACGAGTCTTGTCTTAACATCCCTACTCAACGTCCCCGTCATCAACTCCCTCCTCTTTGAGAAAGCCTCCTTGCCTAGCGCAATTCTTCTCCTTACGTCCCTACCACTTTGACCGTGTTGGTCCAAAACACTTCCGAGATATGTAAACTGCTCTACCTGCTCTATTCTTTCCCCGCCTATTTTAATATTTAGCTTAGCCTTTTTCTTTCTAGAAAATCGCATAACCTTTGTTTTATTAATATTGATTCTCATCCCATATTTATCGCACTGAACCTCCAATTCACTCAACAATGCTTGCAACCCCTTGGCTGACTGAGCAACTAATGCTTGGTCATCAGCAAACCTAACCGATTTTACGAATTCCCCTCCGACTTTCATTCCTACCTCCAGTTCTTCCCATGCCTCTTTAATCATTTCCTCTACATATACGTTGAACAGTACCGGTGACAATGGGCAACCCTGCCTTACACCTCTTCCTAACACTGCCCATCCGGACTCTCCGTTCCCCACTCGCACCTGAGCAGTCTGAGATATGTACAGGTTGCGGATCAGTCTCCTGTCCCTCCAATCCATTCCTATTTTCTGCAATACACGCATTAATTTTTCCCAATTCACTCTATCAAACGCTTTTTCGAAATCTACAAAACAGGCAAAAACGTCCTGATTGTATTCTATATTTCTCTCGACTAGTGATCTCATTACTGCAATGGCATCACGCGTACCTCTTCCTTTCCTGAACCCAAACTGATCATCCCCTAAGTAATCATTTGCCTTACTCTCTATCCTTTTGTTGATGATCCTGAGAATAACTTTAGCTGCGTGGGATATCAAACTTATTGTTCTGTAATCCTCACATGACGAAGCCTTTGCCTTTTTTGGAATAGGAACTAACACCGATCTCACAAAATCTTCCGGCCAGATTCCTTCCTCATAGATACTACGAATCAGTCCATATATGGCCTTCTTCCCACCTTTCCCTAACCATTTCAACATTTCTACAGGAATATTGTCCACCCCCACAGCCTTGTTTGCTTTCATCTCCTTTAATGCCCTTTCTATTTCATCGTCGAGTATGCCTGGACCTAAGCTATCTTCTTCTACCTCATGTTCCTTTTCTATGTCTAACCTTGTCGGCCTAAGTTCTTTACCATACAGTGTTTCTATATATTCCTTCCATCTCTCTTGGATTTTTCCTGGTTCAACTATTATCTTACCCCATTTATCTTTAACTGTTAGCACAGATCTTGCCTTCTTACTTCCCGATAATAACTTAACCTTGCTGTATAGAGCACCAATTTCACCCTTCTTCTGTAGACTTTCCATATCCTCGCATTGCGTTTTCCACCATTCTTCTTTTGCTTTATTTGTGGCCCTTCTCAATTTATTGTTTAACTCTTTGTACTTCATTTTGCCTAACTCTGTGTTTACATTTTTCCATCTTCTTCTCTCATCCATCTTTGCAATCATCTCATCCGTTACCCATGGTTTCCTTATCCTTTTCCCGTTAACGGTTCCTATAGTGTCTTTAGCGGCTTCCAATATCCCTTTCTTGATACATTCCCATTTTTCTTCGATAGCACTCAGTTCTTTACCGTCATCCATCATTTTCTCTACAGCCTCCTGATACTCCTTCTTCGTTAATTCATTTACTGCTTCTAAATTCCATTATTTAACCCGCCGCCCTTGCCTTATCTTCTTGAAACGAACATTACATTTCATAACAACTAAATTGTGGTCAGAGTCCGCGTCCGCTCCTGGGAAACTGTGCGAATTTATCACACTGTTCCTAAACCTGTGCCTAACCATAATATAATCTAACTGATACCTTTCTGAGTCACCTGGCATTTTCCATGTATACCTACGCCTTTTGTGGTGTCTAAACCATGTGTTGGTGATGACTAACCCCTGTCTCCTGCAGAATTCAATTGCTTTCTCTCCGCGTTCATTCCTCGTGCCTAACCCATAGTCCCCCACCTCACCACCATCTCTTCCTTCGCCTACCGTCGCATTCCAATCCCCCATCACTATCAAGTGTTTCCCTACAGGAACACTCGCGATGGTATCCTCTAACTCATCATACATCCTATCGACTTCTTCCTCCTTGTGGTTGCTCGGTGGCATGTATACCTGAATAATGACCAAGTTCGTCGGCTCTGCTTTAATCTCTACGAGTAAAATTCTATCTGTCGCTTGCTCTATGTTGACTACGCTTCTTCCTACCCCTTTATTTAAAATTACGGCAACCCCTCGTTGGCTCTCGTCCCCGCCGCTGTATATTACTCTATAATTGTCACTCCAGTAATCCCCGCTATCCTTCCATCTCACCTCGCAGAGGCCTAAAACATCTATGTTACCTCTTTCCATCTCTCGCTTAATATTTTCTAATTTGCCTCTCCTCAACATTGTCCTGACGTTCCAGGTTCCTATTCTTACTACTTTCGCCTTCTTCTGAGTCTTCTGTCCTGCTGAAGTTATTTCTTCCCTGCAAGGGTTTCGTGGGATGACGACCGCGGAAGCCTTGCCTCTCCCGCTGCCGGGCACGACACACGGCCTCTTGGGCCGAGTCCCGTAGTTGCCAGGACTCATATTATCTATAGTGCCCATCATAATATTCTTGGGAATCATAATTGAGGTGGTTTCCCGTTGCCTTCCTCAATAGTGTTTTTAACGTGACACCATCACTTAATGGCCGCCCCACTGGGGTCAGACGCCATTGCAGCCGCCTCACTGAGGAACAGACGCTGCGTGGACTACCTTTCGTCTGGCTCCTAACCTTCGACCTATCTGGCATGGGTGACCCTTCCAGGAGTAATTATAATTACTCCCGCCAGCACAGCTCTAGGGGTCATCGGAACACACAAGCCCTTCCACCACGACAAGGTTGTAGTCCATGGGAGGGAGATATATATATATATATATTTCTCTCTCTCTCTCTCTCTCTCTCTCTCTCTCTCTATATATATATATATATATATATATATATATATATATATATATATATATATATATATATACATGTGTGTGTGTGTGCGTGGGTGGGTGTGTGTGTGGGTGTGTGTATTTATATGGGTATGTGTGCGTGCATTTTTGGGTTTGTATGCATGTACGAGGGGCGTGTTAGTCCAGTGGATAGAGCATTGAATAGGATCATCTAGGTTCGATTCCTGGGGACGCCATTGGGTCCCTTCTGCTCCACCCGAGCTTTGTGATTTTTCGAGATTCAGTTCTTCCTGGAAAACCATAGGCGGCACAGGGAAGGGAACTCGCGTCCTGATGTGTGAATTTCACATGCCGTTGGGATTAGTACTGGGTGAGCTCTACTCTCATTTATCAAAACCGACCTTCGGCTTAATAAATATACTATTGAATTATATCTTTTATGTAGTGTATGTTCATTACATTATTAGTATACAAAAAGAGTGCATGTAGTACTACTAATATAGAATAGAGAATACATTGCATTAGTTGAAAAATTCATGAAACCTGAAATTCGAAATTGATTTAGTATAATAGTCGAACGTTTGTATTCAATTTCATATCTATCGTAAAGTAGTCAAAAGTAGGTGACATAAGTGAAAAATAGGATATAAAAAGTCCATTAAAAATGCATTTCTATATTGAAAATGATGAAAATCTATAGTAATGACAATGTGTGTGATGAAAATGAGAATGCACAAAAGTGTAGAGAAATGTCAATAGATGGAGATGTTTTTTACGTTCCATTGCTTGGTTAAAATAGATAATTAAACCTGGGTTCAAGAATAAAAGCTAGTGTTGACTCAAAAAGAGTTTGCGTGGAAATGCAGTCGTTTGACTAAATGCATTAAACCTTGCACTGCGTGCTACGGATGAAAAATTCTTGTAAGTTAACAAAGGGTTTAATATCAAATTCAGTCCTTCGGTTTCGTGTACATAATGCTCTATGTTGATAAAAGTTTGTGCATAGGGTACAGAACAACACTTAAGTAATGAATGGATAGTAGGTCATTAGTAAAAAGAAACACAGAAAGGCTATTTCAGGAGTTAATTGTTTCTTTACTCTTATTAAGATTTATGGGAGGATAAGGTGCTCGTTTAGGTGGGTGAGTGTTATAATCACTGTAAAACTCGTCTGTGTTAATCATGGAAGACGAATCCTTGATGAATTATCAGTTTTATTTGTGTTTCATTCCAGTATGAACCCTGAAACGAAATTCTATTCTAATAAAATTATCATACAAATTATTAGGGATCAATAAATAAGGGTAGACTTCATCATTATTAATTCTGAATTTTGCACTGCCGTTCAGTGCAGATATCAACAATTGTCTTCCCCTATTTACTTACGTAAGTGACATGAACAAAACGTAACGACCTTTTTACTGAATTCTATCACCCTTCAATTATTTTTCTCATCATTGAGACCTAGGTACAATGCAGTCAACCGTAGATTCCCCATTCCATTCAAATCCTTAGGACCGTTTTAAAGACAAAACTTAAAAAATGGACTAAAAAAGTTGGTTGACCACGAGTTCGAAACAAACATAGGCATTATATTCAAAACGGCAAAGGTGAAGCGATTCATTTCCGAATGCACGATTCAAATGAATAAAAGATAGGGTTTCTTTCTTCTCTAAGTCTCAAATGTAAATGTGGAAATTCTTTGGCACGAAGAAGCTGAAACACATGAAAGGAGAAGGGGAGCTATTTTTGGTTTATAAATTCACCCGGAGTAGAACGTGAACACCGAAAGGTCAAGTCTTGGAGAAAAGTGCGATATGCTGATGATTTGATCTGACTGAATAGGAAACTGCAAATAACTTTCGACTTCCCGGGAACTAATCAAAATAAATTTGAAGGGAGGAATATTGTAAAATGCCAGGTGCGCAGGTACAGGAGCAGCACACAATCTTTCTCGGCCTCCAAAATTTCGCGATACGGAGATGGTCGGCGGTGGAAGCTGGAAAATTAATGGGCCATGGAAATGCGCCTGACGGCTTGAAAAGGAAAACCGTTCGTTCTTCGTCGTCGGGAGGGAGCTTCGAGTATCTAATTCTAAGTTCCACTATCACCGTCCTGAAGATTAATCTCTAAGGTGTTTGTTTCCGGAGAAATTTAATGTCGCATTAAATTATTTCCTCTTATTTATTCAGCGTTCCATAAAAGTAAATATTAAAGTGAATTTATCATGCCTATTTTAATTCAATAGTTCAGTAATTTCTAAAGAAGATATCTCATTTTAATTTTCAATCTTGCTCTACACATGTATGGAAAAATTCAAATTAATTATTCACTATTTGCGCTAGACTTGTGTTGTTTTCTTGTCCCTGAAATGTCATGTTTTCAGGTTTGCGCCAGGGGTTGAGAGCGTATTTCCAATCATTAATAGTGTATCTTTACAGAGGTTCACATATGAAACATAATCTATGAATATGTTACTACTGAAATCACAAATTGTGTAGAGTATTCTCCTGGATACGATATAATCATTCCAAGAACAATTATATGAAGGATTTTTCTAGTCTCCGACTTTCAATCCACCGTTCGTATCTGAATAGTCTGTGATTAGTACTGGTTGCGGATAAGTCGCCTATCCCTCCAATCCACTCCTATTTTATCCAACACATTCGCTAATTCTGCCCCATCTTACTTTTACTCAATCAAACATCTTATTGATGTGTACGAAACAAACATTTCACTCTTGATTATACTTCATGTGCCTCTCCATTATTGACCTCGCTACGCTTATGACATCGTGCGTACCTCCCCCGGTCTTGAACCCAACCTGATTTTCCCCTAATGAATAACTTACCCTCTTACCCATCCTCTCATTGATGTACCTTCTTAGCCACGTGTAAACCTATGGTACCTATGTACCTTCTTAGCCACGTGTAAAATCAAAGCTATTGTTCTAGAGCACTCAGATATGACTGCCTTTCCCGTTTTTGGAATGCGAAATAACACTGAACATGTGCTACCTTGGCTGAATGCGAAATCAAACTTATCGTCTCTATTTTTCGCATAGGGTTGCTCTTTTTTAAAATTGACAACTACCACTTTCCTGATGAAATCATCTGGCCAAATTTCTCATTCATACACGAGTGGTCTGAAAAGTTTCCGACCTAACAAAGATAAAAGACACTTTTTGAAATTTTCCGAGTCGGAAACTTTTCAGATCACCCTTGTAGATTCTACAAATGAGCCTTTAAAAAACTTTTCATCCGGTTTTTTTGAAAACCTTAAACAGTTCAACAGGGATGTTTCTATCCCCACGACTTTAATTGATTCCAATCCCCTTAATGTCTTCAGGCCCCACCTAGAGTATGCTGCCAGTATATGGGATCCTCATAATATAAATTTGGTTTCGGAATTAGATCGAGTTCAGCGGAGGGGGGCTGGATTTGTCAAACATTGTTATGACCAACTCAGCAGCGTATCCACTTTGCTAGACAATTTAGGTTGGGATTCTCTTACACAGCGGCGTTTCCAATATAGATTAAACTTATTAAAAACATTTAAAGATGGGCCCTTTTCCGATGGCATCAAGGATATAATACGAACACCAACGTATTACGGTCGAAGGGATCACGAATATAAGACTAGAGAGATAGACTGCAAGACTGACAGGTTTAAAATGTCATTTTTTCCGATAAGGGACCAGAATGCTTGTAGCCGAAATTCCCCAGGACTTAGTTCATTACAATAAGTATTAACGTACAGGTTAGGGACTGCGCGACGATATGTATACATGTGTGTGTGTATGTATGTATGTATGTATATATATATATGTATGTGTATAAATGTGTATATATATATATGTATACATATATTTTTTTTTCTTACAGGTTCCCCCCACCTTTCCTTACCTAACCCCAAACCCCCTCAACCCTTACCCTTCCCTCATGGTGCTACACCCCCTGCCACACACCTTTTTGGTGGCTCGCAGGGATTTATGTAGATGTAGATGTAATGTTCGTTTTATCTCACAATCAAGTATGCCTGGACCTAAGCCATCCCCATAGATACATCTTCTTAGAATTCTTTCCACCTACCATGAATCTTTCGTGATGCGGTGCGATTAATGATTTACCTACAATATCTCCAATAGTTTGCACGGTGTGTTCTTTCTTACTTCATGTAAATTCTTTCACTGGAGAGCCCACTCATTTCGCCTATCCTTTGTTGTCTATCTATATTCTTGCACTGCGTCCTCCGCCACGCTTCTTTTGCCCTATTATTGCTTTCTCCCTGTGGTTATCCCTTGTTCCCACCGTAGTCCCCACACACACTCCGATTATTCCCTTTGTCCACTGTCGTGTTCTAATCAGCCATTACCATTGACTGTTTCGTTCAGGGAGATCCCTAATGATTCACTCTAATTGATCGTACACTTTGTCTTTCATTCCTCCCTATGACTTGTTGGCGTGAAGACCTGAATAGGGACAAGGTTCGTAGGTTGAGCTATTACGGTTATTAATGATATTTATTCTATGGCTCATCTCCTACGCATTAACTACGCTTCTTTATACCTTTTGCTCAATGTTACTGACACCGTTCAATTGTTTTCTTCCCCTTCGCTTTATATTACCTTATGAATTTTGCTCCAGTCATTCCCTCTATTCTGTCATCATAACTCGCAAAACCCTAGCATATAAATAATTTCGCTCCATCCGATCCAATTTCATTTTATTTATTTCAAGTATGTGGGATAATAAGCCGAGTATTATACCGTTGCCTAAGTCACCGGTGCTTTTACCTCCTCTCACTTAGCTTGCCACTATACAAAACCTATGTTGAGCGGGCTATCTTTCGCCTGCCTCCTAATATTCGAACCTACCATGAACAATTATCGTTCCTTCAGTCAGAACAGTCGGGTTGAGCATAGAGGGGTGAGAGACAGGGTTATTCATTATCACCAGAGCTAATCAACTTATGCGAGGAGAAAATTGTAGAAGCAGCATGGGAAGAACTGGTGATATGAAGGAAGGTCGGTGAGGAATTCATAAAATCAGTTAGGATTGCGGATGATCAAGCCAGTCTGCCGAGGAGTTGAAATTATTGTAGATCCCATCAGAAAATCGATTTGGTATATATGGCATAAGAATCAATGGAATAAAAGGGATTATAAAGATTTCCAGGATGAGAAAGACCTAGTTAAAGGTTATATTATGAGTTCATAAACTAGGTCACTAGAAACAGTTTAGCTATCTTGAAAGTACTTTGGACCAAGATGATAAAAGTGGAGGGGGTGCACGAAAAGGAATTGCAACGTGAAAACGCTTAATAGTGGAGGTGGTATTTGATGACGGGGACTTTGAGTCTGAATGGTAAGAAAAGACTAATGAAATCTTTTATGTGGAGCGCCTTCTCGTACGGCACGGGTAATTGGTCGTTGAAGCAAGATGATAGACGAAGATTAGAGGCCTTTGAGATGTGAGTATGGAGGAGGATGTAAAGAGGCTGAAAACAAAAGCAAATAAAGTACAAGACATGATGGAGGAGGCCAGAGGATTATTTGAAGAAATCCAAATGAGGGAGAGAGGATTTTGTTTGCCGATGAAATGTAGAAAAATATGATATGATAGAGGAGAGAATGGTAGACGATTTGGGAAGGATAGTCACGCTAGAAATAATGAGAAGAGTAACGCGGAATTGGAGAATAGTTAATGGTAATGTTGGGTGTCAGATTGGGTCTTGTTGGACAAGGCTAAGGAATGTGGCGATATTCAGTTAGTTTTTCTAAAAACCAACCTTGAATGTTAGATTTTCAAATAATTATAACAAAGTACCTCACTCGTGTGCCATTTGAGTCACTTCTACTCCAAGCAGAATTTAAATCCATTTTTACAAACAGCCACCTTCATTAATCAGAAGGCTGAAGCCAACATTTGATTACCACTTCTTTTCAGAATTCTACTCCATATAAAAGGAAGGGTTTATGATACATAGTCTCAAATAAATTTTAAAATTTTTTTTGGGAAAAATATCGTTCACATCACAGAAGATTCTCGGGCGAGCAGCAGAAATCTTGATTCTAGATTATTTCTACTTTTCCAGATTGTCTTCTTCAAAATCTATCCCCCTACTGAACAAGAATCATCATTTTCTCATTCCCCAATACCGTTTTCATAATTTTTCACCCCTCAAAAATAGCGCATTAAAGATATTTCTGAGAATATAAATCGGAATATTCAGCTGAAATATTTTTAGACATACAAAGGAAAACAGCTTTGAGGAATTATTTTTATTCCTATTTTAAAAGATTCAAGCATGCCTTATTGAAAATGAATAATGAATTTCAACGTTGAAGTCGGATTCCGAGGATCATTTAATTACATGAAAAAAATTTCAGATAGAAGGATCATTTCCGATGATAATCTTTTTTTTAATTAGTTTCAATCTGTGAGAAAAAGTTCCTCAACATAATAAGTTAAGAACATGGAAAGCATCTAGCACTGAGATATTTTTTCAATCACAGAACTTTAAATGTGAATTCAGCGCAATTATTTCTTCATAATATTTCAGAAATAAAGACCAAAACTTTATGGAATTCAATTCTGATTATAAAAATGGAATATTTTACGTAGTTTTTCACACGTATCAATGAAGTCACGCAATTAGTCCTGCCCTCTTCTCACACTTCTCACCTTCCAAACCCGTCGCCTCGGCCAGCAGCAGTATTTCATCGTTCCGCAGTTCGTTCTCACATTCCTATAGATAACTTAGTCAGAGGACCCAATACATACAAAGTTAGTGTCGGTAAAACTTTTTCCTGGCGTGTGAAATGCTGAATTCAGACCGTCAGTTAAGTGTGCGAATGATCGCAGATCGTATTGGCATTCATAAAATGACAGTGTACACCAATATCACTATCAATTTGGCGATTCGAAAGATCTGCTCTAAACTCGTCCTGAAGATCTTGACGGATGGCCAAGCGCAGAGTTGAGTGTCTTCTTACAAAGATCTTCTGCAAGGGCATCGAGACGATTACCCAACCCCTTCCTAGTCCCGAATTTTTACTAGCAGACTATTTCCTATTCCAGAAAGAGAAATCCTCTCTCAAAAGACACCACCATGGGATCCTAAGTGTCGTCAAAGAAGCTTGCATGAGTATCCTCAAGGAAAATTCAGCATCCGCCCACCAAGGAGCATTCGAGCCTTGGAAAAGCCGCTGGCAAAATTGTACCCACGCTCAAAGGATGTACTTTAAAAGAATTTTGAGGTATTTTAGTAAGAAATGAAATAAATCTATTTTTCCGAAACTTTTCACGATACTTAATAATATATAATTCATTATATAATTAATGTTTTCTGGGAATGAGCTTCGGAAATACTTCCTCCCCTCCTCATTTACTTCCCTTCCACAAATTTGCTTGTTTGTGAATACACAATGCAAAACATGAATGCGTATATCCCCTGCACATACTCTTTACATAGAATATGTTGACGAATTGCAAAACTAGAAACAATTAATTACTTCGGAAATCGTTAAAACCGCGAGAAAACTTTCTGATTTTCTTGTTTTTGATGTCCGTACCTACCCTGTTCAAATGAACGGCGTTTTAGTAAACAATAATCTGCACAAATATATAATTAATCCACCTCGATAATGCGCCTGTAACACTATCTAAGTCATATTATCATGGATTAAAACGTTTTAATGACATGGACATGCATTTCCTAGTGTTTTGCAGATAGAGCACAAGGCAATTATTGAGCAATATTTAGGAAATTTAATTTTTTTAGGGAGATCATATCAAGTAGTTTGCTGATTAAATTTGATGGAGCAAATATATTTCTTAATTTGTAACGCAAAATGAGAGACAGTTAAATTTTCACTGCTCACAAGAAAACAATGCTTCTATGTGAATTACAGAGGGTTGTTTGATGGTAGTAAGACCATGTGAAGGAACTTTAAAATATTGAGTGGAACAAAATGATTCTCATTCTGAAGAAAATATGAGCAGCTAATGATGGTCGCCGTGTGGTTGATATCTTGCAAAATGCGTGAAACCTTTGATTAATTTAACGACGAAGAAGCTAAATTAAGGAAAGGTGTAAGGCAATAATTTGGACATTCGCTCAATATTCTAAGTGTTGTTATAAAAAATCAATAAATGAAAACTAAGGAAACGGTGTTCCACGAAGAAAAATATCAATAACGTGTTTAGAAGACCGAATTGTTGCGGTCTTAGGAAAAAATACCTTGAAGGGATGATTTTGATCGTAGGCAATGAATTAAAGTGCAGCATAAAAATTAGAAAAATAAAATAAAGGCTAAGTTAATAGCAACACAGGTAAAAAAACTGACCAGTAGAAAACTGGAAGAGGTTGGAAGCTATATCAACGAGCATTCTCTTTCACCTCCGATCTTCCAGATTTGCGCTGATTCGGTAGACTCTAATCTGCGGTGTTTAGGCTACTCAAAGGATTTCCATGCCGAGGTCCCGTTTTCGATACTTAAGGAAAGCAAGCTCTGAATTATTTCTCAAATGGCCTAAAGAGAAATCCTCACGTTTCCTGTTGAATGCTTCAGACCTTCTCGCCATTTGGTGGAGCGGACAGCACCGGTCAAATCTTTAAATTGTTCTCCTACTTTCTAAGTATACTGTGCAATATAAGTTCTAAAGCTCTCCAACAAGAAGTGGAATCGCTCGAATATTTGCACCATGACAACAACACGTGTATGAACAAAATATTCTCACACAATTTTGATAAATCGAATTTGTCATCACGAAAAAGAGAAAATATCTTAATTCTTTCGTTTCGTAACAATCCGTGGCATATCGCACATAAACTTATCCACTAATAGTATGGCACAGATGACGCGCAAGTAATCGGTCATCCCGTGCCATGAATCTCAAGTACTACTATAAATTCTGAAAGAAAATCATTCAATAGAAGGATGGGGGACGAATACAACCATTGAACGGCATTCAAAGGCTAGGGAAATTCGCCTTTCAGGGCTAAGCTCGAATTTTTTCTGGATCGATGAAATTTTTTGTAAGGGCGCAAGAGGAATTTCCCAAAGGGAAAGGTTTTCCAAAACGATACCCACGTAACGGAGGAATTTGAATGGGAAAATATCACGCGCTCAGCAACCGCGGTTCGAAATATCGCCACCAGATTTCTGTCGGAAAAGAGGTTGGGAGGGAAGCAAAACCGGTGGTGAAAAATCACCCCAGCGAGACGCCTCGTATGCTTTCATTACTATATTTTCTTCTTCTAAAATATTCCCGGATCCCCATTCCTCCCTCCCCTGCATATCGGAGGGGTAGCCCTTCAAATTAAGTTCCCGGGGATGCCGCGGCCTGACCCGGCGGCGTGAAGGACCTGGAGATACCTCCCACCTATCCTCCTCCCTCTCCAATCTCGTCCCCCTCCTCCCCACTTCCATCTCCACCTTGTCATTTCCTCCTCCCCGTTTCCCCCCTTCCCTATTGGACTCATTTACGTCACTGAAGAGAGGTCAAGAGCTCTCTGGTGGGAGAAGGGGCGATGGAGTCGGGGGCGAAACGCAAATCTCAGACAGCTCCATCCGTGGTTGTGTTCCGCCTTGGATGCAGCCCAGTGACGCATGTAACGATGGGACATTTCTGGACGAGGGTCGACTGGAAAAAATGTCCTTCTTCTTGTGATACGCTTCTGTCATTTTGAAAGGGCTAATAGACAAGAGATTTCATTCGGCACGCTTTCCTAACACCTTCCGTGAATTCATCATTATCTGCGTTAAGATGGTTTGCGCAAATCAAAATGTGTCGCAAAAACCAAAATATTCTCCCCGTTTAGTTCCTATTGTTCGTAGAAAGGCGTAAAGAAATCCTCTTAATACTCACTATCCCATCAAGAATAAGTGAAATTGTGATGCCTTCCGATTCGTGATAATGAGGGTTTGCCGTGACGCAAACATCCTTAGAATAAACGTGCGTCCGAATTCCTCCAGAGGCGGTATTCTACTGCCACTCGAATGTCGAAGCCATTTGAGGAAATTGGAATCCTTAGGTACCTAATTATTTGAAAGGAGGAACAAAAGAGAGTAAGAAGATTTGGGAGAGCAATTCGGCTTAAGATCCTGTCCTCTTTCCGACTTTCAGAATTGATTGCTTGATAATTAAGGAAAAGAAGAAGACGAGGGAGGGAACGCAAGGGTGGAAAGTAATCAGTCGTCAGAACTAGAGTCTTCTTAACGTTTAAATGAAATGTTATCTTAATTTGACGTCCCATCAGACTGAGTGAGGGCCATATGTGAAACGCGCGAGGAGTGCTGTTTTCATTCCTTCCCTGAATTAATCTAAGATTTGGATGAAAGAATTCAACAGGTTTAGTTCATCACTCCGAAAGATCCTATCGAACCTAAACCTGGAAACAACACACTATTTATACCATATATATAATACATATAATATATATATATATATATATATATATACATGCACTTTTTTCATCATTATTTTCGTGTTACTCGCATACGTAAGGCTAATAATAGAGCACCTGGATCAGAATATTTTGTATATACACATTTCAATGGCGGCAGTAGTTATTTACTAGGGGAGGCGACAGACAGCTAAGGTCATTTCCGCTATTAGGGATGGATGGGAGAGGAAGGGTGGAGAAGGGAAACCCGGCGTCGACATTAGCCTACTCTTGTCGAAAGGCGCCAAGGGGTCCGCAGTTTAACGTCCCACCCGACGGACGTCGTACTCACTCAAAGTGCTCTCCATAAAGCACCTCAAGTAGGGATCGGGATACCACTGAAAAATATACGCATGTTGTCTCCAGGATCCGGGCCCTCTTGGTGGGAAGCCTGTACTTTAGCCAGGGCACCATCCCGATCCCCATATTTCAATGGATATGCTTTATTGTTAATTATGATTATGTCTATATTAGCCAATAATACTGATACTTTGGAAAATAGTCAAAGAAAATTTTCCGAAAATCATGCTTAAAAATATATTCAAAACTTTATGTATTCCTTTCGTGAGCTCCGGTTTCTTGCTTTAGAGCCACGAATTCTGTTTTAAATTCACGTAAACTATTCGAAAATTTGATTAATGCACTCAGAACTCGTGTTTTCGATTGTTCACTATATGTATAACAGGAGTGAGTAACAGTAATTCGAGGAAGGATGTAAGCATAGCGGATGAGACAAAATTCGCCAAGCTTTATGCCAAACATTTTCTCTTGAAGTGCAGGTGTTGTTATTGTTCCTTTTTCTTCTCCCGTGCTTATACTTGACGGCGCAGGATCAGGCGCCAGAGAAAGAAATGGAAATTAAAGGTAGGGCTTGAAGTCGGAATAGCACCGAGGGACACAAGTTGTTTTTGAAGATTTTCGTATATAAGCCTGCCTGATTTAGTTAAGGTCTCTCTGTACTTCTATAACAAAATATACGATAACAGCGTTAATTTAATTCACTAACGCCAATATTAGGTATTTAATACTAATTTTTTAAAGGTTTTACATTAAATACCTCAAATATTAATAATTAAAAATAGATCAAGTTTATAGTATCCGAAATCATAAAATAGCTCAACCGAAAAGATAAACTTAGCTACTATTAAAAATTCAGTTGCTAACATGACTTTCGGAAGCAGCAAATTTATTTGTAGCTTACGTTTAACCAAAAATTCATCACATTTCCTCAAATAAATAGCTGGAATACGCAGTCATTGTCATCAATGTTCAATAATATCTTCTGGAGTCACATCTATTTGTTGAAAATTTCATTATTCGACGACTTAGTAAGGGAAAAGTGGAACATAAAGAGTCAGTTATTTCAGTTAAAGTGGACACTATTTAATAAGTAAAGGAATGTTCTTTTTCTATAATGAGGGACCAATTGGGATATGTATTTGTATTTATTTTAGGATTTTAATTTTAACATCGCGGCTCGTATCATTTCGAAAAGTCTAACAATATATTCGAAATTATACCTTCAAAAATGAGACTGAGTTTCTAAAAAATTCAGAATATATAGAATCGGTGCAAAGCCAATTTTGAAAAAAGCACCCATAAGGGCAAATTGTAATGAACCTATTTGATTTCAGATGTGACTGAATTTTCCCTTGATTGTATTCACCTCCACACTTTCTAAGACCCATTTGGAGCCATCAATGCTTCTTTCAGAATTCATACAATGAGTTTCGACCCTTCCTGGGCTTATATATATATAGGCCTCAGCTTCATTCAGGTTTTAAAATAGTTTAAGACACTATTATTTTGAACCACCCTGTTTACACCAAGGAAAATTCAGCAAGAGTACGTCAAATGAACAGTACGTGTATGTATTTGTTTTTTTACATCCCTACAACACCAACGCTTTGAACACTGGACAGGTGTCTTAAGAAATCCACAAGTACGTACGTATCTCCGATGGTATTTTGAACTCTCGGTCTGCACTAAATACAGACCCTTCGCTTCACCCGAGCAAATACCACCACAACCTACCATCCCTTGCACCCCATTCTCCGCCTTTCCCCTTCCGTTCAAACGATTTATGTCCGTGAAAAACAAACAGGCAAACACACAGCGAACGACGGCCAATCAAGTGACGCACCAGTGGACTCCCTGGGGCATCCCATTCTCGAATAAGAAGTCCGACAGACGTGGACGGGGCGAGAGAGGGAAGAAATGAACTCGGCAGGGGAAATGCTCTCTCCTCCCTCCCAGAGGTCCTTTTCAAAAGGTCAGACTAGAATCGGGACGGGAGTAGCCGTCCGCTTCGCTGTGCAGCAACTATCTCGGCCTCTTAAACTCGAAATCTTTCCAGACAGCATGTTTTAGGCCAGATGTCGAAACGGAAGACGAAGCACTTCACCCAAAACATTTATCCACTCGGTATTCTCTACTCAATTGGGAATCTTTGATGTTAACCGTTTCCCCAGTCCATGGAAACAGAAACCAACGAATGATTAATGCTATGCTAATTAACTCATGCTATAATCGCCCAATCGTAGAAAGTATATTCAGGGCTCAATGAGCTCTATGATACAAGTATAATTTACGCTTCAAAATCTCCACATATATCTCTTCCAATGTTGCCTCTTATTATTGGCTCGAAAATCGACGTCTTGAAGCTCGTTCTACCATCAGACACTATTAATGAAATAAAAAGAATTGTTGGTAATTGATTGTAACAATGCAAAGGAATAATGAATTCCTGTAGCATCCATAGTGAACCCACAAATTACTTTCCCGTATTTATGAATAACTTTATAAGATGGATGCTGCAATCAATCGATTTCCGCTTCTTAATGAATTCGGTAATATATCAAAATAGAAATTTTGAGGAAAGATAGAAAGAATTATCGGATTGTGAATTTACACTTATCACGACTGACGTAGTTGCATCAATTTTTATAACCCGGGTGACTCACCGTCTTCAGGATATGACCTCAAATGTCGTTTCAGCAGTCAACCTTATGCACGGTCACAGGGTGACTTGGTGTGTATTATGCAAATAAGTATTTGCACGGTCATGGCAAAAATAATGCAAAATCATTCTGTGTACATTGACTTACTGCGATAGAATAATATAGTAATGGGGATATGGAAAATGCGCTATGCTGATCGCCAAGAAGTTATCATAGAAGGAAATGTTGAATTAAATTTATATTTCTATTTATCATTATATAGTCCTCAATGAAAATATCATGTGTGAAGAATTTACCTGAAGTAGAATTATTCACTAGCGACGCAAAAATCTTATAATATAGTATGCAAATGTTTCATAAAAATACGATAAATATTTTCAAATATTTTGTTCAGCAATGAAACTAATCAATTTTTACTCAACTAAATTATGTTGAAGTGACCCAGCCTCAGTTTCCAACCTTGTTCCAAAGAATTCAGGTGCAAATGTCCGATTGTGATCGTACGTGTCATTAAGGGTGGACTCTCTGAATTCATACGCCAACATAATTCCTCAAATATTAACGAACAGAGTTTATTTAGAAATAGCGTCGAATAATAAGGCCAGGGTTGGATTTGATTTAGTTTGTCGATCCACGCGTTAAAAAAAATGATAAATCGAATGTATCCGATAAAAAAGACCAAAGTTGTGGGTAAAATATTTAAACAAAATGGGACATCAATGGAAAAACTATTCACTCGTGAAGAACCAATCGAAGTGGATGAAAGCAGCGTAAGTTAGTACGTCGTTTAATATTTTCCAGGGTGATTATGCTTGAAACTTTAGACATCATTGATGATCAAAATTTACCCTGACTTGTAAACACCCAAGCAACTCATATCCGAGGTAAAATTTATCTAAACAAAAAAGCGCACTCGACGTAATGCTAATATGCGGAAGAGGACATGTCAACAAATGGCGTGTTACATTCGTATATTTTCCTCCAATTACCAAGACTGGTGTCCGAATTACTTCTCATCCGGGTCTTCAGTAGTTATGAACAAACAGAGATGTACGTATAATTATTAATGCATACGAACAGTGGCGCGCACACAGGTGCTCGTGCCTCCGATTCAAATTATAAATCAATTACACTCATTTTTACATCTAATATAAGCATTCTTTGAATGAAACACTCCATGTCATTGCATATTAATCAAGTCTCAACGAAAATAAGTCATTATAACTGACACTTACCCCCCTCTCTCTCTATCACTCGGCAAGACGGGTATTACAGTGCACTTAATGACAAGTTGTGTCAAATTATATAAATATTAAGCGATTTCTTTCTCCTATGAGGACGGATGTCACAGCGTTTCCCGTGGCGCTGGTGATTTATTGACAATGGCCACTCTTCAATTTCCTCTCCTTCTCAACATAATTACTCCTTTGAACATTCACACCTGATTCTGACAGGCACTCTGCCGACGTCCATTATAATTTTGTTTTGAGTGGTTGCATGCTATTTCATTCCTATGCGGTCGAGGAACTAAATACGTAATAATTAAATTTACTCGTTAAGTTGATGAAGTGCTCTTTTAATGGTTAATCAAGTAAAAATTCATGATAGAACACTTTTTCTGAGTGCCAAATACGACAGCTGCAGAAAGGAAGATATTTATATATACCTATATACGCTTATACATATGTTGCATGTACACATGGCACATTAATCTGTGTTTAAGAACAACCAGGAGATTGAAGAAAGGTTTTCGTTGCCGATAAAAGGACATAATTTAGTGTATTAATAACATGATTGAATTCGTTATTCATTGAATTCTTACAGACACTTTATTCGCATATTATTGTGATTTCTGCCTTATATATATATATATATATATATATATATATATATATATATATATCACTTAATTACTTTACACTGCTTACATACTTTGGAGGAATAAACAAAGTATTTTTAGCCAATTATTAGCATAATCCTGGTATTATAATGCTCGTTAACTATGATGTTGACAGCAGATTACCTGCTTTGTCCATAGTTTTAGTATCGCTATTTTTAACGCTGGGAAATACAAAATTAATAAAATATAATCAAGTGGAATGACCATACGATTTTACACTGTACTGAATCAAGAAGTTTTTTCCAAAATAATAACAAATAGTAGGAAGAAATAACATCATCTCATACAGAACGCATCCCGCTGCCTTCAGAATTCCTTCCCGAATCTTTTATTTGCCTAAATATACAAGTACTTTGGCTTTTCTATCATAAGATTTTTCTCTTTGACACCTACGTCCTGACACGACTTAATGAAATAGGTGATAAATTGTGCGGGCAGGCGATACTGCTTCCTACACATTCATATGTTTTCTTTCTAATCTCCATTTTGGCTTGTAAACCATTGAACAAATCAGATGAAAGCAAGATTAGTGTAGCAGGGGTAGTTTTGGGCGTCCTTGAGATGCTTGAAAATAAAACGCTAAAATTTTTTCATTATATAATATCATGCATAGTCAATTACTATTATTGATACTAAAGTCAGTGGAGATAGTAAAATATCCACCGTAGAACATTTTTACGAATTCGAAAGGGTTTTATTTACTATGCTTAGTGTATTTATAAGAATATTATATCCACCGCCGTCGATATATCCATGAAGAAGGCCTTAAACCTTAATAAATTAAATATTCTAGAACCAATTTCTGACGGCATCAAAATTGGACCGATTTACAGATACGTAACAGTATTTGGCGAATATTTCGCTGGTGGGACACAAATTGCCTGACGGTAACGATGGCTTAACCTTGAGCTGATACATAATAGCAATTGGGTCTAATGTTTATCCTGAGAATATTAAATTATAGGTAATTTACCGGTTAAGGTTGGTTTTGGATGGACACAAGCTACCAAACAATCTTCGTCCCTCCCAGCAAAACACAACCCAACATTCTACTCTACAATATGCCCCTCTTCAACTCCATATACTTCATTCCTCCCTTCATTCCTTCCATCATCTCTATATTATTTCTGCCCATTTCACCTCTCCATCCTCCACACTCACAATTCAAAAGTATCCAATCTGCGCTCATCCTGCTTTAGTGACCTTGTTTCCGCGCCGTATATAACCAACCTCCATGTCAAAGTTTTGACGAGTCTTCTCTTAACATCCTTACTCAACGTCCCTGTCATAAATTTCCTTCTTGCAAAATCATTCACCTAACGCAATTCTTCTTCGTTAATTAATAGCTCTTATGGTAAAAATCTTGAGCTATATTATTCCCATTAATAGCTTTCGTTAACTGCTGCCTCTGCAATCGCTCGGTACAAGACATGTTTTAATATGGACAACATATTAATTCGTAAATTATGTATTATTAAATATGAAATAACGGATAAAAATTTCTGGCGCAGGCTTTGCAGAATTTTTTCATTTTGAAAAAGTCATACATCTTAGGAGGTATCTTTTAGAGCGATTAATAAATAAAACATTTTCGTGAACATTAATAAGTGCCAATTTCCATGAAGGTCTAGTCCGTTATTCCATTCATTAAACAAATTTCAAGTATAAAATTTTGCACAATGTCAACCAGGAATCTCAACCTGTGTATTTCCATTGGGATCCAAGGATTTTCTCGTGGACTTAGATGGATAAAATTAAAAAATGAAGTTGGAGAGGGGGCGATGCTGAATTAATTACAATTAAGGAATTAAGGAAAACTTTCTAAAGATCCTTCACTAAGAAGAGGACAGATGTCACAATATCCGAAGGGAGAGTATTTTTAGTATCCTGCCACTTACCGCTAGGGTGTGTGTCAGGGGGTGAATAAATTCCTGACTAATTTTGATCCGAATATTTTTACCCCTACCGCGGTCGGACAATGTTATTCTGATCCCTTATCGTGCGTGGAACAAAATGGCATCTTAAATCTATCTGTTCAACACTTAATATCTATAATTTTATTGATATGACCACTCCTACCGTAGTGCGATGGGGGTAATAATACATTGTCAACATCACTGCTTTTGCGACATCCTTCCAATTTATGCAAGAGATTTAATCTATAATTTAATCTTCGCACCGTGGGCGATGTTTGTGGAGAAGTTCGGTAAATCTATGGTAAGTTATGGGACGATCGACAGTTACGGAGAGCATATATTTAGGAAGGAATAGATAACATTCAACATACTAATAGGGATTGCAAACTGGAAGATTTTAAGAAAGAGAGAAAAGGCCGATTAAGAAGGGTTTTAAGGAAAAACTTATCATAAAATGAAGTGGAATTTCCAGTGAACTCTATCCCCACTTGCTTAGAGAGAAGGTTTTCTTTTACCATAGTGGGAATTTTAAGAAAATGTTCAAATTCGAAAGGAAATCGTGATGACAATGAGAAATAAGCCAAAAACTACTCAAAACTTTACAATTAAGAAATGAAGTAACGATTTTTAAGGGAGATGCAACAGATACGTGAAAACACAAAACGGTGATATCTTTGAGGAAGTGTATCTGAATATTAACGCACGACTTTTGAATTATTTATAACTTAATTTTCATTTGCCGAATTATTATTTTTAAGATAAAATTCAAGTATTTAATCCACGCCAGTTATGTTCATCAATTTTTCTTTCAGGTCTTCATTTTCCATGGACATATTATAAAGGCGTAAACAGTTTACATAGCGTCAGATTTAAGCAGATGAAACAGGAAAAATGATAAAGTATGTGGAATGTAGAAGTATTGATTGGAACGATAGGAAAGAAATATTGGTAGCTTGTAGAAAAAATTATGAGCGAGGAAAAGGACAAGTGTACAATAGAATAAAAATGGGAACATATAAAAAAATAAAATAAAAGCCGAACACGAAACTATACGAACCCTAAATATGATAAGAAAAAGATGGATTACGGGCGAGATGATTAGAAAGATGGATGAGAGAAGGAAATGAAAAAAATGAAATCCAAAATTGGAAAGAAGAGTAGAAGAATAAACTGAGGTGGAAAACTGACAGGAGGAAGGAAGCGTGGTGCTGAAGGTAGTGCGAGGATATGTCAGGGAGTAAGAAGAGAAAATCCGTGAAAACAATCACAGGTAAATCAGAAAAAATAGTAATCAAACCAGGAAAGATTCAAGAGAGATAAAAGGAATATATTGAGGAACTGTATGATAGTTAAATTAGGCCAGCGAGATTAGATATAATGACGTAGATGAGGATAGCTAAGGTCCAGACATACTTGAAGATATACGTGTAGAAGGGCATTGAGGAAATTGAAATCAAAAAAGGTCATGGTGGTGGAAAAAATTTCCATGGAAGTGCTTATCGATTCGGGGAAAAGTGGAAGGAAGAGTTATTTTTTATGGATTAATTCATAGTATGCATGAGAATGGAATTCAGCTGGATGATTTCTTCAGCCTCGTGTCAGTTTCCATCTCAATACGGGAAAAGGCAACCATCTGTGAGGGCAACAGAACAATTTATTTAATTTTGCACGCATGTTGCGAAAAAATTGGTACTTTCAATCATCAACATGTGAATGGAGAGGAGGGAAAAATATTACTCAATCGATGATCAATTTGAATTCAGAAGGGGAAGAAATACACGTGATGCCATAGCTGTAATGAGGTCACTAATGGAGAGACATAGAATACAATCCGAATGTATTTCTTTGTTTCATGCATTACGAGAGGACGTTCGATTATTTCATTATATTATTAATGAGAAGGCAGAAAATTGGAGTAGATTTATCCATAACCTTTGCATGTTTCAAACAGCTCAGGTAAGGGTGGCGGATGGAGAGCCCGGATGGATAGTGCTATGAAGAGGGGTACGATAGGTGTGTACGAGGGGTGGTCGCACATAATTATGTGTGTTGTTTAACGTACTTGCGAAGGGAAAGGTAAAAGAAACGTGCGAAGAATTGGACATTAGTAGCAAAAGTCGGTGAGGAATTTATGAAATCAGTTAGGTTTGCCGATGATCAATCTTCTGAGCGCACTAGAACGTCAGAGTGATAGGTATGGGTCGAGAATAAAAAAGTTATACGGCTTCCAATAAAGAGAGAAATTAAGGTAAATAAATTAATAGAAGTTCATAAAACAGCGCAAGTGGAAGAGCTTTCCTTTCTTGGAAGTGTTTTGGACCAAAATTGACAAAGATATGAGATGAAGAATTGCATTAGGTACAGAAGATTTCACAAAAAGGAGGAAAGTGATGACAAAAATTTTAAGTAAGGATGTTAAAAAGGTTCGGCAAAGCTTTGATAAGGGGATTGATGATTTTGTACAGCGCGGACCAAGGTCATTGAAGTAGGATGATTGGCATAGATTGGAGGTTTATGAAATGTGGATGTGGAGAGAAGGATTGGAAAGGTGAGGTAGACTGAAAGGAAAACAAACCAGGAAGTGCAGGAGGAGAGGAGATTGTTGCGGAAAAGGAGGTAGGAAAAGAGAAAGCATTTTGATCGGCGATGGGATGTTGAGGACTGCAATAGAAGGGTGAGCGATTAATGCGTAGGAATAGTATAGAGAGGTTGGACGGAATGAAAGGAGGAAGGAGGTATGTGAAGTCAATGGAGGGTTTATTGTAATTTCAGGTGTCAGGTTGTGTTTTGGCAGAAGAAGCAGAAAATTGTATCGTCGTACCGCTGCATTGTCCGAGTCCGTCCAAACGGCAAAATATCGATAGTAAAAACCTTCCAACCTTAAACGGCAAAATACCGACAGTAAAAATTAATTATCATAAATATTCATAATTAATGGATTTTTATATTTCTCCCGATTCGTTTTATATCTATAGCGATAATTTCTAATGAAATTCTCAGCTGTAATGATAGATGGCAATGGTATTACTCTTCAATAAATGAGACTATGGAGAAGTAATTGACTGCGATTTTAACCTTCGATTTAATTCGATCCCGCATCTATTAAAAATAATAGATAGGAAAATAAGGAGACAATTATATTTTTTTATTACATAAAATCTTTATGAGTTTAGGAAAAACTAAAAATATGAGAACGATTCGTTTTGAAAAACCGAGAAGGAGGAGGCGTCGGGATTTTTTTGTTTCCATGTCGTGCACCTTCGTGCTGACCTACATCATTCTTTATTTCTTGTTAACAACGAACGTAAAGACAAGCCTACTATGAGGCATGAAATTGCTAGATCTGGGTGCATGAGGTCTCTTCCTACAATGCACCATCTTCTCACTACTTTATAGCTCAATAACAAAACCTAACTGCCTGCACATGGCACAGATGCTCTTAGGAAAAGTTTTACACTGTGATTCGTGGCGCTGTAAAACTCGATGTTCTCGTCAAACGGGGAATTCTAGGAATTAATTTGAGATTGTAAACGCAGCATAACATCGTAGCAAAGTTGTAAACGCTCCTTCCTTCACTAAGGAATACCCAATTTTGCGATGGCAAACTTGGCCTTGGTGCTCCAATTTAGAGGGGGCAAGGACTACGCACGTTTTCTGGACAATTGGGTAGAAGAATGACTTCAATTCCCCTTTATATTTTCGATTTTAATGGAAAGCTCTTATCTCTACCTGAAAAATACATCGCTATTAATTATGTCAATCTTGAAATGGGATAAAGTCTGAGTGGGAACTGATTTCAATAGGTCAAAAGTACAACGGAATTAATAGATTTGACAACTGAGGGTAAGGGAAGGTGAGGAGTGAAAATCGGCCAGGTGACTTTCTGCAACTTGCGTATAAGCAGAAACTTCGATGTTCCACCAAGCAGTTTTAGTCAAGGAAAGATACTTAGGAAAATAATTTTTTTAATTCAATGGAAATAAGAGTCTTAAGATCCCTGATCCCTTATTATGGAATCGGATTTGTTCCATGGGTAGTGTACAGGCTTCCCACTGCGACGGTCCGAGTTAGAACCCTAGTGATGCAGGATATTAGAGTTCTAATTCTATTCCTACTTGGGGTGTGCTTCGATGTCGTATCAGACTGATCTCTACTTTGTGGAGAGCACTTCAATTTGAGTACACCGTCCGTCGGATGGGATGCTAAACTGAAGACCCTTTGGCGCTTATCGTCATGAGTGAGCTAATACCAACGCAGGGCTTCACTCTACCCTTACTCCACTCCCTGATCATCCTACCATACCAAATTACCCACCTATCCCTAATTGCGAAAATTAACTCAACTTTCGGTCCCACTTCTTCTAATAACGACTTATGTCCATATTAATTTTTTTTAAATGGTTAACAACACAAAATCACCATTCCAAAGAAACGATTCAGAATACTTATTCGGTTATTTATATACTTAAACAGTCCGAAACCTAGAGGGGAACACGATTCCAATAATGTTTGGAGAATATACGAAGATTATTTTCTAATTTTATTTAAAAAAACACGAAATCAGACTCCCCTGAGTTGGGTTGTACGTTTTATTAATAGTAACAAAAAATACTTAGCATAATTGGGCAAAGAATTAACTGCGCCGGGTAACAAAAATGATGGGTAGAGGGAATGACTGTGGTTCATAGTACGTGAGTGAATGGTTTAAAATGAACTGATCACCTTCGTGAACCAATTGTCATGCGGCGTACGTACGGCGTCATACGATGACTCAATCGCTGATTAATTCTTCATATTGCGACGACTCGATGATCAAATTTTTGAACGTGTAGTCTGTTTGGCCACACCCTGGGGAATACTTTGAAACGCGAAGCCTGTGATCTCTTCCGAAGAGTCGGCCCAAAATAATATAGATTTGGGAGATAGGAGATGGGGCATAGTTTTATAAGATACTTCAGATATTAAAAAAAAAAATGTGGCACTTTCGTTGCAAATTCGTCACTGAGCTCGGCAAAATTTTGAGAGCCAAAATAAAATGGAAGGAAAGGGATAAATAATTAATAGTAAAGGAATACATTAAAAATACGAGTTTTTACAAAAAAACTAGAAAGAATGTTTGAACAGCTGCTACTTGGAAACAGAGGAACAATACCTCTACGACAAACTGTTATTGGCAGTGGTAAACTTAAGACGCATGCTAATGATAACAGAGGGGTTTAGGGTATCGCCAATCGATTAAAACTTACCCACATACCCTTTAGACCATTCCCTTATAGGATAGACAAAATCCGAAGGGCTCATTTGAAGTTATCTCAGGAAACTTACGCCCTTGTACCTAATTGCTGCCATAGTGCCCTTGTCACATTCAGGCGTTGCTTCACGCATGCTCTCCTGTTCCTGGAACTTCTAATTGTCCCTTTCTTGAGAGTCACCTCTCTATGGTCTACCACCTCAAAGCTGTGGAACTTAACCACGTTCTCCCAGTCCATTTACTCTTCTCTCGAATATACCTACGTGGATCCACTCGGTGACTCGACTTTCCCTCAGCATGAACAAAGCATTAAAACAAACTTCTTTCATGCTTGTGTGTCGTACCGGCGTATGAATTCTATGTGCTTCCTTATGTACGTCATTTTAATTAACAAGTACCCCAAACTCACAAGCATTTAGTCGTCATTTATGCTAATCATGGTGTACTTAAGAATCGCTTCTATTTAGCAATAAGGAAATGAATACACTTTATTACACGACCATTTGAGTTGCTAAAGAAAAGTATTTTTATTTTTTTTACTCAACAAACTACCCAAATCCATTTTTCAGTATTGGCGCGCGATATAGACCTCTAAAAAACTATTGCATACCATTATTGAGACGCACAAATTATTTACATATTTGTTTTCAAAATACAAATGCTATTTTCTAGGAAACTCTTCAGTTTACCTGCATCCTAAAGGGGGAGATCTTTGAGATAATAGAGATCAGGGAACCATGACTTCACAGTTTTATCGTAATTTTTCGCTCTTCACTATTAATACGTACACCATAAATATTTCGCAATAATTAATTACCCTGCGAACATTCCCCAGAACGTAGTTCGCCAATAAGAGCATTCGCTTTTGGTTCGGTGTGAATAGTTGGGCAATTGTTTCCCTGTTATATTTTTCAACACGATGGTCGAGCCGCAGTGAATAGTTTACGTTCAGTTAATCCCTTCCTCTTAGTTTTCTGGTGGCTCAGCATTTTCGTATGCCTAAGTTGCTTCATGCTTATGAAAATTTAAGCTATGATTTTCTTAAACATTAAAACAAGGCTATGCAGGCATAATCGTGAATAGTGTTGCATTATTTCATTATTTACTTATCCCAACAGGACCCTATCCAATTAAAGGCTGGTGTTATAAGCGTGTTATAATTTTTAGGGCGGTCTTCGGTCACGCGTACCCTTTATGTCAGCGTATAATTACAAAAAATTAAATTCAAGAAAGTTTGGTCACTAGTTTGTCATGTCTCATCCATTGGGCATTGGTTACTTCTGAATTTTGATAACAAATCTAGAATCCTAAATGGGATAAATATAATCTAAGGTTAAATTTAACATACCCATCAGTATAAAAGCAATTTAATAATTTGCGAATAAAAATCGTGTACTTTTCCAAGATGAAAAAGTGCGAGCACAACCTTCCACATTCGTGCAATTTTGCGTGGCTGGCTGGGAAGAAGAGTATTAGCAGATGACTAGGGAAGAGGGAGGTTTGGTGGGGATGAGGGGCGAGTAGAATTGGATTGCAAGTAGGAAGTGCTTTTGAGAGGGCTGGTTAGGGTTTGAAAGAAACCAAGGCCAATGGGGCATTGGGGAGAAGTTGCGGTAAGGTCGAGTTTAAAGAGGAAAAACCAGAGTTTTTCTGGAAACCGCGAGTTCGCCAAGTGGCGCATCAGATGGGTCAATGGAAAAGAGACTCTCAATCTAAAAGAACTAGCACATGCAACAAAATGATACTGCCACGATCCCTAAATATGAGTTAATAATTTGCTCGGAGTAGAAACATAAGGGTGTTTTCTTAGTGTTTACTCAAGCTGTTATGAAATTATGAAAATATAGCTCAAAAAAGTGACTTTTCGCTATTAAACGCTAACATTTTAAAAATGATTTTTACGGTAACAAAGAGTGTAGGTTCATCTTTATGAAATTTTCTGTTAAGAATGGAGTTGTTTTGTATCTGTTGTGCTTCTGAAATACTAATGAGTGAACATTTATATTAAATCTTGGAAAAAATAGTGAAACGACTGTTTTAATTTTCTTTATGCTCCAGCCTTCAAAGTGACAACTAATCCTAGGTAATTCGGCCTTATCTCGTCAAATTTACGAAATAATATACCCATTAATGTGTGCAACTTTCAATTAAATAACATTCAATGAACTACATATATGCATACAACGAAAGACTTTATCCAACAATACAGAACAGCAGCCTGTAGCAAGCTGTAAAAAGTTCATGTTTTAAAAAACAGTAAAATTCCTGGAGCCCTGAAGGTGTCAGGTTAAGGTCACTTGTGATCGTGTGAAACGCACTTGGACATTTCAGAGGTTCACTGGCGTCTTTTTATCCCGATTATTCAGACTCTTGCGCACAGAAAGGCACCCAGCCATAGAAGGGTATCCCATCCACAAAATTCGCCTTTTTGTCTTATCAGCTAAGGAGCTAGAAGTTTAGCAATAAATTAGTTAATATGGTAAAATTGTAGGCAGGGTTCGCGATTATTTGGGAGATAAGAATATAGTTATTGTAAACATTTATATTTATCTTCAGTAACATAAATTATAAAAACACGATAAGTAATAAATATAAACGTTAGAATTGATGGAAGAGAGGAATATTAAAGGTTAAAAGACATTAATGCGCTCAGCAATTTCGCCTATATAGGCGGTCTACATGTTATTCCTCTTTAGAAGAATTTAAAAATTGAAATGGTTGCACCTTTCGTAGCCTATAAATGTTGATTTAATTTTTAGCGACCGATTTCACTACTTTCACAAAATGTACGAAAAACATCTCTTTGTGGAAAAATTTCAAATTGGGAGAGAGATAGTATAGAAAGTAATGATTGTGGAGGGTGTAGAGGAATAATATAGAGAAGAATGCGATTCAGGTCATTATTTGTTTTCGCTTGATTTTTTCGTCAAAACAACTTCGCCTAATGAGACATCTCTTAAAATAATTTTGCAGTGGTGAGACTTTGTCATTACCTTTGCTTCTTATAAATTTCATTTTAAGGAGTGGTGACATTATAATTTAGATAAACGGAATCATTAAAACACCACGTTTCACTTCCAATCTCCAACTGATGACGAAAATTTACTTTGCATATGAATTGTTAAGACGGAGGAAAAGTTAATAATTGCCCACCGGCGACATGAGAGAATTTATTTGCCTTTACTTTTATGCAGAATTTGACTCCTCCTTCGACTTTGAAGGGGAGATTAAGACAATGGGTTATATTTTTACCTTAAGTCTTTACCAAAAGGTTAACTTACTCCATGGTAATTTCTAATTCACTGCAGAAATAAAAATGAACTCACAAAACTTTTTGGACTCGTCTAATACAGCAATAGGTAAATCTAACCAACATTTCACTCTAAAATTATATTTATGGGTAATAATATTACATTTCGAAAGACCACTACACCCAGGTCTGTCTGTTTTTTTACGCAAGGCTAAATTTTCAAATATCTATAAAGACTTTTATTTCTGTGATACATATAAAACAGTTTCTGGCGTGAATTGGGAGAAAATCCGCATATTGAAATTAAAAAATAAATAACTTGGCTTTTCCACATAGAAAATTGTTTTATTCACTATCTAGGTTTCGTTATGGCATAGCATCTTCAAAAGAAACCTAAGTGGTGAATAAAAACATTTTCTATGTGAAAAAGCCAAGTTGTTTATTTTTCAATTTCAACTTTTTTGTGAAAAAGTAAAATTGATCAAACCGAAAACTGTGGCGAGGCTGAAAGAATAATTTGATCGAAAAAATCATTGAATTTGAAGAATGGGATAAGGAAAAGCTGTCTTAGGCATTGAGTGAGAAGATACAATTTAGAAATCCGAGCACTTTGATTATTGATACGAATAAATCAAGCATTTATCTCACTCTAGAAAACTGATCCATTCCCCTGAGAAAAAAATAATACTGTTGGAAAAATCAAGCAAACATAGGTTTGGTGCGAATGGGAGAAACGAGGTGAGTGGGAACGGGTGGATGGAAAGGAACCTGGGAAACAAACAGCCCACCACCGCAGGGGAATCATCCGGAATGGAATTAAGGCCTGCAGATGGTGTCGGGGGGATGGGCGAGAGAAGTCGAATCACTCGGGACGACTTTCTTCGGGAGAGGAGGCAGGCAGGCTGGGGAGTGGAGGATGAGAAAAGCAATGAGACGAACAAGAGGAGGAGAACGGGTTAGTGGTGAGTGTCATGCAGTCCTGGGATGGGAAGGGGAGGCGGATCGATCGAGCGAATTGGATGATATTCGAGGGAGTGAGTGAGAGGAGAGAGAGAGAGAGAGAGAGAGGATGTGATCCGGGCAAGGATAGGAACCAGGGGATATGTTTGATGATGCCATTTCTGTGGATTATGAAGACCCCTTACCGTCCCCTCCCCATTTCCACCTCGAGGCGTTGTGGAGGGCCAAGACTCGGACTTTATAGGTCTTCGGAATCGAGGGGTGATGATGATGCACTGGGTCTCTCGGAATGAATCCGATGGAAAGTTAGTTGAGTGCCTCTTTTATTGCCTAATATCAACCGCAGTGCCCACGATACGATGACACGAGACAAAAAAATACCCTTCAAAAGACTTTTTATTTTGCTCTCTCGTCATATTTTTATTCGCGATAATCAGGGGCTGAGGATGAGGTCCAATTATAACGAAGTCAACACGATACCTCATTGTTCAGCTGCTCCTCAAATCCCTGAAATCGCCAATTTCGTCCGGTTCTATTCGCAACTAGGAGATAGACCTGGAAAGATCTGATTTAAGATGGGACTACTACGCCATACGAATTCGCTTTTATATCAAATGATTGTCTGTATTATTTTTTGATAGATTGCATTCCATGATATTTTTTTCGATTTCGAATTATTTCATAGTCCACAGCTTACTCCTGAACTATTAATGCTTCCATTTATAAAGCATCATTATTTTAATAATACCGATGGTCACAGGCGTGTTTCGGAGGGAACAAACCATAATGAGTACGTTGAATTTGGCTATTTCAATTTTTATTTCAACGATGCGGATTTAGATCGACGAATTCACCATCTTAGATTAACACATACTAAATAAATTGATTTATTTAATGGAAAAATTATTAACAGGTTTTTTAACTCTATGATTATGTATATTTCCTGATAATGAATAAATTAGAAATCTGGATAGCTGAAATTGCATTCTATTTGGAGTCACCAAGACTTTTCACTCTCTCAGTACAGCATTGCGCTCCTTATGCTTTCTTTGGTCTTGATGGAAATGTAAAATCCATTTATGCAAAATGAAAACACTCTAATTGGGTAGCATTTTAATCTGCAATATCAGATCATAAATTCTTTCATTGAAAATATCCCTTACATTAATGTAAAATAGGACAATGACAGCGGTTCAGAAAGATGAGTACAGATAACGAAAATAAGATGCGACATGAAAAAGAAAAAATAATAATGAAGCAGTTCTACGTAGAAAGGATGGAGATCAAAGCCAATTGAATACGTTTAACAATGAAAGGAAGAACTCAAAACCCACTCCGTTGGGGCAACATAAAGTCAAACGTAAAGATAAATAAAAATGAAGGTATGAAGAGGTTGGCAGATGGGAGAATGGAAAGGAGAGCCCGTCAAACCGATTCTGGATTTAAATCTGGAGCGAACAGTCTTACCGGTACTTGCTACTAGTCAACTCTTGGAATGGGACAGAAATGTACCCTTATTAAAATGCGCTATCATTCCTGAATACCAAAGTTTTTGATTTTGCACTTTTATCAAGATTTTTATACGAGTAAATACGTTTTTGCTATCCTACTTCTGCCCACTTCAAATTATTATTATCCATTGATATTACAGTTATATTTATTTATACAATTATACTATTACCATTGAATTTTATTACAATGAAATAATTTTAGATCAATAAAATCATTAGAACAAGGTAAATCTGTATGGTGTAACGATTTAAAATTTATATATTTTTCAATATAGATCAATGCATATTGCTCTGGTTTATTCATTATAACGATGTCAAATACGTGTAAAACGTTTTAGAAAACGGTTAAGTAATATATAAGCAAATAATATTAAAAATAATTAGGTGATCTCTGACCTCATTTATCAAACCAATTTTCGGGATGATTACTGAGATTTTCAATAATCTAAAATCCTAAAATAAATGGGTTTTTAAATGGGGCACTTAGAAAATATCACAGATAATTTTGGGTCCTAAATTGGAGCCACTGTAGTTTAGGACACACTGGTGGACTGAAACGCCAATAAGCATCAATAGAGAGGGCCACATTTAAAAAATATACTTATAAATGAACGTACAGCATGAAAAAAATACCGTGAGAATTTTAAATCTCTCCAAAATTCTAATTGACTGTAGTACAGGATAAGAAGCGTGACAAAGACTGCGATTTTCTCTCGTAACGTATTTCTTCAATACAGAAGAATGTCATGCATTGTGAGCATCCATATACCGACAAGGTACCCTGCAAGCCATCGCTAGAACGTGCTGTGACATCAAAAATTAATTTTTTCTTGATTTTCAGTTACCAAAATTTAAGTAAAATATTTAAATAATTAGGTGATCTCTGACCTCATTTATCAAACCAATTTTCGGGATGATTACTGAGATTTTCAAAAGACGTAAAGAATGGGATTTAAAAAAATAAAATTTAAAGAATGTGCCATGTCTCACTAATTAACAACATTAAAATGCCTGAGTCATGGAAATCATTTTAACTAGAGATGTCCGCACTTAAACCGCATGCTGTGACATCAAAAATTAATTTTTTCTTGATTTTCAGTTACCAAAATTTAAGTAAAATATTTAAATAATTAGGTGATCTCTGACCTCATTTATCAAACCAATTTTCGGGATGATTACTGAGATTTTCAAAAGACGTAAAGAATGGGATTTAAAAAAATAAAATTTAAAGAATGTGCCATGTCTCACTAATTAACAACATTAAAATGCCTGAGTCATGGAAATCATTTTAACTAGAGATGTCCGCACTTCGGCATATGAGACAAACTGATAGCAGTAAAAAGTACAATGTATAAATATACTATGTATTTATGTTCATTCCTCTCATTATGTAGTTTTCAATTCATGCTTATTTGAAAGTTACAGTGGGGGGAGGGGGACTTCGGGGAAGCGTCCTCCTCCGTGGATTCATCTTGATGCAATTGGCTCGAAACAGCCTAATTTGGTCATCGGGCGAGGGGACTCAATGACCTTTTCTCAAGCCCCCAGCAAATAATCTCGAATCGATATGCTCTTCTGAAGCACTGCTCCGCATAAAGTGAAGATGTAGTTTGCTGGAAATTTTGAAATAGTGCAATGATGGTGGAATGGTCAAACACGAGAACCTCCTTCCACCAAATGTTCTCTAGCTATCCAATCGACAGTATCAAGTTCAAACTTTGTTTCAATATAAAAAAGGAACTCTCGCTTCTGCTTTCAGCCACTTGCGGTGCAAACTAATACCATGGAAATCTTGCCTTTTACCTGTATATGCTGTTTTGGTATCCCAATTCTTCATCACTAACGAGAGTGGGTTTAAGCAGATTATTTAAATCTTTCGTTATTCCTCCCTTGATCTGCTGGCTATTAAAAGACCCATTGGTTTTCTTTTCATTAGTTACCTTTCAAACGTAAAGGGAATTTAAGAAAAACCTCCAACCTACCCATTTCCTTTGTAGTGGAGATCTCTCAGAGTTTAAAGAAACATATTCAAAGAGTATCTGATTACTCAGATAATGAAATCTTTTTAAGGAAGAAAAATAATTCATAATACATACCGAGTCTATATGAAGCCATATTTGGTCATTTTGTGGCCATAAATTTATTGCACTTGCATCAAGTTGTAGAAGGCAATGATTTTTCTTGCAAAACAATTGAAGGTATACAAACCTTCAGAATCATCAATTACTTTGCTCCAAATATAAAACATGAGAATGAACCCGAACTTAGACACGAAAAACACGGGCTTCTTTCAGATTTTTAATGATTTTCTTAAATCCATCTCGATCTCCAGCGGCTAGTTAATACGACTAAGGTAACCTCTCAGGTTATGTACTGCAGAGATTATACATTATACATACACATACATATTAACCATCCCAACTATTGCAGATGGTGTGAGCAGGATAGTGCCTTCATTCATTGCCTAGAGATTCAACCAATGACCGTCAAGATTTTCTTGAACCTCAAAAACTGTTATTATTTTGAGCCTGTTTTGTGGGCACGAATATGAACAACTCATTGCACCGCCTTCGTGAATATTTCCCCAAATAAATTTTAAAACCGCTCACCTTTGGTGTTCTGATGTTTTATTCAGAGTATTCACCGTAATTGTCAATCCTGAAGACGCTGGGGCTCGCATTATTTTATCAGGCTTTAAGCCTTCAGGAAAAATACACGGAAAAAAACAATTACATCACGGTTTTATAAATACGCGTTTAAAGTAACGCTATGGGATACTTCTATAGATGCGCAAAGTACGAATCAATAACAGCAAGTGGTGCAACAATGCTATATTCTGTGCGAGAATGAGTGACCAAAGGAGCGAGGTGAGAGAGAGAGAGACAGAAGTGTAACGAGCATAATGGCTGTGGAATGGCCTGTACAACTATAAAATAACATTACCTGACAATTAAAACGCAAAGAAGATAACGACTCTATGTCTAATTAATCACAAGGAAACGATGAATAAAATCAAAATAAAATTTTGTACATCCTCACAAATAATAAACTTTGATGCGTCTCAGGTTTCACTACAGTGCGGCATCATCAGGCGATAATGCTGCAGCGCAGTCAAACCTGGGTCGCATAAAAGTTTGTTTTTAATGTGGATTCATAAAGTTTTAATTTGACATTATTCATTATAGAACAGTTCCACACAGTTACGACTGAAACGATTAATTATAACAAGAATACGGTACTAAATTAAGGAGTAGAAAAACGAGGGATCCGTGTTTGACAAATCTAGTCGTTTCCGGATGGATCGGGCATAAACACAAAAATATTGCGTGTACATGTACGCGCGAGTCGTATAAAGACACGCTTTTATTTGCTGAAACAAACTAATCCATGGTTACAAGTGAAAATGTCTCATCGTTTGAGAAAAAATATGGCCCTCACTCATGGGGGTTATGAAATTCAAAATTGGACGCATTTGTTGCCTCGGTCATGCTTCTAACAATGATTACTGATGAATATCTTCAAATAAAAATTGGATTATAAATAAAGAACCAGCTTTTATTCGACGACTACAGCAAGCTTGCATGTATGTTCATACCCATATAATTAATCTACGGGACATTTTTTATGTTTATCTATATACCCTGTAATCCACCGCTAGGGTGAGTGGCAGGGGTGAATACACACCAGAATAATTTTACCCGAACATGATCCTACCGCGGTCGAGCAATGTAATTATGATCCCTTATCGTTCGAGGAAAAAATGAAATCTTAAATCAATATGTAATACAGGGAGAGTTCCAAAATTAATGCAATTGAACTTCCCGCGCCGCTCCTATTGGTTGGAATGGGATCGAACTACTTGAAGTATGTGGGGTGTACGCTAAGCTTTGCCGCGAAATCAATCTCAGTACTCTCCAAGCTGTGGAAGCGGCAAGACGTAAGTTATTGTAAACCTGTGCGCACCGACCCTATAACAAAAGAAATGGAATCGACGATCGAGCAACGTTACGCGATTACTAAGTTTTGTGCCAAACTGAAAAAATCTGTCGAGGAGACTAACACAATAATTCGTTATGCTTAAGAGAACTCTGCTCTGTCCAACTCACAAAATTTGAGGTGATTAAAGGCCTTTAAGGAGGGCCGGGTTCACGACGAACAACGCTCTGGGCGGCCGTCAACCAGCAAAACCGACCACAATGTGGCTCGTGTTCGACAACTGTTGGACTCTGATCGTCGATTTAGTATCGAGATGGCTGCCAATGAACTGAAATTGTCGTCTACTGTTGTGTTTCGCATTGATACTTGTTAAAAGGGTCATCAGGATGAGAAAAGACATCTCCGCTACCTGGCAACTCCATCACGACAACGTGCCTTGCCACAACGTCCTACGAGGCCGCGAGTTCTGCCCCACCCCCGTTATAGTCTTGAAATCACCCAAAGAGACTTCTTTTTGTATTCGTATTAAGGCAGCCATGAAAGGGACCAGTTTCTCGTCCATAGAAGAGATCCAATCAGCCGTGACGAAGACCTTACGACAAGTTCCCGAAGACGCCTTTCAGGGCGCGTACCGGTCATGGCAGAGTCGCTGGAAAAAATATGTTGAGGCCCAAGGAGTGTACTTTGAAGAAGTTTAAGTGTTTGTGCAAATCTGTTCAATAAATTACTTTAAATATTGCAATACTTTTGGAACGCACCCTGTACACTTTATCTCTCTAATGTTACTAGCACGATCTCTCCTACCGTAGTACGATGGGGGTAATATTACATTTTCAACATCACTGCTAAAGAGACGTCCTTCCAACTTATGCAAGAGCTTCAACCTGTAATTTAACCTACGCCCCATCAGTGATTCCCAGCCTAGCTCCTCTAATATTTTGGATACATTACTAAGTTTATCATAACAACGTTTTACAAATCTAGCTTCTCTACGCTGTACGCGATCCAATTTGGCAATTAGATTCGGCAATTTTCTAAAAGTTCAATCCATGGGCAAATAATTCCTTTACCACTCATCTTATTTTTCTCATTAAGCAATCTAACGTATGAGGTAGATTTTGGATGGACATAAACCAAACATCGTTACATTTTTTAACCTCGGCTAACAAAACACAATATGACGCTAAACACTATGATTAACTGTTCATTAATTCGATAATGCATTCTAACTCCCTTCATTCCACCCATCCTTTTCCTCCTCATAACTCGTTTTTCTAACGCTCACCCAGAAGAATTATTTTCCATCGTTCAACCATAACAAATAATTTCAACATTCTCGCAAACTTTCGTCCAAATGAATATTTCTATTTCAACATTGGGAATATGTGGACAAGCGAACCAAAAAATAGAATTTATTAGAAGAGTGTTGGAGAAATATGATTAAAGGTTAAAAAGAAATATTATATTTCGCTGGTTAGACATCATTTATAGTATATGTGATCCTCACGTTAGTACGTGGGATCCTCACGAAGTTAGATTGATTTCCGAATTGGATCGTGTGTAACGTAGAGGAGCTACATTTTTAAAACGTTGTTATTATAAACTGGATAGCGTATCGGATAGCGAATATGGCATCAATCGCTTTCAGATGGCGAAGATGAAGCCCAATAAAATGCGAGTGACAAATAAAATAGAACTAGTACAGATCTTCTTTCCGGATAATAAAACCGCATTCACTCAGCATGCATGCGCGAGTGCATCACATTATATGCGCTAGTGGCAATTGCTACGTAGATAAGACGGGAAGAGCGCTCAGTTGCCTGAGCTCATTAAGCCTCCCCATGGGTTATCGGAGGGCAACTTGAAATTCGAGAGCCGACTCAGTCACATTAGATAGCCGGTAGCAACAGACCTGAGCTGAAGAATTCTAAGTGAAACAAGAGCAAACTCAGCTACAGTTAAATAGTAAGATACCTGGAAAAATCTACAAATATTTGCAAAGTCATAATTCTCTTGAACAAAAATATTCTTCGAGCAGTTCTGGAGTGGACCGGCAAAACTCTATATCTTCCGCGGAATGAAAAAATAATCAACCAACGGTAATCCACAGGTAAAATTTAAGATATGTTTACAACCAGATAGTTAAGTACGATGAAAATTTGCACTTCGTATCCTTAAGGCAAATGCAACCTCACCATCCCTTTGAGTTAGGGCTGATGGAATGAAACATGGATGGAAAAACATGATGGAATAATAATGGCTTTGCGTAGGAATTTCGAATACACCAGAGACCTTCAGCTGGAATATAGATTCCGATAATATAAGTCGATCTGCGGCAAATCATTAGGCAGTCACCGTACTTCCAGTGCTCATGCAATTAGGTATTTGGGTCTCGCTATCAGGTGAGTCCCTGCGTAGAAGTACGGCCTTAGTACTGGATCTGACTTCCGCGTTGTTGCATGAGTGCTTTAAGCACTGCTATGATAAACTGCAAAGCTACTTAAAAGCGTTTCTTCGAATGCTGACTAGCTCTTCGATGATAAGTCGCGCCATACATTTCCCAGTCTGTTGTATTTCAAGGACCTTAAGTACTTCCACTGTAGACGGTGGCTGTGACCCCAAAAATTTTAATCAACCCTGGTATGAGTTTCTTTCTTTTCTGTGCTTCAAAGTAATTACATTTATCTGCCCTCTTTTATTGTATACTATTATTATTTTTAGGTAATCTACGGGTTAATGTAGGATTTTAGTGGACACAGCTACCAAATAAATACCTTGTTTCTCCTAACAAAACAAAATCCAACATCCTACGCTACAAGTTCCTTTTCAATTCGGAATACTTCTTTCCTTGTGTTTCATCCTGTCCAACATCCCTGTCCTATTTCTGCCCTTTCCTCGTTTGCCTAACATTCTCCCCTCTATCACAGTCTTTAACATGCCACTGCCGATCAATACACCATCCATCCATTTTAACTGCCTCCTTAGGATTTCTCCCAACAAACCCCTCCTCTCGCCCACCATACCTAGTACTTCCTCATTTGTTTTCCTTTAGCTCCATTTCACCTTTTCCATCCTTCTCCATACACACATTTTAAAAGCCTCCGCTCGACGCTTATCATCCTGCTTCAGTGACCATGTTTTCGCGCCGTATATAACTACGATCCATATCAAAGATTAAACGAGCCATTTCTTAACATCCTTACTCAACATTTCTGTCATATATTTCCTCCTCCTAGAGAAAGCTTATTAGCCTATGACCATTGATTAGACATTGACCATTTTGGTCCAAAACACTTCCGAGATACGTAAACTCTTCCGCTTGCTTTAGTTTTCGCCCTCCTATTTAAATGTTAAGCTTAGCTTTCTGGAAAACCGCATGCATTTTAAATTTAGATTTATTCTCATCTTAAATATATCGCACTTAATTTCAAATTTATTCAGCAATGCTTACAAACTCTTAACTGACACAAAATAAACCTTCGTCACCAGGAAACCTAACTGATTTTATGAATTCCCTACCGACTTTCATTTTTACCTCAAACTTGTGTTTTTTAAATATTTTGGTGACCCAAACATCTTTCTCAACGGAGGGAAGAAAACTGACGATAGGGGTGATGGACAGTGCGGGCATACGAGGAGAAGGAAGGTGTGCCCCAGACCCTCAAGCATACAGTACAATCAAAGATCCACTCCCCATTCTGACAGTCCAAAAAAACGTGAAACGTATTACGTAAATGTCCCTCTTGAGCCTCCCTCTGTTACATTTAAACGACTCGCAAATACATTGGACATATAAAAATCCACAAATCTCTCTCTTCGAAATTCTCTGGCATCCACAAATTCACACCAGTGCCCTGCAATTGACCAAAATGCATAACATGTTTCATCATCACCTCTCCTTTCCTCCGCAATCAACTTGCACATTCTCTCCCAATCCACGATGCTCCTCATAAAGACCCCGCAATATAATCTATCAACTTAACCGCAAACTCTGTCCCTCCTACCTTGGGCAATGCACCACACCTCTCAACATCTGTATCCACAATCACCGTATCTAATGCATATCTTCTTCCACATTAACCTATCTACCAATGCCGAAACATGCCTCCCTCCATTAAATTTCATTCAACGATTGTTTCAATGTGTCTATTATTGCCTCCCTTCCCCCTTCAGACAACGCTAAAACTCAAAACCCTCGAGTCGTCATGTATCCGACTCCTGGGAGCCTGCTGGGTTTTGGTCTGAACTTTGCCCACTAGTGGTTACAGGTTTCTCCTTCCCAACGACCCCCACCCCTTCCGATCATCTCCTAACTTCTCCCTGTCGCTTCCCACTCTTCTTAGCCCGTCCTGTTCATCTCATGCAAATGTATCCTCAGTTTTCTTCCTTCCATCGTGTAAAGTGGTTAGGTCACCAAAAATATTCAAAAACCAAAACCATGAGTTCCTCTTTTATTTGTGTTTATAAGTTTTATATGCCATCGTCACACCTCGCAACATATACATATGTATGTACTCGTATATATGTACATATACATACATATAGTGCTACTCTTTATATATATACATGTATAGTATTACTGTTTCTTCTGAGGAAGACGGAGCTTAAGTCCGTCGAAATATTGTGTGAGTGTTGTTTTTACGTGTTCTGATATTTTTTGTTGCTATCCAAGTTTTTTATTCAACACTTCCGTGTTACTTGGACGAAATCACACACACATATATAATATATATATATATAGTCATTAGTGGTAATTGTGCAAAATAAAACGACGAATATTAGGCATATAATTTTTAATGAAAAATTCTTGTGAGACTTCTTGAGACTCATTCCGTCAAAACCAGGGTGTCCTGAGCCTAATACGAAAGCAAACTCATAATGAGAGAAAATTCTGAAAGAATTTCTCGGGAAAATTAATTTTTGTAGCCGTCAAAAAAGTTAGGACGAATCCCTGTTTGACTATCTCCAGGAGGAAATAATTTTCGGATGCCCGAAGCTAGGTCGAGTTAATGGCAGGAATGAAAAGGGACGCGAGAACGAGATGGATATTTTTGCGCGGGTTTTGGGACGCGGTGCGGAAGGATTGGCGGATTGATGGCGCGGAAGGAAGGAGGTGAAGTTAAGCGGCGCGGAAATGAGTGGAAGAGAGATAGAGTGGGAGTGAGGGGTCTGTCGAAAGTGAGTCTGATGTGGGGTTCTGGGGGATGAAACGTGAAAGCGACTCCACCGTCCCAAGCAACAGCCTCGAGAGTAAAAAAATAAAGAGAGGGGGAGGATGGCCCTTTTAAAACAAAGACGAAGCGATGTTAAGAAAAAATAATAAAAAAACATGTATCAGTCTGAAAGCGCGCGATAAGGCGATGAAAACTATCTCGTAAACTCTTCATGCCCGATTCGACGTTATTTGCTCAACGTTGATTCACAGATCCGCCAGGGCCGCTTTAATTTAGTGATGGACATAATTGTGTAACTTGACCACCTATCAAGATAAATGACATCGGTAGAGGCACGCCTAAGGGGCATCTATTTGGAAACGGAGGTGAGTAAATTTCTAATACAGCCCAGAGAAATCAGTGAATTGCTAATAAAACTCTGAATGCAATATATCTTTCAAGGGGAAACTCGATAATCTCCATAAAATAAGCGTCAAAATGTGTACAACCGCTGCTTGATCATTAAGTTTGGATGACATGATATTTTACGCTTGGCCGAGGTAAGCTAAAATGTAAGGATGTTTGACGATGAAGTTTCTTTCTTCGAATCAGCGCACTTTCAGTCCAATGAAATTATTTGGCACTGCGACCTACCGTCCTGCCATTTGATATGCAAAGAGAAACATATCAGGGTCGTCCGGATTTGCATAGCATTAACAGAAATGGATCAATTCTTCGAGTGGGAAATTAAATCATTCGCATCAGAACTAACTACACGAAATCATACGAATCCGCGGTCTTCCTGATGGGATTTTAGCTACTGTCTGGATATTCAGTATTGCAGCCAGAAGCCGAGGGAGTCGAACGCGAGTGACAGCGTGATATGTTTTTAATTTATTTTATTTTCAAACATTATTCACAAAGAGCCGGTGCGCCAAATTATAGTGAAAATATAAATACTGGGAGAAATACGCTAGGAAGAATAAAAGTAGTGAAACGAAGCGGAAAAAATATTTACTCATGCCAGGCGCGTCCTCTCTTTTGGACAAATTTCCTCCTTTCGATATCATTTCGCAAAAATTTGTCCTTAATAGACTGAAAATACTAGTAACCTTATGACTATCAAATTACGACGTATTTTTGCAATAATTTACCTGGGGCCACATTTATAACGCACGATAATTTCAAATAAAAAAGACATTCAAACTGTATTTCCTTCGAGAGAAATTTATTACTTTACCTTTCCATTACAATGTGACATTATTCGAAGTTATTAGAGTTAAGACCACTTATATTACCAAATTTACATAGTAATATCGTATTCTTAAAATATCGCACATTCTCGATCATTATTTATGCAATGTCATAACAAGAAAATGAAGAATAACGTCTTAAATTATCCTATTTTGCGTCGGTGCTATAAGATTCCGAGGTGAATAAGAGCATTCCATAATCATGGTCGCCTATAAAAAAACGAAATCAAATAATTTACGGTGATCTAAACTGCTGGAAAATATACCCAAAGAGTCAAAAAATAATTTGAGCGTTTTATGAAAACTATTTATCTTTTTCCATGCAATTTAATTTATGGTAAATGATGACCTTAAATTCATAGGATTGTTATTGAAAACAATGCATATCACCGCCAACATCAAGCCAACATATGGCGTAACTGTGGTTTTTTTTACATTTCATATTGCATTATATTCATGACCAAACATACTCTCTACCGAAACCGATAAGCCAAGGTCCATCGGATTCATCTTAAGTGAAAATTTATATGCGACGGCGAGAATAAGGGGGGATGGAAATGCCTTTTTACGACGACGGCGCTTGAGAGTATCAAATATTTGACGATGGTCTGCAGCTTAGAACGAATCCGTCGATATTGATATTGGGGCGCAAGAGATTAACTACGCAAATACCCAGACAGACGCAGACTGCTCTCATGACGCTGTTCTCACGAAAGCCATCTAGCTAGAAGTGAAAGTTTGTTGGATATCGGAATACACTAAGCTCGGGGCGAAATCGGCCCACGGTTGAAGGGGTGAAGCTCTCTTGCTGCGATAGGCAAACAAATCCAACTCAATAAAATCGGGAAGAGGATAAAAGGAGAGTGGTTTGGTCGTGAGCGAAGTGGCGGGCAGTCAGTGTCCGACTTTCAGTGGACTGTCATTTTGATTTATCTCCCGGAATGTTGGGCTGATTGACCATTATGCTCCCGGAGGAATACAACTAGCTCACGAGCTAGTTGCAGCGGTGCGCTCAGAAAGGAGAATGGGCGGTCAAAATACAAGCAGAAAGCGAAGAACTGCTCTCACGAATCAGAATGGTATACACAGTTCAAACAAGGCCGACTTGGTCAACTTCTCCCACGTTTATAATTACTATTTTCTTGCATACTTATTCGTAATTCATTGATGAGAAAGCTAACAAAAGACTTGTTATTAAAATTCACGCTTTTTAATTTTTGAAAAGCTGTTGGTTAAGTTCCTTTTAGAATCCAATCGTATATATCCGTTTCCAATTCACATTTCGTCTCAAAATGAATTATTTTGTTAATTTTAGTACTTAATTGAGATTCGTTATTTACAGGTTCATTGTAAACGGCAGCTAATGATTTTATTGGTAATGACTTTTGTTAAACTGGCTCGAAATTTCACAGAGTTCAGAAAGCTAATCATTAAATAGAATTAAATAATATTTGCACGATTGAAAGCATGCTAGTTTACTTTGAAAATCCTAGACCAATTGATCTACTAAGTCATTAAAAGGATGAAGTACACTTTAAGTGAAATCGTAAATCAATTAATATATTTAATCTAAATCCATTTTAAAATTATTTTTTTCAGCATACGAATACATTGAAATGACAATATTTGACTGACAGAACAGAGAGAGACTGAAAGAACGATGTGGATAAAATAAGCTGAGAAGTTTTAACGTCAATTGGAAGTAAAGCCAAAGAATGTGAGCCTGTTTGGAAATCAAAGACATTTACGAAAGTGGGAATGGGAAGGCTTTGGGAAGAATGCAATGAATGCAATATCAAAGAAAAACGGCTCGATAAATTTCGTTAACCGACAAGCCGAAAGTTGAGTCCAGCAAACAAATTTGAAGAGGAAATAAATATAAAGGAGTTAGACATGGATGCCTTACTCACCGACAGAAAATTGAGGGAAGGGTGAGAAGGTAAACAAGAACAAGCAATGGACGTAATAGGAATTCAGATAAATGGGAAAGAAATTAACATGGTCCATTTCGCACCTGACATGTAACAACCGAAGAGATATCAGAATACCTTATGGAGCTGTTTAAGACAATATGAGACATACATATTAGAAATATAAAATGTTACTAAACATAACGAAAATTAGAAACTCAGTATGTGGAAGAGTGAAGATGGAGTTACGTTATTAGGGGGATATTAGAACCAGTAGACTCTTTCAAGTAAGCCACGAAGGCGATTACTAAGAACAGGTTCTACTCAGGAAAGATAGGCATACAAACAAGGCACCTTTCGCGTGGAGTGTGACTTTCTATTGGCTCAGAGATTTGGAGCTTTGGAAAAGGAGCGCAGTGAAGAATGGAAACTCCAAAGCTTGCGATGAAGATGTATACTGAAAATCAAATGGACAGGTAAAATGAGAAGCGAAGAAGTATATGTAAGAGCAGAAAACGAAATGTTGGTACACAAGATAGTAAGACTTTTAGCCCCTCTCTTCCTAGCTCAAGCAATCCTTTCTTTCCTACCTCCTTTTCCCCTCCGCCCAGAGATATGTATATACTATATACTGTTCTTGACTTGTCATTTTTACCTGATGATGTTATACTGCAACGAAACCTGGGTCGTGAGAATAAAAAGTTTATGTGGGAAAGCAAAGTGGTTTGATTTATAAAAACGTCAAGATAGTTAAGAATAAAAAGGTGAAGTTAAATGTTTTTTTAGCGCCATAATCGAGGTGAAGCTAGAAGGGAAAGTCTTCCGAGGATGACCAAGCGGCAAATATGTGAAGAGTGATATTAAGCGAAAGATCTATCAGGACGCAAGGGAGTTGGCATTGGAAAGAATGAAAAGTTTAAAACCTAATCTTCTCGTCGAAATAATCATATGGTGAATCAAACCGAAAATTGGTTGGTCGCAGCTCTCCAAACTGCCCTGTTACCTGCCGATCTCTTTCATTCCTCCATTCATCCCTGATTGAAATACTGATGATGTTTTCATTGCGCACATAAACGAAAAAGAGTTTCGTCCTCTAACCAAAAAATCGAAGAAAAAACAATTTGATACATAGATTAGATAAGATCACCATTATTCTGCTCGCGTATTTAAAGAATCAACTTGACATTACTCCCAAGAAAGGAAAGCTAGTAGAACAGGTAGACCACCTAATACTTAGATGAAAACGTAAAGGCATATAGCCAAGCCAAGTAACACAGACACATCTCTCACGCATCAATTTCATGACATTATTTTAGCATACAATTATACACTTTGAAGATGATACATCTCGATAGATATCAAGATGAAAAATCATCGTGGACTTCAGACCGACAAATAGCAATGTTTTCGCATTTCAGTTTCCTAGTGAAAATAATGAAATCAATTCTAGATTTATGCGTGATAAAAAATGCTTTGATGCGACGACTCAAAAAGTTAAGAGAGTCTAGAAACCATTCTGA